>OY776094.1:25101043-26355627 GCA_963675205.1 Catocala nupta
CCACTAAGCGGTCACCCATCTATAGACTGACCGCACCCAATGTTCCTTAACCTCGCTAGTCGTTTACCGATCAGTGAGTGCAACTGGCTGTGAGCGCCTCAAAATGTATCGATATGATGATATAAGTCTTCTACAATTCCGATTCGGGAATCGAACCCGTAATCTCATAATCGACCACAAAACTCAACATAAACTCAAGTTACAAAACGAACTAGATTATATAAGTATAATTTATACGAAGTATAGTTATTTTAAAGTTCAGTGCGCATTTAATTACTGGTGTTACTATATTAAACGCAATAAGAGCTCAAAGTATAACAAATTTACCCCATTCTGCAATAACAGTTTACCGTCATATATGATAATCGTGAAGACTTTTAGTGAAAGATGCATAGTAACTAAGCTAAATGTATTCAGTAACTTAGTACACTCACTAACCCATATACTTTAACATTCATAAGTGTTATTTTGTGACCTATATGAATAATTACTTTTGACATTAACAGATAACCATAGAAGGAGTGATTCATCGTCCAAATATCATCACATTTACTTCGCCAATATCCCAAATAGACCAACTAAATAATGAGCTCATCGAGCAATTATCACAGATATTATGCCGACACTGCAATGCGTATACTCAATATAGAATTATCTAACTGTTCTATCTCCAGAGAGTATATTAATATCAAGATATACATCAAATAATCTTGACAGAAACAGAGACCAGGACAAATTAACAAAACAATTTATTCAGAGAATTGTCGCACGTTCATTCTCATTTACAGACCACAACACAATCTGGTGTTTTTCTACGAAATTAGCGTTGTCCCAAATTGTTCATTCTTTTAGTAGGCGCTGGTGAAATGTCAGATCATAATTATATCTCGCTAAGTACTGATTTATAATTGCCATCGTTGCCGGTTTCCTGCTCTACATTTGTTACGAGGCTTTTAGGTATGAGTTTAAAAATATAGTGATAATTTAGAGCGGTTTTGTAACATTAATAATAACAATGAGTTTCCAAAGGGCTCGTCATCATCATCTCAGCCGAAAGACGTCCACTGCTGGACATAGGCCTCTCCCAAAGTATTCCACACAGACTGGTCTTGGGCCACCTGCATCTAACCGCTTCCCGCGACCTTTACCAGGTTTTCGGTCCACCTTGTGGAGGCCTACCCCTGCTTGGTGTTCCGGTACGTGGCCGCTACTCCAGAACCTTTCTGCCCCAACGGCCATCGGTTCTGCGTGCTATGTCCGCTGCCACTTCATCTTGGCTATCCGGAGAGCTATGTCGGCAGCTTTAGTTTTCCTGCGGATCTCCTCATTTCCGATTCAATCCCGCAGGAAAACCCCGAGCATGGCTCTCTCCGTCGCCCTTTGAGTGACCTTGAGCCTTCTGATAAGGCCCATAGTGAGCCGTCTCTGAGCCGTAAATCATCATCCAAAGGGCTAATCAACGATAATTTGTTTAAATGCTCTGTTTATTCGCATATGTAAAATCGTTAAAGGTATGTATTTAACGATTTTTCATATCACATAATATACATGTGTTGACTGACTTATGTAAAGTGCTCTGAAATAGGCATAGATATATGTATACAGGGTGTCCAAGAACCTGGCGTCCAACTGGATTCCCACGATGCCCCAAGTTCTAACAGTACTCAGAAAAATATTTTAAAAAATCCACCCCATGTACTTACAGAATTATACTGATTTCAAAAAAAAAGGGGAAATGAGCACCCTGTGACATACTTTTGAATGCTGTGACTGCTAATGCTGATAATTTCGATATTTCTTGGAGGTTTTGTAATCTAGGGTATTGCTGTGTCTAAATAGAATGTAAAAATAAAGTACTTATTGTACCATTTTAAAATAAAATATTATTTTAACTAAAGGTGATATGGAAAACTATTGAATTTCGCAACTTTGACCGACTGTAGTGTAAAAAAAATGTACCAAAATAGTATGGCAAGTGACGTCAAATTTTGACGCGTTTATTCCTCTTTTTAAAAAGGTATAATACTTACACATTAATTTGAAAAAAAAAATTTTGATAATATTTTTACTCAACAACCCAATTTTTACGAAGTGCCTACCTACTAACGGTAACTGTCGGACCCTTTCTTATCTTAGAAACTGTTATGTTACTACTATTATTTACTTCGGTTCCAAGAGTGAGCAAGAAGGAAATACACACAGGTAGATGGGTTCCCAGTAGAATAAAAGCAAAGAATGTTAGTTTAAAGATATTTTATTACAATAAATGTTCAAAATGTTGACCACCCGCGGCAATACAAGCTCTCACTCTCCTTAAAAAGGACCGCTTTACGTTTCGCGAGTAACTTTTTTGACGTATCACCTGCACTGCTTGTGTTATCTTCTCACGAAGGTCAGCGATGTCATTAATGGGCTTCGCATAAACGAGCTCCTTCATAGTTCCCCAGAAAAAAAAATCCAGCGGATTTAAGTCAGGTGAGCGGGCTGGCCACGGGATTGTTCCTGATCGCCCAATCCACCTGTTCGGGTATTGCTCGTCCAAAAACTCTCTAACGGATACGCGAAAATGTGCTGGACAGCCGTCGTGTTGGAACCACATATCTGGTGGGGTCTCTTCTAGTAAGTTTGGCAAATCATTTTGAAGAAAATTTAAATATGATTCGCCAGTCAAATTCTCGGGCATCTCAAATGGACCAATAATATTCCCACAGAGAATACCGGTCCACATGTTCACTTTGAACCGGTACTGGGATCTATCTTCTCGCATCAAGTGCGGATTTTCCACATGCCACTCGTGCAAGTTGTGTAGGTTCATGTAGCCATCCTTCTTAAATGTAGATTCATCTGACCACAAAATTTTGTCGATAAAGTTTTCGTCTTCTCGATGTTTTTGCAGGATTGTTTCACAAAACGCGACTCGGCTCGGATAGTCTCGAGGTAAAAGACTTTGCACTCGCTGTACGTGGTACGGATGATATTCTTCTTTTTGGAGAATACTGTGTGCTGTGCTCTTCGGTATCCCCGTATCAGCTTCTATTCCTCGCACAGAGATGCTTGGATTTGCCGACACCGCCTCTAAAACTTCATCGCGTATGAAGTCATTTACGGGTCGTCCTTCACCAGCTACTTGATTGGGGAACCGCCCGTCACATAGTGATCTGTGCACATTAATGAAAACTCGATGGTCGGGATATCGCGTAGCCCTCGGATACCTTTCTCTGTAAAGTCTCGCTGCAGCTCGTCCATTACCTCTACATTCTCCATAAATGTAGTGCATATTTGCGTATTCTTGCGGAGTGTAGGTCGCCATGGTAGCACACACAAAACACAAACTGTCCAAACACAGGCAAAGGTCGTCGTAAAGAGTTCGTTTCAAAGTCCAGAGCACAAAGAGTAATCGAGTCCAATAAACAAAGCTTTAAATCGTAGTACGTGATCAATGGTAACAATAAGAGAGAGGTGCGTAGTAACGGCAGGAGGCAGTGACGCGTACTGACCGTACTGTTATCCTAAATAGCACGATCCCAGATAGCGTCACTATCTATCTCACTCGCACCTCTAACCTTTTTCTCCCTCACTCTTACCTGAATAATGGGGTACCATAAAGAAGAACCAGCAAATCGCAAAGATAGTTTCTGTCTTGCTCCCTCCTGTTGTAATAACGAATCACTATGGTGAGATGCATGCACATACCGTCCCTTACGGTCTAACCTGTTTTTTGAGAGGCCTGTTGTTATTTTTATGAGCATACAACAGTAATTCTTTAGAGGTTAGATTCAATTCGTCGTAAATTTTTCTTTCTAAGAATTCTGTAAGACATCGTAAAAATTGGGTTGTTGAGTAAAAATATTATCAAAATTTTTTTTTTTCAAATTAATGTGTAAGTATTATACCTTTTTAAAAAGAGGAATAAACGCGTCAAAATTTGACGTCACTTGCCATACTATTTTGGTACATTTTTTTTACACTACAGTCGGTCAAAGTTGCGAAATTCAATAGTTTTCCATATCACCTTTAGTTAAAATAATATTTTATTTTAAAATGGTACAATAAGTACTTTATTTTTACATTCTATTTAGACACAGCAATACCCTAGATTACAAAACCTCCAAGAAATATCGAAATTATCAGCATTAGCAGTCACAGCATTCAAAAGTATGTCACAGGGTGCTCATTTCCCCTTTTTTTTTGAAATCAGTATAATTCTGTAAGTACATGGGGTGGATTTTTTAAAATATTTTTCTGAGTACTGTTAGAACTTGGGGCATCGTGGGAATCCAGTTGGACGCCAGGTTCTTGGACACCCTGTATAATAATACAGGTTACCAGTCCCTAGATGACATCAATGTTAAAACTAGGTGTTTTATATAGTCATTACTGCTGAATCTGGCTTTTGCCGATTCAGGCTACCAATCACAGCGCTTGACATGTATTCGACCGCTTGTGAACACATTTTTGTGATGATATACCTGTTGAGTTTGTCAGGAACTGTGAAACAGATAGTAAGGATTCATCATGAAAAGGCGATTAGACTGGGAAATACTAAACTCTCCCAGAATAAATGCGGAAAATGAGAGCATCCGTACTGTCTCGTTCGTTGAATGAGAGCCAGTCGGACGACCAATGTGAAAATTATAAAATATGTTCAACAAAGAGCCAGTAGGTATACATATTTCTTACCTAATTATTCCGGTCGTATAAGAAAACTTTAAATATTAGACTCCTACAGTATTCATCTGCCATCTTTTTAGACCACCAAAGATATCGTGCAAAATCCGCCGCAAAAGAAACCTAAACCGGCAAGAGTGCGTGAAAACTGTAAGAGAAGTATTTCATGAATGTAAAAACTAAATACAGCAAATGTAATTTATTGTGGGTGTTGTATGCCACGGCCTGTCCATTCAAAGACGACAGCTACTAAAATATAGTCTTTCGTTTATGCAAATGTTACACATCCAAAGCATACTATTTTATACAAATCTATGGAGGACTTTTAGTTAATAAATACTTTATTGTTTAATTATTTTTATATGAGCAGCGATAGCCTATGGGCTGCCACACAGAGGTGTCCGTCAGTTCGATCCCAAGGCATGCATCTCTGATCTTTCCTAGTAATGTCCTTATTAATAAGTTAATTACGCTTGCTTTAACGGTGAAGGAATATGAGTAGTGAGAAATCCTACAAAGAGTTTTCTTTAAAATATTCTTCACGATATGTAATGTCTGCCAAACCGCACTGGACCAGCATGGTAGATGACCAGCTTATGGCCTAATTTTTCTCACACTGAGAAGAGGCCCGTGCTCAGCAGTGGGTTAATATATATACAGGTCTGATATTGTTATACATATTATATTCAGCTCTACTATAAGACATTTCAAGGTTATCCATTAACTACCGGACACCCTGTATGTTCACACGAAATGCACGCAATAAACTTACTTACATTATAACGCCTGTGTTTAATCTAGTACAGTCATATTATATTACTAGCCATCTCTTTCTCTCTCACCCTTGTTACGTCTGGATATAGTGTCTTACTAATGATGAAAGAAATCTTAGAATCGGTCCAGTATGTAGCTTTTAGGTTACTCACGTAACGTAACGTGTACGGCCTCGGTGGCGTAGTGGTTAGTGTAACCGACTGCTACGCCTGAGGTCGCGGGTTCGATTCCCGCACAAGTCAAACATTTGTGTGCATGAACATGGATGTTTGTCTTGGTCTGGGTGTTTCTATGTATAATATGTATGTATTTACAAATATATATATATATATATATATATATATATATATATATATATATATATATATATATATATATATATATATATATATATTAGTTTGGGCTAGATGGTGTTGTGTGTATGTGGTAGAATATTTATTTATTTATTATATCAACTACTTAAATTAAATCCTTGAAAAATTTAAGATATTATTATATTAATAATTTATCAAAAGCTGAAGCTATTTCATAATCGTTTTTAATTTTTCTATACATTTCCCGTAAATGCATACAACTTTTCATTTTAACCGTTGTTCATTAACGAATTCCCAAGCGTATATCATGTTTGATATCACTAATGTTTTTAATTTACTTCGAATGTATCCTCAAAGTGTATTGTGAGTATAAAATGGATGCTAATGGTTAGAATATCGTTTGTTTTCTATCTATTCAGGAAATCGTAATGGTACCCGTAATGGTAGCTATAATACCATTGCTGATCTGCGAGTAAAATTATGCTGTAGCTTTCGTTTTTATATAGGTTTTAACAGAGTATTATGAATTATAAAGATGATATCACTGCTTAAATGATTTATTTGACGCATAACTTTTGTGTGATCCAATAATTGTTGTTCTGAGTCTGGGCATTCATTGTATTTGTTGCTTCTAGGCATATGGGCATTACTGCCGTATAAAATAGCAACAATAGAAAATAAAATGGCAAGGATAATAATAAAGAATATAGAAAGCACATATCGAATATACAACCTCTTCTTTTTTTAAGACGGTGAATGAATAACTGTAATATATTGAAATTAAACACTTTATACGGATTTTGTCGCGTTGTTTATTTTACTTTAAAACACTTTTATTACATAATTTTGTAAACTCTATCACTACTACTGATACTTCAGAACATTGAGACAACTACCATCTTAGTCTCCCCGTAAACATGGCTGCTGTAAAGCAACCGAAACGTCGGGGAAAAGTGTAAACTTAAATAGAAATAGTTTTTATTAAATTAATTAGCTTAATAGTAGTAAAAGTGTTTAATTTTAATGTATAACATTCGCGTAAACATAAGACAATATTATGTAACAGTAATAGTCTAGTGGGAAACTATTGATCTACCATGCAGGATTCAAAGATATCACTGACTTTTCGAAATTTTGTATTATATGCGTATTAAATAGTTAATAATCGCTCACTTTAACGGTGAAGAAAAACATTGTGTGGTAACCTGCATGGCTTAGAGTTCTTCATAATGTGTGAAGTCTGTTAATCCACACTGAGCCAGCTTGGTGAATTTTGGTGTAACACTTGTCACTCTGAGAAGAGGTCTGTGCCTATCAGTGGAACTGGTAATGTACATGACTGTTATTATTTTATTATTAATAACAGATGCATTAATTATAAATTATTAACAACATAACATATACTCTTGTAAAACCCTGAAGGAATGTTTATGGTATAATGCGACACAAGATTTATGCCCAGAGCAGGAATTGTCTGTTTTAAAGAAAAAAAATAAGAAAGATGTTTTCTGAGCATGTGTAATGTTGAATGTTTGTAAAGTGACTGATACATGAATTATTTCTAGTGAGGAAGTTGTCTTTTATAAAGAAACAATAAAAAATACTTCGTAAAACAAGACAGTCACGAAATTTGTTCTAATATACCGTCGCAATGCTTATGGATGAAAAGACGATTTGTAAATAAACAACCTTCTTACTTACTCACCAATTCTCTCCTAATTATAATTAATTAACATTCATAATCTTTTGGGTCTGTATATTAAATGAAAAGCTGTTGTTTTTATACGCTTTCATTTAACTTATTTCGTTTGTTGACCTTCCTATTGAAATGTTAAAATTAATTTCTTGGCCCGCAAACATATTACGTTTTTGTGAGTTTCAAAATCTTGGTATATTTTTTTCTCCCTCGCCTTTATTATTCCCAAGTCACTTGTGGTCGGCTATTCAAGTCTAACCGGATTTGACTGGATATCAGTTTTTACACAGAGCGGCTGCCACCTGAGCTCCGCAACCCGAAGTCTAACGATACCCTAAGGCTAGACCAGTGTCAGGATATTATAGGGCACTGACTTCCCAGTAACGACTGCCATAGATGTTCATGGCAGCCGGGACCGACGGCTTAACGTGCTCTCCGAGGCACGGAGCAGGCGATAATTGTCAATCAATACGCACATAATTTCGAAAAGTCATATAACTTCCGAAAGTCAGAGGTGCGCGACGTTGGTTCGAACCCTCTGCATTGCAGTCTGTTGGTCTCCCCACTGAGTACAAGTAGTTTATATATATTTATATATACCAGGATTTTAAAACTCACAAAAACATAATATGTTTTACAAGGAGGTAGGGAGCTTTACAAACATTCAAACAACGAACACAAAAAACATCCAGATTGGAAACGACCATTTGTAAGTCGCAGAAATTATTGTCCCGTATGGGATTCGAACCCACAACACTCGGCGTAATAGCAGTGGCGATGAGATCACTTAAGCCACTACACTATCCGTGCAGTAATTTGCGGATTGCAACTACATATTTGCGGATCTCACCAAAATCTCTTTTTGAGCCGTGTAGGAATCAAACCTACAGCTTAAGGTACAACAGCAATGGCGAAGCGATCATTTAAACCAATACGCCATTCGTGCAGCGAATTTTTTAAACGGCTTAAAACGAAGGTTGCCTCGGTGACGGAGTAGAAAATATAATTGTTGTGCGTGAACATCGTGCGTGAAGGTTAAATTTCCTTTAAAAAATAAAATGTAGAATTATTTAAAACAAAAACACAGTGCTGTTTTGTCAAAGAAATTCTCATTAATAGTGTGGAATCTGAAACTGTGCACGGTAGTCGGCAATAGGGTAGCTCCCTACTACATGTGACATAATCATAGCTCACGAGAATCTCAGCTGCATATATAATATCAGCCCTAAATTAATCTGCCCTACTTCTGGGCACGGGCCACTTCTCAGTGTGAGAAGGATTAGGCCATAGTCCACCTCGCTGGCCCAGAGTGGGTTGGCAGACTTCACATATCATCTAGAACATTATGGAGAACTCTCGGATATGCAGGTTTTCTCAGATGTTTTTTCTTCTCCGTTAAAGCAAGTGATAATTAACTGTTAATTATTTGCATATCTATTCGGCAATATAGGTACGTGTAAAACCACGTCTATAAAGACACTAAGTACGCTCACAATCAGAATATTCTATAAATATAAAGAATTTACTAACTGATTGATGTCTATACATAGGAGTTATTTAAGAAAATTTACGTGACAAGCCAAAACAATTAAATTATATTTTACAAGTTCCACCCGTCTGTCTGTTAGTATGTTTATACGCATATCACGCCAAAACTATTGCACATAATTGAATGCGGTATTCACCGTTGTATTGATGGAGGTCCAACTTAAAATTAGTTTTATGTTTATTTTTGACACGCTGCCTAGAAGACGAGTGTTGTTTGTAGCTTCTGATAACATGCAAGGAAAGAAAAATATATTATATACCTACATAGGTTGTACCTATTTCCAAATTCCACGCTTACAAAGTTTGTTTTATCTTGATACGTCGCCTAGGAGTTGAGTATTAGCGCTGCTTACATGCAAAGAAGGAAATATATATATATATATATATAGGTAGATTCTAAATTTCAGGCGCTGTAATTCGCGAGCTAAAGTTAGTACTTAATAAGATAGATTTTGCCCGCGGCCTCACTCGGGTCAATCGTTTATCGATCTTTTCAAAATTCTTTTTTCTGAATGATAAGAGCCCTATATCCTACCCCTACACCGCGATTAACGTGTATGAAAAATTGTAAAATGATCAGTCGAGTAGTTAAGGCGTGGAAGCGTAACAAACGAACAAATCATATTCACATTTATAATATTAATTAGGATTTGTGAAATACCACGGCTATTTGACATTGACCCTATTTAAAATACTATAAATAGCTTAATATATTTACAAAGGTCACTGATTCAAATTCTGCTTCATAACCGACATTAACTAATTTAAATTATTTCTGTACTTAAAATACTAGTCATACTAAAGCTACGTTCATTTAAATAGCCATATTACAAACATGTTTAGGACACACTTCGGAAATAAAAGCCTTATAACAGTTTATCAGTTTATTCGCTTATTTTGATTAAATTAACAGTTCAACGGTCACTTCACAGCTTGTTATAGTTCATAGTGGAGGAACAGGGTGTGAAATTTCTCCAACACAAAGGGAGGATCCTCCGACCAGGCTGGTTGATCGTGCCTGGCGGGCCGCGGCACTACGGTTGAGCTTGTATATATACTCAGTCGCTGTGTAAACTTCACTTGTGCGATGCAGAATAGTATGACGTCATGTGAAGTGCGATTGTATCGCCATCTGTTAAATGTAGGCTGAACTTCTTCTTCTGTGCGGAGTCGCCACATTCATCTTATAAATTGTATATTATTATAATATTTCGCACTTCACACTGTCTACAGTAAAACCTTCACAATCTACGGTTCATGCACGAATACAAGAGTTGCAATGCCGATCCACGACAATGGCTATTATCAATATAATAACTATATTTATTGATAAACTGCCGTTCAAAATCAAATAAAAATATTTGACAGATATTGTTCGATACAAATACTTTTCACTGATAAAATATTCCTAGACGAAAGTTGATAAATCTCCGTTCAGTAATATTTATTAAAAATTAGTTAATAGAAATACTGCTAAATAATAAAACATTAGATAACGGTTGATAAACTTCCGTTTAATATTTAATATAATATCTTGTAGAATTTAGTCAAAATAAATAACTTTATAAACTAAATATTCGTTGACGAAACCTCCGCCCAATAAATATAAAATATCTATCAAGAATTCTTGTTAATTTAGTCAACATAAATACTTCTTAAATAACTTAATATTCGACGACGGAAGACGGTTATAACGTACTAGCTATCCCGACAGACGTTGTCCTGTACAGGCGAAAAAAAAAACAAATCTAAACCACCGAATCCACTTGAACACACAAAAAAATTCATTTGAATCAAAAATAACTTTTTTTTTTTTTACCTTTACAGGACATCGTCTGTTGGAACAGCTAGTATAATGTATATAATTATAAATATTAGTATGTTGCTTACACGTGGTTGTTTGAATATATTATGTGGATCTCATTTGTTTCAGATGAGTGTTACATGGCGCGCCTGTATAGAGTAAAACGTCAACTCAGAAAGGTTATAAATAGTTTAGTTGGCAACACAGCGACACAGATAGCTGAGGTCGGGAGTTAAAAGTTTTATACAACATGTGAATCACTATCACGCTGTGTAACAGTAGCTAAAGCGACAGCTGTGCATGAGGTCTCAGGTTTCCTTTGTTGATAAAAGTGTTATAAGCATTTTCTATCAATCAATTCTCCATAGTGATCCAAGCAGCGGTAGCTCAGTGGGGAGACCAACAGACTGCAATACAGAGGGTCTCGAGTTCGAACCCACGTCGCGCACCTATGACTTTCGGAAGTTATATGATTTTTCGAAATTATGTGCGTATTGATTGACAATTATCGCCTGCTCCGTGCCTCGGAGAGCACGTTAAGGCGTCGGTTCCGGCTGTCATGAACATCTATGGCAGTCGTTATTGGCAAGTCAGTGCCCTATAATATCCTGACACTGGTCTAGCCTTACAGTATCGTTAGCCTTCAGATTGCGGAGGTCAGGTGGCAGTCGCTCCGTGTAAAAACTGATATCCAGTCAAATCCGGTTAGACTAGAAAAGCCGACCCCAAGTGACTTGGGAATAATAAAAGCTAGGGAGAAGAAATTCTTCATAGCAATGAAAAGTTAGGTACTGTGCCCGGGAGATGGAAATAGGCGCCTTCCCTTGTGTGTGCGGCCTAAAACTATAGGTAGCGATATATATCGCTATCGCTATCTATAGTTTATGTTTATCCACCTAGATATACCTAATATACATAAAGCTTCAAAAATATACGCGCGAAACAATGTGTATACAGGGTGTAACAGAAAGGTGTGGTCATATTTATGCATCACATAATATAGCCACAGTACAATAGAAAACTGTGACAACCAAATCCATATACATACATTATTTTCACTTAGATACAACATTTTATTTTTATCGATTTATCAATATCACATATTCTAGTCGATACTTAAACAACACAAACAGCTGACTCGGGTGATCTCTGTTATCCCGAAAATGACCATGCGCTATTTGGATAGTGATATCATGCGTCGGTATCAGTATAAAAAAAAAATGCCCTAAAATTTAAAATTGCTTTTTTATGCGGTCATAGGACACATAGGTTATTTATCAAATATATATCACGGCCTAAAAATATAACCACACCTTTCCGTTACACGCTGTATATAATATAACTGTATCAGCCCTGTATTGAACTGTCTCACTGCTGGGCACGGGCCCGTAACCAGCATAGTGCTGGTTGGCAGACATCACATTATGGACAACTCTCAGACATGCTAATTTCCTTACGATGTTTTCCTTCACCGTTAAAGCGAGCGATAATTAACTATTTAATATGTACTACAACTACAACTTCTAAAAGTCGGTGATGCACGACTTGGCTTCGAACCCGAGACCTCTGCGTGGCAGTCCAACGATCTCCCACTAGGCTATCGGTTTGGCAGACTTCACATAACTTTGAGAACATTATGGAAAACTACAGAGATGCAGGTATCCAGATATTTTCCTTCATCGTTAAAGCGTGCGATAATTTACTATATAATACGCACATAACTTTGAAAAGTCAGGGATATATGACTTGGCATCGAACCTGAGACCTCTGCGTGGCAGTTCAACGGTCTCGTTGCTTCATGTATGAATAAAACGGCTTATATAGAACATTTGGATAGTTGATGACTACATGCTGCGATGAATACTTCGCTTTGTTTTAAATAAATTTAAATAATCGAAGGAGTGCTTCTAGGCTTGAAATATTTTAAATGGATGGCTACAGGTCACGTACTCTGGAGAACCGATGGCGGAAAGGATAATATCCAGTGACAACTGAAAACGGGACGTTGCATTTTTATATATTTGCCTCTACTATATGAACAGATAATCTATTCGAATTGAATGTACTAACTTGATTGGTAAGCGATTTAGCTATACGCTGAATAATATACTGCTAAAAGTAGTAAGTACTAAGTATACGATTATCGAACAAATATTCTAGTTATTCTAATGTACAACTAATTCGACTTAATTTAATAAATTATTACAATTGCGCAACCTGCGTTAGAGCCTGCTTGTCATTTTATGGTGACGGGGCGAATGAGACAGCTGGCCCAGTAAAGTATGACCCTTTGAACTAATTCGAATGGCTAACTACTTCAAATTAATTTAATAAATTTGGTCAATTTTGCAACTTGCCATAGACTCTGCTGCTTGCTTGTCATTTAATTTTATTGGAGGCACTGCGAATTAATCAGCTAGCCCAGAAAGAAAGTATAATCCTTTCATTTTTCAAATCTAGCCAGGAATGCGTATTTCTGTTAGGATATGCTCGGTATAACGGATTCAGCCAACGTGCCCAAAATATGGCCATATACTAGTGGATAGACTTAAAATACAGCTGGCCAAAATATAGATATAAAACACCTCTGTCTGCTCCATCTCTGATATACAGGCGTGAATCTTTAAGACGTAAGTGGCTATGCACGACGTTTAAAAGTTCCACATGAGTTTCCCGACTCACTTCATGTTAAATTCAAGGTGCATATGCCAAGATAAACACCGGTCAAATAATATACGGAGGTACTTCGTGTGTTAAACTTTGGTTATTCTCTCAAGCTAGCGTTTGCCCGCAGTTTTGCCTACATGCGTATTGCTCAGGATGAAATTACTATATAGCAATGCTATTTAAAATACCTTGATACACCGTAAAACAACGTATTTCTTTAGTATTTTCGCGAAGTTTTGAGTTGATTGAACTATAAAATATTATAAATTTGAAATCCCCCCTTTTATGTGTTTAAGTTTTGGGGTATTTATTAAACCGGCTGATGTTGCATCGAAAGTGAATGCAGCTGCTGGCATTATGTTTTGAGTTCGATTTTCGTCTTTGGTAAAGGGTAATTAGTTTTTAGATTCTAATACACCACTGCGTCCTTCTTCAGCGATATATAGGTATATACATGTAATGGCAATGCTGATTCATAATAATATGTACTCTCGCGTCATATTGCGCACGGAGCCCCAAGTTAACCAGTCGTTGTGGTTACCTCGTTATTGATAGTCGTCTCCCCACACCCGCTCAGCTAGGTCGCGTAATTATGTAGTTTATTTTTGTATATCTATTATAAGTTACTGGTAAGTAAAGAAAGTATATATCAATGTGAGCATCATTTCTTTCACCTCACATCATATTAGCGGCCCTACATAGATATATAAGACTATATGTTTTAGTGTGTATGTTTATAAAAACGGTTATGTAGTCATGTATCTGTTATTTTGTGTTTTAGAGAATTTTTGTATATATTCTTATGAAGGTTTAGCATATTACTTGGCATATAGTTCTAGAATGAAACATTTGAATATTGAGTAATAGAATATAATATAAATTTTAAAATGTTTATTAACTGAAAAATGTAGTACATTGTCTGAAACTTATTCTAGTACTATTCATATTTACAAACGTATTAAAAAAGATAACATGATTATAAAAACACAAATAATTATAATACTAAATATTTACAAAAATGGTTTATGCATCGTAGAATTCTTCAGCATCGCTGTCAACTGGTAATGTGCCCAGAAGACTGGCAGCATTGCCACGTTGAATGGCAATGCTGATTCTTTGGGCCAAGAAAAGACCAGCCTTCTGATCACGCGAAACGACGATCAGGCGTTTTGCGATCTCCCTGTACAAAATACGAGCGCTCAGACCCCATGAACCTAGAGTTTCCACCCCAAACGACGCAAAAATGTAATTTCCGACTAAATTACTATATTTGTGCCGTTTGAGGGTTATAAATATATAGTATATTAAATGAGTTGCGGTCAGCTAACAGTTAATCCATGGCTTAAACATCATTCAGTCGCATCCAATTAGTCTAGAAAGCCTACTCTATAAGATTGGCGCAATTAGTCCCAGAAATATTTTTGTATAAACAAAAAGGATGTATTTACTTTTGTATGTAGTTACTTTAGTCGACTGTCGCATAAGTTGCGCTCATGTTTACACGTTATTATGAGGTGTAAGATTGATGCTCGGCCATAACAAAGCTATAATGAGTATATATTATTATGTATGTTTATCCATTACCTAATACCGTAAAAAATTCTCAGAAGCAGTACGTTATCTTCTCTAGCCTCCAAACTCCAAACGCTGGCCCCAAGGGATAAATTTGCGTGTTATTGCAAGCCCCGATTTTGATTCAGGTATTGATTCAGATCAACCTGGGAATCAAAATCGGGGCGAAGGAAATTCTTGGTATAACAACGTACCCGGTAGACGCCAATGGACTCGACCCGAATATATTTTTTTTTTATACTACGAAGTTAGCAATCTAGCATACGGCTCACCTGAGATGTTAAGTAGTCTATGGACGCCTGAAACACCAGAGGCATCACTTGCGCGTTGCAGACCTTTTAGGAAAGGAAGTGAGAAGGAGAAGGAGCGGTAAGGGTGAAAGAGGGTGATTGGACCTCCGGCACTCTCACTCACCGAACGAAGCACAACAGTAGGAATACTGCTATTTCACGTCGATATTCTGTGAGAGGGTAGTCCTTCCCTGGTCGAGCCAACCCATTCATGCTGAAATCAGCGAGGCTCTACTACTCAAACTCCGTATTATGTGAAGCGTAAAAACTTAGCTTGAGAAATTTGGCTGAAACACCTCAGCTTATATTTTAGGGACAAGACTGCCGTTTATGCATGTACTAGGTACATCCATTTATTAAGGTTACAGAATAATTAACAGACTTCATAATGTCCAGACGGCCTTCGGCGTCCACCACTGGCAACACAATAATTATGTGTTACAAAGAAAATAAAAGGCTGCCTCTAAATTGCCAATTAAAATATTACCACCTAAGCGTCACTATAATATTATGGTCTAATAATTAAAAACGTGGCTATAAACTGAAGAAATCTTAAGAAAGTAATTTATATTCAGCCCCGTAAACTTTTACGAGGTGGAAAAGGCCAAATAAAAATGCCAAGAAGTGTACAGTCAACCAAGTTTTTAATTAAAACCGTAGTTAAATTTTACTGATTGACAATTTAGGATTATAATTTATTCACCCCTCTGTCAGTGTACGAAAAATTGTTCTTTTGTTTTTGGATGTAACTATCATAGATTGTTTCTTTTAATAGTTACAAATTGTTGTACTTTAATAATTTTGCTTTGTCTGTCTCTGTGACACAGCGATAGTGTAAACGACTGCTGTGCATGAGGTCTCACGTTCGATTCCCGGGTTAGACAAAGTGCCATTTGGTTTTTCTGACTAGTCATTCTCATTGATAGCACGAAGTCTGGCAATGTGTTCGCTAAACGGCAATAGGCTAGACTTATATTAAGTGAAACCTAAAATAGCTGGCGATTTCTTTTTTAATTTTTGTGTTCCAGGTGCCTTTAAAATCAGTCCAATGGTTTACCCGTAATTGAATAACGAACATTCAATACATTAAACATCTACACGAGCTGTCACATTTATATTAGTAAGGATAAAATTATCTTTACTATATTTAACTTGAAACTAATGCCAAAATAACAAACTAAATTTAAACAGCGTGTCCACTTTAAACTAAAACTGTGAACCAAAATTTAATCCCAGACTATTTTGATTGTGTATTTAAAACAAACTAGTAGAACCCCGAATTCAGCTCACTTCGTTTAAAGAAAATATTGAGGTATAAGCAATTCGTAGTCTATCATAAGACAAACTTCTACTCTGAAACCTCAACAGACTGTTTCCCAAAACTTAAACAATAACAGCATTCGAAACACTGAATTAACTTATGCTAAGTTACACTCAAACAAATTCGTCTTAATGGATTTAATTTGGTTCTGAGACAAACTTGGTGTAATTGTGCACGTTCCAATCAGGATTACTTGGATTGTACCACCTGGGTATGTGCCAAATTTTGCTAGCTTTTACATTAATGTTACTATCGGTAAATATTTAATTAACGCCATCTAAATCAATCATTGCGTAAATTCCGTAAACGTATTAGACTTTTAGACAACGGGTATTAATCGCAATTGCTATACAATATAAATATACAGGATGTCCCAGAAGATGTGAATCAAATTTTAACGGTAGATTCCTTAAGTAAGGACCTTTCAAATGCGCTAAATAAATAAATATTATTTTTAGTGTGTTGTTGGTCAGACGTACAAGATTTATTTTGGTGCAAAAAAATACACCAAAATTTCAGTCAGATCAGTTTTAAAAAAATATCTTTTGTACTTTCACGAATCAATCCTTCAAAAATAATAATAATGTAAAAAGAAATTAAAATTAGCCATAAACGAAGCAGCTGTAGTTAAAAGATAGAAAAAAGTTAACTGAGAATTTTTTATTTTAACCAAAGGTCATAATTTTAATTTTTATTTAGCACTTTTGAAAGGTCCTTACCTAAGGAATCACCCGTTACAATTTGATTCACATCGCCTGGGACACCCTATATATATAAATGCCTGTTTATCGCCTGACGTTTCGATCGACTTGCATAGATATTCAGTAAGCCCCAATCGATGATCGTTCGAAATGTCGGACGAGTGACCACGATCAATACAAGTTGTACAAAACGTCGGGAGATAAATAGGTTATTATTATCTTTAAATAATGTATCGCGATTAAATCCCTTTGTCTAATATTATATGAAATATGTGAACAAATCGTGAAAGTCTGAAAACGTTTTTACGCGCATCTCCGTCCCCATATACTTTTGGTGTTAAGTGACAATATTGAAATATCCCGAAATTAGTAAAAATATGATACTATAATCAGCTCTGTATATAAACTGTATGAGAAGGGTTAGACCAAAGTCCACATGCTGACCCCGTGCGGGTTGGCAGACCTCATATATCTTCGAGAACATAATGGAGAACTCTCAGACATGCAGATTTCCTCACGACATTTTCCTTCGTTAGAGCGAGCGATAAATAAATAACTATTTAATATGAACATCACTTCGAAAAGTAACCGACTGCCACGCCTGAGGTCGCGGGTTCGATTCCCGCACAAGTCAAACATTTCTGTGCATGAACATAGATGTTTGTCTTGGTCTGGGTGTTCCTATGTATAATATGTATGTATTTACAAAAAAAAAAGTATATATGTATGTTTATCCGTTGTCTAGTACCCATAATACAAGCTCTGCTTAGTTTGGGCTAGATGGTGTTGTGTGTATGTGGTAGAATATTATATATTATTCGCACTCGAGACCTCTGCGGGGCAGTCCAACGGTCCGGCTGTTGCTTCCTTTTAAGTAAGTAAAAGGTGGCTCTAATTACACACTTACATGTCAATTCTCTTTAATATACGAGTATAATTTATTATAATTAGCAACAAAGCGAAACTTTAAAGCAAAAATCCTAATTATTCCATAGCTCGAAGGAATTTCGAAAAAGCCGGCTTTATTCTTTGTTCGGTTTAAATTAACGTGTATAGTCTATCCCAATAGAATTTGAGAAAAAGGTAAACAACTTTTAGTGACATTTAGCATAAATATTTTTCTGTAAAATAAATTTATGGATATTTATCAAAGAAGGACTTTCGTAGTATTCATTAAGTACTATTCAAAGAGAGTTTGAATTTTCTAAATTACTTTATATTTAATAAGGCATGAAACGATTGTTTACATAAAATATTAATTCTATTGGGACAGAGTATACAATATAATAGTACAATATAATATTTCACTAAATTTTAAATTAAGACAACATTAAACACTTTGTTTGGATATGTAAACAATCTGAGTTATCTAACAAATATAGTACATAGACTGTTTATATGATAAACGGACTTCAGTTACTTGTTTAAAATTTGAGATTTATAAGCCTAAGGGATCAGGCTAGGCATCGCGTCGATGTCTCAGTCAGAAAAAAATTTAGAATTTCTCTTTTATTAATATTGAATTTTCAAAGCCTTGGTATACCGCAATATTGAATCCAACTGCTATACATGTAGGCTTTCGAAATTCAATGCCCAAGCCAGGTAATATATTACTGGGTTATTCAGTCAAGAGATATATAATGGAAAAATGGCTCGGTCCCTATATCATGGGACCTAAATAACAGATACGCGAAACATGTCGCAACTTCTTCTGCGTGTAACTAAGACTTGTTAGCGATACAAGCTACTTCTACTGCCTATTCAACTGTTCAGTCGACAAGTAGATCTGATAAATGACACAACAGGACTGAAGGCTCTACAAAACCTAGAATATTTATCATTACCTTATTAGAAATTATTTTGCGAGTGATATTTATATTATAACTAGTGTTCTGTACCTGAAAACGTGTATGCGAAATTTCATGATGATCAGTCGAGTAGTTAAGGCGTGAAAGCGTAACAAATAAACAAACTCATTCTCATTTATAATATTAGTTAGGATTAAGATCTTGACTGCATTGTCGGGTACTGCGGTGTCCAAAACGAACAAAATTTGGGCCATGCCACGCTTCGGCACGAATGGGCCGGCTCGACCAGAGTGATACCACGGCCTCACAGAAAACCGACGTGAAATAGCGCTTGCGTTGTGTTTCGTCGAGTGAGTGAGGGTACCAGAGGCTCAACCCTCCTCCTTCCTGGGAGAGGAAGAGGAACTCAAAAAGCTGGCAACGCACTTGTGACTCCTCTGGTGTTGATTGCGATATCCATGGGCGGTTGTAATCGCTTACCATCAGGCGATCCGTCTGCTAGTTTGCCTCCTTTTTCCCAAGTCAGTTGGGGTCGGCTTTTCTAGTCTAACCGGATTTGACTGGATATCAATTTTTACACGGAGCGGCTGCCACCTGACCTCCGCAAACTGAAGGCCTAGTTTGCCTCCTATAGGGACGATAAAAAAAATAAAAACGTATCAAGAGTTCGGAAAGACTGGATGTTTATAATTCACTATAATTGTTTTATATATACCTTTTGACGAAATGGCAATAAATGCAACTGCTATGTATGAGGTTTCAGATTCGATTCTCGGGTAGAGCAAATGAGTTTAGAAATGTGTTCGTATAACGGCAATAGATTCGCCTCCGGTTAAATTGTACCTAAAACCGAAGTGACTCATATGGTGTTGAGGTTTATGTGTAGTCTCGTCATTGCCAATGCGCCGCGTGTTGTGGGTTCGATCAAATGTTTGTCCTGTGTGGGTCAGAACAAACATTTGATTGATCCACAAATTGTTATTCCGAGTTTCGCTGTTATTTGTGTCCGTTATTTGAATGTTTGTAAAATCCTCCGCAGCAGCCTAAGCGTAGCCTTCCCAGGCGCTGCAGTTGCCTTTTTCAAAATAAATAACTTATAGTTGACATAAAATGCATGTTAAACAACTCTGCCAACTCCTTCAGGGAATGCAGGAGTGAGTATATATATCATTAGAAGACTAAACTTTATAGTTGGATATGTTATAGAGATCAGATGTCATAAAGACAACTTAAGTGCAGGACTACCCGAGTCCATATACTCCCTAGAGCTTTACAAAACTTACCTTTGCCTCAAAGATATCCTTTGGCATAACAAATTATTTATACTTAGTTATTTCCATGTACTTTAGGCCAATTATTTTGTTACGTTCGTTAGTGCTTGTTAGGTTTTCCTTTGAATGTTCTAGACGTTTCGTGTTTCAAAATGCTGTCAGCCAGAAACGGTACAATTGTGCTGTTGACTTTTTATATAATTTAGTAGAGTAACAAATTTATTGGAGCTTTAAAATAATTAAAGAGACTTTTTTACGGTGTTCATATTTTAGTTCATGGGTATTTATGACTGGGTTCAATAGTATGTAGCGTGATCACGTAATCACGTACCTTTCTATAGATAATTAAGGTATTTAGATAAGGTAGATAAGCTTGTAAAATAACATAAGTGCAAGAAGCTAAAATAGATTAAGGGCACGTAGTATTAAGTGTGAAAAACCAATAAAGTTGAGTTCGATATAGTACCTTTATGATATACTGCAGTAGTGGATAGTGTATTCTATATTCTCACTCGTCATTGTTCCGACTGTGTTTTGCTTGACCTTGCTTGTAAACCTGCCTGTTCACCACATAGCAACTCGGCGCTAACTCCTATTACTCAATTCAACAACAAGTACAACTACGATGTAAACCAAATAATTAGTATCGAAATAATAAGTTTGTTTACCATAGCTGTTTGTATAACTTAAAAAGTTAGCGTAATATCAGTGTTATCTCACTAAGTCTTTATGCATGTTGTGACACCTAAAAATGTTGTGCATTTACAATTTGCTTTTCACATAATATTTTTATATACGTGCATGTATCAAAGTAACAACTACTGGTTGTCCTAATAAATAAAATAAAATAAAAAATAGCTTCACTGTTATATCTCTGAACGGTAGGGGAGTATTACTCCCTCATTTTACTAGCTATGGTTATAGATCTCATGCAATTGGAATTTTTTCATTTCATTTCATTTCATTTATTCAATAACAATATACAATTGTGTTTGAATGTGACATAAAAGTAACATACAATTCATTAAAAAAAAAAATAAAGAAGAATATACAATTTGGTCCATTAAAAATTTCATTTAAAACAATAACATTTAGGTATTAATCTAAATAAAAATAACAAATTACATAAGTCATGATAATGCAGAATAAATTATTACACTGATAAAAACGCATTAAAACAATGATATTAAAAAAAATGTGAGTATATAAATGTAAGTAGATAAAAAAATATAATTATTACAATAATGTCAATCTATAAATAGTTCAATTAATAAATCAAACTATTATTGACATATCCAAGAAGTGTTTACACATTTTTATGGAAATAAAGATTTTTAATGTAACTTTGACATATAGCCGTCTTTGGGACACAGTTCCAGCCTCTGTACTGTTATTTATCTTATCTTAGCTTGTGTGGGGGCCAGTCAGTACAGACTGGCGACACTTCGACCCAGTGGGATCTTTTGTGTCGACTTCCCCAATAACGACTGCCATAGATGTTCATGGCAGTCGGGACTGATGGCTTAACGTGCTCTCCGAGGCATGGAGCAGGCGATAATTGTCAATCAATACGCACATAATTTCGAAAAGTAATATAACTTCCGAAAGTCAGAGGTGGGCGACGTGGGTTCGTACCCGAGACCCCCTGCATTGCAGTCTGTTGGTCTCCCGACTGAGCTATCGCTGCTCTACTGCTATTTATAATATCTTGACAGATATCGCAATAATGCTTTGCTAGGCCTGGGCAACACAAGACCAGCAGTCCACTTCACTATCGTGTCATCATTTAATATTTAAATTAACGAAACGTGCTGGCTAAAATTATTTTCGTATATTCTATATATAGTCGTTGTGATATTTACACATTTTAAAAGTTTATATAGATGTTTGGATGTTACTTAATCGCTAAAGGGAAACACACACACAACTTGGCAAATAGATAAACCATATTCTGAAAACCATAAAACACTTTTTATCTCTGTATCTTTGAGATCCGCTGGCGCTGTCACAAGCAGGCACTTTAAAAATATGAAAGTAATGAATAGTTGTTAAAAGAAACTTAACATATAGATAAACTAAGTCCTGGATTAATATTTTACCCTATCGTGCGTCCCCTTTCATGTGAGCGCCGTGAGTAGAAACTATTTATCAATATTAAATGCACATTTACGTTAACAGAAAGTTTCAGGTTAAATTTAATATCATATCTTGGTACTAAATCGCTTGGTCAAACGTTAAGTCGTGCTGTGAATTTCGTAGTTTTCATATTTCATGTCGTTTCTGGTCCTCATGTTGGCACATCCGGCGCTCTCCCGGGACTGACGTCAGTTTGTTGCTATATAAAGTGGGTGAGGTGGCAGTGAGAGAACAGCGTTTTATATAACTTGCCTTCTAACCTTACCTAACTTAAATTTAAGCGAGCAAAGCCGCGGGTACCGCGGGTAAGTCATAAATATCCGTAATATTTACGAGTAGATCATACCTGCGCAAATTTACGTTAGGTAAATTTTCTATCCCTTGGGAACAGTACTTTTTCTGGATGAAAGGTGTCATATTATGTCCTTTTCTGTAATCCTGACAACGTGTATGCATAAATATTATGGTGATCAAGTCGTTAAATTGCGTGAAAGAAAAAACAAATTCATATTCAAATTTATAAATGAATTATTAGCTAGGATGTTATAATGAAATTTAAGAACAAGATATATTATGTTCGATATGGTTGCTTATAACGAGAGGTGAGTATCTTCTTTAGATATATAATTCTTCTGTACGTGTGTTGACAGTGAACTCCTCCTAAACGGCTGGACCGATTTGAATGATTTTTTTGTGTGTTCAAATGGATTCGAGGATGGTTTAGATTTGTTCTTTTTTTTTTTCGCCTGTACAGAACAACTTCTTTCCGGGCAGCTAGTTTTCGTATGTAATTCTTTACGCCAAAGTACACATCGTTGTACAGTTAAACAAATTACAAAAGAAGTTGTGTTTTAAAGCAAAAGTTTCAAAATTTATAAGTAAAACAAATTATAAGTCAATAGGCATCTCACATCTTTCAGAATCTCAAACATTCACGACACACATAATATCTATAATGATATGATGACTTGAAGAAGTATGTATTTGTGATGCCTTTTCTTGTGACACAGCTACAATACTTTTCTCTTCTGGTATACACAATAGCGATGTGCAATAGTTACGGAAATTATACAATATTTAGATATTTGAAAGTTTGTAGTCACTAAATATGATTCTCATCGTAATCAAATACTCGAAGCTTGAATTGATGAATCACACGATCGATTCAATAAGCAGCATAAGCATACACAAAGGACGGTAGATGAAGATAAATCTGTCAGCATAAGTCTAACCACCCAACTCTACAGCCACGCGTGCCATATGTATAATTATAATATATATAATATATATATATATATATATTTATACAGTATATTTAAGACAAAATTCGGTCTAGGAAGTCCCCAAGCTGACAACAGCCCCACTGCTAGAGCAATTAGTCTTTTCAATGAGTTCCTTCAATGTAGTCGACATGCAGATATATATTTTTAGATTTCCCAAATTTAATCTGTTTAAGATTTATAATAATAATATAATATTCTACCACATACACACAACATCATCTAGCCCAAACTAAGTAGAGCTTGTACTATGGGTACTAGACAATGGATAAACATAAATATGTATATACTTTTTTTTTGTAAATACATACAATAGAAACACCCAAACCAACTAACAGACATTTGTGTGCATGAACATATCCATGTTCATGCACACAAATGTTTGACTTGTGCGGGAATCGAACCCGTGACCTCAGACGTGGCAGTCGGTTACACTAACCATTACACCATCGCCATTATATACACCTTAATGTAAAAAGTTATTTTATAGTTCCTAAGTTGATATAAGGTTGTTTTCGTTGTTACAAATATTATTTCATCCCATTTTATTTTGTTCCTCTAAAGTTTTTAACACTATATGTAATTTATTGTAGTATTATTAGCATATATATAAATGATTAGGTATATACTGTAAACTTATATTTTTATGAATAAATAAATATAAAATAGGGCTCATAAAAGGAAAGATTCATAAATTCTGAAGTCAACCTCCTCCTTATCTAAATTGCCGAGGGAGACTATAATAATACTGCTACTATCAACAAAAATACTAGTAATTTGTAATTTACATAGCTAATCATCTTCAAAAGAAAATCAATACAAAGAACATCCAGTCTTCGCACAGCTACTTGTGGATAACACAAAATTTTGTCTTCCGTGGCAAGGTAACCACATACCATAAAATTCACCTTGAAGTAAGACGTAACATTGGCGGATTTAAATTAGTCCTAAAGTTACTTTCTACTATCTCATCTTATCTTACGTGGGGGCCTGTCAGTACAGACCGGCGACACTTCTACCCAGTGGGATCTTTTGTGTCGACTTCCCCAATAACGACTGCCATAGATGTTCATGGCAGCCGGGACCGACGGCTTAACGTGCTCTCCGAGGCACGGAGCAGGCGATAATTGTCAATCAATACGCACATAATTTCGAAAAGTCATATAACTTATGAAAGTCAGAGGTGCGTGACGAGGGTTCGAACCCGAGACCCTCTGCATTGCAGTCTGTTGGTCTCCCCACTGAGCTATCGCTGCTCTTACTTTCTACTAAGTCGCTGTCAGTAGAACTTCGCCTCGCTATTTCACTATCTAAGTAACAGCATATTAATGATCAACTACTGGGAAATCTACATCGTTATCGCAACTTAGTAAATGTTAGCCATATCTTACGGGTCGCTTAGCTCACACCATAATTAGGCATTACTATATAGATTTAAGCCTATATTTACGAAAGGATAGGCAGTGGTGAATTACACCCACACGTCGCCAGTAGAGCTTAAGGTCCACCATATAATCAGATTCTTAGAGTCTCACTATTTGCTTTTTTATCACTAGACCTCAGAGCAGCGATAGCTCAGTGGGGAGACCAACAGACTGCAATGCAGAGGGTCTCGGCTTCGAACCCACGTCGCGCACCTCTGACTTTCGGAAGTTATATGACTTTCCGAAATTATGTGCGTATTGATTGACAATTATCGCCTGCTCCGTGTCTCGGAGAGCACGTTAAGCCCTCGGTCCCGACTGGCATGAACATCTATGGCAGTCGCTATTGGGGTAGGCGATACAAAAGATCCCACTTCTCGAATCTCCACTTGTCGAAGTGTCGCCGGTCTGTACTGACTGGCCCCCACACAAGATAAGATAAGATCACTAGACCTCAATAATACTTTAGCCACCTCGGGAATCAAAACCGGGATCTCGCGATAGCACGCAAAATATAAGCGCAAACATATTTTAGTAGAGCATAGATATAATTTTATAAAATTAAATTAATAATAAAGTGTTTATTAAACCTGTAATCATTATAAACTATAGTTTTGGACACATAAGTAGTAAAAGATCTATTATGATAACACTAGCTGACCAAACGTTGTTCTGCCATTTTTCTGGATAGGGACACCCTAATCACCTAGCGATTTGAAACGACCTATTCTCATACCTACCAAATACCTTCATATTATTTTTCATAAAAATCGGCCGAGCCGTTTCGAGGGAATGCGATCGACCACAAAACGACACTAGATTTTTAGACATTTAAGCTATATGATACGGTTTATTTTAGAACAATTTATTAGAACATTTCAATGATTACGAGATTTTTTAATATACCTATAGACAATCTGTTTTTATAAACGGTCGATTCATGGACATCGGTACATTCACAGTTCAAAGAAGTAGTAAAAAAATTGTGAGGTAACCGCCATGTCTAAAAATTTTTACGTAGCGTGAGTGACCATAGTTTGTAACGCTGGCCCAATGAGGATTGACAATCTTTACACATCTTCTAGAACATTTACGGAAATCCCTTAGACGCGCAGACTGATTTCTTCATGATATTTTTGATAACAATGTCTTACGTTTGAATATTATATAACATTGTAACAAAACTACTTTATGCTACATATTTTAAAACACTATTAATATTTTTGATATAGCACTATTGATATAAAATCTACACTTATGAAAAATAAATATTTGATTTCTGTTTCTTTGTTTGTGAGGATTTAACTCAAAAACGACTCAACCGATTTTATAAATTCTTTCATCGCTAGAAATCTATGTTATAACAGAGTAACATAGTCTATATACTGTTACCTTTAACGACAGTGATAATTAACTATTTAATACGCACATAACTTTGGCAAGTTAGATATGCGTGCTTAAGACCTACGCGTGGTAGTCTAAGTTCTCGTCTCTCACTCTCACTTTTAAAACGATTTTCTTTAAGTTTTGGGTGAATTTCTTACATTTCTGTTGAACATAACGAGAAATTACATTCACCTTTTTATTTTAAGTGGACATTGCCTAACAAATCTGGCCCTTCCATTTACATCTTGGAGTTATATTACTTAAGAGTAATTTATTTCGACTGTGCTTTCTAATAATACCTTTTTATATTATCAATTAATAAATGGTTTGCCTATCTAGCCGCTCGAAACCCAAATGCAATATAATGTTAGTTAGTTTTCCAATTTATTAAAGTCTCCTGTTTTTAAATGTCACAGTGACAAAATGTTACTGAAGGTCTAAGTGCCAGCGGTTTAAGGTTGAAATGCAGGGTTGTACTGAAGACAACTGCTGCGTATGCGGTTTAAGGTTAATACGATGAGCCAGGCAAAGTGTTATTAGATTTATATATAACGATATTTTCAGTTGCAACACGTATTCTGGAACTAAGACCGGTAAATGACAATAGATTCGCCACATTTTACGTAGAAACTTATTTATGTGGGTCTAGACACCTCTGCCGACCATATTGGAGATATAACTGCGAGACTACACGTGTATATATATATAGTACTAGCCATTTCTCGGGAACTGTACTTTTTTAGGATGAAAGGTCTCTATGTCCTTTTCTGTACCCCTGACAACATGTATGTGCAATTTCATGCAGATCGGTCGAATGGTTGAGGCGAGAAAGCAAAACAAACAAACTCACGTTCGTACTTATGATATTAGTTAGGATGTGACTTCTAAACATTTAGATAATTCGGAGAGTTACTAATTGTTAGATTAAAATGTAAGTTGGAGTCTGAAAATATGCTCGACGAATTGCATTAGGCTCGTCCTATAAGTGGAAACATTTTTTATAAACATCTAAGGTTGCAATCAAGCATACGGTCCACCTGATGGTAAGTGGTCACCGTAGACTATAGACGCCTGCAACACCAGGCGTCACTTGTGCGCTGCCGACCCTTTAGGAAAGGAAGAAGAGGAAAAGGAAGTGGGAAGGAGAAGGAGCGGGAAGGGGGAATCGTGGTTGGGTCTAAATCAAAATCAAAATCAAAATCAAAATAAATTTATTCAAATTAGGTTACAAGGTAACACTTATGAATGTCAAAGTTACACGTAATTTTTTTCCTGTGAATTTACATTTACTGCCACGTTCAGCAAAGCTAGGGTGTGTAGGGCTCATAAGAAGATCTAAAATCATACGTAAGTGTTATTCACCTCTGCCTACTCCTTCAGGAATATATAGGTATGATACTATATATGTAAGTATGACCGTACTTTATTGCTACACAATCTATACTAATTATAAAGCTTAAGAGTTTGTTGGGTTGAACGCGCTAATCTCAGGAACTACTGGTTCGAATAGAAAATTTTTTTTTTAGTGTTCGATAGCCCATTTATTTAGGAAGGCTATAAACTATATAACATCACGCTACGACTAATAAGAGTGGAGCATCAATGAAAAAATTGTTGCGAAGTCTGGGAAAATTATCTTATGTGACGCAGACGAAGTTGCGCGGGACAGCTAGTGTAATAGAAATTTAAGACGTATTTACCAACAGACAAACATCTTCAATTATTATATAGTTTTTATTTGTTCTACATACCCAATCTTCAAAGTTATCATTAGCATAGTGATTACATGTAAACAAACTTAACCCTGTGCGGAATTACACGGAAACAAATATATAAGTTAATGTAAACAACCATTCTCGTTTGTAAACAAACTAGTGATTAACTATATATACTTGTTAATATAACAGAGGGATATATCGAAATATGTTGAATTGTTTGCTGGCTCAGTGCCGCAGTAGTTATTAATACCAATGCGATGAAGTCTGGTCTCGAGGTGGGTTTTTTTCCCTTAGTCGTATAGTAGTAGTGTGCGCGCGATAGCTCAGTGGGGAGTCCAACAGACTGCAATGCAGAGGGTCTCGGGTTCGAACCCACGTCGCGCACCTCTGACTTTCGGAAGTTATATGACTTTTCGAAATTATGTGTGTATTGATTGACAATTATCGCCTGCTCCGTGCCTCGGAGAGCACGTTAAGCCGTCGGTCCCGGCTGCCATGAACATCTATGGCAGTCGTTATTGGGAAGTCAGTGCCCTATTATATCCTGACACTGGTCTAGCCTTAGGATATCATTAGCCTTCGGGTTGCGGAGGTCAGGTGGCAGCCGCTCCGTGTAAAAACTGATATCCAGTCAAATCCGGTTAGACCAGAAGAGCCGACTCCAAGTGACTTGGGAATAATAAAGGCTAGGGAGAAGTCGTATAGTAGTAGTATAACCGCAGCAACAGCCCAGTGAAATACCGTTGGACTGCCACGCAGAGGTCTCGAGATCGATCCCCAGGCGCGCATTTCATCATCTGTTTTCGAAGTTATCTGCGTAATTAATAGTTAATTATCGCTTGCTTTAACGGTGAAGGAAAACATTGTGAAATTTGTTATTAAATGGAGTCGGTGTCAGCCAAGGTAGGTTTGTAACTACTTAAACATGAGATGTCTTACTATACCTAATCATAACATAATATTCTCATGCACGATTACACATATAGGCGCAGCACGCGACGCGGGCGGTTGACACCGACTCCAAAAATAACAATAATTTAATTATTCACAAGAATAAGCAATTATTTAGTAACTTATTAGTGCATTTTTGTTTAAGAATATTCTGTTATGAAGCCGGTTTTCTTTTTTGTTAAAATTTTGTTGATTTCTCGGTTTTTAGTGAATCTAAATTTCGATAACTGATTTTATTTGTCTGAATATGGGTAGACCTACTAAACGCGCTGCTCATAATATTATGAGGCAGCGCTGTTGTTTAAATGAAAAGACGAGAAAAGGGTGAAACGCCTTTCTCAAAATAAGAAATCTACCTCCTGGACCATTTCAAAAGAGACATGTGAAGAGCGTAGAGGCTTTTCAAAATGCGGGCTTACATGAAAAATGTCATTTGGGCAGAGAAAATCGGGGTATACCGTTTCAACCATTTTTGGCTATGGCCAAATTCAGCGTCATATTAAAAGTTGTATTATAGAAATAATTTTATTATTAGCTTTTTTGTGTATACCTTGTTAAGTTTAACAGTTGCACATAACTATATACTATTAAATGCTATCAAAGTCCAATTTCGAATTGTGTTTATTTATTCATTTATTCATAACAAAAAATATTGAGTTGTACATAATTATTTGTTTAAATTTTTTTTTTTTAACAGTTGCAATTAGGTACTAAATTAATATAAATTTGTGGATTCTCAATCTATTAAATCTATTAAGAATTATATATTATTAATAAAAATCATGTCATTATTAATAAAAAATGTATGTCAAATAAAATCCAATAATTTATATAAATAGACAAATGTCAACTTAAAATAGTAATACGAAAATAAAAATAAAAATTAAGTTTAAGATAAACAATAATGAAATGAAATTAATATAAAAATAATGATAATTATGATTGTAATTTAATATAATTACAATCATATCATATCTTTGAGGTATTCATCAACACTGTAGTAACATTTTTGCAATAACAAAAATTTTAATTTATTTTTAAAGCTGATATGTATATTGTCTTATGTTTACGCGAATATTACACATTGAAATTAAACACTTCATACGGATATTGTCTCGTTGTTTTGTGTATTTTACATTAAAACACTTATATTACATAATTTTGAAACTTTGTGTTTGTGTACTCGTTCGAAGTTATACCCAAGAAGAAGCAAAACACAGCTAGACTTCATGATACTTTGAGCTCATTCTGCGTAAATAGAAACATCAAAGATTAAATAATGTTCGGGAAGGTACTTTGAAATAACTAAGTACACTTTAGAACATTGAGACAACTACCATCTTAGTCTCCCCGTGAACATGGCTGCTGTGAAGCAACCGAAACGTCGGGGCAAAGTGTAAACTTAAATATAAATAGTTTTAACTAAATTAAATAGCTTAAATAGTAGTAAAGTTCAATAATAGTAGTGTTAAAGTTTCAAAATTATGTAATAAAAGTGTTTTAATGTAAAATAAACAACGCGACAAATTCCGTATAAAGTGTTTAATGTCAATATACTTTACATAGTTTTACCTACATGACCGCCCGCAACTGCTATGCTTGGGGGTTCGACTCTCGGTTTGGGCGAAGGGCTATTGAATTTTCTTTCAAGAAAATCTTAGTAGCAGCACGGAGTTTGAATCTGCCCGGTAAGCGGCAATAGGCACGCCCTATTATCGGCGTGAGACAATATATGTATGACCCAAAGGGATAGGTAGGTTTATTACACGACATTTCACCAGCTGTTGTTTTAGGTCCAATTTAAGAGAGAGCCTATTGCTGTTTATCAAACGTATATACTTAGACTGGCCATAAATACAGTTCCAATATAAAAAAAAACTTAATTTTACATTTGAATTTGGAATCTGTCATTCTTATATGAATATTCATTGTGTTTTCTCATTTTGCGCCAATCGGTGTTAAATATTTTTGTGATATTAAAATGGAGTGGGGTGTTAAAGAGAACAGAATTGCTGTGATAGCATTACACAATGCAGGTATGGAGCCAAATGCAATTTTTGAAACACTACATCCGTTTGGTATTAGTCGAATGTTTGTGTACCAGGCTATTGATAGGTACAATGAAACCTTCTCTATTTGTGACAGAAAAAGATCTAGCCGTCGATGTAGTATTCGTACGAAAAAGGCGATCAAGGAAAGCAGTAAAGGAAAGGAGTGACTATGCCATACTTTTGTGAAAAAGGGTATTTAAACATCGGCACAAGTGTATCAAGATACAATTCTTGAGATGGTGGCTAAGCCTTTTAGCAACACCATGTTCCATAATCAAGAATGGTCCTTTCAGCAAGACTCAGCACCGGGTCATAAAACTCGATCAACCCAAGCATGGTTGGAAACGAATTTTTCGGACTTTATCAGACCTGAAAACAGGCTATCATCTAGTCCCTATCTTAATCTGCTGGATTATGATTTATGGTCAGTTTTAGAGTATATGCTCTAAATGCCATGATAGTTTGGAAGTCTCTAAAACATTCCAAAAGATTGGCAGTGAAGAATTTTCTCATGCAGAGACTGTGTTTTTATTGATAACTGGCCTCAACCTATAAGACTGTATTAAAGCCAATGGAGATCATTTCAAATGAGCTTTATTTGTAATGTTTTTATATTAATATATCAACTAACACACATTACAGTAATAAATGTTTTATGCAATAGAGAAAAAGGTTTTTCCTTGTAGAAATAATTATGGCAAGTTAGTTAGTTATATATAATAATAATAGTTTATGTATAATAATAATAATATTCTACCACATACACACAACACCATCTAGCCCAAACTAACCAGAGCTTATACTATGGGTACTAGACAATGGATAAACATACATATATACTTTTTTTTTGTAAATACATACATATTATATATAGAAACACGCAGACCAAGACAAACATCCATGTTCATGTACACAAATGTTTGAGTTATGCGGGAATCGAACCCGCGATCTCAGGCGTAGCAATCGGTTACGCTAACCACGACGCCATCGAGGCCGCCTATGTATGTATATACTAAAATGTAACGCTCATGTTGATTGCATGCTGGTCTATCCGTACCTGGTAATTGTAATTATTCTATAATTGACTTTAACTCAATGTAATATAGTTACCGTAGATGAACCAAAATAAATAAAAATACAGCAAGAAGGTTTTTTAATACATTTTCACAAAGACATCAAAATCGCTAGAAATCTCCTTGAGAGCTCAAGAAAACGTCTACTTCGACAAAAAGTTTCAGGCAGCTATTACGTCAGGTAAAAAGCCACCGCCGATAGGTCCCCTAGGGAGAATTCTAGCCACGTATTCAGATAAAACTACAATACTATAACGTCAGCAAATGTAGCGAATCGTGACTATTCGAATGGGTGAAAATTTGTTATATAGCATATACATTATTATATACACACATCTATATAGATGTGCTCTTAATCTACTTACATCGCATGAAAAAGTGTCCGCGCTAAGAAGGGTGAACTCACACATCACATTTACATGATAGACAACAACAGTGATATAGGGTGTAAATAATGGATAATGGTAAATAATGGATAAGCCTGAAACTGTCGACTGGCCAGATTATCATCTATCATTTACCCCACTTATATCACCATATGCCACCATATATTGTTTTTTCGATACAGGGACCCAAAAATGCATAATTCCTTAGAAAATACATATGTTAAAATTTTAGAATAAGTTTTTTTTGCGAAAGTGTCTTAGATTGTAACAAAAAAACTTGATACTGGTCTGATTATATAAGTATTCAGAAGTGACATAAAGAAACAGAACGAGAAAATGTCACCAATTGTAGAAATGGCAGTTAATTTTGTATAAGTAAGTACGATTTTTATTTAAAATATCAAAAATATCAATAATTTGGTCATCCATGGGCATATGGTGATATAAGTGGGGTAAATGATAGATGATAATCTGGCCAGTCGACAGTTTCAGGGTTATCCATTATTTACGCCACAGCCTGTATATACATAGGGTGGTAATACCATATTTATAATTTAGATGTCATGTAGGCATTGTGTCAGATGCTAATTAAACGTCCAGAAAGATAACCATAATATTTCAACCTATTAGAACGCATATTTAAATCATTGTATATTTCAAAACTAACATAGTCTAAGACCCGGTACCTACTCGTATATTAAGAAGTTAAGCTTAAGAGTAGTAGAGTCTCGCTGATTTCAGCAAGAATGCGCCGGCCTGACCGTGGAAGGACTACCCTCTCACGAAGTGAAATATCAGTATTCCTACTGTTGTGTTTCGTTCGGTGAATGAGAGTGCCGGAGGCCGAATCACTCTCTTTCCACCTTCCCGCTCCTTCTCCTTCCCACTTCCTTTTCTAAAGGGTTGACAAGGCGCAAGTGATGCCTCTGGTGTTGCAGGCGTCCATAGGCTACGGTGACCACTTACCATCAGGTGGGCCGTATGCTTGTTTGCCACCATAGTTGTTTATAAAAAAAAACAATTCGTTTTAGCTACGGTTAGGTCGATTCTGACCTATGTATTTTTCATAGAATAGGATGAATAGAAATAATTTCTAAGTATTGGTACATTAGGGTCATCTTATACATATATTCAACATTGATTCACACATACTACAATTGCTGGTATAAAAATAATAAGATGATTGATTATGATTTTAATCCTTGAGTAAACAAATAATTATACAATCTAATTTATTAAATTAAATTAATATAATATCTCAGCTTACAATAAAAATGTCGCAATATTATCAATGACATTACAAGGTCTAGGAAAGATACAGTAACTTTAAAATGTTAGTTATAATGTGAGTTATTAACATTACAGTCAATTAAAAATTTGTTAAAACAATTCGAAATTTATGTGGTTTAAATTCATTTACATAGAATATGTGACTAAAATTTACTGTCCGTGGATCCAGTAGTCCGGGCCTAATACGTTAATTTTGCAGCGATAGTAAATATAGTTAAATTTTTGCGAAAAAGGAAATACTATTATTCGAATTGTATGATCAGGAAATATATATAATATATAAATATATAAATATATATATCATGTTTATCAATTAGTTGTCACTGATTTATTGAATATTCCAGACCCGGATTGTGGATATTCTTTCAAGAGCAAGGTGGCATTCGTAAACGAGTCTGGAGTTACAGCTATTGCTCTCTAGGGCTCTAAGTATTGCTGTGCTGTCGGAGAGGATTCGTATCCTATAGCCTTCAATCCGTCTCCTGTCGATCGCGGTGGCAGTCTCCATGATGGCCACACACTCACTGATTGATTGAACCGGTTGAGTTGAGCTTGTGACTCCGGCCAATCTAACCCGGTCGAAACGTCAAGCATCAATAAGGTAAACATTATACATATCACAGTTATAATACGAAATCATATTTTTAATTTGCTATCCCTATCAAATATCTATATATTTTTATTAAGACTCACTGGACGCAACAAATAAACATGTTAGAGGACTCGGGCTCGATTCCCGGGTCTGGAATTAAAAGTTTCATAGAATCGTAACATTTTCTATTAGTACCAATAAGAATCTTATAAATGACCACATCTTTCTGTTACAGGACATATATTATGAATTTAACTTCCTGCATGAATAAGTATTTATAGTACCCGGAAACCCGTGGACCGGAAGTTTAGGGGCACTTTAGAACAGGCACACGTGTGTGGTTTCCATTTTGGTTTCCGACCACGAATTTGTAACTTATACCTACCCTTTACTGACTAAAGATTATATTACAGAAGGTAGATTGGTTATCAATATTTAATCTTCATCGCTTTATTAATTTCTACTATTATAGAGATGGTAAAGACTGGTTGATACCGAAGCGGAGAGGTGATGTGCGTAAATAGCACACAGCCTTACGATTGTTCATTTCATAAAGCTTTTGAGCACCAATACGTCGAATGGCTAATACATACAATGACAATTTTAAACAAATTGACATATTTGTATGCCCTGCGATAAGTTTTCGTTAACTTGTTTATGAGACACTAAACTCATAACTGTACCTACTTTTTCGCACTTACACAGTTTCCTATTCTTTTTATAATTTTATCTCTTTTCTTCGTGTTATATATTTTTGATGATTGTTTTTCTGTTTCTATTTTTTAGATTGTCGTATGTACTTGTATGCTCGCTTTCCTAGCGTCTTATAGTTTTAATCGAATAGTAATCTGTGGACACTAAGTAATATAAGTAATCTGTGGCTACTGCCCACGGCGATGTAACAACAGAATCAACTTAAAACTAAGTAGTATAGTAATACTACCTAGTTTTAAGTTGATTCTGTTGTTTCTATTATGTAATGTGGCGTTTTGATGTTCCTTTTTTAATAAAATAAAATAACATAAAATTTTCACTCTGTACATCTCCCTTTCTCTCCATTTCGGTGGAAACTTACTATAAAGCTACGGTTTGTAAGATAGCAAATCAATTCAATTCTATATTAATTAAAAAATAATTTTGCGTTTGAAATCAACACACACAACAACTGCGCCGTCCGTGACATCAAATTACATAAGTCATATTATTAAAATTAAGGTTTTACTTGAGCTGATTATTTTTGTAGTTTACTCGCATTTCCAAATATTTATTCACACATATTTAGAACACTTGAAATAATGTCCTCCTGACCGAATTTTGGTCACGGTGGCCAGTCATAACGGAGACTGGTCATCGGCGCAGGAGATATTATAGTGCACAAGTGTGTGCACAAACACAAGTGCACTCTCTGTTCCTTAACTCACATGATCCGATGGGACGAATAATCCGACACGACCGGAGAGAGATCAGGCGCAGGACCAACAGCTTTACGTGCTTGCCGAGGCACGGGGGTGTCTAACACCGCTAGCTTCCTAACTCCGGACTCGTATTGAGATTTCTTAATAGAAAAACCCAATAACTTTTTATTAGCCCAACCCGGGACTCGAACCCGAGACCTCATGCACAGCAGTCGCATACACTACCGCTGCGCCACGGAGGCAGTGCAAAATACTCGAAATACTAAGTACATTACAAATGCGAATGTAATTATGTTTGTTTGTTACGCTTTTGCGCCTTAGGTACTGGACCGATCATCATGAAATTTTGCATAGTATATTTCGCCTTTCATCCAGAAAAATCTACTATACCCAAGTGATACAATAAGTCATATAATTAAAATAAAGGTTTTATTTGTGCTCATTAGTTTAATATTTGCTCGCTCTACCAAATACACACATAGAACACTCAAAATACAATATATATAAATAAACTCTGTAGATTACTAAGGAAAGAGTGTCTGTCTGTCGCCCTGTAATGTGACATGGAATCTGCTTTAGTTAAATTGTAAAGTGTAGTTCGATGTGACTGAAATAAGTAAAATAGTGAGCGAAGTAACACTCTGAAATTCAACATTTTATTATTTTTAGTTAACGTTGACTATCCACATTAGTCCAGTGACATAATTGTGCGCTTACGTTAGGTGTCACTGTTGATTCTCGACTAATTTTAAAATAACCATTTCATTTTATACAGACACTACGAAATTAGATGTAGGACGTAAACGGCAAGTTCATAGCTAAAGATTTAATATTAAACATATTTTTTTATTTAGTCTTTCATTTTGGTTACAGTAGTAATACTCACACGCTCTATTACTATCCTTGTACAAAAGGACTTAACAATCTTTGTAAAGCTATGGCACCTAACTCTGTCATAAGGATCCTTAAATATTTTTCCTGACGTCACATCGGGCCGCGCACGGCGCGCGACCATACGCGACATTCACCGCGATCGCTGCGCCGGCGCCGAGCCGGCAACCAACCACTCACTCACCGACGTTTACAACGCGCGCTCATATCGGCTATCTTATAATCAGTGCCTATTCAGTACAATACAGTATTTTCTCGGGTCGAAGTTGTTTTATTCATTCAAGACCACCAGCAGCACACCTGGAGCTTGATACTCAAACAAATATTTACGTCTCCTAACCCCGTTTAAAGATTCCAAATTCAAACAGTGCAACCAAATTCGACATTCACGCAAATTTCAGTGTCAGTGCTCACGAAAACATGAAGTATACGAACGTGATACTCACCAAACGAGCTAATGATGCTGTGCTATGCAATTTGATCGAGCCTCGCTTGCTGATACAGCAATGAGACCGCATGAGGTAGCCAGAGTTACGGCACTAGAATTGTCAATTGTGCGGTTCGATAACCTCGATGCTTCGGCTCACAAGCTATGTCATTTACTAAATCGTTTGACTGTTTAATTCTTGCTTAGATTGTCTATTGTCTTTTAATATAATAAAATTGTAACTGGTCGATGTCTGTATATAGGAGATATTTAAAAATAATATGTGTATGGTCTTTATGAGAGGTCTTAGATTCATTTTGTTTTTATTTTTATATCTTTGGGATATCAAACAATTGTGTAATAAAGCTTAATACTACTACATAGATCTTATAACAATTTAAGTAATAACACAACCAGCATCATTATCCACAAAATGCAATGTACAAGTAACTAGGTGCAAGCAGACCGTAGAAAACATTACAAAATTTTCTTTTTAATGAAATTTACAACACAGTTTAATTAAAAAATATATTTCGCGTGTTTGATATCATACTAAAGTTATTCATGTATATTAATTATATTGTTTAAGATACATTTCTTAAATTGTGCAGGTGATAAAACGAATATATAAATTTCGGTAAAATTATCGTTATAACTTTTCATTAATCACCGTAAAGGAGCTCTTTTACCAGCGTTGGTTCTGCAAAACTTAGGAGTAAATAGTCTATGAGTATTATGTATACATTGTGAGCGACTAGGTATGCGAAGGTAAATTTGGTTTAAGAATTTATTACAATCAAATATTTATTGTGACAAATTTTATAAAGGATCGTCTGATCAAGGTACACTCTCCTATGTTTAAGAGATGACAGAGAGAATTTTTCTAGAAGAGTGTGATACGATTACCACCATTTTACTAAGTTGTAATTTAGGTTTCGAAGATATTTATGTTGGAATGATTCAATTTGGTCACTGTATTTGTTGTAAAGTGGATTCCAAACACATGTGGCATATTCCAGTTGAGATCTAACGAGAGACTTGCATAAGAGCAAATAAGTGGAAGCCTTCTTAAAGAAGCAGCAGGTACGCCTCAGAAAACTGAACATTTGAAAACCCTTAGTATTGACGTGACCAACATGAGCGTCAAAATGAAATTTTGATCTGGTCCTTAGATTCGCTCGCGTAAATTTAGATTAGTTTAGTTTAGGTTAGTAATCATACTTTTTTCTGGATGAAAGGTACTCTTTGTTTTTTCTGCACCCTTGACAATGTGTATGCGAATTTACACGATGGTCGGTCGAGAGGTTAAGGCGTGAAAAAGCAACAAATAAACAAATAAAGAAACTCGCTTTCGCATTTATAATATTAGTTAGGATAGAAGCCAAAACAATTATACATTCTATTTTTATCTGTCTGTATGTTAGAGCGCGGCAAGACCTATTATGGGAAATTTAAGATTGAACAAACGGAAAGCAACGACGTAGGTATGTGAGCCGCCGGTGCCCGCTTGTAACACGTAGCACTATCACATGTCCTGTTCATCGCCTGATTGAAAGCATAAACCCGGTCGGATCCACAGACGGATCATTCAAGCTGTCACCCAATCAATCATTCCCATGACTCTTCCACACAATACCTACATATTACTAGCTTACATTATATATGTATACATGATGTCCGGTAATTAATGGATAACCTGGAAATGTCTTATAGTGGAACTGATGGCCGTTCAGAAAAAAATATGAAATAAAATCTATCCTAACTACTACCGGAGATATGTGTTTTTTTTTTATTACCATGTATAACTTTCTTGTATACTACGACCATAAATGAATGAAATCCATCGGTTTTTTGTTGTTTTATTATTAAACACTAATTATGCTAATAGATAGACAGTCAAAAGTATGATATGCTTATATAGCTTGCACTTTTTAATATATATATAGTACTTTTTTATTTATTCATTTTTCTGAACGGCCTTCAGTTCTACTATAAGAAATTTCAAGGTTATCCATTAATTACCGGACAACCTGTATAATGTAATGTAATTTTTAATCTCCCTCGAAAACACAAAGATGTTCATACAAGCTCTTTGTATTAGGAATACCCAAGGCTCTCTCTAGTAAGCGTAGTCAGCCCCAACATATTATCTTTCGCGATACATTATGCATGCGCATTCTACGTCGAGAAGGCTACGCGACGGTGTAAAATGACTTCACTTAGCACATTTTGAGCTAGTTTTTAAAGTTTCTTATACTTGTAAGTAAGAGTTTCAATTTCGTGTCGCACCAATGTTGCAAAAGGTTTTCTTTGTGGAATATGAAACTGTTGGACAGAATATATGAGACGGGGTTGTATACTTGACAGGAGGGAATTAAATTGTAGGCCATTTCTACAAGAAAGTCAATATAAAAACTTCACATGTTATATAAGATAATGTTTTTCTTGAAGTGTAGGTGTTCGAACGGAGTCATAAGGGGTATTATATTTACTGTATGGCATGACTGCAATATTTGTATGCCAATACTATGCAATACATGGCAATATTTATAGTATGGCCCTGCAATATAGCCGGAAAATATGTTTAGAAGCTTCTTTCAGAATTCAAGCATAGTTTGCAAAATGTGGATGTATTACACCTCTGCTTAACCCATACGGTTATACAGAGTTGTTTTCGAAAAAAATAAGAACAATAAAGTTTAGTTTGGTTGCAGTACAGGTAATACGGGTCTGTGATCCCAACTTCCTATAAATGGTGGATCAGTACACGTGACACGGGTATATGATCCCTATTATATTGAATTGCTAAGGAAAGATACATGACAAGAAGCGATGGTAACTACTTACTAAGATGTCATTCCCTAGGAGCGACAACAAAAAATAAATAGAAAATGGTTGTCAATGAACATCAATAGCTTCCACAAATGAATGAGCCTGAATCCAATTATCTCTGAATTAGTACAACGCATAAACACGAAAAAGTATTCAAAGTAGATGTCTATAATACAAAAATAAATAAAAAAGTCAATATCAATGAACATCGATTACGGAAGCTTTTATAAGCAAGTTTGTTCAGTCGATTGAATCGCTTAATATTTTAAAGTATTTTCGCTAGATTCGCTCGTTTGCGCTGTTTATCAGGGAAAGTTGAGTAATTCGAGATTCCTGCAGAAAATTGCATTTGCTACTGAAGCAGTTTGTCTTTGAGTTAAATTATCTTTCAGATAGCGGACTATTAAGTTTAGATCACTTAGCTTTAATATTTCTCGGTAAAAGTGAAATTGAATAGAAAATGGGAGATAATGATAGTTCTGAGGATCCAATTGTAAGTTTACAATAGCATCAGGCGTTTATATTTACAAAGGATAAGCAGAGATATATAGTTGTAAAAGTTCCTATCCCTAAAAAACACAGGGATGTGTTCGTCCTCGGATTTCAATAAAACCACACTTCCGAACACGACTGGTATATTGTACTTCAACCTTAATAACCGTAACAATTAGTTATACAATAATACAATTATGCAAACAAAATAAAAGTTTATATATGGCAGCTGGAGAATCTTAACACCGCGATCTAAAAACTAACGTCACACGCACAGCGTCATCTAGGTATTCACTTACAAACTACGTTGTAGTATTAGATGTACTAAACGCGGCTTCTCACAGTATACAATAGTGACTGTCTTTTGGTAACTATTTTTATAGATACATACATATATAGTTTCACGCCTATATCGCCAAAGAAGTAGGCAGCGGTGTATTACAAAGCCAAATTTTGCCAATTATGGTATTAAGAACCACAAAATATGGATTATATATAGCCAATTTACGCGCAGATCCAGACTCCGTGCTGCTACGAAGAATTTCTTAAAAACCCAATTATATTTTGCATGGCCAGGTGTCGAATCCGAGATGCACAGCAGCACAGCAATCGCATTCACTAACGCTGTGCTATTGAGGTAGTCAGAAACAAAAATGTCTTACTGAAAAAGTTAATGTTAGATGCCTCGTACGGGAACTGCATTGCGGTAACATGCAATCGTCAATCAGTCAGTCAGCTGCAGTCATGGATACAACACTTTTGCTAAGCAATTAATAAATTATTAATTGCTATTGAATTGTGAAAAGAAATAAAAAGAAAGAGAATCTTTGGTTATGGAATTTAATTTAAATATGTTGGATATGGCTCTCGTTATTAGAATACCGACAAATCCTTCAAGAACTGAGAAACTCAGCAATTCAAGGACAATATAAATTGCCAAAGACTCTTTAAAAAAATGTAATTAATTTATTTTACAGATTTACTGCATTTTACTTGACTAGAAATAAGTGACATGTCTATATGAACAAAATCACCTTAACAAAAATTATTTCGTATGACAATAGATGCTACAACAATCTATCCATTGTTTGTTAAGGTTATCGATCAGGCAAACGTGGTTTTGGCGCATTGAAAGTTGAAGCAAGCCCCTTTCAGTAGAGATAAACAGACTGAGCCGTTGGGACTTGGGGATTCGGGAGTAATATATTAAAAAGAATGCAAACACACTCTAATGCACGATGTGTATATTTCATGAGTTTATTACAGAAGATTGAAATTATGTTATTCGATCGAAGTACTTATATTAAGTCAGCTCAATACTTCTGAGGTGTTTCGATCAATATTTTATTGACTGCTCGGATGACGTGGTTTAAGTATTTGCCTCAGCATTGCCACTATGCTAAGTGCTGTGAGTTCAAGAAATAAATATTTTTGCGATCCACAAATGGTTGTATCGATTTTAAGTATTCTTTGAGTTCGTTGTTTGAATGTTCGTAAAGTCGCAAGCTACATAGGCGTCATTTATAGTACGGGTACGAACCCACGTCGCGCACCTCTGACTTTCGGAAGTTATATGACTTTTCGAAATTATGTGCGTATTGATTGACAATTATCGCCTGCTCCGTGCCTCGGAGAGCACATTAAGCCGTCGGTTCCGGCTGCCATGAACATCTATGGCAGTCATTATTGGGAAGTCAGTGCCCTATAATATCCTGACACTGGTCTAGCCTTAGGGTATCGTTAGTCTTCGGGTTGCGGAGGTCAGGTGGCAGCCGCTCTGTGTAAAAACTGATATCCAGTCAAATCCGGTTAGACTAGAAAAGCCGACCTCAAGTGACTTGGGAATAATTAAGGCTAGGGAGAAGAAGTACATTACACACAGACTTACTTTGTAAGTTGAATTTATTTGCCTTGCAAAAGGATAATTTAAGATGAATCTTAAATACTTACATTGTATTCTAGAAGGTCTGGTAATCTGTGTGACAGTGTTTCTTATAGTGAATCAATCGGCAGGTACCAGTCTCCAAAGGATTATGATAACTATAAATATCATACATATTATGTATATATCCTTTACAAGCAAGTGTTTGTGAGTTGGAACTCATGTGTTAACACATACTTGGAGGTAGGCGTTAATGACTGCGACACAATTTCTAACTAATGAAGTCAAGGTACTATGTAATTCTTTGTGTTTCAATAAATAAATATTATTATTATTATTCTCTTTATTAGCACATTTTTCAATAATGATTATATTTTTAAATATATAATTAAAATAAAAACTATGAAGACCCACCGGCATCGGGCACTGGGTCCAAGCTACCGATGGTTAGGGCTCCAGCGAGAGGAACCTCCTCACGATGCGTGCCGTGTCAAGCAATACGGCCTTCTGCATCAGAGACTTAATCCAGCCGTTTAACGCGAGCCTCTTCAGATGGTGATCGAAACTCTTGGCAATCAGTCCATGGACTGATACGACTATCGGTACAATGATCGCTGAATCCACATCCCACATGTCGACAATCTCGTGCGCCAGATCCAGATATTTAACTTGTTTATCTTTTTCAGCCTTCACGAGATTCAGACATTATTATTATTGTTATTATATTTATAGGGGCCGTTATGGAATAGAAATAAATTAATAATATACAGTTACTTCCTAACCCATAGGGAAACAGGCATAAGTATATTCAACTCAAAAGTTTCGTGAATCCATATTTATAATCGATTGCTCACATACACATTATTCGATACGAAAACAGATTACGGTACTCAGATATCAACGTACAAACTCAAGTAATCAAATCAATCACGCGCCACTCGTTGGAATCGAGACTATGTGATTGAACATGGATCGAGCTGAGTGCCTTAACATCGATTACAATAGATTATGGCTTCCATTGTGCTAAGGAGAGCTTAGTGAGCCGAGTATATCGATTATTTAATGATAATTTACTATATTGTTTGGTAAATGGAAAATCTCTTTAGTCATGTGTGTATCAGGTTAATGGGGCGGTAATAAACTTGTGTCGTGTAGCTTCATATAAATAAGTACGCTTATAAACGCTGTTGGGGTAGGCAGAGGTACATATATTGGCATATTTTGATATTTGATTTAAACTGGCTTATTAACTATGCCTTTAGTCTCGTTGCATATGTTCGTGTGTGATTGTGATTTATATCAGATTTGATTCTCGACTCAAGTGAATTATTATTAAGTTTTCTGATTGGTCAATTCAAAAGCAGCTATAAACTAGACGGCAATAGGCCTCCCCTCTATTTAGTGGAATTTGAAAACATAACTAAATATTTCGTGGGCAAACCTTTTGGGTTCAATGCACTATGCCTATGGCTTTAACGATATACAAATAAAATCAAGTTGCATTCTCGTTTAGTACCTACATAGCATCATCGTAACAACAATTCATTTACCGCGATGCAGATTTTAAACTAGTGAGTTAGTATTTGTCTTTTAAAAAGAATCCATATTAATAATGTTCTACGTAAATGTCTTTTTGACTTAGATTAGATTTATATGTAAAAGGAGCGTAATAAAAGACCTTATAAATTATGACGTTTGATGCCATTTCCATTGAACTTATTGAAAAATCACCTTTAATCACGCCCTGTCTCAGCGGGGTAGATAAATACGTCTTTCCACTAGCTACGATCCTGGCATTTCGATCTTATTTACTAACATTACATTACTTATTCATGTACGCTCATCGGTTTCATATTAAAAAGAAAATCATAGTTCTACGACTATACCCCGAATGCGTAGGCAGACATAAATATTACAACCAACTTTCGGCAGTTGTATGGATCCCACTGTGACGATAATCGCCTAGCTCGAGCGCACGTCACTAGCCACCTTCCGCGACCGGCGCCAGACTACATAGTTACACATACATACATATAATAATAATAAAAAAATAATATTAGTCCTGTATTAAACTGTCCCACTGCTGGGCACGGGCCTCTTCTCATTGTGAGAAGGGTTAGGCCATAGTCCACCACGCTAGCCTAGTGCGGGTTGGCAGACTTCACATATCTTCGAGAACATTATGGAGAACTCTCAGATATGCAGGTTTCCTCACGATGTTTTCCTTCACCGTTAAAGCAAGCGATAATTAACTATTTAATACGCATATAACTTCGAAAAGTCAGAGATGCGCGCCTTGGGTTTGAACTCGAGACCTCTGCGTGGCAGTCCAACGGTTTCCCACTAGTTTGTTAAAATAAGTAGATTTTTATATAACTTATATAATATACATAGGTACCTACTGTAACAGAAAATAGATTTATTAACAGTATTATATTACAAATTGCTTTAGTATTTTTCTAAATGTATAAGCGGAGGACGGTGTCAGTATTCTTGCCTCACAAGAACCATGCAGCAAGTCCTTTTTACACGAAACACGCCTTGACTTCTGTTCGCGTAGGATTATGTAAATCTACCAAGTAATTTTTTTTTAAATATACAGGGTGTCCGGTAATTAATGGATAACCTGGAAATGTCTTATAGTGAAACTGATGGCCGTTCAGAAAAAATATGAAAAAAAATCTATCCTAATTACTACCTGAGATATGTGGTTTTTTTTACTATCATGTATAGCTTTCTTGTATACTACGACCATAAATGAATGAAATCCATCGGTTTTTTGTTGTTTTATTATTAAACACTAATTATGCTAATAGATAGATAGTCAAAAGTATGCTATGCTAATATAGCTTGCACTTTTTAATATATATATTTTTTTGTTTTTTATTATTTTTGTTTTCATTTTTTCTGAACGGACTTCAGTTCTACTATAAGACATTTCAAGGTTATCCATTAATTGCCGGACATCCTGTATATTTAACTCGTTTAATGGTTAATTAAAAGTGTTAATTGTTGTACTATCTTTTAATAATCTCTGCTTAGCTTAACCTCAAGACACCACGTCCCTACAGCGTGGCTTGTCCTATTTCTAGATCAAGCTGATCTATAGTAAATAACTACATGAAGGTTACACCACGTCATAAGAAGCGAGGTTAACACACCGGGGGTGGTACCAGACACCAAGATTTGACTGCACGAATGATGTAGATGTTTAAGTAGACGCCTCGCCACTGGCTCTGCGCCGAGTGTTATGGATTCGAATCCCACACGTGACAGAACTTTGTGTCATCAACAAATAGTTGTTAGAATGTTTTTAAAGTCCCCCATGACATAGGATTCATACCTAGTATCGTCGGCCTCGATGGCGTAGTGGTCAGTGTAACCGACTGCGGCGCCTGGGGTCGTGGGTTCGATTCCCGCACAAGTTAAACATTTGTGTGCATGAACATGGATGTTTGTCTTGGTTTGGGTGTTTTTATATATAATATACATATTATGGTTATTGTATTTAGAAAAAAAGGTAGGTTATATATGTATGTTTATCCATAGTACAAGCTCTGCTTAGTTTGGACTAGATGGTGTTGTGTGTATGTGATAGAATATTATATTATTATATTAAAGTGTGGAAGGAGCCGGTTTTAAAAAATAGCTGCTAACAACAAAATACCAAAAAAAAACATAAACACTTGCACGATCCAGAAATCGAACCCGATATGAACCGCAGTTGCAATCTCTACCGCTACGCCACAGGATATACGTGTAAACAAAATGGCGTGTCTTATTTCTAAGTGGCAATATAAAACAGAGACGACGAGTTAGTTTCGCAATAAAATACTAAATATATAACATTAATTTCACATACAAATCGCTTATAATTCCGCTCAGCCGCTGTTTTATCAAAAACATTAGCATATTTCGCTGAACTTCTACCGCTTCAACATTTATAAAACATAAGTTTCCTTTGTTATGGCCAGCTTAAAGTCTAAAGTTTTCTATTATAGTCAAGGAAAACCTTTTTTAAGTTGTGGCGGGATAAGGCGAGGTATTCATTTGCGCGGACAGAGCATAGAAATGTTCTTTATATTTTGAATGCGTAAGAATATGATTATGTTGACTGGATAATCGTACGCTTTTATTAGTCACCTCATCTTTGTCAATTTACCGAGTTTAGCGGATTCGATCGTCATACGGGACAATTTTTTGAGGAACAGCCCATTCGCTGATTGAAATAGTTTATTAATATTACTATTATTTTTGCCTACCCCTTTAGCGATATGGTCGTCAGACTATGTGTGTATGCAGTATAATTTTTTAAAATATATCTGTCACTAGCTGACCCACGCAACTTAGTCTGCTACACATAAGAGAATTTTGCCCGTTTTTGCAACATTTTTCATAAATGCTCTTATTAGTCGTAGTGTGATGTTATATAGACTATAGCCTTCGATAAATAGGCTATCCAACATTAAAATAAGTTTTCAATTCTAGGTAGTAGTAGTAGTCATAAGATTAGCGCGTTTAACCAAACAAACAAACTCTTCAGCTTTATAATATTGGTATAATATATTTAAAAGCAATACGTTCAAATACCTAATAAATCACTTACATATATAAACAATATATACTGTAATTGTATACCATATCGGTGTCAGCGATCCACGAGGGAGTTCTATATAATGTATATGTAACGATATAGAGCTATTGAAGTGTACATTGCGTAGTGTTAGGTCACCTTTAAGTAAATACATACATATAGTCTGTAAATCCCCAAAGGGGTTAGCAATATATTACATCCATTTAGTTAATAATGAACTATGTACTAGAAGATATAACTCGACTAGATTGTTTGTTACGCGCGTTAGTCATGAAATTTTGCAAACATGCTGTCAACACAGAAGAAGACATAGGGTACCTTTGATCTAGGGAAAAAGTACTGGTAAGAAGGGATAGAATTTGTTTGACAGATTCTAAATCAGAAATATGTTTATTCATATAGGTCACAAAGTAATACTTATGATCGTCAAGGTTACTCTAACTAAAGCTATGATATGAATTTACATTAACCTGTTGCCACGTTCAGCAATGCCAGGGCGTAGAACCAATGAGATGGATAGGAAAGAACCTTGCGGCTACTCTTTTCAATCGCCAAAAAATCTAGACAAACGCGAGGGAATCCGCTAGAAATCTCTAGTACTATAATATATCGCAGGTCTACCCATTATGAATGTGTACGAGGGTTCTGTGTTGTATGAAGCTAAAAGTTACTCGTCCAAATTTTATCCATACAACTTCGTTGTCTGATTCAGCTACCAAAATCATGATTGAAAACTCTCTGTCCGAACTCACTCGTCAATAATTGACATAAAACAAATTTCGCGAAATTCTAGAGCGAAGTTCAATTTCGAACGAGCAATGTACGACGAACAGATATTTTGGGTGGTTTTTGTATCGCAAATGCATTCCCAAAGGCTTTTGTGAGGTACCTACAAAGTGAATTCTTGTTTGTATATTGTGAAATTCTGCTTATATAGATTCTACTACCGTCTGTTTACTTTTCAAAGTACCGTATTGGAAATGTTGCATAAAATTGTATAATGGTAATAAAGATTTATTAGCTCATTAAATAGCTGGCAACCAGATGCCATAAAAAAGCATTATGTCAACGTCTCGGGGCTCGAGCCATGAAGTTAACATCAAGCGGTAACACAATCTCCGAGGCTCTGGACGTATAACCATGGTCTTGCTTTTTTATATCATTATAAGGTCCTCCGAACCGAATTTCGGCCACGGCGGCCAGTCTTAACGGAGACAGGCAAACTACGCAGATGATATAATAATTAATAATAATAATAATTTATTGCCAAAAGAAATTAAAGTACAATGCGGTGTATTTTACAATATACGACTCAATAAACTAGATACATTAATTAATAAGAAAACACAATGATCAATGGCCCCCGAGCTAGGAAGATCCTGTGTTACGGGGGACATATAATCCGTCTACATGTTAACAATTATTATGAACTAGGATTTATCAAGAGTCAAGGTAAGGTAAGGTAAGTACGATGCCTTTATTATAAGAAACAAGGGGTTAAATGCTAAGAAACATGTGGAATAATCGATTGTGGTTATATATGGATTGTGTATGTGTGCGTGCGCGTGTGCGTGTGTGTGTGTGTGCATGTGTGTATAAGAGTGTGTGCGCGCGTGTGTGTGTATGCGCGCGCGTGTGTGTGTGTGTGTGTGTGTGTGTGTGTGTGTGTGTATATTTTTGTGTCTATGTGTGTTCATATTGTCTATATGGTGGATTTAGCAACTCTTCTGTATCATCATAATTTAGGGTGAGCAGGTATTCTTTTATTTTCATTTTACAGTGGTGTAAGTTAAGATGGTGTATATTTAGCTTAATATGAATTTTGTTGTAGAGTAAAGCGCTAGAGTATTTGTAGTGTCGTTGTGCGAAACATGTATTTGTGAATACTTTTGGGCATATTGGGAGAGGTCTTCGTCTAACTCTAGTGGGTAGTCGACATTGGGCATTTTTTTTTAATGGTAGGGTGGCATGTTTTCGTGTAATTGTGCGTATAACGTACATCTGGCGCACTGTAAGTGTCTTGCTCTCAGCGTATAAATCACGTGTGGGGTATCTAAAAGGCTTAATTAACATAGCTTTTATCACTGCTCGTTGTGCCCTTTCTACTTGAATGAGTATACTTTTTGTAGCGCTTCCCCAAGCAGAGATACAGTAATTGATAATGGATTCACCTAAAGCTTTGTATACTATCTGCAAAACGTTACCACGAGCCGAAGTCCGTAATTTTTAAATAGGAATATAAGTTTCCTCAGTCTATTGGAGACCATTTGTATTTGGGAGTGCCACGAGAGACAACAATCAAGTTGAAGCCTTAAGGTACTTAAGGACCATAGCTCTGGTTATATATATATATGGTTATATTATAGTGCACAAGTGTGCGCGCAAACACAAGTACACCCTCTGTTCTCTAACTCTCATGATCTGATGGGACGGCAATCCGACACGACCGGAGAGATCAGGTGCAGGACCACCGGCTTTACGTGCTTTCCGAGGCACAGTGTGTCTTACACCGCCAACTTCCTGAAAAACCCAATAACTTTTTGTCGACCCGACCCAGGATTCGAACCCAAGACCTCATGCACAGCAGACGCATTCCCTACCGCCGTGCCATAGAGGCAATAAGAATTAAAGATGATACTATTTTTCAGTGACAGCTAGGAAAGAGTCAATAGAAGAGATAATCATGTAAAAGTAACTGTAATAATAATATCAGCCCTGTATATAAACAGTTTCACTGCTGGACACAGGCTTCATCTCAGTGTGAGAAAGCTAAGAACAAAGTCCACCACGCCAAGTGCAAACTTAACAACGCGTACCGAACGTCTTTGCTCTTGCTCGAATAGGTATGCAACTGAAAATTTGATGTTTTAAAATCACCTCAATGTTACCAATATAAGGTTCAATTTACCTATTTCTCAATATCCATTGCAACATTAGTTTGCACTTGTAAAAATTAAACGATTGCCATTCAGTCGTTCCAACCGTGGTTCTAACAATTAAGTGAATTTTGCAGTACGTTAGTTGAACTTGCCGAAATAGTAAAATTATATTTTAAATACATCTCGGACTCAATTGTAGAAACGCTTTTAATTTGAACAGAATGATGAAAGGTCCAGTTTCAAACGCAATTAGCATTATGTGGTCTATGTCCGTCTAGGAAACAAAGGAAAATTCTATACAATTGTACACTAAAACCAAATGCAATTTGAATATACATTAAATTCGACGCTGAACCAAATTAAGACTTGCTTTTCGTGTTTGTATAGTTAAATTAGGCATGGTGCAGATATGTGAATACGAGGACAGTGTCAAGTACATTCTCACATCTGTGTGTCCGCGAATAAATAGTTAGAGGTGTATTATGACAGCAAAATTTTACCAGCTATATTTTAGCTATATTTTTTAGGAGTAGAGCCTCGCTGATTTCACCATGAATGGGCCGGCTCGACCGGGGAAGGATTACCCTCTCACAGGATATCGACGTAAAATAGCAGTCCTCCTACTGTTGTGTTTCGTTCGGTGAGTGAGGGTGCCGGCGGCCCAATCACTCTCTTTCCCTCTACCCGCTCCTTCTGCTTCCCACTTCCTTTCCTAAAGGGTCGGCAACGCGCAAGTGATGCCTCTGGTGACCACTTACCATCAAGTGGGCCGTACGCTTGTTTGCCACCTTGATGGTATAAAAAACAAAAAAAGTTGTTTTAGATCCAAGGAGGCGTTTACTTAAGATTTTTATTCTACGTATTTTTTATGAAAGCTGTTCGTTTTCTAACAAAAATCTGATTCAAACCTGGGTCTAACCCAGCGAACCAGCGAACCCAAGAAAGCCAAGCGTAAACTAATGTAAGGAACCTACAAGTTAGTTTAGACATGATTCGTTATATATCGGTGCCATGTGCCAGAGATGAGCCGGAACCATATGTGTAACCGGTAAAGTTTCATACACCGTTACGTTATTTGATATAAACAGACGAATTTTGTGTGAACTAACACAGTCCTTATGGTAAAGATTTTCCTCTTGTTTCTGGGCGACTCATATAAGGTCAGGAGTTCGATTTTGATTTACGTTAGAAAAGGGGCAATATTAGTGGAGGTTCGGTAGTAGTGTAATATTTTCAAACTTATGTAATAAAAGTGTCAAAACAAAGCGATAAAATCCATATAAAGTGGATTAATTTCAAGATTAATTTAATATCGATTAGTCCCTATTACATGGTATCTGAAATAATTACTGAAATGTATTTATTATAATACGTCTCTGTCTACCCCTGCAGGGAGCTACAGACGTGAGAATCAAATTTACTAAATCGCTTACGTCACTACGTCAAAAAGCGTGGTGAATAAATTTTATCACCACATCTTCCAAAACGGTTGTCAAAATTCATACCCATATAAGATCTGCTTAAGGTACATTAAAAACCATTCTTACCTAGTAACTCTGAGCAGAGTTGGTACGATAATCGCCATATAAAAGTATATGTGCCCATCTGCGTAGTTCCGAACAGCTCTCAAACGTGTTACAGTTAGAATAACAGATATTGAGTCGCAAGCGAGTGCACGCAACTGCCTCATGAGATATAGAACGTAACTTTACGTTTCGATATTAAATAAATTTATTTATTTATTTATTTATATGTGAGTCACAAATATAGGTACATGGGATCTTATTGGTACATAGATGTTTTAGAATCACTACATTTAGCCTTGCGGCATGTGACATACTTACAATTATATAAAATAACCAAACTAAGAACCAAACTAGAACAGAATATTGTATTATAATGTATCGGATAAATAATCATTTACTGAATAATAGGCCTTTTGCAATAAGATTTTTTTAGCTTACTCTTTAATAATTTAATATTTTGTTCTTCTAGAAAAGGCTTCGATAAATGGTTAAATATTCTAGGAGCCATGCAAAAAATACTTTTATTAAAATATAATAATAATAATAATAATAAAAAACGCGTGAACCGGTATACCGTGAATTACACATTTCAAAGAGACCAGAGACGTGTTTATAGAAGCTGGGAACGACCGGATCAATGTGTGACTGGTGGGCGGCTGCCGGATGCTGATACCACAAATACCTTTTGGCGTAGCATCTGGTCGGTGCCCATGGGCCACACAGAGGGCGATTGGATCCGTGATGTCGAGCGAGCGGTTGAACAAATTCCAGAGATGGAAGACGTAGTCATTGAAGACCAGGATGTTACTAGTGCAGTCCGTTCGTTATCAAATTGGAAGTCTCCAGGTCCGGACGGGCTGCATAACTTCTGGTTGAAGTGGCTACGTAGTTCGCATGCTTGCTTGGCATCGCAGTTTCAATCAACCGTAGAATCTGAGTCGTTGCCAGATTTTATGACCACAGGAGTTACGCACCTGCTCCACAAAGCAGGTAGCACTCACGAGCCTGGAAATTATAGACCGATCACCTGCTTACCATCGGTCTATAAGCTTCTTACGTCTATTCTGAGAGCCAAAATTTCAAAACATATTGAAATCAATTCTATTATGTCGGCCTCTCAGAATGGTTGTAGGAAGGGGGCTCGTGGTACGAAGGAACTCCTCCTCATTGATATGGCCATTAGCCAACAGGTTCGCCGTAATCACAAGAGTCTGGCGACATGTTGGATAGATTACAAGAAAGCGTTCGATTCGGTGCCGCATACGTGGCTCTTGAGGGTGCTGGAGTTGTATAAAGTAAATACAACTCTATGCACCTTCTTGAAGTTATGTATGCGGCAATGGAAAACGGCTCTTTACTATCCAGGGTGTCGACAGACCCAGGTGACCAGCGAGCTAATACAGATTAAGCGAGGTATATTTCAGGGCGACAGTCTGAGTCCTCTGTGGTTTTGCCTAGCGTTGAACCCTCTCAGTACATTACTAGAGGGTTCAGGGCTAGGTTACAGGTTAAAGAGAGGCGGTCAGGTCGTATCACACTTGCTATACATGGATGATTTAAAGCTGTTTGCCCGCACTGATTCACATTTGATAGACTCACTAAGAGTAACTGATTGCTTTAGTAAATCTATCAACATGGAGTTTGGTGTGGATAAATGTGCAGTCATGCATGTAAAGGAAGGAAGGATGGTGGAATCTGAGAGCTTTGAACTTTCAGATTCCATTAACCTAAGATCGCTTCTCATTACTGATACCTACAAATACTTGGGTATGTCACAAGCTTTAGGTATAAATGAAGCGGACATGAAACGATCGTTGAAGGAGCGCTTTTTTGGTCGCCTGAGAAAAGTACTTAACAGTCTTATATCAGGCGGCAACAAGGTGCGCGCTTTTAACGGTTGGGTCATGCCGCTTCTTTTATACTCCTTTGGCATACTTAAGTGGACTCAGACTGAGTTAGATGCCCTGGACAGGAAGGTCCGTACACTGTTGACGGCACACCGAATGCATCATCCTCGTTCGTCTGTGATGAGGTTGTACATCCCGCGGAAATGTGGGGGTCGAGGTTTTCTAAATGCCAAAACCCTCCATAATCGTGAGGTGTGCAACCTTAGAGAATATTTCCTTCAAGCGAACGTGGATATGCACCGTGATGTTATCGCAGTGGATAACGGACTCACCCCGCTTAATCTGGCTAAAGAGAACTGGCGCATTCCTATAGTACTAAGCATTGACGACCGCAAGAGTGTATGGCAGAGCAAGGAGCTTCACGGTAGGTTCTACAAGGCCCTATGTGGACCTGATGTAGACGTTCTCGCCTCCGTGAACTGGCTACGCTTCGGTGACCTCTTTGGGGAAACCGAAGGGTTTGTCTGTGCAATTATGGACGAAGTTATCAAGACGAATAACTACCGGAAATATATCCTGAGGGATGGTACGATTGACATATGTCGGGCGTGCCACCAACCCGGTGAATCCCTCAGGCATATAGTTTCCGGTTGTTCTCGTCTTGCTAACGGCGAGTACTTGCACAGACATAACCAAGTAGCCAGAATTATCCATCAGCAACTTGCTCTGAAGTACAAACTTGTAGAGGTCGAGGTGCCTTACTACAGGTATGTAGCGGAACCGGTTCTCGAAAAGGATCATATCACACTGTATTGGGATCGATCTATTATCACAGACAGGACTGTTGTTGCCAACAAGCCTGATATTGTGGTAATAGATCGATCAGAGCGCCGTGCAATGATTGTCGATATTACCATCCCTCATGATGGCAACCTCGTGAAAGCTGAGAAGGAAAAAGAACTAAAATACCTGGACTTAGCACACGAGGTTGTCGATATGTGGGATGTGGACTCGGCAATCATTGTACCGATAGTCGTTACGGTAAACGGTCTAATAGCCAAGAGCCTCGACCAACATCTTAAGAGGCTCGCGTTAGGTGCTTGGGTCAAGGGTCAGATGCAGAAGGCGGTTCTCCTCGATACGGCACGCATAGTGAGGAGATTCCTCTCTCTGGACCCCTAACCACCGACAGCTTGGACCTTGTCTCGATGTCGGTGGGCATCCATAATTTTTATATTTTTAAATGTGTTTTTTTATGATTATATATTTAAAAATGTAATTTTTATTGATAATTAATGAATAAATGTGAATAATAATAATAATATTTATTGCCATTAAAATTACAAATAATACAGAACAGGTTTTAAAATTCAAGAATTGTTTACATTGTTAAAATTTTCTGAATCAATTAAATTCCCCGCACTAGGCTAAGCCTGTCCTGTGGGAAATTGCTGGATTCATCCAAATGCAATTTTTACATAGAGCGGTTTTGAACCGAGTACAAAATTATAGTGTAGATAAAATTAAATGGTAATAGAACAATTATATAAAAATAAAAAAATACCTATTGTGATAGACATAATAAAAAAAAAACAAAGTACAATTATAATTCAACGGTAAGATTAATTAATAACATCATAAAAGACTAATATGGAAAATAAGGTAAATAGGGCAATCATTCTTAACTATATAATACTTTTAAAGAGATCTTCTGTTTGGAGGTAAGTCAACGTTAATAACGTCTTGGTTAGTTTTAACTTGGCCTCACGATGAGACAGTAAATAAATTTTACAAATATTATTAATTTTGTTATATAAATAAGGCTTAAGATATGCACTAAACTTTTTTGCAAACGTTGTTTTGATTGGTGGAATTGGGAGGCTAAATACGCGTTTCTTGATCATGTCTTTATAGTTTTCTGCATTTAATACCTCTTTATGGCATAGGAGAATAATTTTGCTTAGAAACAGTCGTCTGACACTAAGGACCTGAGCGTCATTGAAGAGTTCAACGGTTGGGTATCGGAAGGTCTTTCTCAACATCGTTTTAAGCACTGCACGTTGGGCCCTTTCTAGAGTAATTATGTAGGAGGTGGTAATACCACCCCAAGCCAAGATGCAGTACTGTAAAATCGATTGGCCTAGTGTAAAGTAAACAGTCTACACTAGGCCAATCGATTTTATATGATATGCATTGATATGCAGTAGTACATATTTAAAGGTACACTAATTTTAAGATTGTGTCTTTTACTTTTTAATTTTATAAACATGTGCATATTCTTTTTCACAAATAATACAGTTTCAAGTATGAAAATTATGAAAATAATGCAGGTAGTGTGGTCCAATGAATTGTATACATATTATGTAGATTGCTTCCAGATTTATGTAATCATTCTGCTACACAATAATGTGTCCCGTGTCGAAACTTCTGACTCATTCTAGTTAAATTTTCGGATAACTCACAAACTTGTGCGGTTCTTACATAAGTAGGCACGTTCTTATCTAGTTTCTTTATTTTCTTGCAGTTTGTCTTAAAATACATATAAAATTCTGCAGACCTTTAAAAAAAAAGCCAGGTAATTTTGTTTACTATTAAGGTGGGACAGTGCATATGGCTCGTTTAAAGATAAGTTAGCATTTATCATAGCTGTTTATGCTCGTAGCTCAGGAAGCAAGTTATTTAATAAAACTATATGGACTATTAACAATTTGGTGTAATAACTGCCCGTGCGCCCTCTGCCCGCGTATGCCGCCTCAGCTTCCGCTGACTCCCGCACCTGTCGCGTCTACAATGCGTAGACAATAGCCTCCATACCTTTACAATATCAGGGATGTTTGCCGCCGTTCTATAATCATCATCACCCAACACGCCCTACCAACAGCCCAAGACCTCCTTAAGTATCCAGAGAGAACTCTCTTCACCGCAGAAACACAACACAAGGATTTATGGCTGCAATCTTCTCTATGATGAATATAAAGCTACGTGCACAACTTTCTAATAATTTTATATTTGATTTTATCAATAGAATATTATTATTGCGCGAGTAACTTCTGTCTGAAGGCTCTCAAACATGGTTATATATAAAATAATGTTATAATATTAGTCCTTTACATAAACTGTCTCACTGATGGGCACAGAACTCTTTTCAGAGTGAGAAGTGGTTGGCCATAGACTACCATGTTATCCAAGTGCAAGTTGTAAGACTTCACGTATCTTCTAACTTTGCATGCATTATCTTAGATATGCACAATAATGTCTTTTACTATTAAATCAAGCTATAATTAACTATTTTAATACACATATAACTGCGTAAAGTCAGAGGTGCGTGCCTTGGGATGAAATTAAGACCTCTGCGTGGCTATTCAACGGTCTCCCACTAGACAATCGCTACATCTATATGACCATAGGCCATTCATTTTAATTAATTCCGTGCAACGCGTAACGGCCAGTATAACTTTGAGCTTCATAAACGTGGCTGATAAAAATAAATTATTTGAAATTGAAACGCATCCAGTTACATTCTATCGACCAATCCTTAGTCCACACATTGCATCGCGTACTTTAATGGCGGCAATTACACTGTCTGCGGGCGTATCGCTTTTTATTAACAGCTGTTGCAAAAATTAACTTTTGATGTTGCCAACTTTAGTGCATGCTTGCGATGAGAATGTGGATTTCATTGCACTTTTATTTACACTTTTTTGGTACGGTCTTTTGTCGTTTGAGTTGCAAGATTTGTTGGGTGTTAATAAAATAATATTTGATGTAAGACTACATAGGTTCCGTTTCGGGCTTCGGATTCGTGGATGTAATTTACCATGATAATAGATATACTAGTGTCAACTAGTGACATTTCTTACGGCAAAATCAGTAAACGTTTTCCTATAAGCATCCAAGGTGACAAATAAGCTTAAGGCCTATCTGAAGATAAGCGGTTGGTGTAACCTATGGGTACTTAACACCAATATTATAAAGCTTGCAGGTAGTTAAGCTTTAAAAAAAAATGTTTCCTGCTAATAAAACACAGGTCTCTTTAAATAGACACCAATTGTACCAAAACTTGAGGGTTGATGGATGGATTTTATATATACATAGATACATATATAAATTCACGCCTGTTTCCCAGAGGGGTAGGCAGAGACTACGGATTTCCATTTGCTACGATCCTGAAACACTTCTCTGGCTCTCTTATAGTAGTCACAAATATAAAAGTATATTATATTATTAAGAGAAGTGTGAGCAATGGTTTCTAAAATTTTGTTTGTCTGTCCCAGCATCACATAAAAACTATAGAATGGTTAAAGATACGACTTTAAAAGTTGGATCTCATGTGAACTCACTTCTAATACAAACCCTTATTTCAGCTTTAGAGGATAATAAAATAGAAGCATATTTAAAAAACATATAATGATGTTGTAGGACCAGCGATATATCCATGCGAATTAAGTCACGGTCAAATTCAAATTCAGTCATCTAAGTTAACTATAAAAATACAATCCAGTATTTCAGCTGGAAATATCATAACTGCGGGTAGCAAGACTTCTCGCAGACAATTTATGTAGCTAAACCGTCTCGCGTCTCGGTCACCAGTTGTGTCCGTACTATTGTAATATTTATGCGCTAAGTAAAACAGGCTATGTTACTGGATCCGTTCCAATTTGTCAGCAGAAATGAAATTAGTTTCAAATTGTTGGGATGGACAGAACAGTACTACTGCTAGACTTTTGTGGATTATAATAATTTACTAGCTCTCCATCGGAAACAGTACTTTTTTTCTGGCTGAAAGGTCTTTTTATGTACCCCTGACAAATTGTAAGCGAAATTTCATGATGATTGGTCGAGTAGTTAAAGTGTGAAAGTGTTACAAACAAACAAACTTACATCCGTATTATATCTTTCCGCATTATTCTTATATCAAACTTACATCTTGTTAATCTCAGTTGTAAAATACTGAAATTATATTTAATTGGCGATTTAAAAAAGTGGCCGTGAGTTTCTTGCAGGTTTCTTCTCATAGGCTCAATCCTTTGCCTGAACCTAGGTTGCTAGCAACTAACCCAAATGTAGCTTAAGTAACTTAGTAACCTCACTAACCCATATATTTTGACGTTCATAAGTGTTACTTTGTGACCTAAATGAATAAATGATTTTTGACTTTGACTTTGACTATAATATTAAGTTAAGATTATATTCATAATCATCATGCCTATATCACCGACAGGCTAGGTGCAGGCGTATGATGCCCCACAATTCTCCAAGGATGAATTTAGGGATATGTGATAGAAAGTGAGCCTATTGCTACTAGTAAAAATTCCATACCCCATGTAGCAATTATGATTTTTCGGCAGAATAACTCAGGAACAAAGCTCGATTTGGAAATCATACCCGAGACTTAAAGCAAAGCAGCCGCATTCATTACCGCTGCGTCACCGATACACTGATTATAATAATAATAATTGTTCATTTCCAAGAAACATGAAGAACATGATTATGTCTATTCTTAGAGATTTGAGAGTTATAAAGTCTGATAGAGCCAATTATTTGTTAACAGTAAGAATGGCTTGCTAATATAACCCTCCTGCTGAAATCCGGCCTATGAATAGTAAGAACATAAAGCGTTTAACTCGGTAAATAAGATTAAACTACTATATACGGATTATATCTATATTTTAGCTTATAAATTAGTAAAATAAAATCAATAGTAGTAGTAGTGTAATATTTTCAAAATTTTGTAATACAGTGATAAATAAACAACGCGATAAAATCTGTATATAGTAGTTTAATTTCAATGAATAACATTCGCGTAAACAGAAGACAATATCGGTAAATAAGAGTTCCGGTGGATCACATACACATATTTCTCTTTTATTTTCATTTATCTCATTTCTATGCCTCTTTCTCTAAAATCGATAACGGTATTACAAGAGATCGCGGTCTACTACTTGCCGTCAATCAGACCGTGTGTTTATTTCAATTTTGTTGTATGAATAGGTTCGTAGCAAAACGTAGCAGTAGCGATTGTAGCTACGAACTTCGTAGCTTGACTGTAATTAATTTGAATATATTATCAAAGCATGTTGCGTAAGTATTTCGGAAAAGCTACTGGAGTATGTGGTAAGTACCTCTTTACAAATTCTAAACAAGGGAAACAGGCCAACGTTCGTCAACTGTAGGCGAGCAGAGGTAATTGACATCACGTTAGCCACCAACAGGGCTAGCACTAAGATTGTCGAGTGGCATGTGTCTGATGAGATTACCTTGTCAGATCATAATTACATATGCTTTAAGTATAGGACGCTGGTTCCAGCTCCTATAGCACGTAGAAGGAATCCCAGAAATACGGACTGGAACTCCTTCAGGAGTGACCTCAGTATAGATTTGGAGGATTCTAAGGGTAAGCTTAATTCTATATTAGACATAGAGTTTACAGCAGACAAATTAGTCCAGACTGTAAATACGGCCTGGACAAGTAACTGCCCTGAAAGGGAAGTTAGGCCCAAGAGGGTACCGTGGTGGACGCCAGAGTTGGTCAAGCTGAGGCTTGAAGCCAGAAGAGCGTTTAACAGTGCTAGGACCAGCAGGGACTATAGCGGTTACGCTCGCTGTTTGACCAACTACAACAAAGCTGTGCGGAAAGCCAAACGGAAGGCTTGGAGAGCCCACTGTGAAAACATCAGTACTATTCCTGAAGGAATGATACTCTCCAAAGCTATCTCGACTGTCAGAGCACACCCATTGACAACCATCAGAGATGGCAATGGGCAGCGAACAGGGTCCGGTAAGGAGACACTAGCAATTATGCTAAACACACACTTTCCGGACTGTAAGATAATAGAAAAGGAGCAGGAGGACCCGATTAGCCTGGTTGAACTAGGCTACCGTACAACCAAAGCAGATTGGGACACTGCAAGGAAGGTAGTGGATGAAGGGAAGGTCGGCTGGGCTCTAAATGGTTTTCAACCGTTCAAGTCACCTGGTCCAGACATGGTTTATCCCATTATCGTACAACAGGGAGCTGCACTCTTGGTTCCGCATTTGTGCAGACTATACAGAGCCTGCATAGCTTTTGGATACATTCCAAAGATATGGAGGCGAGTTAAAGTCATCTACATACCGAAGCCGGGCAAAGAAGACTACGAAGAAGCCAAGGCATACCGACCTATAAGCCTTGAGTCGTTCTTCTTGAAAGCTCTGGAGAAGTTAGTAGATAGACATATCAGGGAGGGAGCATTGAGAAAATTTCCCCTCCACGGGCTACAATGTGCCTACCGGTCGGGAAAATCCACTGAGACGGCACTGCATTTTGTGGTAAATAAGGCAGAACATGCATTAGATAACCGGGAAGTATGCATTGCTGCATTTCTGGATAAAGAGGGAGCTTTCGATCGGACCACCTTTGATGCCATTAGTGTGGCATCAGCAAATCACGGCATAGAGCCAACCATTTGCAAGTGGATCGGTTGTATGCTCAGAGGAAGAATTATTAGGTCTGAGTTGTTAGGGGATGAAATGATTGCAATGACTACCAAAGGCTGCCCTCAGGGTGGAGTACTCTCACCACTCTTATGGTGCTTGGTGGTTAATTCACTCTTAGAACAACTCAACAAAGGTCTGTACTTAACGGTCGCATATGCGGATGACTTGGTGATACTTGTCAATGGAAAATTTCCGAGCACAGTATCCAGTCTCATGCAGAGGGCCCTGAGTATGGTAGAAAAATGGTGCAGTAGTAACCATTTATCGATCAACCCAGGGAAAACTACTGTCGTGCCGTTTACTAGGATGAGAGATCCGACTGGCTTGGGAACTCTATCCATGTATGGTACACAGCTACAATGGTCCACGGAGGTGAAGTATCTAGGCATGACCTTAGATAACAAGCTAACGTGGAAACCTCATGTAGACAAAGTCATAATGAAGGCCCAGCGGGTCTTCGGTATGATTCGTTCTACTTATGGAAAGACCTGGGGCCTGAAGCCCAAGGTCATCAAGTGGCTATACACGATGATGATAAGACCCATAATCACATATGGAAGCGTTGTCTGGTGGCCAAGAACCAAACTAGCAACATGCAGGAAAGCGCTGTCGAAGGTGCAGCGATTAGCCTGCATGGCTATAACAGGGGCGTTCCCTACTACGCCAACGGCTGCGTTAGAGATCCTGCTGGACCTAACGCCGCTACACATTGTTGTGGAGTTAGAGGCGATGAAGGCGCTACATAGACTATCTATACATGGGCTGTGGAGCGTCAACATGCCAGTAACTCGACACACAAAACTGGAGATCTCGAAGGATCTTAAAGAGATTATGAGCATGGGATGTGACAAAATGCAACCAATGCACATATTCAAAAAGAATTTTAAAATAAAGGGCCCCATAAGGGACGAATGGAGACGAGGTCTACGATCCCCTGACAAGGGTTATCTCATCTGATACACCGATGGTTCCAAAATGGAAACAGGATCAGGCGCTGGTATTTATGCCAACGACTGCAAGGTGAACCAAAGCATGGGCAAATATGCAACGGTCTTCCAGGCGGAAACCTATGCTATAATTGCCTGTGCGCAGGAGAATATTAACAACAATGTCACTGACAAGATTGTTTATATACTAAGTGACAGTCAAGCTGCTCTTAAGGCTCTGAACTCCTGTAGGGTGGACTCAGCACTAGTCCTGAACTGTGTTAAAGCCCTTAACAAACTTGGCAGGAAAAACACAGTCAGGCTGGTGTGGGTTCCGGGGCATGCAGGGGTGCAGGGTAATGAGGAGGCTGATGTATTAGCCAAAAAGGGCTCGGAGCAACAATTTGTGGGCCCCGAGCCATTCGTAGGTCTCTCTGAGAGTACCGTCAAGGCAGCTTTGAATGCACATGGCAATGATAAACACAGGCTGGAGTGGATGGCCCTTAGGGGTCTGGAACACTCCAAGAAATTCATTGCAAACAGAGCCACGGGCTTTACCCGGAAGTTCTGCGGGTACAACAAGGGCCAAATACGCCTACTCACAGGAGCGTTTACTGGTCATTTTGGCACCAACGACTTCCTGTGCAGATTGAGATTGTCAAACAATTCGATCTGCAGAACCTGCATCCTGTGGTGAACAGGATGAGTCCATATCACACCTACTGTGTGAATGTGACGCGTTGGCCGGACTAAGGATGGGTCTGATGGGATTGGCATATCCGAACCCTGAAGACTTCAGGCTTCTCCCTCTGAGGTGTACGCTGCGACTGATGCAGTACATTCATAGGGAGATAGCTCAAGGATAAACCTCGGGGCCGACACAAAAGATCCCACTGGGTCGAAGTGTCGCCGGTCTACAATGACTGGCCCCCGGATCAAGATAAGATAAGATAAGTATTTCGGAAGTCCAGCCAGCATGGCTACTGTGTCACAAAATATTGCGCAGTCATGCATCACCAAATATTATACATTTTGCTCGGTGGGTTCAATTCTCACTAAATTATAAATTGAGAATATATAATACAACGTCCATTTTGTATTCTGCATGTATACATTTACTGTAGGTTTAATCTCCTTTAGTACAGGTTATTTTAACGAGGCAATTATTTCTTGAATATAAATATTACCGTTACCGTACGAAAAGATACCCTATTTATACTTACATGACCTCAAATCTATTGATTTTTATACAAGTCTCTCTCTCTTACTTTTGAAAACAATAAAGATCAGACCAATAATAAATGTGTTGCAGCAGTAGGTAAATGAATTGGACAGCATAATTTGACTTGCGATCGAAAAAGTTGTAGATTCTAATGCCATCCATTGCACTATTGACTTGAAGCCACTCTTAACAAGCATTCTAGCTTACCTGGAGCCGCCAAAAGATGACCATTTGTTAAGATTATGTTTCTAATACCGTACAGCAATTAAAAAACATGTTTTAAGTACCCTAAATGTTGTAACATGGTTTTTAATTATTTTTCTGTATCGATGTTCAATTAAGGCAAAAGTAAATATAATATATTTTCATATCAAAATAAAATATCCAGTGTTGTATTGAAAATATGTTGGAGAATTTTATAATAGACATAATTATAATAATATGTATATATTTTTGCCTCTTTCGAATTTTAATTCGTCGTCGGTAATAAATCTAATAACTGATTTAAAATCCAACCATCCATTTCAACCTACAAAAACCATCAGACAAAAACCTGGGTATCAAATTTCAAGGCAAAAAAATTTTACGCTCGCCGCAATGCATTTAGATATTAGATCATTATTCAAATCCTACTAACTGTACGATTTCATACGAGCAATGACTAAAGGCGCCACCGCTAACTGTATTCCAAGCTAGTTTCAAAGTCAGAACACGTATCACCGTATTCCGCGAGACAAACAAGGAAAACTCTACCTGACGTGCTCAGAAAGCTATCTGTTCCTACAAGGCTATTAACAACGGTATAATCTCGGTAGTGCCGTCTTTTTAGGAAATAGCGAGTGGAATTACAAATGCTTAGAGGAATAAGAGCTTGCTTACGATGTTGGACATAGAGCTGTTTCATGAAAAGGGGTGCTGGCGCGATTAGTGGGTGAATTATTGTGCGGTTACAATGTGCTTACGAACTACGCTACTAAATTGTATAATACTGAAGATACATTCATAGAATTACAACTGTGTATCCAAAGTTGTTGGCAGAGGTGTATATTACATACATTTCACGAGGTATTTTTTGGTCCCATAAACTTTGTAGGTCAAGTCTACGGCGCACTCCCAAAATTCATGCTGCCTCTGTGTATTTCTTCAAGCTTCGATAAGACTTTGCTTGACTAAGAAAATTTAATCGAGGACTTTACGTTTGGGCAGAATCATACACGTAATGTTAGGATAAAGTAAAAAGGATAAAGTAAAAAGACATTTTCAAGTGAACAATTTACTTTCTTGTACTTCTTCTTTAAAGAGTCCAAAAATTACAGAATGTATTTTAGAATTACTTAAGTACTTAAAGGAAAGATTTTCTCAATAAATATAGCTAGGACGATGTCTGAAATATCTATCTTTATTTTCTCCTTGAGGAAACATAAACTATTTTTAAAACATACAAATTGAACCACAGAAATAGCTGAAATCCAAGGAGAATGGGTAATGATGCCACAAGGGTATACGCTAATATGCTCGCTACGATATCTTGTCACTTATGATGTTATAAATAAATCTCAGATGTCGGGCGTAGGATTACTGAAGTGGAAAATATTTATGAAGGCATAGCGACTGTACGGAAAGCTACGTCTGGTTGGCAGACGAATGGGTTTTTATGGTTTGACTGGTAACATTGTAATTGTCAAGGCACCGCATATTTTAACCCTAAGTTTAATAATAAAATTTATACTATATATTTGTCTCACGTTGTTGTTATCAATAAGTAAAATGCTTTTTTGTTGGCAAATTGTCCTAAAGATGCTATGCACAGAGGCGAGACGCGTGTGTGCGCATATTTTGTTCCGAAGCGAAATTCTGCAAGTTGGAATACGCTCGGATCCTGTCGTTTCTGGACAACATTGGCAGAGTTCAGTATTGTCAAACTTATTCTTTTGCTATAGATAGAATCGGCAAACCGAGGATGCGTGTTTTACAACTATTTATTAATTTGAGTCAAGTAACGAACGGGTAGGCTGGGTTGTATTACAGGCTCATTTTACAGCCTGAGTATTAAAACCCACGTTTTAGGAGGCCAGATTATTACCGTCTCAGCACACTTGCCGATTATCTAATAGACATATTTATATAGAAAATAAATGTTGATGTAAATCGTCTAGCTGCTAGTTTTCAAGATAATCAATACAAAAAAAAAGGAAAAAGAGCCGTGCAAATATGGGCCCCAATTTCAAACATTGCCAGTATGCAAACTTTGTTAACCTACATATTCTTTAGCTTCACTGAATTGACGCTGGCATATTGTACAGAATCTTATACCAAAAGAGCAACGAGGTTGTTTTAAAATTTGCTTAAAAAGTACACGGTAATAAATTTTCCTTTTCTAAATAAACTGTTAACGCTTCTATCTAAATAGACCGTTCACTAATCGATCACTCGTCCGTAAACTGACCGCAATACGGCGCAACTTCGTTCAGAATACGGCTCGTTCTTTATCATAAATTTATGCGTTGGCTGTGAGGCTTATGCAAAGCGCGCAATCATCGAGCTACACATGAGTAGAAAGGCCGACTACACGACAATTTAGCGTGCTCACCAAATGTAAAGTGCGCTCATCCATTCACGGGTTTAGCGACATCTCAACTCAGATTTATAGAAGCTGTGATTTAGGAATACACGACATGCTCATATTTACAGTTTGTTTCTGTTTTTGGTAAGGTCATATTTTAAGGTCTCGTTAACCTTAGCCACAGGTTGTTCATACATAAAATATTCAACATTTTATGAAATCTTAGTGTACAGCCTTTCAGTTTAACGATATACAGCGTGTAACAGAAATAACCACACACGTCATATTTAAGAACCGTAATATTAATTTGAAAAATATCCAGTATATTAGAACCCCAAAAAAAAACGACTGTTTAAAAAAATATTATTTATTATTGATATAAATAATGATAAAAGCATTGTTTTTGGACACCGGCGTACGGACACTGACAGACGAATTCATTATAAAACAAATATCTAAGAGTATGTCCTTGAAAAGTTTTCGTTTCAGCCAATATCTCATCAAATATCATGTTATCTCAATAGTGCTGTTGGCATGTCCGAGATTGTCTGGAAATACTCCAGTAAAAATTACGAAGTATATAAAATATATTGATATTGACATACAAACATAATAAACCATGCTCAGAATTGAATATGATCACGAGCAAAAGCATTACAGAAAAATTTGATGAACATTTAATTATTTTTTTGGTATATCTCGTTGCTATTTACCGGGAATACTTTACAATCAGTACATAATTCAGATCGCTCGTGTTATATTCGTAGCAGTGTATCTATTATTAGTGAAATATAATATATACGTAAAAAACACATAAAAGGCATTCAACAAAAACATAAACAAAATTACAAAGGTTGATATAATATATCTATAACTTCATTTAAATGTGAATCGGAATGTGTCGGGTTTCAATTCCGGATCTCAATTCCATTCATATTTAGTTTTGGGCATACTGATGCAGCCGCGGGTTTTATTTCAACGTTCTGTTTACATATAAACCATTTATTATATTAGCTATCTTTTAGGCACGGCACTTTCTTTCTAGATAAAGGGTGTTTTTCTTTCGGTACCCCTGACATTGTGATTGCAAAATTTCATGACGACTTTTGACGACTCGATGGCGTAGTAGTTAGTATAACCGACTGCCATGCCTGAGGTCACTGGTTCAATTCCTGCTCAAATCAAACACTCGTGTGCGTGAACATGGATGTTTGCCTTGCTTTGGGTTTTCCTATGTATAATATGTATGTATTTACAAAAAACAAGGTATATATGTATGTGTATCCATTGTCTAGTACCCATAGTACAAGCTCTGCTTAGTTTGGGCTGGATGATGTTGTGGGTATGTGATAGAATATTATTATCGTATAGAATATTATGACGATTGGTCGAGTAGTTAAGGCGTGAAAGCGTAACAAATCAACAAACTAACATTCGCATTTATAATATTAAAGTTAGAATTTTGTATTGATACCAGCTTTTGCCCGCAGCTTCACTCGGAAACATTACTTTTTCTAACGTAACGTATAGATAATATTCCCCGTGACCATGGCTGCTGAAAAGCAACCGAAACGTCGGGGAAAGTGTAAACCTAAATATAAATAGATTTAATAGTTTAAATAATTTTATTAGCTTATAAATTAGTAAAATTCAATAGTAGTAGTAGTAGTGTAATTGTTTCAAAATTATGTAAAACAGTGATTAATAAACAACGCAATAAAATCCGTATATAGTAGTTTTATTTCAATGAGTAACGTATAGGGTACCTTACGTTAGAAAAGTCCTATTCTATATCCTTAAAAACGTGTATGCGAATTTTTTTGATATTCGTTCAAGTGGGTAAGTCGTGAAAGCATAACAAACAAACGCCAATTCGTATTTATAATATAAATAAGGCTTTTAAATTGATATTTTAAATTGAAATTAAACTACTTTATACGGTTTCCCCATGACTGTGGCTGCTGGAAAAACCCAAACGTTGGGAAAATGTGAACCTACATCTAAATAGTTTCATGATTCAAATAGCTCAAATAGTAGTAAAGTATATCTGCACCGTATAAGGACAGGAATAATTAATGCCTTATAAACATTGACTTCAGTCTCCAGCTTGAGATCATGAGGCTTCCAACCACGGTCATTGACTCTGCCGAAATCGGCTGCAGCTTGAGCAATGCGCGATGAAATTTCTGAAGCTAAGGTATTGTCGTTGCGTATATTACTTCCAAGATATTTGAAGTCCAATACTTCTTTGAGCAGATTTCGATTTAAGAGTCAACGCTGTTGGATTAGCCTCGCTTCTTCTTGGTGGTTGTTTAAGAATTTGAGTCTTAGAAGTAAGTACTTATCACAAGGCCAAAATGTTGACAAGATTGATCTAAGGCAAAGGTCCCAATTCTTTTTTCTCATAGACCACTTTATAAATGTAGCTGTTTCCAGTGGAACCCCTTGCAGCTAGAAATTTAATACGCCAAGTAAAATCGGTATATCCGGACCAAAGCAAGTAACAGTCGCTGAGCTACTTAAAATATTATCTGCCTACATTGATAGGTGATGTCAAGCCAACATTTTAGTTCTTTTTCGTGGACCCCGCTTACGAATTGTGGACCCCCATTTTTTTGTCACGCCAACGTACACCCCTGTTGAGTCTCCCGTGGACCCCTGGGGGTCCACCTGGACCACTTTGGGAACTAAGAATCTAAAGCGTCAACGTAGCTTTGGAAAAGCGCAATACTGTCAGACATAAGGCACACGTCGTCAGCGTAGAGAATTTCTAGTATATAAATCTTTTGGAACTTCGATTTCGCTCTGAACCTTGAGAGATCAAAAACACCCTTTTTCCTTGTAAGTATACATAGTAAAGAACATGCATACATTTATACCACTGAATACCCCAAAGTATTGGAAAATCTATCGGATACAAATATAGCTGAGTTCACATTCTCATTGCCTCATTACGCGTTTGTGAATACTAAAGTAGGTGTAATTTGGGGTAGCTTTATGTTCTCTTTACGGCAAAGTACCGTTTAACTGGCAGTTCAGATGTGAATGTATAATCTACTATAAAATACAAGTCGTATAACTACTGAACCGTGTCCAAGAAGAACGCAATATTTTGACGACAATAAAATTGAGAACAAGAGAGGAAAGATGCCTACTATTACACTTGCCTCTTGTCCGCAATTATAATTTCTTATATAGATACTGACTAGGTAACAAATTATATTATATTTTATGTTTATAGCGGAATACTAGAAGTCGTCTGTCCCTTACCAGAAGAGATTTTTATTTTTTTATTGCGTTCATCGGTGACAGACGAGCCAGCGGCCTACCTGATAGTAAACGAGAACCGTGGCTCATACACATGGCTGTGTTTTCTTAGCATTACAGAAGCAACGTCAAAAAAACACAACCAAGTCGCTGCCTACCGGAAGGAAAAGGGGAATGGAGCAGGATGGGATTTGGGAAGGGAAGAGTGATTGAGTCTCCGGCGCTGTCACTCACCGAACAAAACATAACAGATGCTGTTATTTTACGTCGATCTTCTGTGAGAGGGTGGTACTTCCCCGGTCGAGCCGGCCCATTCATGCTGTAATTTTCAATTGTTTGTCAATCTTGCTCGGTTGCAATAGTTGAGCTGGGCAATCGGGGCACGCGTGGCGGGTTCCTCTTCGCCCAATTTTTTCATTGCAAACTAACAGTTATGAATATAGTGTCATAGTAAGCTTACTAAAATTACTAAGAATTGCCTATGAGTACATACGTACAACACTTAACTATAAAAGTAATTCTATGTTGGTTGGCCAATAAAAAATAACTACTTAGTAATTATATACATACAGCATACAGCAGCGATAGCTCAGTGGGGATACCAACAGACTACAATGCAGAGGGTCTCGAGTTCGAACCCACGTCGCGCACCTCTGACTTTTAGAAGTTATATGACATTTCGAAATTATGTACGTATTGATTGACCATTATCGCCTGCTCCGTGCCTCGGAGAGCACGTTAAGCAGTCGGTCCCGGCTGCGATGAACATCTATGGCAGTCGTTATTGGGAAGTCAGTGTCCTATAATATCCTGACACTGATCTAGCATTAGGGTATCGTTAGCCTTCGGGTTGCGGAGATCAGGTAGCAGCCGCTCCGTGTAAAAACTGATATCCAGTCAAATCCAGTTAGACCAGAAAAGCCGACCCCAAGTGACTTGGGAATAATAAAGGCTATGTAGGAGTAATTACATACATAGTCTCAAGCTCACGCTTATATATCTGAAGAAGTAGGTAGAAGTGTATTTAATCCATATTTTGCTAGCAACGGTTTTAGGTCTCACGCAATAGAGTGCGGCTACAGCCGTCTAATGGCCACAATCACAAACTCTGTACCGCTATTAAGAATTTCTAGACAATAAAACGCTAAAACATTTTGCCTAACGCGATTTGAATTTGAGACCTCATGCACAGGAGCTGCGTTCACGACCGCTGCGAGACAGTTATAATATATTATTTTACAAGTAGTATAAGTTGGTCATGCAGTTTGGTGCAATGCTACTGTAGAAATACCAAGGCACGGCACACTGCGGGTTCTTTCACCGCACGAAACATTTGTATAATTGACAGCTAACTAGATGTAACTTTTCTGTGGTGTCACAGTTCTTTGCTATATTTTTCTCAAATGAACATCCCTTTAAGTAATAATAATAAATCCATTTATTCTCTCTCACAAAGGTTTCTTATGCTAGTTTACAAAATGCCATAATAAATCAGGTAACTTTGTGAAAGACTGGTGTCTGAAGTAGGTATAAAAAAACCTGTAATTACAGGTCACCCGCAGCAATGAATCTATGTGATTCTATAACATGTATCCTTACTAATATTATAAACACGACAGTGGGTTTGTTTGTTTGTTTGTTTGTAACGGTCACACGCATTAGCTACTTGACCGATCGTTATGAAATTTCATATACAGGGTGTCCAGTAATGGATAACCTGGAAATGTCTTATAGTGGAACTGATGGCCGATCAGAAAAAAATATGAAAAAGAATCTATCCTAACTACTACCTGAGATATGTATGTGTTTTTTTTTGATTACCATGTATGAATTCATTGTATACTACGACCATAAATGAATGAAATCCATCGGTTTTTTGTTGTTTTATTATTAAACACTAATTATGCTAATAGATAGACAGTCAAAAGTATGCTATGCTAATATAGCTTGCACTTTTTAATAAATATATATTTTTTTTTCTTTTTTTCTTAGCGGCCTTCAGATCTACTATAACACATTTCAAGGTTTCTGAAAAAATGTACATTAAAGTACACAAAACTGTAGGCAAAGTCTAGTATAACATAACACGGACACAAAGATCACTTTGTGTCCATTGTTTGAATGATTGTAAAGTCCCCCGCAACACAGGAGTTAATTCTAGTGCGAGAGAGTTATTTCTGAATAAAATATAAAGATGATTAATATAACAGAAAACGGGTATTATCGTGATCATGATTTTAAAATCCTTTTTTAAAGGCTTATCGGCCAAGTTGTACTAGCCGCGGTGTTTTACGAACACTTTCAGTGTCCGCCGTTTTGAAAGACTTGACGTTTCGGCCAAGTTACACTGCTCATGGTCACTTACCAATACAAACTGTCCAAAACGTAAAGACTTTTGAAATGGAGGCAACATTAGTAACCGCCGGGCCGTTTAAAAGAATTGACGTCAATACACCCTGGCATAGCCTGGCAATACAAGCGCGTTTCGTTTACTTTGTTTCCTGCATTTAATCTTGTTTTAATATTACAAAGTGAACGTTTATTATTATGTTTCGACGTTTAGATGTTAGTTAATCAAACACGTTTAAGTCATAATATCGTCATACGTTTACGCGAATGTAATTCATTGAAATAAAAGCATATTAGAAGGATTTTATCGCGTTGTTTATTTAACACTTTTATTACATAATTTGGAAACTGTTACAGTACTATTATTAAACTGTACTTCTATTTGAACAAATTAAAATTAAACTTGGCATATAGACAAACCATTTAAATAGGTATATATATACCTATATATATATGTATATATATATATATATATATATATATATATATATATATAGGCTTTTTTATTCAGGAACTTGTCACCCAGATACCAAGCTTTGAAATAATATATATGTTACCTTGTAACCCACCATGCATACCTAGATAAATCACGGGCACAAAAATGTGTTTGTAATTTTCATCACCCTTGGTCAACAAAGGATTCAAATATAAAGTTATTTGACTTAGAAACTTACAAAACAACTCGATAACACTGCTTAACTTGGACATTATTAACCAAGGCTTCTAATAAACTACTAAGTCTAATAATCTACCAAGAAAACAATACAACAGTGATATCGATCCACCTCTAGTTAAAATTTATCAACAAAACACATCTCTTTCGAAGCGGTCCCTTTGTGGGGGCGACAACATGCCTCGCTTGTCTTTTAAATCCTTTGTAAAAGTTTAAAGCCGCCGCAACCAGGGATTTCAGACCGAGAATCGAACTCTGAACATTCTATAACGTTCTATAGCGTTGAAATTTTTAGTTTTCTTGTTCATTATTTCTGACTCTTGCAAAGTTCGCTATTGTGGTTTTGTTCCATTAAATGAATAATGTTTTTGTTTCTAGTAATAAAAACTATTTTCTTTTTTGATACATAATTTAATAGCCCCATGACCTATGTATACTTTCCTAAAATTCCTGAAAGTCGCGTTACATAATGGTTGTTCTATTAATAAATATATAAAAACTTGCCTGGTCGATAGCGTTTATTCAAATACATTCGCTAGAAGGGCGTTCATCGGCGATGAATCTTAACACCGTGATTCAGCTGGACGACATCGCTATTTATCGAAACAGGCCTTACATCTTTTATTGAATTTAACAACATGACGGCAACGGACACGGAACAATACTTTGTGTGATCCACCAATAGTTGTTCCGAGTCTGGGTGTTCTTTGTGTCCGTTGTTTGAATGTTTGTAAAGTCCCCCGTGACACAGGATTTATAACTAGTGCGTGTATTGTCTTTAAAAAAAGTTTTAAGCATTTGTTATTTATATGAATATGTCGGATCGTTAAGAAAATTATCATTGGAATGTAATTTATTTCTATAATTGGAGTTGAATAAAGCGCCATCTATTGGTTTGTTTCGAAACGTCAAGCGTAAGCTTGAGTAAGGTCGTCACATATTGATGTTATATAAGCGCCGGAGACTCGTGCGCGGGCATTCAGGTGACGAACTACGGCATTACGGATCAAATCAGAGATAATCACAGTCAAACTTTGTTGTTTTATTTGTCTTTTATTTGCCTATCATTAGTATACGTAAGAAATATAATAACACGCCTATATTTTGTTGCTTCATCATGTGAAAAGCGAGTTACCGTCCTATTATCCGACAAATAACTTACTAACTATAACTTACTCGTGTTTTATGCCTACCCCTTCGGGGTTATAGGTGTAAGTGTGCCTTACGCCCGATTCGTATATTCACAAAATGAGTTGTTTTACCTACGAATAATTAATTTTGGCACATATTCAATGGGAAATATATTAAAATTTTACTGTACGTATTTAAAACGACTTGTTTCTTGATATACGAAGAGTATTAGACTATCGTTTGATGTGACATAATTTTTCTTGACAGTTTTGCCCTAGAAACCGTTGTGTGCCAACGATCATTGACAGTAGATGTAGGAACCATCTTACATTAATAATATTAACTTAATAATCTTACTTAAATTAATAATATAAAATATATCGAAATTAACTCTTTAAAATAATAATGCTCACAGAAATTAAGAATGTATCAGATAAATTTACCTAACTGTTATCCAATAACACTTAATTTTGTACGCCAGTTAATGGCAGAATATGGACAGAACTATCATGTAATTTTATCATCATTTCTGTACTCATATTCTGACAAATAAATGATTTATTATTATTATTTATTATTACTCCACAGTTAGCCAGTACTTAGCTCGCTAGCCTTGTTCTATTAACCATCAAATTCTTGCTGCATTGCAATGTAGACGTGTCGTCTATATAATTTTTCAGGGATTGGAAAATCGTTTAGATTAGCCTTATCTAGAGTCACTTTGATTGAGCGAATGGCATAGTGGTATAACTAGTAAATTCTGTCTCGTGTGGGCTCGATTACCACACGAAACAAAAATTATGTGATTCAAAAATAGTTGTGCCGGTTAATTATTAAGAGTTCTGTGTGTTTGATGTTTGAAAATTTGTAAAGCACCGGTTGCAAAGGATTTATTTCTGGTGCAGGAGTTCTCTTCTTATATAATATATAAATAATATCAGCCCTGTATTAAACTGTCCCACTGCTGGGCACGGACCTCTTCTCAGTATAAGAAGGTTTATGCCATAGTCCACCACGCTGGCCTAGTGCGGATTGGCAGACTTCACATATTTTCAAGTATATTATGGAGAATTCTCAGACATGCAGGTTTCCTCACGATGTTTTCCTTCACCGTTACAGTGAGCGATAATTGACTATTTAATACTCACATAAATTCGAAAAGTCAGAGATGCGCGCCTTGGGATTGAACTGGAGACCTCTGCGTGGCAATCCAACGGTTTTCCATTAAGCTATCGCTGTGTCTTCTTAAATAAATCAAAAACAAAGGCATAGTAAGCCTATACATGGAGCCGACTTAATCACATGCAATATTGATAGAAGTGAATCAATACTACCTCAGCAAAAATTACATGAATGTTTGATTAAAATATCTTCCATTATTTTCACAATCCTGATAATGCGTGGTTACGACCGGCGCCGAACATATGGTAGCTCTCACGCAATCAAGGGGCACAGGTACGATGCAAACAGTCAATATACTATAAGAGCGCATCTTATTTGCGTCTGTTTACGATTAATACTGTTACGTGCTGGGTTCGAGGGATAAGAATGTAAACAATATTACCGACTAAAACACGTTTTATTCTAGCACACAATTAAATCTAAAACACAACAAAAACTATACTAGACTTTTCCACTGTAACTGCTTCAAACTCCGTAGTATTTTCGCTTCCGTTCGCTTCGATGAATACTTGATCGCTTACGATTGAAAACTGACTTGGCGGTGCGCGTGCGCTCTATTTATACGCGGGTATAGCGTTTCTGGAGATTTCTAGAAAAGCCATACCCGATTATAGAAAGTTCCAGTGTTCTCTCTACTATTCGCGTACTGACAAACTACGTAGTTCCATAAGATGTCAATAGATAGCGTTGTAATAAATAATTAGATAGAACTGCCGAGTATTTCCCACAATGCCGACAGATGGCACTGGGTGTAATCAAAAATCAAATCAAAATAAATTTATTCAAATTAGGTTACAAGGTAACACTTATGAATGTCAAAGTTACACGTAAATTTTTTCCTGTGAATTTACATTTACTGCCACGTTCAGCAAAGCTAGGGTGTGTAGGGCTCATGAGAAGAACGGGCAAGAAACTCATAGCCACTCTTTTTAATCGCCAAGTGTACAATAATATTTCATTTACAAATCATAACTGTAAGGTGCTGCAACCATTTCTCCATGAACTACTACTCAACATACTCAAGCATTTGATAAAAAATTATGGTAGCCTCTAAAGCAGCAGTATGGTAAATAGGAGCATCCACTTACATGTACATAAATAATCAAGACAAGACGTGATTATAGTCCGTAGTTTAATCTAATTGTTTAAATAAAATGTAGAAGTAAATTATCGAATTCCACTAAACCAGAATACAGAATAAAACTCTTAAGAAAGCTTAACGGAACTGTCCATAATCACGAGTTGTCTTCATTGCACATTCTTCTTGATTAAAATGCGACTGAATGTAACAGCAATGCAAATTCCAGCTTAAGCAAGGTGTAATATTACAAAAAAAAATATATATATATATATACATATATTAAAAAAAAAACATAAGTGTTAGTATTGGTCATTTAATATCCTGTGATCTAATGCAAATATTAGTGCCATGGATGTTTGTCATTTAAATAATCATCTATATTATAATATGCTTTAGAAATTAAGCAAGTTTTAATTTTAACTTTAAATTTATTCTCTGGTAATTCTAGAATATTACTCGGGATTTTATTATAGAAACGTATACCAAGACCCATGAAGGAACCATGAACTTTATGTAGACGGTAGAATGGAACACATAATTTATATTTATTTCTAGTATTGATGTTATGTATGTCACTATTTTTTATGTATAAATATATATTTTGACGGACATGCATGATATTAAAATAAATATATTGTGATGCTACAGTTAAAATACCTATATTCTTAAATTTTTCTCGGAGCGAGATTCTAGTTCCTAATTGATAAATTGCACGCACAGCTCTTTTTTGCAATATAAAAATACTTTGTATATCAGCTGCTTTTCCCCATAATAATATTCCATATGACATAACGCTGTGAAAGTAACTAAAGTAAACTAATCTAGCTGTATCAACGTCAGTTAATCCACGGACTTTTCTAATGGCGTAAGCGGCCGAACTAAGTTTCGCTGAGAGACAAGATATTTGCGCACCCCACTGTAACTTTGAATCAAGTGTAATGCCCAGGAATACTGTGGATTCTATTGCTTCCAGTACCTCACCGTTTAATGTTATGCTAGGACCAAGATGTTTTACATTAGGCAGTATGAATTTAACACATTTTGTTTTTTTGGGGTTCAGTACTAAATTATTTAAAGTAAACCATTTTGTTACTTGAATCAATGCACTGTTTACTTCGTCAAAATGGTCCCTATTCCTATTTACTTTAAATATTAAGGAAGTATCGTCAGCAAACAGTACAACGTCACAAATATTGTTCAAATAAAAAGGTAAATCGTTTATATAAATTAAAAATAAAAATGGGCCCAAAATTGAACCTTGCGGCACCCCTAGCTTTACAGGTAAGCTATTTGATTTTGTACCATTGACATCTACACACTGAATCCTGTTATTCAAATACGACGTAATTACATCCAGTGCATTACTCTGAACACCGTAATGCCTTAGTTTCCGTATGAGCGTATCATGACAGACGCAGTCAAATGCTTTTGAGAGGTCGCAAAAAACACCAATAGCATTTTGTGAGTTTTCCCACGCTCTGTATATATGTTTCAGTAAAGCTACTCCTGCATCCGTTGTTGAACGACCCTTAGTAAAGCCATAAGCCATGTAAAAATACCAATTACATTTTCTGTTTCCATAAGCGATACAATTACGAAAATTATTTTATTTATATGATTAGAGCATTCCATATTGTAGTATTGCAGTATAAACAAAGAAGAAATTCGGTAGCATTATGGTTTTCATACTAACAATTTCATAAATATATTTTTAACCCCCGACGCAAAAACGACGGGGTGTTATAAGTTTGACGTGTCTGTATGTGTGTGTGTGTGTGTGTGTGTGTCTGTCTGTGGCATCGTAGCTCCCGAACGGATGAACCGATTTTAATTTTGTTTTTTTTGTTTGAAAGGTGAATTAGTCGGGAGTGTTCTTAGCTACGTTTGACAAAAATCGTTACAAGATGGCCGCCGCCACAAAATGGCGGATTAAATATTTTTTCACAACTCCCTCAATATGGGTATCAAATAAAAGGGCTTGACTAGTAGAATACTATACACTATGATAAATTTCAAATCCAAGATGGCCGCCGCCACAAAATTACGTATTTTCACAAATTAAAATTTTTCAATATGGATATCAAATGAATAATGTGTCGGGTGTATTTTTAAATTTTAAATTTAATTATGTTTAAAATTAAACGGCTGTGGAACAAAGGGACAAGAGATTCATAAAAATGAATAATAGAACCATGAATAACAGCGAATAGTATGAAAAGCCTGTCAAATTGTTTTTATGGTAAGATCAGACTCGAGAATGAAATGTTTTGTATAGATATTAGATGTTGAAATTGCTTTTTTATGATGAATGGAAAACATGTTTTTATTTAAAAGAGGTGCGCTCAAAGTCGGAGTCTACGTTTAAACCTGGAACAGCTTATTCAAAATTTATTTTGTCTTATAAAAAGCTAGCATGTAAGCTTATGTTGAATTATTTTTTATTGCTGCTGATGCCTATCCAGCCTGCTGGCAAACATTAGTTGAGCTGCTGCTCAACTGATGTACGGCGATGGCGGACGCTCTGAAAAAACACGTGATAAAGCACCTTCTCAGGCCGTCAAACATCAAACATCGCCAATCAACATCGCCTCGGCTGCTATGAGGACGATGTGGAGGCCACTGCTCTTAGACCACACGACTGCTTACCATCAGGCGGAGTGTGGTCATTTTGACGAGGACAATAAAAAAAAAAAAAAATTTCATACGTTATAAATTGTCATTTCTAAACCTCTCTAAAATGAATAATGTTATTAATAGCCTTTTTCGAATTCTATGTACGAGCAGGTACTAAACAATATAACTTTTATTACAAATCGTATAAAAGTTATGAAATAATAATATACAGGGTGTCCAAGAACCTGGCGTCCAACTGGATTCCCACGATGCCCCAAGTTCTAACAGTACTCAGAAAAATATTTTAAAAAATCCACCCCATGTACTTACAGAATTATACTGATTTCAAAAAAAAAGGGGAAATGAGCACCCTGTGACATACTTTTGAATGCTGTGACTGCTAATGCTGATAATTTCGATATTTCTTGGAGGTTTTGTAATCTAGGGTATTGCTGTGTCTAAATAGAATGTAAAAATAAAGTACTTATTGTACCATTTTAAAATAAAATATTATTTTAACTAAAGGTGATATGGAAAACTATTGAATTTCGCAACTTTGACCGACTGTAGTGTAAAAAAAATGTACCAAAATAGTATGGCAAGTGACGTCAAATTTTGACGCGTTTATTCCTCTTTTTAAAAAGGTATAATACTTACACATTAATTTGAAAAAAAAAATTTTGATAATATTTTTACTCAACAACCCAATTTTTACGAAGTGCCTACCTACTAACGGTAACTGTCGGACCCTTTCTTATCTTAGAAACTGTTATGTTACTACTATTATTTACTTCGGTTCCAAGAGTGAGCAAGAAGGAAATACACACAGGTAGATGGGTTCCCAGTAGAATAAAAGCAAAGAATGTTAGTTTAAAGATATTTTATTACAATAAATGTTCAAAATGTTGACCACCCGCGGCAATACAAGCTCTCACTCTCCTTAAAAAGGACCGCTTTATGTTTCGCGAGTAACTTTTTTGACGTATCACCTGCACTGCTTGTGTTATCTTCTCACGAAGGTCAGCGATGTCATTAATGGGCTTCGCATAAACGAGCTCCTTCATAGTTCCCCAGAAAAAAAAATCCAGCGGATTTAAGTCAGGTGAGCGGGCTGGCCACGGGATTGTTCCTGATCGCCCAATCCACCTGTTCGGGTATTGCTCGTCCAAAAACTCTCTAACGGATACGCGAAAATGTGCTGGACAGCCGTCGTGTTGGAACCACATATCTGGTGGGGTCTCTTCTAGTAAGTTTGGCAAATCATTTTGAAGAAAATTTAAATATGATTCGCCAGTCAAATTCTCGGGCATCTCAAATGGACCAATAATATTCCCACAGAGAATACCGGTCCACATGTTCACTTTGAACCGGTACTGGGATCTATCTTCTCGCATCAAGTGCGGATTTTCCACATGCCACTCGTGCAAGTTGTGTAGGTTCATGTAGCCATCCTTCTTAAATGTAGATTCATCTGACCACAAAATTTTGCCGATAAAGTTTTCGTCTTCTCGATGTTTTTGCAGGATTGTTTCACAAAACGCGACTCGGCTCGGATAGTCTCGAGGTAAAAGACTTTGCACTCGCTGTACGTGGTACGGATGATATTCTTCTTTTTGGAGAATACTGTGTGCTGTGCTCTTCGGTATCCCCGTATCAGCTTCTATTCCTCGCACAGAGATGCTTGGATTTGCCGACACCGCCTCTAAAACTTCATCGCGTATGAAGTCATTTACGGGTCGTCCTTCACCAGCTACTTGATTGGGGAACCGCCCGTCACATAGTGATCTGTGCACATTAATGAAAACTCGATGGTCGGGATATCGCGTAGCCCTCGGATACCTTTCTCTGTAAAGTCTCGCTGCAGCTCGTCCATTACCTCTACATTCTCCATAAATGTAGTGCATATTTGCGTATTCTTGCGGAGTGTAGGTCGCCATGGTAGCACACACAAAACACAAACTGTCCAAACACAGGCAAAGGTCGTCGTAAAGAGTTCGTTTCAAAGTCCAGAGCACAAAGAGTAATCGAGTCCAATAAACAAAGCTTTAAATCGTAGTACGTGATCAATGGTAACAATAAGAGAGAGGTGCGTAGTAACGGCAGGAGGCAGTGACGCGTACTGACCGTACTGTTATCCTAAATAGCACGATCCCAGATAGCGTCACTATCTATCTCACTCGCACCTCTAACCTTTTTCTCCCTCACTCTTACCTGAATAATGGGGTACCATAAAGAAGAACCAGCAAATCGCAAAGATAGTTTCTGTCTTGCTCCCTCCTGTTGTAATAACGAATCACTATGGTGAGATGCATGCACATACCGTCCCTTACGGTCTAACCTGTTTTTTGAGAGGCCTGTTGTTATTTTTATGAGCATACAACAGTAATTCTTTAGAGGTTAGATTCAATTCGTCGTAAATTTTTCTTTCTAAGAATTCTGTAAGACATCGTAAAAATTGGGTTGTTGAGTAAAAATATTATCAAAATTTTTTTTTTTCAAATTAATGTGTAAGTATTATACCTTTTTAAAAAGAGGAATAAACGCGTCAAAATTTGACGTCACTTGCCATACTATTTTGGTACATTTTTTTTACACTACAGTCGGTCAAAGTTGCGAAATTCAATAGTTTTCCATATCACCTTTAGTTAAAATAATATTTTATTTTAAAATGGTACAATAAGTACTTTATTTTTACATTCTATTTAGACACAGCAATACCCTAGATTACAAAACCTCCAAGAAATATCGAAATTATCAGCATTAGCAGTCACAGCATTCAAAAGTATGTCACAGGGTGCTCATTTCCCCTTTTTTTTTGAAATCAGTATAATTCTGTAAGTACATGGGGTGGATTTTTTAAAATATTTTTCTGAGTACTGTTAGAACTTGGGGCATCGTGGGAATCCAGTTGGACGCCAGGTTCTTGGACACCCTGTATATAGTCTATTCTCGAAATACAGTTATTTTTTATAATAAAATTGTGTACAGAAACCGCAAAATTAGATAGATAAACGACAATTACATAGCTTAAGACGTAATATCAAATTGGCATTGTGTATAAATGTATGTACCTAATACAGATCATTGCTTTTTACCAAGTCTACACAATTCTAAAAAACTACAATACAAAATAAAATAAAAGTACACATAGCCAAGTATACAAAACTTAGTCATTATTCGAAGCCTCATTCTCCTCTGAAAAGTATTCAAAAATACCCCAACAAGTACCAACTAAGCCAAAAAGATAAAAACCTTGCTTTACATAAAGTTCTACGAATGTGGCTTTAACAAAACATCTTCGCGACTTAAAATATTTTCTCGGGCATTGAGTGCTTTCGCAAGATATTTATTTTTGGTTAAAACAATAAGTTCTTTCGAATTATTGGGCGATTATTTTTAAGGATATCCTGGAATAAAACGCTATTTGGATTTGTCTAGAATTATTTGGCATTTATTTATACGGGTTTCGTAGAAAAAGGCGCTATAAATTTTCCGTAGAAATATTTAAGTTGGATCTATGAATATACATAAGTTATAAGACATAATAAAACATTGAATAATATATTATTGCAAGTATGAAAGTTTGTGAAGATATTTGAATGTACATAATTTACTCAATCACGTGAAAACCCTTAAATGTACCACGAGGCAAAGAAGCAGCAAATCACAGCAAGACTCCATCATATTTTAAGCTTACTCTACGTAAATAGGAACACCAAGAATTGAAGTCAAGGCAATGAAACGACTAGCATGCTAGTCTCTCTGTGACCACGGCTGCTGAAAAACAAATGAAATGTTGGGAAAATTGTAAATTTAAATAGTTTAAATAGCTAAATAGTTTTCAAAATAACTTAATGTAGAGATTTATGAAATTAAAATTCGTATACGGTAGTTTAACTCTAACTAATATTTTTTGTCATATTCCCAAGGCTTTTGACTATTCGAAGTTACGTGCGTATAAAACAGTTAATTATCTCTAGCTATAACGGTGAAGAAAACATCATGTGGCAACCTGCATGTCCGAGAGTTCTCCATAATGTTCGCGCAAATATGTGGAGTCTGCCAACCCGGACTTTGTGAACGAGGTGAACCCTTCTCACAATGAGCGAAGACTCGAGCCAAGCGGGGGGCGGGACTGATATTATTTATAATATTTTTTGGGTTTAAACATCCTTACTTAATATTATAAACGCCAATATGAATTTTATTGTTTGTTACGCTTCTACGCTTTAACTATTCAACCAATCATCATAAAATTTCGCATACACTTTTTAAGGCTACATAAAAGAATATTGAGTACCATTCATACAAAAATAAATACTCTTCCCGAAGGATAACTTGTTATGTTTTATTTAATCCTTAAAATACCAGAAATAATAAAAATTCATTGTGTATGGCGTCCTGTGTGCCGCAGCGACTTTATAGGTTAAGTAAGCTTTTCTTTGTATGTCAAGTACCCATCCATATCCTTGCCACCCATATAATGCAATACACTATGTAAATGTGCAAAGCAAGTGGTGCCATCTGTCTTATTTTTATGGCATTACAAGCGTTTGATATAAAGGCGACAATTTACGAGGTTTTCTCCCCCGTCGTTTTTCTTTCCTTGTGTACATCGACGCGTGAGGTATTAACGCCTCGAGCAACTAGTTAGAGCAAAGTATGGGGGATGTTATGCTTGTGTCATGACACTTCCGAAAGTACGTACGTATTTTGTTTGAAGTAGGGTTAGGGGATGTTGAGCTGTGATAGATGTAGAGTTTTGTACGGTTTGGTTATCTTGTTGGTGTGTAAGTTTACATTTGTCTACGGCTGATTGTGTAGTTTTCTGTTTGATTTCTAAAGCATTGAATTTTTACTGGTAATTTTTTTTATTAAAGATTTATTTATTCATTGAAAACTGAATCTTTATTTCTATGCCTGTTGTTTATAGATAACCGTTACTATTTATATTTATTGGTATTCCAGCTTCCAGTACTTGAGCTTTGATGCTCGGGCCGGAAACATTGTTAAGGGTCTATGGGCTTTATATACATTCTTATAAGCAGCACAGTGTCCGTGTATGAGGATAGTGGATGGCAATATCCTCGCGGCCTATTACATAGGACTGACAACCATCCTCAGCGAAATTTGGGCATAATACACATCTATATAGATATAGGCGTGAGATATGAATGTTACTATATATATTACATTAAAAAACAACATATTTGTATACTTAAGTATATAGCAGCGATAACCTAGTGAGAAACCGTTGGACTGCCACAAAGAGATCTCGATTTCAATCCCAAGGTCTCTCGATTTCAATCCCAAGGTCTCTCGATTTCAATCCCAAGGTCTCTCGATTTCAATCTCTGACTTTTCTAAGTTATATAGGAGTCAGCTCACTACACCTTCTCATATCATGACCGTGCTAAGAACGTATCAGACACGAAAAGCTACACGATACGCCTTGCCTTTGGAACTGCTGGTCGGTAACGGAACGGTCTAGTGGGCACAGTCTTATACATTTCCTTACAAAGAATATTTTTTTGCCATACACATTCCTAGCACGGTCATGGTATGAGACGGGCTAGTGGGCAGACTCTTTTAAGGAGTCTGCCTCAATATCGCTCGCCTTGACGGTGAAGGAAAACATCGTGATAAAACGCATGTCTAAGGGTGCTTTGCCACCAGTGATGTGCTATGCAGCTATGCTGCGAAGATGTGAAATCTACGCTACGAAAATATGGGACCGTTTCCACCAATACTACGCTAGGTAGCTGTGCGAGGAAGATGCGCTACGAAGATGCGCCGCCGCAAAGTAGCTGTGCATGAAAGATGCGCATCTCGAGCTATGCTATGTATCGATAGTAGGGAAACGGCGAGAGCGGCGCGGTGAGGGGAGAGCGCAAAACGCGGGCATACTGTAGGTACTCTGCTCTGCACATAGCTACACCACGTGCGATGGCCCATAGCAGGCATCTATAGTAGGCATCTATAGCACGCATCCATAGCACGCATCCATAGCACGCATCCATAGCACGCATCCACAGCACGCATCCATAGCACACATCCTTCCATATAAAAAACATACCTTAGTTGAATCCGTTTCCACCAGTGCTAAGCTATGTGCACCAATGAATATGATTGGTGGATATCAAACGCATCCATTGCATCGTAGCATAGCACATCGCTGGTGGAAAAGCACCCTTAGAGTTTCTAAAATGTGCTCAAAGATATTTGAAGTTTGCCGCCCTACCCTAACTATGGCCCAAACCTTCTTAAACTGAGAAGAGGCCCATGCCACTGGGCACGGGCCGCCTGTCCCACTGCTGAGTGGGACAGTTTAAAATAGGGCTTATATCATATTATATAAAATATATTTCACGTTAAATAATTTGTAAGTGACATAAATATAATATTAAGTTATGCCGAAATACATACAAAGATTTACGCTTAAATATATCTAAAGTGGTGAGCTGATGTATTATGTATTCACATTTCAGCAGCTATATTATAAGTCTAACGTAATAGAAACCCACTAGACAGATATCCAGACTTCGTTCTGTTACAGAAACACATATCCAGACTTCCTGCTGTTACAAAAATATCAAAAAAAATCTAATTCTATCAATTCTAACACTGTTCTCGATCCGAGAATCGAAGATTATTAACTGGGCAAGATGCCGGATTCCGTGCTAAAAATTTCTTAACCAAAAATCTGAGAAACACTTTCCACAGACCTTAGTATCGACCCTAGGATGAAACGGGTCCTTACAAAGCACTAAAACTCAACATACCCAAAGGTAAACAAACTGAGACGACACAAGGTCATTCAAATAAGCATTAAAAAAGAATTTGGTTTCCATTGCGCTGGGCCTGTACGAAATATCAATGTGGAAGCGAGAAAACTGCAGTTCGAACTCATTATGACTAAAAATATCATCTCTTAGTCCCCTGTTGCTTTCACCAAAACTAAACTCATTTTAATTTATTTCATATAATATGAAACGGATTTTAGTTAGGTCTGTATGTTTAATTTATTTTATTAGTTTTGTTCAATTTGTTTGCTGCATGTCAGAAAAAAACATTACAACTCTGCAACATTTGTAATGTTTGACCGTTGGGTCGTGGGGCTTTTGAGACCGGGACCTCAGTCCCGTATGTAGTGCTTATAATTACTAAATTATAAAAAAGTCAAACATACGAATATGGCAATGGTAGATATATTACATAGAACATTTTTGCGGCAGTACCTCAATAGACAAGGCATTGGACTTACGATCAAAGGATCGCGGTTTTGAAACTGTATTCGTGTCCCCTGTGTGAATGGGGTCACGTTGGTACTGCAATCACTGCCAACGTGAACAGACTCCTCACATTCCAAGCATTCTAGCTTAGGGTTCTAGCTAAAGGGATAAGACTTCTAGTAATTTGCCACCAAAATTGCTAGGAATTTAAAAATACCAGGAAGATAGATTTCGTATTCTAGTCTTTTTATTAAAGAAGAAACCAGGGGATTTCGTTTGTATGAACAGAAAGCATATTCTTCTAAGTCCATATACAGAATACAGTAGAAGTTTATACAAGCGTGTAAGGACGATGTTAGTTACAACCTAATCTCTCAGAAACAACGCGAGTGATGTTGTTCCGCGTCTGATTGCAACATCGTCAATTGTGTTTAATGGTTACGATGGGGTTAGGGTTGTCTCTTGTCCGCGAAACCAGTATGGAGAGAATATTTCTTAAGTAAAATGAAAGGATCAGACTGTGTTAAATAAATTGTGTTCATAAATAAAATCTAGGCCTGGGATGCGTTGGCATGGCATATTCTTTTGTTTCTTTATTGTCAGATGTATTCGCAAGCCTTTATATATAACTGTAGGAGGTGCGGTGGTACTAGAACGAAAACAGTAATCTTTATCTCTTGCGCTGATAGTAGAGTTATTTGTTTTTAAATGGCTAATGTCTAATAGGCAGTATGATGCTTCCAAAAATCATTGCCAATTATTTTGTGTTAGTACGAATAAGCGGCTTACTCGAAAATTTCCTTTTACTATTTTAGAAGAATCTGGTGTAAGAGAAGTAATACTAAGTATGTGCCCTAATGAGCATGTATTTAATAGTTTGGGAGGCTTACAGGCATATTTACACATTGCTCTATTTTCAAATCACTTTTAATTATTTTAAGTAAGATCAACAACGCGAAATACTTTCGTAATAATTATAACAAGAGATCATGAACTACGATAACCGCTTACCATTGGGCGGACCGTAAGCTTGCTTGCCATCTTATTGGTACAACAGATATTTCGTGAAGAATCGCCAAAAAGAATATCTTTCTAAATGCCAGAAGCCACGTAAATTAATGACCCCGTGTAATTCTACCAAAAAGTAGTATTTTCTGCAAAAAATTGCCGTGAAAAGAAAATAGTAACAAAATTAAATAAGTCGGTTTTGACATGATATTAAAATAAAAGGTGGATATCGAAAGCCGCCTACGAAATAGCTCCAAAGTTGTGTCAAAACTTTCTGTGTTTCAAGTTGTTTGCGAGGTAGATGTTTCATTTAGTTCACAAGAAAATGCTCATTGCTTTATGGAATTAAATAAAAGTAGTTTCTTAATAAACGTCTTCGTTAACTAGAATTACTATGTTATTATTTAATGCAAGAAGTTTACAACCACGAAGTAGGTCTTTACTGCGTCGTAGTCTTGTGGCCTGCATGGGCACTAGATGTTTTGGGAACAAGATGTCGGGTAATTTGTTCGAAAATTGTCATCAGTGGTATGATATCTGGTGAAGTGCCTGGTAGTTTGCAAAATAGGTCAATCTCACGTTGCGTGCGTTCTGTAAAACGGTGGGCATATTATATAGTATACCTCTAGTGACGGCTTCTTGGCGCAAGTTTAGAAGTGACCAGGTAAAACGCAATAACAATGTAACTACTCCTAAGAGAGTGGTTGCCTGAGTGAGCTGGCTCATTTCTACCATTACCAAATCATTGCTAACTGGCTCTTTCGCTATTTACATTGTCTAACTAACACTTCTTCTTCTTTATATTTGAGAGCTATGCTCTTTTCAGTGGAGTACACGTCATGATTCCCGATCTTTTGGCCAAGACATTCGACGGCCAAGAAGAGGAAAAAAAGGTGAAACTTATGTCTGGTAGACATAAGTTTCACCTTTTTTTCCTCTTCTTGGCCTTATAGTAAACCCTATTCTGGGTAGGCCCATTTCCTTCTCCTTTTCTTCTATGATATTTTTTATAAAGTAGTAATTTTTTTATAACGTGGCCGAATATCTTGCCTCTTTTGTTCTTGATTGTCTCCAAAATATACCATTCTCATTCTCATTCTTATTTTTCATATTTCTCTTCTGTACAGACCAATGCTCCAGATGTATGTTTTTATAAGCTATTTACTCATATGTTTTGCAATTTTGGATGCTGAGGTGATGTTTTTGCTATTAAATACTTTTTGGCTATTGATTTTCAAACTTTGATATCTTGGGTGCACTTTGAGTCACTTTAATTAAATAACTATTCAGCAATCATCTAATTCTACTTATTTTTTATAAACATAGTGATCCTATCTAATAATGATTAATTAAATTTCTTCCAATTTGACTAAAACAACAATTTTATTACAAATTTAATTTTTGTTTAGCAGATAAAACTTTTTAAATAAATTTAAGTCAAAACTTCTTCCAAAAAACTAAGTTTTAAGTACAACATCATCTACCATTTAGATACTAAATGATATATGATCCCGTACTAAAATAAGTTTAAAAACTAAAAGAATGTGGGTAGACGTGCTATGCATCTAAATAATAAAGACAGCTACGAAAAAATAATGAAAACACTTTTTTATCAAGCAAATTATATAAAGCTTAATTAAAATTTGTGTACTCCCAGCTGTAACAATGTAAAGAAATTCGAGCAGTTATATAATGAATTTAAGTTACACAATCTAATAATTGAATCTAGAATAATTGTTAACCCCTTCGGATACTCCTAATATACTCATATCACAAGCTAGTGATAGGAGTAAGTTCGTGTCGATAACGCAATAAGTGAGATTCGAACTCACGAGCTCTTGATGGCAAGACTATTGTCTTATCCATTAGGCTACCACCACTTAGATTTAATATATTCCAAACGCTTTTTATTAAAACATATCAATCAACGTAGTCCTTTACATTTATCTAAAATTTCCAACCACAACATGTTACATACATAAATTCACGCTCCATATCCAGGAGCATATTACTACGCCCATATTTCACCAGCTTCATATTTGGACACACGTAATGAGGAGCAAGTTTATTCCCGTTAACTGACCACAGTTTGAGCCTCGTATAAACGCTGAGAAATCCTAATAAAACTTTGAGCAGGCTGAAAATCGAATTAGATACCTTGCACAGCAGTCGCATTCTCTATCTCTGTGCTGCTAAGGCAGTCACATAAAAATGTCTGCCCAATCCATATTTCTATTATTATTTCCACCTATATCACTCTATTTTACGAAAGTAAACCTCGGTTATCCGTAAAATTATAGATGGCAGCCCTACTCACACATTACATCACATTTTATCGCGCGCCTTATGAGACGGTCGTCATACTGTTACGCCTAAGGTTTTTATTTCACGCCAAATAAGTGTTTTATTGGGCTCTCAACATTGTGTCGATGTAGGAAATTGGTTTGCTTTTGTATTTGTGGTAAACTGTTAAAGTTTTGTAAATAGAGAAAGTGTGGTGAACACAAAAAGGTTTCAATTAAGGTAATTTTAATGACTCTGGGTGAACTATATTAGTAGTTGACGCCCACAGCTTTTAAACAAGAGAGGTATAGTTAAATCTTCCAAAGTAAAGGCATTGGTATATTACAGCTACAATTTGCCAGCTAGAGTCTTCAGGTCATGGGATAATTAGACTAGTCTATTATCGAAGCAAAGTTCCAGACTGCGCGCTATTACTACGAATTTCGTGACAAAGTCAGTTACACTTTACTCAATCCTGAAATAAGTCAAAGTCAAAGTCAAAAATCATTTATTCATTTAAGTCACAAAGTAACACTTATGAACGTCAAAATATATGGGTTAGTGAGTTTACTAAGTTACTGAAGCTACATTTAGGTTAGTTGCTAGGTTCAGGCAAAGGGCCTATGAGAAGAAACCTGCAAGAAACTCACGGCCACTCTTTTAAATCGCCAATTAAATATAATTTCAGTATTTTACAACTCAGATTAACAAGGTGTTGCAGCCGTTATGCCATATACAACAATAGTTTCCAAGACCCTATGCATTCATTACACCACCGAGGTAGGCTGACCCGAAATATTTAAAAATACGCAGTTTTAATCAGCGCCATTGAGTGAAAATATATTTATATTTATGAACAAGATAGCTAATAGATAAAGTCAACATATTCTAAAGTCTCAGATGGCGTGATCACTGGTCTATTTTCCAGGTGAATGAAGTCACGAGCAAAAGTTTGCCAAGATATAAATATGAAAGTTTGTGATAATATTTTCAACATCAAAATGTTTGTTACTCAATAACGCGTAAACAGTTTTCTGGATTTGGATGAATTTTGGCAGACAGTTTGACCATATGCTTTATTATTTGACATTTTTATTTTTTAAGTGGTGAAAAAGCAGCGCTATTTCAGTGGGGAGACTAACAGACTACAATGCAGAGGCGTCGGGTTCGAACCCACGTCGCGCACCTCTGACTTTCGGAAGTTATACGACTTTTCGAAATTATGTGCGTATTGATTGACAATTATCGCCTGCTCCGTGCCTCGGAGAGAACGTTAAGCCGTCGTTCCCGACTGCCATGAACATCTATGGCAGTCGTTATTATATAATATAATATAATAATAAAACGTTTATTGCAAGTTCATAAAACTCATAGTTGTTAGTAAAACTTAGCCTAAGTGTTAGTTATTCATTATTTATTTTTTGTCGCTGCGACATGCATGTCGCAGCACCTTCGTATATAAGGACAGTCTAACCTCTCCGCAATCATTGCCAGCACTGTGTTGGAACTAGCCCGCACCCTGCGACCTAAAGAAGTGCAACGCTTGCGCATTGTTGTGTAGAAGCAATCTGTTCGTGCTTCGGCGAACATTGCTGAAGCACTGCAGTAGCGAGGTAGTCCCAACACAGTCCTGAACGCATTGTTGAATTGTACGCGGAGAGCATTGTATGACTTCAAAGTGAAGATAGTCCATTATTGGGGTAGTCGACACAAAAGATCCCACTGGGTTGAAGTGTCGCCGGTCTGTACTGACTGGCCCCCAAACAAGATAAGTGGCAGCCGCTCCATGTGAAAAGTGATATCCAGCCAAATCCGGTTAGACTAGAAAAGCCGACCCCAAGTGACTTGGGACTAATAAAATAGGGAAAAAAAGATTTTTTAAGTGGTGAATACTATTGGACTTCGACGTCTGGAGATTGGCGAAGAGGAGTGTGCCGAGCTTTTAACGGCTAAACCACCATAGTATTCCTCTCTTTGCCTACAGCCGTCAGTCAAGCATTTACCGGCCCCTCGGCAAGATTGACCATTTCTTCGATTTATACGTATTACATGCGCTCCCGCGAGATTTATACGGGCGAAATCACAGGCAAAATCTAATTTGTAATCGTTACCTACATAAACTGCCAAAAAAGAGATGTTATTACTGCCGACGAAACTTTTTCTAAAGTATTAACTAAGACACTCACAACCTTCGAACTACAAAAAAGGCAATCTACCTAGTTTTGCAGACTTTAAGACTTTTTTGTCTTAATCCTAGAGCAGTCGACTCTGCAAAGTTTTTTTTTTTGAACGTTCTCCTCAACTTTTACTAAACACAATTAGTCTAAGTAATCTTGAAGTTAGGCTTCGAATTAATGATTGTATTTTCAAAGAGAGAAAGAAGGCTACAGATCTTCAACATTTAATTTAAGGACCATTATAATAATAATATTTATTCTGTCAAATGTGACACTAGGATGACAAATTAGTCGTTAAAATATAATAATAATATTCTACCACATACACACAACACCATCTAGCCCAAACTTAGTAGAGCTTGTACTATGGGTACTAGACTATGGATAAACATACATATATACTTTTTTTCCTGTAAATACATACATATTATACATAGCAACAACCAGACCAAGACAAACATCCATGTTCATGCACACAAATGTTTGACTTGTGCGGGAATCGATTCTTATTTTAAAATTAACCATCTTATTTATGAGAAGCGATAGCATAGTGGAAGGTTGTTGAATTGCCACGCATCTTGCATCTTGAGTTCAATCCCAAGACAAGCATCGATGAGTATTCGAAATCTGCGTATTAAATACCATTAATTATTATTCGTTTTGAGTGTGAAGGAACCTCATTGTGAGGATATGCATGTTTTAGAGTTCTCCATTCTTCTTTTTTATGAAGTTGCACACTATATCCCGCAAAGAGCCAGTGTAGTCGACTATAGCCTAATCCATTTTATAAAGCGAAGAGGCTGTTTTTTCATAAATAGGGCTAATATTCATATACATATATATGGGAATATGGTGATATAAGTGGGGTAAATGATAGATGATAATGTGGCTAATCGACAGTTTCAGGGTTATCCATTATGTACGCCACACCCTGTATATATTTTCCTAGTTTTTACCAGATATTTTCCTAGTATTTTACCAGATATTTGCCTAGTATTTACCGTTAGGTAATAGTGATAGCTTAGTTGGAGACCGTTGGACTGCCACACAGAAATGTCACGTTCGTTCCTTAATAGTTAATTAGCGATCGCCTTAACGGTGAAGGATAACATCGAGAGAAAACTGAGAGCTTATCATAACACTTTCGAAATTATTATATGAAGTCTGTGAAGTCCTCCAACCTGCTCTAGGCTAGCATGATGGACTATAGCCGAACTCTTCTCACACTGAGTAAAGGCCCGTACCGTACAGTTTAAATAAAGGGTTGATATTAGAATTATTTCCAAGGAGCAAGCGCTTCGATAATTTTAATTTAAAGTGGGATGGGACACCTACCGATACACTATCGACATGGCTGGTGTAAGGAACTACTGCTACATATAAAACCTACTAGCTGACCCGGCAAACGTTGTTTTGCCATAAAAAAATGTTAGGACCAAAAGATTCAATAAAAAAAAAAAAAAAAAAAAGAAATAGATGTTGGCCGATTCTCAGACCTACTCAACATGCTCACAAAATTTCATGAGAATCGGTCTAGCCGTTTCGGAGGAGTACGGGAACGAACATTGTGACACGAGAATTTTATATATAAGATTAAATCTGGACTATTTATACTACAACCATTTTATTAATAATCATTGACTTACATTATTTTTATGTATCTTTCTTAAACTAGATGCTTAAATAAAGCTTGCGTAACCACCAGTCGTGATGCGAACTCGAGAATTGTACCGTACGTACATAGTTGGGTCACACGAGAGGAAAATTACTTGGTAATTATGCTCTCCGTATATAGGACACTATACTGCCTAATTTGAAATTCTAGCTAACTGCTAAACGGCAGTTCGGGGTTAAGCAAACATAAACCCCGCTATTATATTTACTTTAGTATTCACAAAAGCCTAACGACTTAAGAATATACATAAATAGTTTCTCGACTATATTTTAGCAGGGATGTACTATATCCACATTTCGTTCACGGTTCCTTCATGGGTCTTGGTATACGTTTTTATAATAAAATCCCGAGTAATATTCTAGAATTACCAGAGAATAAATTTAAAGTTAAATTAAAGAAAAAACTTGCTTGATTTCTAAAGCATATTATAATATAGATGATTATTTAAATGACAAACATCTATGGCACTAATATTTGCATCAGATCACAGGATATTAAATGACAAATACTAACACTTATGTTTTTTTTAAATATATGTATATATTTTGTTTGTAATTTTACACCTTGTTTAAGCTGGAATTTGTATTGTTGCTACATTCAGTCGTATTTTAATCAAGAAGAATGTGCAATGAAGACAACTCGTGATTATGGACAGTTCCGTTAAGCTTTCTTTTGAGTCTTATTCTGAATTCTGGTTTCGTGGCATTCGATAATTTACTTACTAAATTTTATTTAAACAATTAGATTAAACTACGGACTACAATCATGTCTTGTCTTGATTATTTATGTACATGTAAGTGGATGCTCCTATTTACCATACTGCTGCTTTAGAGGCTACCATCAAATTTAATCAAATGCTTGAGTATGTTGAGTAGTAGTTCATGGAGAAATGGTTGCAGCACCTTACAGTTGTGATTTGTGAACGAAATATTATTGTACACTTGGCGATTAAAAAGAGTGGCTATAAGTTTCTTGCCCGTTCTTCTCATGAGCCCTACACCCTTGCTTTGCTGAACGTGGCAGTAAATGTAAATTCACAGAAAAAAAATTACATGTATCTTTGACATTCATAAGTGTTACCTTGTAACCTAATTTGAATAAATTTATTTTGATTTTGATTTTCGTAAAGTATGTTTTTAGGTCCACTTAATAGGGAGCCATCTACCGGTATCAACACCAAACTTCGAGTTGTTACTGAGAATTTCTGAGCAGAAAATCCAGTAACATTTCCGAGTCGAACCGCATGACTACTAGACTGTCATCTTCCAAAATGATAGAGTGCCTACTCATATATAATTTCTGTCACTGCACAATAATTGCATCATTCTTTCATCATTTTTGTATCCTTATTTGGTTGTCTAGAATAATATGTATTCGGCAGTCGTTCTCTGAACTCGGTCTGTAACAATTGTGTACCATACAAATATTTCATCAAATATATCGTGAAGAAGTGTTCCTGAGTTTCAATTACTGATCTCCAAGTGACCCTACTACACAACACATCAAACACGCACACCAACCACTCAGGCTTAGGATATTTTGGATGTTTTAAATATGCTGTCAATTTAATTAGACTTGTTTTACATTAATGGGCACCGGTAGCAGGGTGCAAGGGGGTGCACTTGCACCCTCCTGTCAGGAAAGAAAATACATAGGAAAATTTAATTATTTTTTCGAAGCACAAAATATATTCTATCCAATACCCGCGCGATTTGAATTTGACATCACATTAGTTTACGTAATATACATATATGATTCCATATTTTACATCAATTAATAGTAAAATGTGTAGATGTAGTGCACCTCCCTAAAAGTAATCCTGGCGGCGCCCATGTTTATATTAATTTTTTCGTTTCTCTATCACAGTGGACTATACAAACATTCAAACAACTAACACAAACAGCACCCAGACTTGCTACAACTATTTGAGGATGACAAAATTTTTGCCTTGTGTGGAGATCGAACCCAGAACCTTCAGCGCCGAGACAGCGAAGCTACCTGACTGGTCGCCTCGCTAATGTCTCTGCGCTATCACCACGCCATCCGTGCCGTCAAACGTTTATAAAAATACGACGATCCAGAATTCAATACATCAGTTATGTATTGAATTCTGGATGGATATACATTTCTTTTTTGGGTAAAATGTTATAATTGCCGATATCCATTCGAAACATACACGGAAAACCACAATAATCTTTCGGCGAAGCGAAGCAGATACAACATTTAAAAACACTAACAAAAAACATAATAAATGTTTTATATGTAAAACGGAAAGTTGAAATAAAACCGGCGGCTGCATCAGTATGCCCAAAACTGAATATGAATGGAATTGAGACCCGGAATTGAATTCCGACACGCCCCGATTTACATTCAAATGAAGTTATAGATATCACCTTCGTAATTTTGTTTACGTTTTTTGTTGGATTCAAAGCCTTTTTTGTAGTTCTCGAAATATATGTTTACATCAATGATCATTATTGTTTGATCTTGAACCTGAAGTATTGCTTTTAAATTGCGTTGTGACGTAAAAAATAAACGTATTGCATGTTGACCTAAACCCGAATGAAACAAAACATAAATAAATAAATGTTTGTATTATGCTTTTTATAATCAGTAGTTGGGGTATTCCTTTTAAGTACAAATTACCAATTTTGTAGACCCCACTATTCAAATTTCGGTATAATTACAAAAGCGCCACAATAAGTTTGTTTGGATTTAACGTCAAAAATCTTCTTCCCTGACCATTTTATCTTATTAACTGCAAATGTGTTGACAATTTAAACTGATCACTAGAGCAATAGATATGGAAAAACACACGTGAAAGAGACAGCTATTATTTAAATGATTGGAGCCACGTTTTGCTGTGGCTTTGTCTAATATCCTGACTAATAATATAAATGCGAATGTTAGTCCGTTTGTTTTTTTTTTTCACTTTGTCTACTAGCCCGCTCATCATGAAATTTCACATACACGTTTTCAGGGGAACGTAAAAGAACACAGGGTACCTTTCATTCAAAAAATGTATTGTTCCCGGTAGAAAATTGGCATAACCTACATTTACAGAAGCGAAGCTACGGACAATATCTAGTTCTAAATAAAAACACTTTTATATAAATGCAACGTTGTGTAAAATTTTCAAGTCAATTCTTTGACTACTTTTCGAGATTTCCGGACACAAACATAGGAAAGCTGATATTTTTATATAAAGATATACATACATATAATAACGGTCTGTCCGACAAAGTTTCAGACAAATTCTGCTCCGTACAATTTACATTATCTGTATCAACGGGAACACTGTACGGTGCACCGGACCTTGTTAGTGCTTTGAATAAAAATCGTTTGTGCTTGTAGTTCTAAACAAGGCTATATTATTGTTCATTATACGAGAACAAGTGCCTAGTTTTGATTCCAGCTCGTTTATTTGTACAGGATTGTTTGTTTGAATGAAATATACAACTTCACTTTGCGTAGCAATATTGTTATAAGCACATATAAACTTAATATCATCTTACATTTACGCGAATGTTATACATTGAAATTAAACAACTTTATACGGACTTTATCTATTAAGATATCTAATCTTATCTCGTGTGGCTGCCAGTCAGTACAGACCGGCGACACTTCGACCCAGTGGGATCTTTTGTGTCGACTTCTTCAATAACGACTGCCATAGATGTTCATGGCAGCTGGGACCGACGGCTTAACGTGCAAGTCAATCAATAGGCATAGTCCAAGGCACGGAGCAGGCGATAATTGTCAATCAATAGGCAGATAATTTCGAAGACTTATATAAATTCCGAAAGTCAGAGGTTCGCGACGTGATTCGAACCCGAGATCCTCTGCATTGCAGTATGTTGGTCTCCCTACTGAGCTATCGCTATATACAATATACATAATATATATAATCAGCTTTCTTTAAGTCCCAAGAATAGATTAGCCTCCAAGTGGAAGACGACTAGTCTATAGATTCTATCAGAGTTTCTGGCAATTGTAACTTGAACTATAGTTATTTGAAGCATCAGTTCAGTTGGGGTTATACCAAATTGGTCACGCGAGGGTAACGGTGTAATAATTGATGTTGTTTTAGAATGTTTTAACTTGCAATCAGTCTCCAATGCAAAGTTTTGAAGGGTTTGGGTTGCACATTAAACAATCAGGATTGAATCCCAATAGTTATATGTTAATGTTGAGATTGATATCCTTAAAGATTGGAGGTATCCAAATGTTTTGGTTAGTTTTTCCAGATTGTCTTATACATAGCGTAAAATTGAGCGTGATTAAGTGCAACTGGGATTTCAGAAATTCTTCGTGAACGAACGGAGTTAGAACTGTACTCGGTAGACAGATATATCAATTGTCTCAAGTCCTATTACGATGGATCTAGAATCTGAGCAGGCGTAATCGTATCCCACACCTGCATTTAACCAGTTACATACCTACTGCCTCGGTGCCGCAGCAGGAGTGTATGAAACTGCTGTCCATGAGGCTTTGGGTTTGATACCCGAATCTAGCAATGCGCTATTTACTTTTTGTTCGTCTTACCAGCAGCACAGAGACTGTAACTGTGCCTGACAAAAAGCAATAGGTAAACTCGCCCATTATGATACCTAAAATGATATCTAGCGTAATGTGGTTGTAATACACCTCTGCCTACCCCATGGGGGATAGATGCGTGAAACAATGAATGTATGTGTATAACATATGTATATGTATTGAAGGATTTTATGGGATTACATGGAGTACGACTGACATATTATATTTTTATTTATTTCTTTGTTTTAATAGAAAATCTACCAGTGTAAAGAAGAGATGATACTGGTTTTTAAAAGACAGACTATCTCAAAGTGTATTCACGACAAGTAGAATTCTATTTTGATAGCAAAAATCATTTTTAATTTTAATACAGTTTGTATAGTTAAGCTTATAAATAATGAAAGATCAACATATATTTAATTACATATCTGCCTACCCTTCCAAAGCAGTGATATGAGATTATGTTTGTATAAATAAATAATTACCATTTCTATATATTTCACGCCTTACTACGTCTCATAAACAAAACTTTCTCGTTCAATTATGGTCGTTGAAATAGAATTTTAACGTAATACGCAAAGTTTCATGTCATTTGTTTCAATTAAATTATAGGATTAAATACTAAACAAAAGGCGTTTTAGTGCCTTCTTTTGTTTTATGAGACAACTCCCGCACTAAAAATAATTCCTTTATCGCGGGAGACTTTGCAAACATTTAAACAACGGACACAAAGTAACGGACACAAAGTACACACAGACTCGCAACAACTGTTTGTGGATCACACTAATTTTTGTCCCGTGTGGGATCAAACCCACTAACACTCGGAACAGTGGCAATAGTGGGGTGACCATTTAAACCACTACGCCATATAATGTGCGGTTGAAATGTAGGTGGAAATAAGCAATTACGTGTTTATATAGCCAGTATCATGTCAAACATAATTAAACTAAACACTATGAGTAGTAGAGCCTCGCTGATTTTAGCATGAAGGCCCGACTCAACCGGGGAATGACTACCCATTCACAGAATATCGACGCAAAATAGCAATATTCCTATTGTTGTGTTTCATTCGGTGACTAAAAGTGCCGGAGGCCCTATCATCCTATGTCCCTCATTCCGCACCTTCTCCGGCCCACTTCCTTTTTCTTTTCTTCCTTTCCTAAAGAGTCGGCAACGCGCAGGTAATGCCTCTGGTATTTCAGGCGTCCATAGGCTACGGTGACCATTTACCATCAGGTGAGCCGTATGCTCGTTTGCCACCATAAATAAATTAAAAAATAACATTGTTGTACACGTTACTTCACACATAATAGTGACAACTATCTTCTTCAAGTGATAATTAATTTCTCAGTTTTCAAGGATCTCTATTGAAGCGTTTTATCGTTTGTCGCTACGATAAATACGTCTGGAAACTTGAGAACAATATAAGGAGGCCAGTTCTTGTAATTAAGAGTGATCAAAATAGAATTCCGATCCAGTCTCAGGGTTATAAATATCGTAAGTGGTATTCTCCTTCATTAAAATTAAACTCAAAAGTGAATTATATTTAAGATGTCTTTAATAAAGCGAACCTATTTTGCTGCATATTTTATTATGCAAATCGGCATTTTGAAACTCAATCACATATTTTTCTTTTCTTGTGAAATAGACCGGGGTAGGGATAAATTCTGTGTCGACTGCTGGCGATTTTACAAACATTGAAATTTAACTACTATATACGGATTTTATCGCGTCGTTTATTTGACACTTTATTACATAATTTAGCAACTGTTAAGCCATGGTAAGGTGGCTCCCCGTGACCATGGCTGCTGAAAAGCAACAGAACCGTCGGGGTAAGTGTAAACTTAAATGTAAATAGTTTTAATAATTTAATTAGCTTAAAAATTTGTAAAGTTTAATAGTAGTAGTATGTAGTGTAACAGTTTCTAAATTATGTAATAAAGTGTCAAATGAACAACGCGATAAAACCCATATATACCTAGTAGTTTAATTTCAATGAATAACATTCGCATAAACAGAAGACAATATTATGTAGACTTACAAACATTCAAACAACGGACACAAAGAACATCCAGACACAGAACAACAATTTGTGGATCACACAATTTTTGTCCGTGTGGGGAGTGAAGCCACAACATTTGGCACAGTGGACAGTACAACGCCATCCGTCCAGTAGGAACTATTTCCCTTAAGGTATGATCTTACTATATCAACCTAAAATCGAGCCGAATCGCGGGCTTGAAAATTATAGTAACCAATACGAAATGCTCGGTTGTCTGACACTAACACTTTTTTCACCGCTTGTTTTGTAATCAGCCCGCCTGCCAGTCGCGTTATTATCTTTTAACTTGCAGCAAAGTTTCTACTAGAATTACCTTACGAAGATGCAAACTAAACAACTATCTAACAAGTCCGAGATTTCAGAAAGAGGTTTAATTAAAAAGAATATATTTCCACATAGCGGGAAGAAATTAACTTAGATGATTTTGTGTTACTTAAATCCTGTATAAGTTGGTGTTGGAGGTCATTTAAATTTCGAGTTATTTTCACAGCAGACTGTAATTTTCATTTAAACTGGCAGCTTGACTGACGAAATAATCTCATCCTACAGAAGACCGTAACCAAACATTAACGACTCGTGTTGCTGCTTTGATGCCTCGATGGCGTAACGATAGTCTTGACATTCGTAACAAATGTGAATAGTTTAACTGGCATTCGGAAACTGATTATCATTATATTGTTCATTTGTTTTCCTCGTGTTTTTTTTGTGTCATTTTCACATGCTCTATTTTGTAGTATAACATAATATTATTACGCTAATCATTATAGACTATTTACGTTTATATATATATCTATATATATTATATATATGAATATAATATAAATATATTGTTATATTTATTATTTCTATTCCATTTTTTGTATGTTTGTTTTATTGTGTACTAGTTTATGAGAAATTATTGTTTTGTAGGCCTGCGAGAATACCAGCGTTGTAGTCTATACTGCAACAATAGCTGACGCAGTGCCTAATTTGATCTCCATGTACCGCCTTCTGTTAAATTGTATTTATTATTGTTTTTCTTTAGAATTATGTATGTATGGAGATTCAAATAAAACATTTTCTTTCTTTTCTTTCTTCTTTCTTTCTTTCAATGTAAGAGGTCTCAGGTCTGATCCCTGGACGGGCAAAGCCAACGCCCGGTAAAGGGTAAACATATTGCTTTCTGCAATATGTTTACCCTTTATTACGTAGGCACTAAAATCATAGTTTAAGAAGAGATAGTTTCCGCACTAGGAATATTTCCTGTGTTGCGAGGTACTTTACCAAATTTTAAGCAACGGATACAAATTACTGCATAATTTGATTCCACCTTCCCCATTCTACAATCAGACGACAAGACAAACAGACCAGCGGCACATGATGGATATACCATATTTACGCACAAAGCGCTTTGCTTCTACTTTTATAATGCGTACCGCAAAGGAGTGAAACTCACTATCTAAATCTGTGTTCCCCGATGAGTACAATCTGGGTGTCTTCAAGTCGCGAGTAACAGGTATCTTCTAGGCAAGCGTGCTCCATCGTCGACGGCATTTTTACTTATCATCCGGTGAGATCGCGGTCAATGGAAACCAATAAAAAAAAAAAATTCGATATAAGCGTATGTGGATGTGGATCACTCAAATTTTTGCCCCGTGTAGTGAACTTGTGGCGCCGTGGCAGTGGCGAGGTGACCACGTAAACAATTACGCCATCCGTGTTGTTAAAGTAACTGGCGGAATGTGGCCATTCCTTTACCACTAACCTTAGAGGATATATGCGAAAAATATGTATTATATTATACTAATTTGTCTCATTGGTATACAAATAATATTATTATAAAACCATTTGGTCCTTGCTTTAAGACTATAGTAATTTTCAACAAAATAGTGACTTAACAATTATAATAATAATATAATATAATAAGATAATAATAATAATATGATAAGAGAAACAGAAATATAATATAATAATATTCTACCACATACACATAACACCATCTAGCCCAAACTAAGCAGAGCTTGTACTATGGGTACTAGACAATGGATAAACATACATATATACTTTTTTTTTAAAATACATTATACATTGAAGCACCCAGTCCAAGACAAACATCCATGTTCATGCACACAAATGTTCCACTCAGACGTGGCAGTCGGTTACACTAACCACTACGCCATCGAGGCCGACATTGCCGCAAATGCATAAAGTTTGGGTTGCTATGGGCTCTATCAGAATGCTCAAGGTCACTCAGAGGATCGCTCTCTGAGTAACCTTGATCCCATGATCCCGCAGGAAAACCCTGAGTATAGCTCTCATCCGATGGAGGGATTGAATTAGAAATTAGGAAATCCCCAGAAAAACTAATGTTAACGACATAGCTCTCCGGATAGCCAAGTTGAAGTGGCTGTGAGCAGGACACATAGCGCGCAGAACCGTGTGGCAGAAAGGTTCTGGAGTGGCGGCCACACACCGGTATACGCAGCTGGGGTAAGCCCTCCACGAGGTGGACCAACGACCTGGTAAGGGTCGCGGGAAGCGGTTGGATGTGGGTGGCCCAATACCGGTCTGTCTGGAAAACTTTAGGGAGGCCTATGTTCAGCAGTGGACGTCTTTCGGCTGAGATTCAGACGCAGTGGTTCAGGTTCGCCTGGAGAAAGTTGTGATGTCTGACTTGATCCATACTAATCAGACATCACAACCTCCCCGCACAGTGCTTCACGGCGCGCTAACTCAGGGGCGGCCTGACTGGTGGCCGCAGGGATGGCCCGGGTCCCAGGGGCCTGTCCCTTCGTCTTCGGGGGGATGCAGCTGCGCCCCCCCATAACGTGCCCCGAGGGCTTTCCTGCCTCTGCGCAAATAGCGCAGCGCAGCCCAGCCTTGCCACAGTTGGCCGCTCGGTGACCTGCGTCTCCACAAAGGAAGCACAGGTCACCCCTGTCGGCCGCGGCGGGACACTGAGGGCGCTTGTGCCCTAACCCCATGCACCTTAAGGCAGCGCATGGGGCGCTCCCTCAACGCCACCACCTTCACCGAGCTCCATCCGATGAGAAGCCTGCCCCAGCTCAGCAGCACTTTAGCTGTCGAGACAGGGCAGGACACAAGGGTGGAGCTGGCGCCATCAAAGCCGGGGCGGATCTCCCCGACCTTGATGAGCCGCAACTCGCACTCACCCGCCGCTGCGACCGCCGCCGCCACCTTCTCCTTTGTGGGAGCATCGTCCAGGCCTGCAATCCGCAAGTCTGTGGACTTTACGGGCCTGGTGACGCTGGCCACCGCGGACAGGGCATCGCGGAGTTTCTCCGCGAGCCTATCCGCCTTTTCTCCGCTTTGGGAGCCAGGAATTTCTAAGATCCTGGCTCCCGTAGCCGTCTGGCGGAAGCGGAGCTGGTCGATACCCAGCTCCTTCAGATTGCTTCTACTTTTATAATGCGTACCGCAAAGGAGTAGAACTCACTACCTAAGTCTGTGTTCCCCGATGAGTACAATCTGGGTGTCTTCATGTCGCGAGTAACAGGTATCTTCTAGGCAAGCGTGCTCCATCGTCGACGGCATTTTCACTTATCATCCGGTGAGATAGCGGTCAAACGCAAAACGTAAAGCTATAAAAAGAAAAAAATCTGTACAAGCGTATGTGGATGTGGATCACTCAAATTTTTGCCCCGTGTAGTGAACTTGTGGCGCCGTGGCAGTGGCGAGGTGACCACGTAAACAATTACGCCATCCGTGTTGTCAAAGTAGCTGGTGGAATGTGGCCATTCCTTTACCACTAACCTTAGAGGATATATGCTAAAAATATGTATTATATTATACTTACTTGTCTCATTGGTATACAAATAATATTATTATAAAACCATTTGGTCCTTGCTTTAAGACTATAATCATTTTCAACAAAATAGTGACTGTTAAGTAGTATAATAATAATATAATAAACCCCTCTAGGACAGTCGTTATCTCATCATGAGACTAACGCGATATCGGAGGGCACAGTATACTAGCTTTAAAACTATCACCTTCGCCTTGTGATATAAACAAAAAATGTATCACCAGGTTAAATTAAAGCGCACAAACCGCAGGGCAGCTTGTGGCGGGCTGAATGTGAGTGGCGACACTGCGGTCCTGAATGCCTCAGAGAGTTGGTTAGGGCCTCGTTCCCGGCTTGCCGTTACTGGTTGGCCGGGGTGGAACTTCAAGAGCGCCCGCAGGACTCTCAACTCTGGCTTGCCTTGGTCGGCCGGCCAGTGGGAGGCCGCTAGAGCTATATGCTTGGGGGTGGAAGTTTCATTTTCAAGGGCATAACTACGGGGAAACCCGCTCTGGGTCTCCGTTGTCACGAGACCCGTGATGGTGAAACCGGCGCCGCACCGCTTGACACCCCTAGCCACTTGCACCGGTGTTGCCCTCTGCTGCTGGCTTGTATGCCTATAGTGGCTTATCAGGGGGCCCATCTAGTGAGTTGGCGAGTCACCGTCTGCCCATTGCATTGATGCTATTAGAGTATTCAGGGCAGACGCCGTTTTTCATCCATAGTTAGCAATATACCGGTCCACCAAACACCCATACCTATAGCCCATATATTAGAATCCATACGTAGCAATAGTCCTACGCCTGCTGCGGCTAGTGCCGCTGTAGGTGTTCCATAACATCTTTGATTAAAACTCTCGAAGGGCCTCTTCACGTTGGACCCATGTATCCGTGTAAGCCTCCCAAAGGGCCAGGTATTTTCTAATATAATATGTTAGAAAGTACCTGTGATAAGAGAAATATAATATAATAATATTCTACCACATACACATAACACCGTCTAGCCCAAACTAAGCAGAGCTTGTACTATGGGTACTAGGCAATGGATAAACATACATATATACCTTTTTTTGTAAATACATATATATTATACATTGAAGCACCCAGATCAAGACAAACATCCATGTTCATGCACACAAATGTTTGACATGTGCGGGAATCGAACCCGCGACCTCAGACTACTACGCCATCGAGGCCGACATTTTCGCAAATGCATAAAGTTTGGGTTGCTATGGGCTCTATCAGAATGCTCAAGGTCACTCAGAGGATCGCTCTCTGAGTAACCTTGATCCCATGATCCCGCAGGAAAACCCTGAGCATAGCTCTCTCCCGATGGAGGGATCGAATCAGAAATTAGAAGATCCCCAGGAAAACTAGTGTTAACGACATAGCTCTCCGGATAGCCAAGTTGAAGTGGCCATGGGCAGAACACGTAGCGCACCGGTACACGAAGCAGGGGTAGGCCCTCTACGAGGTGGACCAACGACCTGGTAAGGGTCGCGGGAAACGGTTGGATGCGGGTGGCCTAAGACCGGTCTTTCTGGAAAACTTTAGGGAGGCATATGTTCAGCATTGGACGTCTTTTGGCTGAGATGATGATGATGATAATGATAAAGTCTGGTCTCTATGTATTGTATGTTCTCAGTACACTACATTCGTTTACAATTAAATAAACCAATCACTATATAGACTGTGTTCTCAAAGTTTAATGACAACTTCACAAACGTTATGAAAACAATCTACTCCACACACTACTAGACTGATAATGGCACACTCTTAGTCAAAACACGTGCATAACATATCACAAAAGAGCTGTAGTGAATTATATTTTGTATCCCATCTATTTGTTGTGGCAATAAACACGAGAAAGCAAACATAATGTTACGCATCGCATGTGGTCGAGCCATTCAACAGAGACGGACTACAAACAAAATATTTAAAATGTTATTATAAATCTTCTCCCTAGCCTTTATTATTCCCAAATCACTTGGGGTCAGCTTTTCTAGTCTAACCGGATTTGACTGGATATCAGTTTTTACACGGAGCGCTTGCCACCTGATCTCCGCAACCCGAAGGCTAACGATACACTAAGGCTAGACCAGTGTCAGGATATTATAGGGCACTGACTTCCCAATAACGAGTGCCATAGATGTTCATGGCAGCCGGGACCGATGCGTCTTAACGTGCTCTCCGAGGCACGGAGCAGGCGTCAATCAATACGCACATAATTTCGAAAAGTCATATAACTTCCAAAAGTCAGAGGTGCGCGACGTGGGTTCAAACCTGAGACCCTCTGCAGCTATCGCTGCTTATTATTTTTTATTGCTATAATTATAAATAGAAAACTAATAAAATCTCTGATTTTTCGAAGTTATGTACGTATTAAATAATTCATTATTTATTATATTATTACACTCGCTTTAACGGTGAAGGAACTTATCGTAAGGAAACCTGCATGTCTGAGAGTTCTCCATAATGTTCTCGAAGATGACCTGGGCCAGCGTGGTGGCCTTACCCTTCTCACACTGAGAAGTAGCCCGTGCCCAGCATTCGAAGGGTTGGTAGAAGTGTTTCACATCCATGCAATGTGCACCAGGTGTGATTTTAGGACTAACGTAACGAGATGAATGGCAATTCCATTGCCATCCACCAGGCATAGTTCTAAACTCTGTGCTATTACTCAGAATTTTGGATCTGTAAAACCCAATAACATTTTACCCGATCCGGTAATCGCACCCGGGTCTTCAACATGGTAGTCCGGTTCCTACCAGTGTGGCGCCTAGGCTCCCTATACCTACACACATTTTACTGGCTTACAATTTTTTCCTAAAGTAATTGTTTCGATTTTCCTGTAAGAGAATTCCAGTGCCAATACGAAAGTTATGGATATCTATTTAACTATTACTGAGGCAGTTTAACTATTACTGTGTTTATAAGCGTATCAAAACCCAGTATTTTCATGAACACAGTATTTTATTACTCTCACAGTATTTAAGTAAAATCCCATTATTGTGAAAGACTTACAAACAATTTACTTACAACACATATATTTTGACAAATTATGAACTACATAATTTTTCCCCGTGTGGTCGACTGTCAGTGGCGTGGCAACTACTTCAAATAGTTGTTATACCATAATAGTTTTCAAGTCAGGCAGCTAAATAAGCCAACCATATATTCTCACAATAACCTGGCCATGGAAGTATAACTAACCGAGCTGTATACGTAAAAAAGATATACAACGCACATCCAACGACACATTTTTACTTCCACACCGAATTTCTTTACGATATACATGTTACCAGCTCGACAAATCTAATAATCTTCGTTGTGCGTGCAAGTTGTATTGGGGTTCTTCGACGCATGGCAAAACTCTCTTCAACGTGACTGAATAGACAACATACTGCTCGCTTATTCCACTTTCATGTATTCGACACTTTTTTCAGCGGTTATTCAGTGAGACTCAAGGCCTCTCTTAACATCATATAAATGAATTTTACACGACAAATTGTTTTAAAACGCGGCGAAAAATTTGTGGGATTGAGTACAGTGTGTATTGTAACGCAGGAGTGAGGTGGTTAAATGACTATCGCTTTTAACCAGGCTGAATTTCGCGATATTTTTGCAAAATATATTTGTACTGTTTTTTTCTGTTTTAACTATTTTCACATAGGCTTTTAACAAATCTGTCGAGTGGTTTGTACTGAAAAAGTAAGGCACAAATTGAGTTACTTACACATTTATAAATTACTGGCTATTCCTCATAAACAGTATTTTTTTCTGTATAAAACTTTCTTTCTTATCTCCATACATACATAATTTAAAAAAAACAGAAATGCAATTTAACAGAAGGCGGTACATGGAGATCAAATTAGGCACTGCGTCAGCTATTGTTGCAGTATAGACTACAACGCTGATATTCTCGCTGGCCTACTAAATAATAATTTATTATAAACCAAAACATAAGAAAATAAAACAACAAAAATAATAAATATAACCTTATAACAATATAATTATATTATTTTCATATATGTAACGTATGTATTTTTCTGTATTCCTGACAACGTGTATGCGAAATTTCATGATGATCGGTCAAGTATTTAAGGCGTGAAATCGTAACAAAAAAACAATCGAACTCACATTCGCATTTATAATATTCGTTAGAATTTATTTAACTGGATTTTATTTAATTACTGCATTAGTCACGTGGCCTAAGTTTGCTAGTTGGTTTATTTAATACATAATATCATAAATGTAAAGCCGACCTGCAGTTGAAAAGCGTGAGGCTTATAAATTCAAAAAGTTTGCGTATAGCGGTAGGACATGTTTCAAACTTTTATTTTATTACTAACAACTACCTGCTATTTTAGACGCCTATATTTAAGTACTTAAGTAGGTTACATTATTCACTCGTTCTAATTTATCTCTACCCGCAATTTTTATAGAATATATTTTCTTTTAGGCTTCTATGGCTTGGAAAATAGACTTAGGAATCAAAGAAATCATAATTTGTAATATATCTTTTAGCCAAGCCTAATAAAGGTTGTATGTAAAATTACATAACTTATTTGTTTTCTTTCAAGGATTGTTTTTAGTAGGTAGGTTGAAAAATACTCAAATCTTTAGAAGAATTTCAAGGGGCCTTGGGTCTACCATGAAGAAGCCCTTCGAGAGTTTAACTCTAAATCGGAATTGGCCACCTACCGATGCACTAGCCGCAGAAGGTGCAAGTTAGTAATGCTTAGCTACAATACGATCCCAAGGCCTAACTCACCTCAACCTCTGTCTTTTCGAGGTTATATGCGTATGAAATAATGCTACAGTTAATTATCGCTCACTTTAATGGTAATGGAAACATCGTTAGGAAACCTGCATGTCATGTTTAAAGTCAACATACCCGTACTGGGTCAGCGTGGTGCGCTATTGCCAAACTTTCACACACTGAGGACAGCCTCGCAATCGCTCAGCAGTAAGATCATAACTAATAATATAAATGCGCGCATGCGCGCTTTCACGCCGTAACTACTCGACCGAACATATATGAAATTTCGCATACACTCTGTCAGGGATACAGAAAAGGATAAATAAAAAATTGACATCCCCTACATTTACGCGAGCAAAGCCGCGAAATCTAGTAGTTTATAAACAGGACTGATATTATTATGCAATGTTATGAATTCCTAATTTAATACCAAATACGGGCCTGCGCTCTCGATTCGTAGTTAAACCATTAAAAGTCGTCGACCTTTAGAAACAATCACGCCATGTTTTGAGGTGATTACATGGCGAGTGCTGATCTCAGATTAGCTGTAATGGGAAGGGGCGGGTTAGCGGTTTAACCCTCTAATAGACGTAGGAAGTTCTTTAAGAAATATATTTAGAAGTCAAATTGTTTTTCAAGAACAACAAAGTCTCTTATTTCCTTATTTGTGTACTCAAATATACCAGTTTTATAAAAGTCAAGTCAAACTCATTTATTCATGAACACTTGATATAAAAAACCGCTTGACTACTAAATCCGAGGGTTTTCGAGGGTATAAAACGGTAAGTAATAATAAATTTATTAACAGGAAATATTTATATAACGGCCTCGATGGTGTAGTGGCTAGTGTAACCGACTGCCATACCTGAGGTCGCGGGTTCGATTCCCGCGCAAGTCAAACATTTGTGTGTGTGTTTGTCTTGGTCTGGGTGTTTCTATGTATAATATGAAAGTATTTACAAAAAAAACGTATATGTGTATGATTATCCATTGTCTAGTACCCATAGTACAAGCTCTGCTTAGTTTGGGCTGGATGGTGTTGTGTGTATGTGGTAGAATATTATATTATTATTATTAACTGGTTTAGATGTAAAATTCTTCTAAAGTTTTAAATCATAGATGCGCTCTCACCGTTCTTAGACCGCACAAATAAGTGACAAAAAAAATCTAAAAATCTACTTCCATTCGCTTACGCTGGCGGGAAAACAAGTGCCTCAACAAAGAAATATCGCAAAACCTCCAGCCAGTTTCTTAAAAACCTAAGCTTATAACAATAGTGTACGGCTGAATGGACGACGTCAAAATATTCACAACATTTTCATCTTTAAATAAGGTCTTTAGTCTAGCCTCATCTCTGGATGAAAAACAGGTGGAAGCACAAGATTGGCAGCCATTGTCCCAGTGTCAACTGACTCACAAAAGCTGGAGAATAATGCTTTCTTTTTAGTGACGGCCTATTCAATGCTTAAATGTATCGTGAACTGATGTGTGTTTTAATCTTGAAGATAAATGGAATGGAATTTTCTGGGGATTCAATGTCTGAAGGCATAGGCAAGATTCAAAGAAGATTTTGTATGTAATTGTATGTAAAAACAGAATAAACCAAGATTTCCAAGGTTGTTTGTTAGTAGTTGTATTTAAGATAGGCAAAGACCATGTTATTTAAAGGTGTGTGTATACTATAGATAAATTTCGCTATGGTTTTTGATCCTGTTTAATAATAATAATAATATTCTACCACATACACACAATACCATCTAACACAAACTAAGCAGAGCTTGTACTACCCATAGTATATATATGTTTATCCATTGTCTAGTACCCATACTAGACAATGGATAAACATACATATATACATTTTTTTTGTAAATACATACGTTTTATACATAGAAACACCCAGTCAAAGACAAACATCCATGTTCATGCAGACAAATGTTTGACTTGTGCGGAAATCGAATCGGCGACCTCAGGCGTGGCAGTCGGTTACACGAACCACTACGCCATCGAGGCCGACAATATAAGTGGGGCAAGCCTATTGTCCTTTACCGAGCACAGTTCTCCGTGCCACTACTAAGATTTTTTTAATCAGAAAAAGTCAAATACACTTAGTCCGTGCCTAAGTATCTATTTATACACATTAGTTACGAAAGATTGTAATGAAATATTGCGTCCCTTCATATTTATTGCCTTTTAAAATTATGACTCCCGCACTAGGAATACTTCCTGTATGGCAGGGGTCCCTACAAACATTGAAACAACGAACAAATAGAACGCCCAGACTCGGAACAACCATTTTATTGTTCCTATCATATTTTTTTGTGCCGTGTGCGATTCGAAGGCACTACGCCTTACATGAAGTGAGTCTGTTTTATGGTCAATAGCACGCGATTTTCTTAACTAAAAGACTCTTGTAACACAGCAGTGTATTATTATGGCGGTGAATTAATAAGCAATTGCTAAGACATGTAATGCTATCTGAAACATAACAGTTAGATTAACCCATTTTAAAGTATTATAATCAAATGAAAATATATTATTCTCACTATCCTGTGAGACTAATTGGTAGGTACTTACTTACTTTTAGGTTAAATTGTTGCTTAGCATTAAGTAAATGCGCAGACGCGTGCTAGGTAACGTACATCTTTGCCTGAAGAATGTGCGGTTTATTTTATTATTTTGAAACTTTTCATCACTATAACGTTAATAAACAATAATATAAGAGTCGATGACGATATAATATGTGGACGTTTTATTAGGGCGCTCGTCGCGCGAGTTGTGTTGTGTGCAGAACCGCATCGACAATTCTCGCTCGCTAGTGCTGGCGGAGTCTAGATGACTCATCTCATAATAACACTGCGTGACAAATTAAGATAAAAATTAAGTACTGTAAAATGTTTATATTTCTTATTAATTTCTGACATACTGCAATAATGCATATTTCTTTTCTTTCTATCACAGCTCTTTTTTTTTCTACCCAGTACTAAATTAAATAATTAAGAATAGTAACTTTTTAAATACTGACTTCATATATAAAAAGTTTGTTACTCAAATATCATATTTATAATATATGCCTTCAAAAATGTCTGATGAGGTACAGTTTAATAGGAAGTGGTGAAAAGTGATATTTGAAGGGTTTATTAGCGTTAAATATATATAAAATTCGATTTTCCGCAAACAAACTCCGTTCTTTCAGGCCAAATTATAGTGGATAGTCGTGATCGATGAATTTGCCATCCCTCATACATACAAAGAAAACATCATTATATACTAGTAACGTTGAATATGTTAACTATTTCTCATGTGCATAGAATGATAATATTAAGAAATGGATCGGTTTGTACCTCCAAAACTTGACGTGATGGATACCACAAATGTTTGGGACTTTTTCTATGACCCATCAGCTATTCATTTCAGCTATCAGTTAAGCCGGTACTAAAACTGTGTCACATAGTGTAATTAGCTGTAGCTGCGCGCGGCCAGCTCATTCAAAATAACAATATCATGATTATTTTAATTATTACTTACTACATTTATTAACTTACTATCATATTTTATTTTATATATAATTGTGTAATTATTTTATATTTGTCTATGTACCTTCTCACGCTAATAGTGTGTACATCATTTTAAAATATATATATATGTATATATCGTTATACTTATTGGCTTCCAAATTTTGGCAAATGCTGAACTGGAGTGATTGCCGCAGCTGTGTGACGCATGTAAGAAAGAAAGAAAGAAAAACCGTTTATTTGCCACAGATACAGTTCAAAAAGGAAATACATACTTACAATATAACTTAACATATAATTATTAGAAACGTGCAATCTGTGGACAGATTGGTACGCACTCAGCATTGTTGCTATATTGTGGTCCATAGGGGATCCACAATAGAGCGCTGATTTTCAGTGCGGACCTTTAGATGTCGCACGGACGTAAGTCAGCCTAATTATAATTCTATAATATCATATTATAATTTCATTAAATTGTGCACGCTATATATACCTACGCAGCCTAGTTTATCGCATGATTAGCACGTCGCGCGTCGCGTCGTTCCAGCGCAGCGTTCCCCACTATCCAACAACTAGGTACTAACACCTTGCACTCCACAAGCCTTGGCGGCCGGCGTGCGGCGCATACGACCGCTGCGCTTGGTCTCGCGAGGCGCTCGGTTGCGTAATCATTTGTTTACATAACAATATGGGGAATATTATCACATTGTAATTACGAGCAACATAAAGCACATTTTCTATTTATACGACTAACAGCGAACAAATTATGCGGTCTCAAAATTCATATGGAATACGGAAACAAGGATAGACGAAGATTGACTATTTAGTTGGAAAAAACATACATAATAGACATGCAATGGTGAATGCATGTCAGGATGTTCATTGAGTATTTATGTTACTGTATTTTTATTTCTTCTCTTTATTGAACACTCTCCTCAACCACAGAACCGGGCGCCGGAAGGCATGATATGACCTCCAGCGACCTGAGGTTTTACCTGGGGGTGGGCTTCGCGGGCCTGCCCGCCACCTGATCAGTGTCAGGTCTGAGAGGCGTGCGTGTACACACGCGCGCCCCTGTGTCGTTTTGTCCCCATGCCCCCACAAGGGGACAGTAGGGATAAATAAATATATTTTTTTAAATAGGGTAGGTATATTCGTATGCGTGCGTGGCCTGCCATTTCACATCGGCGGGGTCGCGATTGCATGAGAAAGTGATTCGCGCAGCTCCGCCAACTCTAGTTATGTCGAGGAACGCCGCGGAAACATGTAGTTCCTAACAAATACTCGTAAATATAGGAAAATACGAAGTGGGGCTAAAAACAGCTATCAAAACAAAAAACATTTGGTTGCCATTATATTATTATATAGCAACCTCTTTTTCCATTTAGATACTAGGAAAACATTTTCTAGGTTTCCATTTAATAGCACAATTTTATTTCCAAGTTAAAGATACATCTGTGATAAAGCTAGTCTTTTGTTGTGGACGTAAAGCCGATAACAATAGGATAGAATTTTATAAAAGTAAACTGGGAAGAAATAGAGAATGAAATAATACGACTAAAGTATAATAATGTTTGAGTCCATTGTATTTGTGAGGCTGTGGAACATTGTATTGTATGAGTGCACTCTGACAGGATTAAAAGATATTCAGTTAGCGATCTCAGTATGTTATGTTCATTAATATATAAATTATAGTGTAGGTCATGCTTTGTGAAGATTCGCTACTATCATCGGTAGCTATTGTATGATAAGAAATAAATTTTCTTGTATAAGGCGTTTGTTCCACGATCAGCGGGAAAATGAGACTAGGCAAAAGTGGTGATCTAAAAATTAATTTGTAATATATAAATAAATTTCTTCTATTCAGCCGCACAATTTTGGAATAAGCTTAGTTATTTAAAAAATAACATGTAAATTTTCTTAGTTGCGGAATTGCTCCACTGCTACAAAAAATCCACTCCCCGATGGATTAATTCTTGACGAAAAAGAAAATATTGAGATCTTCTTTAAACACAACTTTTGCATTAGGAATCTAGCCCTATGTTGTGGGGGATTTTACAAACATAATTAACAGATAACAGTCGGCCTCGATGGCGTAGTGGTTAGTGTAACCGACTGCCACGCCTGAGGTCGCGGGTTCGATTCCTGCACAAGACAAATATTTGTGTGCATGCACATGGATGTTTGTCTTGGTCTGGGTGTTTCTATGTATAATATGTATGTATTTACAAAAAAAAAGTATATATGTATGTTTATCCATTGTCTAGTATCCATAGTACAAGCTCTGCTTAGTTTGGGCTAGATAGTGTTGTGTGTATGTGGTAGAATATTATATATTATATTATATTATTATATTATATATTATATATTATTATATATATTATTATATATATTATATTATATATTATTATATATTATATTAGATACAAAACCACGCAAATTAAAAAAAAATATTCATTGGTCAATAATTGTACCGTATGGGATTCGGATCCATAACACTTACCTATTATTATTATTATTATTCACATTTGTTCACTATTTATCAATAAAAATTACATTTTTAAATATATAAGTAATTATAAAAAAACACATTTAAAAATATAAAAATTATGGATGCCCACCGACATCGAGATAAGGTCCAAGCTGTCGGTGGTTAGGGGTCCAGAGAGAGGAATCTCCTCACTATGCGTGCCGTATCGAGGAGGATCGCCTTCTTCATTATTATTATTATATTACTTACGGTAGTAGCGCGGCGATCACTTGCCCACTGCACTATCCTTAAGGTTTCGTGTAAATAAAAGGGCTACTAATTATATTACCAGTTGAACGCTGACTGCTTTCATCGTCGAAGAATACTCTTTATTAGTTTAATAGTCAGTGATGTTCGCTTGGTTCATTACGTATACAAGAAACTGAGCAGATAGACAGTGGTGGGAGTAAGTGCCTGATCCACTCACACACTCGCTTATAATCCAGTGACAAAACTATCACACTTACGTACAGGCTCTTTATTACTCGCCACCCCTCAGTATAAATAATGAAGAAATTGAGAAGATGTTTGGATGTTTGATACTCAATGACGCGTCACTTTCTGACTTCCTCGAAATCCGTTCAACGGGTAGTTTAACAGATTTCAATTAAGTTTGGCATACCGATAAATCAAATTTAGGTTTATAGAGTTTTACCTTGGTATGTGAACCCATAGGAGTTAAGCAAGTAAAACCGTGGCCAGACACTAATTGGTTAATAGTTTTCTACTCAACTTGCTTTTCGCTAATCGTGGTCAGTAAGACAAGTGCCTAAAATTCGTATAGCCGAATTCCAATATAGAAGGAAAAATTCAACTAATATTATAAATGTGGATGTTTCTTTGTCATATCAAAAACTAAAATAATTATAAGTTACTGCTGCAGCAATAGCCCAGTGGGAAACCGTTGGACTACCACGCTGAGGAGCTCGAGCCCAAGGCGCGCATCTCTGTCTTTTCCAAGTTATGTGCGTATTAATATTGCTCGCTTTAATGGTGAAGAAAAACATCGTGAGAAAACCTACAAACCTTATAGTTCTCCATAATGATCTAGAAGATATGCGAAGTCTGCCAACTCGCACTGGGCCAGCGTGGTGAACTGTAGCTTAACCCTTTCACACTGAGGAATGGCCCGTTCCCAGCAGTGGGACAGTTTAATACAGGTTTACTAACCCACATAAAGTATATCTGACTTTAATAAATAGATAGAATAAAAGAGTCGCTTACCCAATTGCACAAATTAAATAGTGAATCGATTCAGAGAATCGAGCTGATGCGACATGCTCGATTGATTGGTTTAGAAAAACAGAAAGTATCGATAGTAAATATTTTTCATCACGACCAAACTATTATTTTCATCATCATTCAAGTTGTGTTAATAGTCAAGTGGGTATATATAATACAAAAAAGGCTTGTTACTGTGTACAAACAAGTAGTTATGGCATTTTGGATCATTCAGATTTCAGAATTGGTCACAAGCATGACCAGTATTTAGCTCAGACTACAAATTACTTTTTCACGATCGTCGCCAAACATTTTTATATAATATTACACTTGCTCTAGGTATAAATCTTGAGTCACGGGGCACTTTTATAAGCATTCAACCAACGGATATAAAGGATACACAGACTCGGAACAACTATGTGAGGCTCACACAAATTTTCGCTCGACGCAGTGACAGGACCAAGGCTTTACCTTTATGCCGTCCGTGCAATTTACACTTGAGGAAAAGAGCACCTATTTAATAGGTAACCTGTCAACGTTTGTAAAACAAATGAAAAGAAAGACAATTATAACAAGTCTTTAAAATAAATGTCTTATACATTATAAAACAAAGTCCCCCGCCGTGTCTGTTACTGTTCGCGATAAACTCAAAAACTACACAACGAATTTTCATGCGGTTTTCAATCAAAATCAAAATATCTTTATTTATTTAGGTCACAAAGTAACACTTATGAACGTCAAGATTACACGAACTAAACAAAAATATGAATTTATATTTATATTTACCTGTTGCCACGTTCAAGTTCACCAATAGAAAGAGATTGTGATTGACAATGATTCAAGGTTTAGCTATATAATTTGTTAATGTTTCGTACTACCCTTGCAAAGCCGGGGCAAGTCGCTAGTCCAATATTAATACAGCCCGTGTGGTTTAGGTTTCAATTGCAAGAACAATTCTAAATATAATAATAATAGCGTAAAAACACTAACAAACACGCTTTATTAAAAAATAAGATAAGATTTAATGTAAAAAGGTTATCAAAATATCTTAAAAAACTCCACGCTTTTTTACATTAAAATTATTAAATGTGTTTTTGAGTTCTTTTTACTATTATTTATTTATATTTTATTAATCTTTTTTTATATTCTTTCTTTATTATTGTATTGTCATCGGTCCTCCATAAGTGTGCAAAGTTTAAAATCAATCCGTCGGATTGAAAGGAGTGAAAATCACGTTCAAAGATTCCGTTACATAGATACCAAGCTAATAAAAGCGTGTTAATGAAGCACATTTTTATAAAGTTATCGCCAAACTTAAGTGAAAAATATATTGAATAAAACGATATCATATACACGTCTCATATACAAGTAAAATGGCGACGATTTCAAAGGAACGCTTTATTTACTGGTGGCAATGTGAATGCAATTTCGTTGCGTCCTAAATTTACATAACTATATAGTTCTTGTTGTCTCGGAGATTTATAAAATGCTCTTACGTGAAAACAGTTTTATGTGAAACCACATTTCAGTGAAAAATAGTAAAACGAACACAAAAGTCAGTGAAATCCGCTCGTTTTGAACAAAATATAAGCGGATTATGGCGAATGTTGAAGTAAAAACTAAATTAAAATAAGCTTCTTTTGTACTGAAATAAAGTGTGTATTTTAAACTAGTAGGTACAGCTATGCTTTTTTTGAAAGGCATATATAGATAATAAATACGAATGATAAAATGAAATCTATTATAAATCGCTCAAGCATGTTATTTTTTAGAAATTAAACCGCAATGCCATTGGTGCATATTTTTATGATTTGTAGCCACACATTGTAGTAAAGCAATACCCGTCAAAAGCCTATTTAAGTTCTTACTATTACTATGAATTAAATATACCTATAAACTTATAAAATTGAAAGTTTTAAAACTATTTGAAGTGTCTTCTCATTTGCTCAACACTTGTCTTCAGAACCTAGCAACTAACTTCAATGTGACTTCAGTGAACTTACTAACAATTAAACTTTTACGTTCAGAAGTACTACTTTGTGATTCAAATGAATAAATGATTTTGACCTTGAAGAAGAATTCTTTGCTATGTAGACTATTAATAGCCGATAGGTCGATTTTATACAGTGTGTATAATAAACCCTGTCCGATCCATTAAGGGCTTGTTTCTCTCTTAACAAACATGCTAAGAAAAATAACAAAAAAACTATATTATCGTAAAATGTCTTTATAATATTTTTAAGTATAGTATTGATCGGCATTTTTACCCTTAAATTACTGAAATTTCGCACAGTCTAGCAACACTCCATTAAACTTGACAAGGACGCGGAGCGTGGCATACCTTTGGCCACAGTACATAAATATACAGTATTGTAACTCGGCCGTATCTTTGAAATAAATGCCTACAACCGCGCGGTACGTAAACATGCAATAGGGCTGCCCACCTACAGCATTTTAATTAAATCTACCTACTTCGAGTTTCTATCTATTTTTGTGATTGTAAATATTTTTTTATTTTATTTAAACAAATAAAATACTTTGTAAATGGAATAGGAAGTGTTTAAAAAAAATGCATGTTGTTTTTTGATTGCTAGATTTAATGTAAAAAACATGTTTATGTTAGATTTAAGACTTAATAACAAATCGGTCTTATAAATTTGCGACTGAAAAATATTTGCGCCTCGACTAAGACGTACGGAATGCTTTATTATTATATTTTAAAGTATAAAAAATCCGCATTCGAATATAAAGATTAATTAAAAATTGTTTTGGGAAACATGGACAAGGAGGAGAAAAAGGAATATCTTTTACATGGTTATATATCCCTGCAGCTACTTTACAATTTATATGTTTAGTTTTAAAAGAAGTTCGGAATATTTCTTTTTTCTATATATTCCACGAAATCATCGCTGGGTACAATTAAAAAAGTTTGCGAATTAATCTTACTGTAGTCCCGGTACCTTTCGCGAGGGGAAAAATCATTTAAAAGGACTTAAATTACGTTTCTACATACTAGTAAGTATAATCATTTTATAGTGTTACCTTTCGGAGTTTCCAGGTAATCTAAAAAAAGTTATCTCTGGGTGCGTTATTGAGGAATTCATGCAACCAAAAACAGCACAATATATTCTACTTGTCATATTAAATAGGCTATACTTGTACTTATTTTGGGTGGAAAAATCGCACGGTTACTGTTTAAAAAATAACACACCGTCCGTTCGTCACTGCGGCGCATTCGCGACTGGTTGCGTGCCGAGCGCATGCCGACGCCGAGGCGCGTAGGTATGACTCGAGTTCCGACCGTTTGTATGAAGATAGGTTACTGTATATTTATGTACTGTGCTTTGGCGGCATTTTTCTAAGGCGAAGGTAGGTAGGCGCGGCGTATCGCGGCGCAGCATCTGTGAACCTTTATGAACTTTAGTGATACCTATTATAGGTATTATAATTAATAAGTTGTCGGTGTTGCTATGGGTAATCTACCAACATATTATTTTAAATAAATTACATTTACTGGGGTAATATTTTTGATCGATTTTTATAATAGGTGTCGCTTACGTACCTACTCATATAAACTACTGTATAACACCTTTAAGGATCGGACAGGGTTCATTATACACACTGTATATTTTAATATAATGAGTTAAACATCCAAAAGAGGGTCTAGGTATTTATTTATTTATTATTAATAGACACGCCAACAGTATACATATATAACATTTAAACATTTAGCTCTCTATACAATTATTATCCTTATATGTACACCTATAAAAGGCATGCACAACATACACTAGAATGGACAAGGTTGACATACATACAAGCTATTTAAGATTAAAGATAGAAGTATTATAACTAAAACACAGATCAACATATATGAAAATTACAACAATAGACAAATAATAATAATACAATAATATCAAATATAATTAAAAATAACTAAGTTCTTACTATTCGAGCTCTTATTATTGGACTAAGAATAACAATTACTAATTAAGCGAACGTTTTCAATATTTAAGAATGGAGTGATCTGGCAATCCAAGTGTAATACCCTAGCCCACCAGTGAGACATAATAATAGGCTAGAGAAAAGAAATACATTTCGAAAGCATGTGACGGCAAAACTCGTATATTTAGATATTTACTATGATATTCTGCACTGCGAAGAGACATGTACCACCTAAATCGGTGGTAGTGATGTTTAAGGCATTGCGCTCGATCGCCATTAAGCGCATAACACTTGGAGCGTGAACCCTCACCTAAGTAAGTTAAGTTTATATGATATATAACATCACGCTAGGCACTCTATCATTAATGTGGATGAAACCGCGAGAAAGAGGTTAAAAGTTCAAGGATAATGAGTACCAGGATGCCTTATATTCTCAGCTAGAAGCAAGATTTCTTAGTAATTCCACTACATTTTAGGAACAAGTTTCAACGATTTATGCCATACTTAACTTCTTAATGCACAATACAAATCTCCATTCGTGGCGTTTCAGTGCATATGTTTCGTGTTAATACGAGACATCTACGAGATTGCTTGCTTAAAATGCGTTTAATTTAGATTGCAGTGAAGCTAAATGTATTCTTTTAACATTTTATCTCGTGAAATACAAGCAATTTTGAAATTAAAAATGCTTTGTTAAATGTATTTGGTTTTTAATATACGATAATATGAACATAGACCTGCCAGGTAAAATACTTTTTTAAAGAGTGTTAGCAATTTATATTCCATATTACTAGTATCTATATATTAATACATGAAGCAAAAACTTTGTACCCCTTTTTACGAAAATTGTGCGGAAGGAGTAGCATGAAATTTGACACAGTTAAAGTTTATATGGAGAAAGAGTGGCGAATCCTAATATTAATATAAAATATGCATTAGAAATACAATAAGTTAATGGAAAAACACTACACGCACACAACCATACATTTGAAACACGCAGTCGAATCGCGTTCGTAGTAACGTAGTTTCGGCATTGTTCGTCTGATGTAGTACGAATCTTCGTAACTATGATTACATATCTTTATATATATAATTCTTCTGTACGTGTGTTGACAGTGAACTCCTCCTAAACGGCTGGACCGATATGAATGAATTTTTTTGTGTGTTCAAGTGGATTCAAGGATGGTATAGATTTGTTTTGTCCTTTCTTTTTTTTTCGCCTGTACAGGACAACGTCTTTCGGGACAGTTAGTATCAATATATAATTACATATATCAGCAGTAGTATTATATTTACGTATTTAAATGTAATAAAGAAAAAAGAAAACAAAGTAGGAAGTTTAGGAATATCGTCAATTAAAGAGTAAAGATCTGTTTGGATAAAAAAGAAAGGTAAATAAACCTATATAGATCGAAATATAAATGAAATGTGATTATAAGGGTATAGTTCTAAACAATAAAATCGTAGTAACTATCAAACTTAAAATTCAATAAATCAATTATGGTCGTATCCCGACCACTAGGCGCCCGTTAGTTCTTATTTATACGACCAGATAAACCAATTTACTTGTGATTGAACTGGGTTCATGTTAGTAGCATTATGGGTGTTACTCGAACCTACAACCTCTAGTTTGCAAGTCCGATGCCTTATTCCTTGAGCTAACGCCGATCTTTACTTATTACGATCCTAGCACATCATTCTTGCTTCTTTCACTTTGTTAATTTTTTTTTATCGCATTGGTTGGCAAACGAGCAGACGGATCGCCTGATGGACATGAAAGCATGGACACCCGCAATCCCAAAGGAATTACAAGTGCATTACCAGCCCTTTAAAAAGGAATGAAGGAGGGAAAAGACAAAGGAAAGGATAGGAAAAGGATCGGGGTAACTGGGCCTCCGGCTCTCTCACTCACCTATACGAAACGCAACAGTACGGGTACCGTTACTTCACGCCAGTATTCTGTGAGAGGGTAGTACTACCCCGGTCGATCCGGCTCATTCATGCTGAAACCAGCGAGGATCTACTACTAATATTCTTCAATGTTCTTCAATGTCTCTAGTGGCAACTGGCAATAGATCAAAAAAGAAGGAAATTGCTACACTGACTAACTTTTGGATGGATTGCAGATAGGCTAACGGTGAACTTGGTAAGCGGCCCCACTCGTAGACAAGCCGTTGCCTAGCAAGATTTTGTTCATAGGTTTAGGGTTCTCTTAACTTGTAGGTTTACCATGAAACGTAAATACCGAAATTTGGTACTATTAGAATTATGAACTACGTGAAATAACGCATTGGTCATCTAAACACTATAATGATCCGAACAAAGGAGTTATGTCACTTTAAAAGTAAGAAGCTTATATAGTGCATGTTATTATTACGAATATCTTTAAAGCAATAAAAATAATTAAAAGTTAAACTTGAGTATGAGTCTGCAGTGTAAGAATTCATTGGTGAGCTATCATGTCGGGTAATACTAGGTTATTCTGTCAGAAGCAGCATAAAGTTTGAAACTGTGCCTAACAGACGACAGCAAGCTCACCCCCTCAAATGTGGAACACAATCCAATAACTCTTAAAACTTGGACGTAATATTCATCGGCCCATCCTTCTGGGGATAGAGCCGTCAGACAATCACTACCTATTATGAAACAGAGTCCCCCGCCGCGTCTGCCTGTCTGTTTGCGATAAACTCAAAAACTTGAATGGATTTTTATGCAGTTTTCACCAAGAAAAAGAGTGATTCACGAGGAAGGTATAGGTGTATAATTTGTTAAGGTTTCGTACTACCCGTGCGAAGCCGGGGCAGGTCGCTAGTATATTATGTAAAATTATGACAACATCATTGTATCCTGCAGAATTATATTATACTTGATCACCAAAATGTATGATGAAATTAATATCTTACTGCCGTATATTATCATACATTTATAAACATAAAATGTCCCAAACAATTTAGAACTATGATAATATTTTGTTTAAGACTGGCAACGTACGGATGGAAATGCTTGAACGAGTTCCGTATCATGCAATAATAATCTCTACTTATACTTGGGATTCTGCTTATACTCGACTTAGTAATGCGACTCATACTTCTATGTATCATTTGTTGTGTATAACGCATGTGGCAAATACATTGCATTTTCGCGCCTGCATCGCTCAAGATAGTATTTTCTTGAGCTAGCAATGTTTTAGAAACCCATTTAGTAGAAAATACCTCCATAAATTCCTGTACACAGTAAGCACAATGACACATTAACTGACTTGTGCGTGAATCCTGGGATCCCAGTCTTGAGTGTACCATCGAGGTATTTGCTCCTAGATTATAATAAAACAATAATAATATTTATTTTCTTCACCTGATGCTATTACAATCTTTTTAGGGTTCCGTAGCCAAATGGCCAAAAACGGAACCCTTATAGATTCGTCATGTCTGTCTGTTTGTCCGTCCGTATGTCACAGCCACTTTTTCCTGAAACTATAAGAACTATGCTGTTGAAACTTTGTAAGTAGATGTAGATGATGTCTGTGAACCGCATGAAGATTTTCACACAAAAATAGAAAAAAAAACAACAAATTTTGGGGGTTCTCCATACTTAGAACAGAAACTCAAAAATATTTTCATCATACTCATACGTGTACCATACGGTCTTCAAAAATGAGGTTTCTAATACAATATTTTTCTAAATTGAATAATTTGCGCGAGAGACACTTCCAAAGTGGTAAAATGTGTGTCTCCCCCCCTCCTGTAACTTCTAAAACAAGAGAATGATAAAACTAAACAAAATATGTGATGTACATTACCATGTAAACTTCCACCGAAAATTGGTTTGAACGAGATCTAGTAAGTAGTTTTTTTTAATACGTCATAAAAAACATCGGTCAAAGTTACAACGAACTACAAGAACTTTTATATTATGTTACTTGCTGCTACGGAACCATTCATGGGCGAGTCCGACTCGCACTTGGCCGCTTTTTTTCCTTTGTAGCAGCACGGTGTTTTTCAGACATCTTGTCACACACACGTGTTTAATTGACTGCACTGCAGATACCGCCCTCACATTTATGTAAAAAGTTGACATGTGTGCACAATAAACACCAATCTACCTTTGTAAAAATAAGCAGCCGTCAAGCCAAACAATGCTCCTCAAGTTTTCCTCTGCGGAACTCTAAAGGTGTTTATAACGCCAATATAACATTTACTCCCCGGTAACTTTTGGCCAGAATATTTCGTGGTCTAAGTGCATATGCACTTAACTGGCGACGGAAATACCGCTCCGACGAAATTATGGCGGCAGTATAATGTAATAACTGGATCTTTTTGTCCAAAAATACAATTTGGCAAGAAAGTTGAGCGTATTCATAGTGTTAAACTTTGGAACGTATTCTTGGCAATGATACTAACTCATATTTTATTTAAACATGGAGCCGTTTTGTTTGGAACGAATAAACATTAAATCTTAATATTATTCAGAATTAATTGTTATTATTTTTAGATTTAAATGATCAGTAACGTATGTTATGACGGCTGGAACACCTTGTTGAAATGAATAAAATACTGACATTATATTTAATTACGGCTTTGTTCATTGAAATTAAACTCATGTATACGGATTTTATTATGTTGTATATTTAACACTGTATTACATCATTTTGAAACTGTTACACTTTTACTATGTCTGAACATGTACAACAGGGGACCAACCACTACCTGAGATTTGACAAACCACAGATTCTCGCTAAAGAACACTGATTCCTACCAAGGATGCTTCGCGAGGCTATTGAAATAAAAAATCATCTTAATTTTAATAGAGAAGATGGTTGGAATGTACCAACAGCTTGGGATCCAGTAATTCAAATAATCAAACCCAAGAAGAAGCAAACAAAAGCTAGACTTCATGATACTTTGAGCTCATTCTGCGTAAATAGAAACACCAATGTTTAAATTATGTTCGGGTACTTTGAAATAACTACACTGGAACATTGAGACAACCACCATCTTAGTCTCTCCGTGACCATGGCTGCTGAAAAGCAACCAAAACATCGGGTAAAGTGTAAACTTAAATATAAATAGTTTTAATAATTTTATTAGCTTAAAATTAGTAAAATTTAATAGTAGTAGTAGTGTAACAGTTTCAAAATTATGTACGTATAAATGAGTTTAATTTCAATGAATAGCATTCGCGTAAATAGAAGACAATATTACGGCTTTGTTCGCTCGGGAATTGTACTTTTCCTGGAATAATGGTACCTTATGGCCTTTTCAATCAATGTGTAAATTTCACAATAATCGGTCAAGTAGTTAAAGCATGATAGCATAACAAACAAACAAACGCGCATTCGCATTTATAATATTAGTCAGGAATAGCTGGGATTGACAATTTAAAAGAGTGGCCATTAGTTTCTTGCGAGTATCTTCTCATAGGCATTTGCCTGAACCATGCAACTAACCTACTAATTGTAGCTTCGGTTCTTATTAAACTCACTAGCCAATAGATGACATTCATAAGTGTTACCTATATCAACAAATTTTTTGACTTCGACTAGCTCACTGTATCTTTGATATCGTGCGCGCAGATTGTGAGACATCGACATTATGCTTAGAACTCAACCCTAGTAACAAATAACATGATAATTTCACCTTAGTAGCTTCCAGTACTGTAAAATAACATTAGCCCTGTATATAAATTGTCCCACTGCTGGGCACGAACCACTTCTCAGTGCGAGAAGAATTAGACCATAGCACTACTCTGGCAAAGTGCGGGTCGGCAGACATGACATATCTTCATAAATATCACGGAGAACTTTCAGTTATATAGGTTTACTCACGATGTTTTTTATTTGCCGTTAAAGCCGGCGATCTTATATTATCTTATTTTATTCGGGGGCCAGTCAGTGTAGACCGGCGACACTTCGACCCAGTGGGATCTTTTGTATCGGCCCCGAGATCTATCCCTGAGCTATCTCCCTATGAATGTACTGCTAAAGCCAGCGATAATAATTAATAACTTATTTAATACGCACATAATTTCGAAAAGTTAGTGGTGCATGACCTGGGATTGAACTCGAATACTCTTTGTGGCAGCTTAGAGGTCTTTCATTAGGCTATTGGTTACTACTACTTACTAGCAAGTAACAGACACAAGTATACCATTCAGAACACATTAATGTGGAGCACACAAAAAATTGGCCCTTGTGGGACCCGTTACAACACTTAGCGCAGCGCATCGATGATACGACCGCGTAATCATTGCGCCCTCCGAGCATTGATTCAAAAGGTACACAGTAATACACCGCTGCCTACTCCTTTGAGGCTGTTTCTCTTTCCACATGTATTATCTAACATATTATATAAGAATAACACCTGGCCTTTTGGGAGGCTTACACGGAGACATAAGCCTAACGTGAAGAGCTTAAACTCTCGAAGGAGAGTCTTAATGTAAGGTAGGATGGCACACCTACAGCGGCACTAGCCGCAGCAGGCGTAGGAATATTGCTAACTATGGATTCTAATATATATGGGCTATGGGGATGGGCTTTTGATGGACCGGTATAATGGTAACTATGGATAAAAAACGGCGTCTGCCCTAAATACTCTTATAGTATCAAATCGGATGGGCAGAGGATGACTCGCCAACTTACTAGATAATTTTTATTGTTATTTCAGCCTATATTGTCGCACCGCAGGGCAAAGGCCTCCCATTCCATTTCCACATCTCCCCGTTACGCACTAGTTTTCCTATAGCTGTCTAATTCGTCCTACTATCGACACCTCGGTCTACCACGTTGCCGCTTAGCACTATTTTGGATCCACTTTGCGCTGAATTTAACGAAAGCTCCTTCGAAATACAGAGAAGAAGAAAAATATACAAGCATAAATTATGTAATATACGTTAGAAAACGTTGCTTTTCATCTAGCTACCTTCAAACGTCAAACAACAAAAGTTTTTCTACGTAAATTAGATTGAATTTGCGGGGCGTGAAAAAATACAATCTGCTTTGCCATCGCGGTACTGAAAAAGTGTCCGGAACGTTAGAACGAACACCACTAAAAAGTGTCAAAATAGTTTTTTTAGTTCGACATCACTAACGTTGACTGGTATAGATTTTTTGTGTTTATTTAAAGAGTTGGTTGCTGGTTGGATTTGTTGATGCAACGGTAGTGTATGTGACTGCTGTGCGTGTGGTCTCAGGTTCAATTCCCGAGTCAAGTTAAGTGTTATTGGGATTTTCTGACAAGGATTTTTAATAGCAGAACCATTGTCTGAAACTGTCACTAGTAGTAGCATCCACTATCATTTTTATATCAAAGTTGTCACTGTCCTACTAAGGCGACATAAAACACACAACATAGAAGGTAGAATTTTTTTTGGTTCTAAAAGTGTTATGAATATAATTTACATAATTAGTTTATTGCATATGTTATATCGCTTGCTTCATGACAAACGGTAATGGTAAGAGGCGTTATGCCATTGGCGCGTTGCCACTCTTAGGAAAAGTAATTAAAGCCAAAATGAGAATAAAATGAAAGAGATCTTTTACACTGGTAGGGTATTGGCTTCCCCAAACCTTTTTCACCTTTCCCTATCCTTGCCCTGGTCGCCCTGGTCCAATCTATCCCCACCGCCTGCACGATGTTGTCCACCCATCGATGCTTTGGTCTGACGGCTTTTCTTTTGCCTAATGGTCCCTTCCATTTGGTGACCTTCTATATGTGCAACGTGTGATGTGACCAGCCCATTGCCACTTTATTGTTTCTCAGTACGTCCGTAATCTTTGTTTTCTGTCTTATCTCTTCGCTTCGTATTTTATGTATTTTTCTGATCCGTAGTATACTTCTCTCCATTGCATTTTGTGTGTTCTCTATTTTTTATTTAATACATTTTGCTGGTTGCCTATAAGAGAGTAAGACTTTACCAGACAAGCCAGCCATACCTACCAACAAGAATTAATAAACAGCAGCAAGCTTCAGACAGACAAGAATTCTTGACAGTTTACCAAAAATAGTATCCAAATCTTGAAATGGTGTCCAATTTCAAAATTTGAATACTATTCTTGGTAAATTTAATGTCATCCATTCTGTTGATACGCCCAGGGCTTAGTGCACTTTTATCAGGGTGTGTCTCATTATATCCTTTAAAGCTATCATTTATACTTACTGGTGCTTTGATTTCCACTGCATGTATTCTACATTTGTATGATTGTCACTCTCACTACCGAATGTTTTTTATTACCTTTGTTTTTTAAAAAAGACAGCTGTCTTTCTCTGAGTAATTCCCATGTCCCGGCGGACTTTGCAAACATTTTAACAACGAACCTAAAGAAAACCAAGATACAGGACAACTACTTATAGATTACACAAATTGATCCATTTGGGGATCAAACTCACAGCACCTGGTGCAATAGAAGTGGCGGAGCCACCACTTGATTTATCGCGAGATATATTTTATCTTAGGAATATTTTTGACGTTTTGACTGCTTTTGTATAAAAATATATTTATTCCTCATATTAATTAATTAATTAATTAATGTTGTCCAGACCGAATTTTGGCCACGGCGGCCAGTCTTAATGGAGACTGGCCATCTGCGCAGGAGATATTTTAATGCACAAGTGTGTACGCAAACACTGTGTGAGTGCACTCTCTGTTTCCTAACTCTCATGATCCGATGGGACGGTAATCCGACCCGATCGGAGAATGATCGGGCGCAGGACCAACAGCTTTACATGCTTTCCGAGGCACGGGGGTGTCTAACACCGCCAACTTCCTAACTCCGGGTTGCTATTGAGATTTCTTAACAGGAAAACTCAACAACCTTTTTGTTGGCCCGACCCGGGATTCGAACCCGAGACCTACGAGCACAGCAGTCGCATTCATTACTGCTGTGCCACAGAGGCAGTTATCCTTATCTCATGTAAATGTTATCTGACAATTGAAAATCGGCGATTGTTTAGTTTATTAGACTGCATTGAATGAAATTAAATGATGACGACGTGTATAAAAAGGTAGTCGATACCCATCTTTTACTAACAAACATAAGTTTTTATGACAACTATAATTCTTGTAGTTACTCAAAACCACAATTTAAAATAAGACCCAAAGAAATAATTTTTAATCCGCTATTTTCGAGCAGGCGGTCAATATTTTACTTGTGCTAGATCGGGCCGCTCGCTCGAGAGCTTAGCAAGCAGTGCCCGGCGCGCAAACATTAGCTTATGACGCTCCCGTGTTAATATGTGCCGTTGATGTTTTTGTTTCAATCTGATGCGTAGTTCAGCTTAATAGCTGTTGACTCATTAAGTCAGAAGTGGCTTTTAGCTATAGGCATAAACTACTGTATCGATTTGGCAATTTAATATCAATACGAATGCACCGATAACGTAGTTGTTTAAGTGACCGCCGCACCAAGTGTTGTGGTTTCGATCCCCACACGGGAACAAAAACTGTGTGAACTGTGTGATGTAGCCCTGTATTAAACTGTCCCACTACTGGGCACTGTCTTCTTCTCAGTGTGAGAAGAGTTAGGCCATAATCCTGGTAGACTATGCCCTAACCCTCCTCACTGAGCCAGCGTGGTTGCTGGTCCAGTGCGTGTTGGCAGACTTCACATATCTTCGAGAACGAATTTCCTTACATATAAACCCGACAACACTTTGTCTGAGTCGGAAATCAAGCACTAAAACTCAGGGTCGACTATAATCATAAACTTATCCTTTGATACCCAGTGTCTGCAATTTTCTGCAGACTTTTATTTCTACTCCTAGTCCAATTGTTCTGGGTTCTATCGAAAGTACCTACATATTGTTCAAAACAATCTATACAAATATTATAAAGCTGAAGAGTTTTTTTGTTTGCTTGCTTGAACGCGCTAATCTCAGGAACTACTGGTTCGAATTGAAAATTATTTCAGTGTTGGATAGCCCATTTATCGAGGAAGGCTATAGGCTATATAACATCACGCTACGACCAATTGGAGCGGAGCAGCAATGAAAAATGTTGCAAAAACGGGATACATTTTCTTATCTTATATTAAGCAGACGAAGCTGCGCGGGTCAGCTAGTTACTTATATTTGGCAATATATCTATCAGATGTTGCTCAAACCATTGTTGGTTTAATAATAAACAACAAAAGACAAAACCAACAAAGAATATAAGATAAGTATAAATAGAAAAGTCGGAAAAGGAGGCTTGGTAAATATATTTATATTGTCAGTTTAAATAGAATCTATATAAGCATTATATATATAAAACAATAAAAGACTAAGAATAATAATCTATACTAATGTTATAAAGAGAAAAGATTTGAATTTTGTTTGTTTGTTTGTAAGGATTTAAATCAAAAATTATTCAACCGATTTAAAAAAAACTTTCACCATAAAAAAGCTATGTTATAAATAATCACCGAGTAACATAGGCTATATTTTTTTTAGAAGTAGATTATAACGCGATCTCGGAGTGCATAGTAGTTCAGCTTTTAGAGCCTCGCTGATTTCAGCATGAATGGGCCAGTTCGATCGGGGATGGAATACCCCTCACAGAATATCGACGTGAAATAGCAGTATTCGTACTGTTGTGTTTCGTTCTGTGAGTGAGAGTGCCAGAGGCCCATTTACCCCTTTCCCCCTTCCCGCTCTCTCTCCTTACCACTTCCTCCTTTCCTAAAGGGTTGGTAACGCACAAGTGATGCCTCTGGTGTTGCAAGCATCCATAGCCTTTTTTTTTTTTTTTTTTTTGATTCCCAGGAAAAAATGCTTGATGCACTACCCGCCGGCTAGGGGACGGCACCGGCGGGGCGTGTGGGACTCACCAGCCTAGTGCTGGGATACCCACTAAAAAAACCTGGGGTGTTCCCTCTCCCACCCAATGGGGGGGGCCAGTTGGGAGTCTAAAAAGATTCATCCATAGCAGGCCCCCCCGTGTGGGTGCCGGCCGGGTCAATGGGACCCGACCTCCTCTCGTCCCCGGGGGAGAGCATCGCCGCTCTCCCCTTTCGACGTTAGAAGGCGCGCGGGAACACCGCGCGCGCCCTCTATGGGTTCTTACTCACGGGTGGCAGGGTCCCCTGACGCCTTGCCACCCAGAACCCTTAGGTGGGGGGCAGGAGAGCGACATAAGCGCGTCTCCTGCGCCCCCTCCTCCGGCGGCGGATGTCTGGGGCGTAAGGATTTTCCTCACGCCCCCGCTCCGCCGCCTCCTTCTGCGAGATGACAGCCTCGCAGAAGGACCTCATTGCACCCCAGCACCTGTCGTCGCCGACCATCATGGATACGACGGTCGGCAACGAGAGGTCGGGGCCAATCACGGTGACCAGGGCACAGCGCTCCTCGGCCCACGCCGGACACTCCTCCAGCGTGTGCTGCGCCGTGTCCCGGTCGCACTCCTCGCAGTGGTGACACCTGGTTGTCGGCTCCCTACCGGCTATCTTGCACAGGTACTCTCCGAAACAGCCGTGTCCGGAGAGCACCTGAGTAAGCCGGTAGGTGAGCGGTCCGCGCCGTCTGTCCATCCATTGCCTTAGCACCGGACGGACAGCCTCGACGGTCCTCACCCCGTAGCGGGGCTGGGCCAGCCTTTCCTCCCACTTGGCCTCGAGGACCAGTCGAGCCTGGGACCTTCGCGTCTCCACCGCCCCGTGAGTGGGTTCCTCACCATGGAGCCGGAGGTCCACGCGCCAGTGATACACCGACGCTTGGACCTCCGCCTCCAAATCCCAGGGCGGCGATGCCGCCAGGACGCACGCCGCCTCAAAGGAGACGGTGCGGTACGCCCGCGACACCCTGATCGCCATCGCCCTCTGAGGTTTCCTCAAGAGGGCGATGTTTCGGCGATCGAGGGCGCCGGCCCAAATGGGCGACCCGTAAAGGGCCATCGACCGCACCACCCCCAAATAGAGGCGGCGGCAGACGACACTCGGCCCCCCGATATTCGGCAGCAGAGAGCTAAGCGCTCCTGCCGCCGACATCAGCCGGGGGGCCAGGCGGCTAAAATGGACGCGAAAGTTCCAGCGGCCGTCGAGGTGGAGCCCCAAGTATTTCATACTCGGCTCCACCCCGATGCGGACCCCTCCAACTATGATGTGGGCATCTGGTGGCGGCGCCCGCCGAGGCCCATGAAATAACAGGGCCTCGGACTTTTCCAGCGCCACCTCCAGTCCCAACATCCTAATTCTACCGACAACCAGGGCCACCCCTGCCGTGGCAAGACGGGCAGCTGCCCCGTAATCCTCTCCCCGGGCCGTGACCAGCGTGTCGTCGGCGTAACAAGTTACGCCGACGCCCGGGGGCAGGGCGCCCCGCAGCACCCAGTCGTAGCCGATGTTCCACAGGGTCGGTCCAAGAACGGAACCCTGCGGAACACCGCACGACACCTCCCTCCGGAACGTCTCTCCGTTCCGCCCCACACAGAATACACTCCTCTGGTGCAGGTAGTCCCCGACTATTCGGCGCAGATAGGGAGGCACCCCATGAAATCGGAGCGCCTCCCTAATAGTCGCCCACGGCAGGGTGTTGAACGCGTTGGCGATGTCCAAGGACACCGCCAACACCACCCCGCGCGAGCCGACCGCCTCTTCCGAGAGGGCCTTGACGCGACTGATCGCGTCAATCGTCGATCGGCCCTCTCGGAATCCAAACTGATGTTCGGACAAGTCGGGGCCCACCCGCACCAGGTGCCTGGAGAGGCGGGCAACCACTACACGCTCAAAGAGCTTGCCCACCTCATCCAACAGCACTATGGGGCGGTACGCGGAGGGAGAGTCCGCGGGGCGGCCCTCCTTTCTAAGGAGGACCAGCTTACCCGTCTTCCACATGGAAGGGAACCGTCCCGACTCCAAACAGGCGCTAAACAGCCTGAGGAGCCGGTCCCCTAGGGCGTCGTAGGCCAAAACCAGGGCGCGGCCAGGAATTCCATCCAGCCCCGGGGCGGTGTTTTTGCCCCGGAGCCGCACCATTGCTGCGCCGAGCTCCGCCATTGTTACCGCTGGCGCCCCGGCATCGGCACCGCCCTCCTCATTATCGGGCGGCGCCATTTCGGGAGGCGTGTGCTCCGCTCTTGAAGGAAAGAGAGCGGAGACCACCTCCTCTAATTGCCGGGGCTGGAGACTCTCGGTGACCGGTGGGGCCCAGGGGCGCAACTTGCCCCTGACCGCCTTGTACGGACGGCCCCACGGGTCTGCCTCGAGAGTCCCCAGGAACTCTTCCCATCTTTGGGCTTTGGCCTCGCTGATGGCGGACTGCAGGGCGTACTTCCGCTGTACGTATTCGCCCCGCAGCCGTGCCTCCACGGTCAGGTCACGGTACCGCCTGCGTCGGCGGTACCTAGTGTACTGGCGACGCGCCGCAATGCAAGCGGCGCGTTTTTGACCAATGTCGTCAGACCACCAGTACACCTGACGCCTCGGAGGCTGAGCACTGGCCCGGGGCATCGACGCGTCGCAAATCCGCGTCATCGCGCCCCGGAACCACTCCGCCTCTAGCTCAGCCTCCACAGGCCCGTCGCCCAACGGGGTCCAGGCCTGGACGATGGAGGCTTCCACCAGCACGTCTACGTTGAGACGTTTCAACGCCCATCGTGGGGACGACGGGGTGTGCACTCTCCTCGGGCGATCGTCCGGGATCGCCGGCGAGGCGGAGATGTCGAACCGCACGTAACGGTGGTCCGACAGTGACTCCGCCTCGACCAGCACTTGCCAGTCCCGGACGCGGCGCGCTACGGCAGGGCTTGCGAACGAAATGTCCACAATGGACTCGCCCTGCCAGCGCACGCACGTGGCGACCGATCCCCGGTTAAGAACCACGAGACCGGTCGCAATCGCCCACTCCTCCAGCGCGTCGCCGCGAGCGTCGGTGACAGGGGATCCCCAAGCCGTTGATTTAGCATTGAAGTCCCCCGCCACCACGATCGGACGCGATGGGTACCGGTTAATAACGGCCCCCAACGCGCCCAAAAATTGCTCAAACTCGGCGAGGCGCCGGTTTGGAGAAAAGTACACCCCGATCAGGACGGTTCCCTCCCAATCGACACATATATACCCCTCGCCCCTGTCTGTCATCACCAGGAGCGAGGGTCCGGATGAAACAATGGCCGCCGAGCCTTCGAGGTCCCCAAACCAGTTGTGTCGGCTGGGGACGCAGTAAGGCTCGGCGACCACGGCGATGTCTATTGACCACTCCGCCATGTGCTGCAGCAAAATATCCTGCGCCCTGGCGGAGTGGTTAACATTCACCTGTAGGAGGCGATGGGTCATAATTAATTATGTGTCCATCGCCTCGGTACTGCTCCCTGCTTGGGACGGGGCCGGGGCGGCCGGAGTCCCGGCGCCCGCCCCTCTGGCCCTACGTCGTTTCGGTGGGGAGCAAGATTTGCTCCCCAACCGGTGCTCCGCCGGCTTTCCTGCAGCCAAACAGATGCTGCAGGAAAGTTTTGCGGCGGAGCAGGCGGCGGCCTTGTGGCCGGGCTGACCGCAGCGATAGCAGAGATCGCTGCGGTCAGTTTCGGCGGTGCATTGCTGCCTCACGTGCCCCGGTTCGAGGCAGCGGTAGCACCGCCTAGGCCTCGGCTCCAGGAGATTCACCTGAGCCGAGACCATCCCGACCAGCAAACGGCCGGCCGCCACCTTCTTAACCGCGGCGATGGGGCAGCGCACCACCACCGTGCACAGACCACCATTGCCGCGGCGCATATCCCCCACCTTGACCTACGCCTGAGGGCAGGCTCCGGCTTGTGCCACCGCAGCGGCGACATCCTCGGAGGAGGCCGAATCGTCCAGCCCGGTTACTCGCATTTCTGCGGACTTCACTGGGCGGGAGATCTTGACCTCCTCAGGCGAGAACAGGGACCGAAGTTTATCTGCTACCCTGTCCGCCTTGTCGCCGGAGGAAGCATCCATAGCCTACGGTGACCACTTACCATCAGGTGGGCCGTATGCTTGTTGGCCACCTTAGATGTATAATTAAAAAGGCCTTCACCTTGTGATCCAAATAAAACATTAATCACCAATTAAACTCACAGCGCACAAACCGCAAGGCAGTTTGTGGAAAGTTGAATGTGAGTGGCGACACTACGGACCTGAATACCTAAGAGAGTCGGTTAGGGCCTCGTCCTGGCTTGCCTTCACTGGTTGGCTGGGGTGGAACTTCAAGAGCGGCCGTAGGACTCTCAACTCTAGCTTGCTTTGGTCAGCCGGTCAGAGGAAAGCCGCCAGAGCTATATAGTCAAGAGCAGAAGATGATGCGAGAAAAAGAAGCTTTAAACAAGTGGAAATTCATAACTTGCCTACACCAAATACCCGTAGATCTAAATATGCGCGCTTAAACCATTTCACAAAATGGTCCACTTTAATTTGTACAACACATATGAGCCATTTAATATTTATTAAAACATTGAGTACCTACATACATATATGACATCTGCCGCTACAAACATTAACCGGACATACATTTCAGTTAACGTAACAAAATATTACTGAAGCTGTTAATTTTAATTAATATTAATATTTAAATGTTATACCCCCGTTTATATTTATTTTATTGCCATTGGTGTGTACGTTGCTTGTTACGCGAATTACGTGTTACAAAATTGACTGATGTTGTTATCTTTAGCGATAGCAAAGCGCGTATACTGGCATGCATAAATGCAAGTAAGAAGAAATTTCGGTGTATGTATATACTGGGTGTAAGGGACGGTGTACCGAAAACTGAAATAGTAGATTCAGGCCATTGTTCTTAGTTACAATCGTTGGAATTTTCGTCAGAAAAATCCCAATTTATATCTGAAATTTTTAATTTTTCTGACTGTATATCATAACATTTTATTAAATAAAAATCAATTAATACCACATTTTACTAAAATACAGCAATGTAATTAAATTGGCGTGATTTAAAGCGCGAGCGTTGCGTTGTATCAGTAGCAATCCATTGCGTACCGCGTAATTGTATTAATCAATATAAAATCTTTCATCTTGCGTTTTTTATTAATAGAAGTTTTCGTCGAGATAAGTACCTATAGAATGACGTGTTAGTAAAGTTTTCGTTACGCCGTCCCTTACACCCAGTATGTATGTAGAACAATAGAACACTGAGAAATTTATTTATTAAGAAAATATCATAATAAAATAAAATTAATCCCTCTGGGGTATCATGAGACCAACGCAATCTCGTAGGGCATAGTACCAAATATAGATTCAAAAAAAAAAAAATGTTACCTTCATTGAAATTAAACTACTATATACGGTTTTTTTTTATCGCGTTGTTTATTTATCCCTGTTACCTATCACAAATTTAAAAAAACAAAACAAAAAAACTTACTCTACTAAGTACTACTACTATTGAATTTTACTAATTTATAAGCTAATGAAATTATTAAAACTATTAAGACTATTTATATTTAGGTTTTCACTTTCCCCGACGTTTCGGTTGCTTTTCAGCAGCCATGGTCACGGGGAGACTAAGATGGTAGTTGTCTCAATGTTCCAGTGCAGTTATTTCAAATACCCGAACATAATTTAATCTTTGGTGTTTTTATTTACGCAGAATGAGCTCAAAGTATCATGAAGTTTTGCTTTCCTTCTGCTCAGGTAACAAGAATAACATTCGCGTGAAGAAGACAATATTATGTATATCACCTTTACCTTGAGCTCCAAATAAAAAAATGTGTGCTTTAGTGGCACAGTTGTAATAAATATGGCTGCGCTACATGAGTTCTGACGTTTGATGCCTAGGTGGAGCAAAGTGTTGTCTTGTGTTTACACACTAGGTACACTCAATAAAGGAGATCTGGAGGTGGCACGGCCACCACTAAAATGACCGCGCCATCTGTATAATCGTCTGAAAGGGTATTAAAATATGGTCAAAGATGGCTGTACTAGGTCAGCGTAAAGGGACTAAAGCTGCACTCATCTCATAGATAATAATAGACTTTTAAAAAGATGTATCTATATGTTTGATGACCCTATAAAGCTCATTAAATATATATTTTCAAACTAAAATTCATTAATACGATTTGCATCAACACGATTGGCTATAACTCATAGAGAAATCTGCAGCGCTCTTTTCAAAGTATCATTAAATGTGACTCGAATATTCGATTACGATTAATATCACAAGATTACGATAATGGGTGACGAGTGCGAGTTGTTTTTACGTTAACGCGATCGAAACGTTTACAGCGTTTGGCTCTCTAATTGGTTTAGAGTTTCGAGCGGGCCAATCGGAGCACCGAACGTCATAAACGTGTCGATCGTGTTAACGTTAAAACAACTCTCACTCAGCACCTAGATCAGCAAATAAATCTACTTTCGAATATGGAATCATTTTGGAATTAGTCGATATTTTTTTCTATAGATCGGGCAATGCTTCTGTAACCTACAAAGCCTGTCAAAGTAATCACTTTTGAATTGACGCCTACCTGTGCTGTCAACGCGGGAAATTGTTTCAATACCAATGTTCAAAAACTAGGTCAGTAACTGCGATGATCCTATTAACCCAAATATTTTATATCTAATTAATTACCCCAAAACTTAATACATTCGTATAAATAGCTAAAATGTTTACACAGGCAGATTTAATTACTTAGAGTTAAACTGTTGAGTTTTGGAAGGGATAATTCCTCGTTATCTCCGACTTGAAATTCATGCCTTCCTTAAATGGTTGGGTTATACGTAAGAAGAATGGACGTGGCATTTATTAATTATACTGTTATTATAATATTGCTGACGTGATTAATTGTGATAGCAGTTTTCATTTATTATTGCCCTTCTTGAGTTATGTTTTAGTTGGACGAATATTTGATTTTTAAGAGCAATATAATTTTGGCTGCGTGCATCTTGAAAAACAAACTTTAATTTAGATGTGTACAGTCAGCAACATAAGGAGCTGAACATTAAACAGTTTTGTAAAAGTATAACATTTTTCAATGTTTAACCAATCTTAATAATTATTCTGTATTTTCAAACTCTGATTGAATCAACTTATTAACTATTAGTAATTGCCCACGGTTTCGCTTGCGTTGATGTAGATTATGTTAATTAATTTCTTTTGTATCTTTTTGGGTACATTACTTATTTTGTGATTGAAGGTCTATTGCCTAGGTTCTATGCTGTTCCTGTACTACTGACAACGTGTATGCAAAATTTCATGATTATCGGTCGGGCAGTTAATACGCAAAAGCGTAACAAACAAACAAAATTCCATTCGCATGTATAATATTAGTAAGTATATATGGTTAGGCTTTTAACTGATTTCAGCATGAATGAGCCGGCTCGACCGGGGAAGGACTACCCTCTCACAGAATATCGACGTGAAATAGCAGTACTCCTGCTGTTGTGTTTCGTTCGGTGAGTGAGAGTGCCGGAGGCCCTCCCTCTTTCCCCCTTCCAGCTCCTTCTCCTTCCCACTTCCTTTCCTAAAAGGTCGGCAACGCGCAAGTTATGCCTCTGGTGTTGCAGGCGTCTATAGGCTACGGTGACCACTTACCATCAGGTGGGCCATACGCTAGCTTACCACCTAAGTTGTATAAAAGAAATTATAATAAACTAACATTTGTCATAAATTTGAAATATAGGGGAAATGTGCTGTTTGTCGTATGTTATTTGCATAGTTTTGCTTTTATGCGATATGAAGCACTTGATATAACTTATTGGATATATGGAGGGCAAATATTTTACTCGTGATGAAGGAATTGAATTATTTAGTGTAATATTTTCAAAATGTTGTAATACAGTGCTAAATAAACAACGCGATAAAATCCGTATATAGTAGTTAATTTCAATGAATAACATTCGCGTAAACAGAAGACAGTATTATGGAATTGAATTAGTTGGTGAAGCGGTAATTTTTCCTAGTGTTAAAGAGTTATAAATAAAAAAACGTGTCTAATATTTAGCTCAAGGCGGCAGTTATTTACACAATAGGAAGTAAACGTAAACAGTTTAATTATTAAATCACAAACAATTGTTACATTGTCTTAGATTGAGGAAATATTAATACTATCAAACACAATTATTCGGTAGCTAAAATGAAATGTTGAAAAATCAAGAAATAAAGAATTGAAACAAAATCATTTTTATCATAACTAGCTTTTGTCCGCGGCTCCCATCGAGCAAAATTTCTTTCGGAATGAGAGGTACATCAAGTCCTTTTCTATACCCCTGACAAGGTATATAGGAAAATTTGTAGATGATCGGTCGAGATTTTTAGGCGTGAAAGCGTATTTCTATTGGCCTTTTCATCTATTTAAGATGTTTTAAGCAGTGCGTGTTTGTTTTAAACACTTCTTGAAGTGACTATTTAGTCAAATTCTAGAGCGGAAAGATCGACTGTAAACAGAGCATACGTTTATCGCAACTGATGGACTTGATGGAAGGTTGTCGTTTTCGTGCCATTTGATCCTCTTATCGGCAAGCTTGTCGAACCACGCTCTATCGTGGAGCTTCATGCCTTGCAAAGCATATCAAATAACTCACATTCGCATTTTTAATATTTAGTTTTAATATTATCGTAATCCTGACTAATATAATAAATGCAAATGTGAGTTTGTTACGCATTTAAGCCTTAACTACTAGACCGATCATCATGAAATTTTGCATATATATTGTTAGAACTACAGAAAAGGAAATAAGGTACTTTTCGTCTAGAAAAATTACTATTCCCGGGAAAAGAAAAGTTTTGACAAAATCTAGATTAATCCGAGCGTTGCCGCGGTCATCTAGTGATAGGTAAATAAACAGATGCTTCATTAATATAATAATAATAATATTCTATCACATACACACAACACCATCTAGCCCAAACTAAGCAGAGCTTGTACTATGGGTACTAGATAAAGGATAAACATACATGTATACTTTTTTTTTTATAAATACATAATAATATTCTCCAGACCAATTTCGGCCACGGCGGCCAGTCTTAACGGAAACTGGTCAACTACGCAGGAGATATTATAGTTCTCAAGTGTGTGCGCAAACACAAGTGCACTTTCTCTTCCCTAACTCTCATGATCCGATGGGATGGTAATCCGACACGACCGGAGAGAGATCAGACGCAGGATCAACGGCTTTACGTGCTTTCCGAGGCACAAGGGTGTTTAACACCGCCAACTGCCTAACTCCGGGCTGCTATTAAGCTTTTTTAACAGAAATACCCTATAACTGTTTGTTGGCCCGACCCGGGATTCGAACCCGAGACCTCATGCACAGCAATCGCATTCACTACCGCTGCGCCACAGAGGCATAAACACATTTTATACATAGAATCACCCAGACTAAGACAAACATCCATACATACACACAAATGTTTGACTTGTGCGGGAATCGAACCCGCGACCTCAGGCGTGGCAGTCGGTTACACTAACCACTACGGCATCGAGGCCGACATTGAAACGAGCATTGAAAGTTAAGCTAAGCTTTGCTAAAATATTTTAGGTCTGGTGGCTCTAGGATCATTTTATATGGAAGACGTATTAAGTGGTCGCCTTGCCGCTGCCACTGCGTCGAGTGTTGCGAGTTCGAATCCCACACGGGACAAAACTTTGTGTGATCCACAAATGGTTGTTCCGAGTCTGGGTGTTCTTTGTGTCCGTTGTTTGAAAGTTTGTAAAGACCCCCGCGATTTATTCCTAGTGCGTTGTTTAAAATAGAAAAAAAATCGTTCAATTCGTTTTCTTGTCTCTTCAGAAATACTACCTTCCTCTTACCTCATAATATGCGACAGAGCATGGTTATTACTGTGTGGCAAAGGTACCTCGCCTTCACCGTTTGTCAAACTTCACTGCATGCTGCGCTGCATATTGGGCATCGTACTTCTGACTAAATAGTTTCAAGAAAATATAACTTTTTTGAGCCTGAAATAGTGTCGAAATTCGCTCGATGTTTACATTAACAACAAAAACTATCTATAAATTATAAAATTTAAAAAACTTCCGACGCGCAATTAATTTGATACCCATATTGAGGAAAATGTGAAAAAAATTTAATCTGCCATTTTGTGGCGGCGGCCATCTTGGACCAATTTTCATCATACATACTAAGAACACTCGCGACTAATTCACCTTTTAAACACACACACACAGACACGTCAAACTTATAACACCCCGTCGTTTTTGCGTCGGGGTTTAAAAATATGTTACAATGGGGTGTGTAGAGTACGGATAGTATTAGCAAAAAACATATTTCGAGCAGATTGTTTTCCAGTGTACTGTGGGTTGGTGACGAGCGATAAAGTCTCATGGTGAACTTGCTCCACGTGATCTTGAACTACGTATAAATAAGTTGTTTATGCAATGTAATAAGTTTTCCCTCTATATAGATCTTTTTTATGTTTCTGGATAAAATGTATCCTCTTTTAACCAGAAAAAGTACTATTACTAACCTAACATAAACTAACCTACATTTCCGTTAGTGAAGCCTCGGGCAAGATGTGGTCTCTGTCGCAGCTGTACGCAGCGGGGGTCTTTCTTTCCGTTCAGCAGTTTTTGAGTTTATAAACTGAAAAACTGCTGAATGGATTTTATAAAATTTTCACCAATAGACAGTGTGATTCATGAGGAAGATTTATTATATTTTTTATTTACAGACAACAGATTAAATATTTACACATTACTCAATTGAACATTAAATAGTTGCAAACCTGAAGTTCAATTAAAACTATACACATAATTCAGTTGATATTTAAAAATTTAGTAAGCTAAGGTAAACAATGGTAAAATAAGTATAAAAAAGAAAGAAGACATAGAGCACAATATTTAAAACAATTTTCTTTAAAATGGCATTTTTGTATCACCCGTGCCAAGCCGAGGCGGATCGCAAGTATAAACTAAAACACTACCTATGACTCAGCAAAATCACTTTCAATCATCCACTTGATTCTTGATTCGCACCTCGGTGTACCCGGGGTGCCTCCCTGAAACTTATTTAATTAGTATTCTGTAAATGAGGAGAGGGCGACGACAATCTAAATACAAGCAGTTTAATTTTTCGTTAATCGCCTACAAAGTGTTGAAGTTATGCGGCTACACGTTTTAACTTTACGCTGTGTATCATGTCGGGTTATTTCTGGTTTTAATCTATTTCTACGTCTAGGAAGATCTCTTATCAAGCTGGTATAGGTGCAAATTTGGAGAGTTTAGTTTGAGACGTTTACGTATTAATCAATCGTGGTGTCGGCCTCGATGGCATAGTGGTTAGTGTAACCGACTGCTACGCCTGAGGTTGCGGGTTCGATTCCCGCACAAGGCCAGCATTTGTGTGCGTGAACATGGATGTTTGTCTTGGTCTAGTGTTTCTATGTATAATATGTGTGTATTTACAAAAAAAAATGTATATATGTATGTTTATCCATTATCTAGTACCCGTAGTACAAGCTCTACTTAGTTTGGGCTAGATGGTGTTGTGTGTATGAGGTAGAATATTTATTTATTATTATTTATTAATCAATCAATCAGCCCACCGCAGTCCACTGCTGGACATAGGCCTCTCCCATTTTACGCCACAATATCCGGTCTTCCGCCTTTTGAATCCAGTCTGACCCAGCTTCCATTTTCAGGTCATTGGTCCACCTAGCCGTCCTACCGTACGTAAGATAAATACAATAATTTTTCTGAGTCTGGAACTCAGAACAATAATTTATATATCACATAAATACAGTGCAATCCCTTGTGAGTTGCGAACCCACAATACTTACGGCAGCTGCAAGTCAACCGCTTGCCCGCTGCACTATTTGTGCAGACATTATCCTACAGAAGATGGCAGGAAACTATCGGTGAGTAGGATATGTAATCTTTTTAAAGAAGTATTATTGCTAGCAGAGTACATATAATTTTAACCCCTAGCACTGTCAGCACAGCGAGACCCTTTTCGAAGGTTCTGCGACGTGCGATCGATTTCTGTGGTGTTGCAGCCATCAATTAACTACAGGAATCACTTACCATTATGGGGTGAGTCCATCTTCGAATAGAGTGCCCGGATATTAAAATAATCCCAAGCTGCAAGAGAAATATTTCTGAAAGGAACACCCAATACAATTCTGCTTGATCCAGAAATTCAGGTTTTTATCTTACTTAAGAAGGACGTTATAGTGCCAGTTCTGACTAATCTATACTAACATAATAAGAAAATAGATTTGTATTTATACAGGGTGTCCGGTAATTAATGGATAACCTGGAAATGACTTATAGTGGAACTGACGGACGTTCAGAAAAAAATATAAATAAAATCTATCCTAACTACTACCTGAGATATGTGTTTTTTTTTAATTACCATGTATAACTTTCTTGTATACTACGACCATAAATGAATGAAATCCATCGGCTTTTTATTGTTTTATTATTAAACACTAATTATGCTAATAGATAGACAGTCAAAAGTATGCTATGCTATAATAGCTTGCACTTTTTAATAAATATTTTCTTTATTTTTTTTTTTCTGTACGGCCTTCGCTTCTACTATATGTTTCTATGTTTGTTTGTAATGAATAAACTCAAAAACAAAAAAAGTACCGATTTTAAATTATTTTACCATTAGATAGCTACTTTATTCAGAACAACAACATTAAACAAATTAACATTAGCTATATCATCATTACCGTGGGTAAAACTATCAAAATTACGTTGCAATACCTGCAAGACTGATCGTAATGTCTATCTATCTTACTCAAGCGCTGCAGTTGACGTTCTCATCGCTTGGCGCAAATTTCACCAGAGTTATGATGGACAATCTAAAATTCCTCTAGTGTGTCCATAAGCTAACGAAGTATGATTAAAGCTAGGAATTAACTAGAATACGGACTTAATCATGAGCTTTGAACATGACGGACTAAATTGGCAGGTCGCTTGCGGCAAGCTTGATACAATCGAGCTAAATGCGTCTCAATGACATACAGTCTTTCTATTCGCGTCAATCATGACAGCTATTCAGAACTACGACGGTCGATGAACTTCATTTATTTTAGTCTAGTTTTGGATAGAGGTGTTTTGTTTTGTCTGCCTATCCATGCAGTCTAAATAGAACACGGACAATACTATTACTGTAATATGGAGCTGCAATATTTTTAACTATAGCTCGGCAGACATACCAAATATAATTCTTCAGACAGTTATATATGCAAAAAGTTGACGTGTATTCTACAATATGGCTGTTATTGCCGATCAGTATATTGCATTGAAAATAATATCCGTTTAGAAGGCTGTACTTATATTTTCTAAAATGTATCACGGGTATCTCTACAAACATTTACGGACAAAAAGAATGGGCTGGGCTTCAAAAAAAGCTTGTGGAACACAAAAAAAAATTGTCCAGTGTTGATCGAACCGACTCGGTGCCGTGACAGTGGCAAAGAAACCACCCGAACATCCATTTTTCTTTTAATATCTTCATCTTTTTTTGCTGAATCTTATGACTTAATAGGATAAAACATTGAAATTAAACTACTATACAGGGTGTCCGGTAATTAATGGATAACCTTGAAATGTCTTATAGTAGAACTGAAGGACGTTCAGAAAAAAAAATACATATATTAAAAACTGTAAGCTATATTAGCATAGCATACTTTGGCTGTCTATCTATTAGCATAATAAGTGTTTAATAATAAAACAACAAAAAACCGATGGGTTTCATTCATTTATGGTCGTAGTATACAAGAAAGTTATACATGGTAATTAAAAAAGAAACACATATCTCAGGTAGTAGTTAGGATAGATTTTATTTATATTTTTTTCTGAACGGCCATCAGTTCCACTATAAGACATTTCCAGGTTATCCATTAATTACCGGACACTCTGTATAAGGATTTTGTCGAGTAATTTAATTTCAACGTTTACAATTCGCGTAATCGTAAGATAATATGATATAAAGAACATCTAAAATCGCTTCAACAGCCATGTATCACACAACTTTTAGCTCCATACAAATCTAACACAGTAAAAGCAACGCCATACATGCAGTCGAAGTTCAACAGCAACTCAACATGTCGTTTTTGTTGTAAGCTGCACTAAACTCACTTCATTCACAGTTTCAAAGTAATTTAAGTCTGGAGGCGCTTTTATAGGCGTCTCCGTCTTAGCAAGTGCTGATGTACGAGGTGCAGGGCCAGTATTATAGCATTGTTATCGTGTATGTGAGAATGAGACGTGGGATAGAGGGCATAGCATTGTCATGCTCATGTAGTAATAACGTTAGAGATGATAGTATGGACCGAGCTTGATTAAATATGCTGTTTTAACAACTGTCTTTGCGACCGCAACAAAAGTTAAAAGTATATTTATTCATTTTGTATATCCAGCAGTGTGTAAAATGGCCATTTACGGAGGTGATAATATAATGCACAAGTGTTTGCGCAAACACAAGTGCATTCTCATTGCCTAACTCTCATAACCCGATAGCACGGCAATCCGACATGACCAAGTAGAGTTCAGGCGCATGATCAGGGTGTGTGACACCACCAACTTTTTACTCTCAGGCTGCTATTGAGAATTTACCAAATACCCGATAGCTGGTTCGAAAACCAGGTCGATCCAACAAAACAAGCCTTTGGAACTATAATTCATAGGGTGAAATGTAATAACCGGTTTTCCGAAAGAGGGTGATTGAGACTTCCCCAGGAAAGACAGCTCATTTCCATCGTTACCTAATAGTTGGTAACTGCGATCACCTCTACAACTTATATATTTCGGGTAATTTCCTAATGAGAAAATTCAGTCCTTTGAGAGGCTTACACGGAGGCATGAGTCCATCATGCAGACACCCTTCAATAGAGTTTTAGTTAAGAGTGAGATGTGACACTTACCGAGACACTAGCTGCGGCAAAATCTTCTTTTCCTCCCTAGCCTTTATTATGCCCTAGTCACTTGGGGTCGGCTTTTCTGGTCCGATATCTTTGATGATTTGATAGTTGATATCCGTTTTTACACGGAGCGGCTGCGACCTGACCTCCGCAACCCGAAGGCTAACGATACCCTACGGCTACCAGTGTCAGGATATTATAGAGCACTAACTTCCCAATAACGACTGCCATAGATGTTCATGGCAGCCGGGACCGACGGCTTAACGTGCTCTCCAAGGCACGGAGCAGGCGGAGCAGGAGATAATTGACAACCGAAAGTCAGAGGTGCGCGACGTGGGTTCGAAACTGAGACCCTCTGCATTGCAGTCTGTTGGTCTCTCCACTGAGCTATCGCTGCTTTATAGCTGCAGCAAAATGTAGGAGACTATTGCTACAAATAGAACCTAATAAATCTGGCCTATAGGGTTAAGGTATTTGATGGACTAGTATAATGAAAACTATTGATAGAAACGACATCTGCCTGATTTACTGGTTCAGTACAAAGTCGGTATGGCAGTTGGTCTGTTAAGTTATTATTATAATTTCAATTAAATCATAATTCAAGCGTCAGCCGTCGCCCTTGTAAATTAATCAGTGTCCAAGTGCACAGGACATGTCAGATGTCAGTATGCAATATTAACGTTACTTAGAGAGATATAGCAGTGCTGTTTATAAACTGTCCCACTGCTGGGCACGGGCGTCATCTCAGTGTGAGATCATTTAGGTCAAATGCAGGTTGGCAGACTTCACACATTTTCGAGAATATTTTGTACAAGACAAAATATTCATGTGAAGGAGATGTGTGAAGTTTCGGACATGCAGGTTTCCTTACAATGTTTTCCTTTACCGTTGAAGGCACCAATATTTTGACATAGGATTTCAGTTGTAATCTTAGAAAAGCAAAATATCAGTTTGTTTGTTTTTAATAACACTTTTTCAGGGATACGGAGCCTTTCCTGTGTCCTTACACAGGATACATTTAATCTAGAAAATAGTACTATTCCTGAAGGAAAGAGATTTATTGACAAAATATATATTAACACGAGCAAAACTGCGAGCAAAAACTATTATTATGATATCATATACTAGTTCTTGCCCACAGCTTTGCTTGCTTCAATCATCGGGCAAGTTCTAACAGAACAAAAGGTACCGGAAGAAATACTTTCTTAAACTCAAAATCTAGAAGGCTTTTCTACAAACCATATTCTAAAACCATAGGTAGTAAAATGTAGGTGTTATACGCCATGCCTTCGGGAATCCTGACTAATATTATAAATGCAAATGTGAGTTTGTATGTTTGTTACGCTTACACGTGTTAACTACTCTGCCGATCGTCATGAAATTTTGCATACCATTGTCCGGGGTAAAGAAAAGGACATACCTTTCATCCAAAAAAACGGAGTGTTCTGGAGCGAGTGCAGCTGCGGGCAAAATGTAGCAAAGGTAAATTCAATTTTACGAAAGCAAATCCTGAAATCCTGAAAAATTTTTGCTATTCAATTTTCCACCATAACTAGTATTTTAACACAAACCAAAGAAATAAATAATTGAACATTATACTCTCACTCTAACTTCTAGACCTCTTTAGCAAGCACCTCATAAAGCTTGATCAACTTAAACAAGACTTTACTATCGTACCCCCGGGACAAATTATTTCGTAGGCTAAAGAATACGTACAGATAAAACTACTTTTTAGGCTTTAGTTTAGGAGTAATAGAACTTTGTGAGGCTTTATGGTAATGTTGGAAGTAAATATATTCGTTCAGAAAAAGGAGAATTTATGAGGGTCTAAGGGATTCAATCAACAGTTGATATTTTTGTTGTGGAAGGGCAATTTTTAGTTACTAGTGTTTTTATTTGATTATAATGTCAGCTGCTTCCTATAGTTTCACACGTGTTTATGATTACTACTCCATTCCCATAGCTCATAACGTGAGGATATATAGGTCTTATCGCAAGAGTTGGGCTTTCTAACGCTAAAATAATTTAGCAAAGCCAGTTTTCTAGAGATTAGCGAATTCATTCGAATTCTTCAACTCTAGTTAGTACTTCAACACTAGTAGTTCAACACTAGTTTTAAGTAGAGTAATACTCTACTTAAAACTAGTGTGAATATTATTTGTATTACAATTAGATTAGATGAAGTTAGCGGAAATCTGTTAAAATTATTACGAAGAAGCACCCTTGAGTTTCTCATCCCAGGTATTGCAATAATAAATAATAATTAAAAAAAAACTAAAAAAAACACGCTTTATTAAAAAAGTAGAAAAGTATTATTATTTTTTTAAACTATTTATTTTTCTAAATTATTTTATTGTCATCTGTCCTCGATAAGTGTGCAAAGTTTCAAATCAATCCGTCGTTTTGAAAGAGGTGAAAATCTCGTTCAAAGATTCCGTTACATAGATTCGTAGATACATAAATTCATAGATACATACCAAGTTAATAACAGCGTGTTAAAAAAAAGTTGACAATATCGAACTTTTCTAATGATGCACAGCTGCGCCACAGAAACCGGTCATACTTCAACTTGCAATATTTCACTTCGAGCACAAAATATACCTGTCCGCTCAATTATTAGTCTCTCTGAATGTGTCTTTATCAATTCCCTAATGCTCTAGAGAAAGGTCCAATTAAGAATACTCTACAACGACGACCGTACGTGATGAATGTAATGAAACTAAATGAAGCATGGAACATGTCAGGAATGTAGCAAGTGGAAATCCGCAGTTTCTGCTGTTTGAGTAATAGACGTGACTCTGAAGTGCGCATCAGAATAACACCCTCAAAAGTTTTAAAAGCTTAGAATATATTGAAGAAAATTATTTATTTTATTTATGAAGTACTAGATTTAGCTACGCAGCTTCGCTCGCGTTCGTTTTTGTCAATACATTTATATGTCTCGGAAACAGCACTATTATTCTGGATGAAAGGCACCTTATCCTTTTCTGCACTCCTAACAACGTTTATGCCAAATTTCATGATAATCGGTTAAATAGTTATGATGTAAATAAACAAACTCACATTCGCATTTATAGTCATAGTTAAGATTAGGATTCCTAAATTAAAACAACAAAGGTATCCCCAAAAATTACAGCTATCGATATGGTAAATATTGAACAAAACAGCTTCATCACAAGCGTAATGGAACATGTGAGCAGAAGCATTTTTCCACTATCGATAACGCAAATGTAAATGAAAACGCAAACCTATTAAAGGAACATATTATTAAACATATTCTAATCTTTACACAATCAAACATTTCATATTTCGTATTTCATTCCTTAATCTTATAATCTACCCACTAACTATACTATCACAGTGTCATGTCCTATGGTATATTATTGTGGGGCAAAGCAGCTGATATCGAGACAATTTTTATTCTTCAAAAGCGTGCAGTACGTAGCATTTATAATTTAGAACCACGAGTTTCCCTGAAATATCGATTTAAAGAAATAGGCATACTTACTGTTGCGTCGCAATATATATTTGCTTACGTTATGTTTATTAAACATAATATTCACTTATATAATAAGAATAGTGATATCCATAACGTAAACACTAGAAATAAGCATAAGTTAGTAGGCCCATATCATCGTTTACATAAAGTTCACAATACATTTGCGGGACTCGGTATACGTTTTTTTAATAAACTACCTATTAATATAATAAATTTACCATTACTTAAATTTAAAAGCGCCGTTAAAATACAACTTATTCGGAAGGGTTATTATTCAGTCAACGACTACTTAAATGACAAAAACTCATGGAACTAGTTGCTTGTTGCATACAGGATTTAAAGACCTGTATTACTTTTAAGTCAATTTAGTAATGTAGAGGTACCTCGTGATTATTTGTGATGTTAACAAGTAACTTGTTTCTTAATTTGATTATTATTGAAGAATATAAATGCACAACCGCATTTAGTCACGGACTGCCTTTGCATTGTCACAAAGTGTAAGTGTATGCGCCATCATGCCATCTTTCAGCCTATTTTAGATTTATATCAAAACATATACCTTAGCCCAAATTATTTAATCTCTATAATATTTAATATTGTCTTATGTTTACGCGAATGTTATACATTGAAAGTAAACACTTTATACGGATTTAATTTTACTTTAAACACTGGTATTACATAATTTTGAAAACTCTAACACTACTATTATTGAAATTTTACTACTATTTAAGCAATATATTTTCTAATTAAAACAATTTAATACGTTGTTCACGTTTCCACGTTGTTGAACGTTGGGACACCTACCATCTTAGTCTCCCCGTGAACATGGCTGCTGTAAAGCAACCGAAACGTCGGGGCAAAGTGTAAACTCAAATATAAATTGTTTTAATTAGAAAATATATAGCTTAAATAGTAGTAAAATCTCTATAATATTATTAAGTTATTATTATTTTTATCTTTAGTTTTTTTATAGTCTGTATTATATGGCATAATGGCTGCAACACCTTGTCAATCTGAGTTGTAAAATACTGAAATATATTTAATTGGCGATTTAAAAGAGTGGCCGTGAGTTTCTTGCAGGTTTCTTCTCATAGGCTCAACCCTTTGACTTAGCAACTAACCTAAATGTAGCTTCAGTAACTTAGTAAACTCACTAACCCATATATTTTGACGTTCATAAGTGTTACTTTGTGACCTAAATGATTAAATGATTTTTGACTTTGACTATCAAAATCATAATCAAAGCAGAATAATGACACTTCGACATAACATGATGTTGGACAAACCAAACAAACAATCGTCACAAACAACACAACCGGTACATACTGAAACAGCTGAGTGGCAAAATGATGGAATTGCCAACAAATACATAAATTAAATATTGCTGAGCACAACTACACTCATTTACATTTGTTTGTGGACACCGACGCACAAATGTAAATTAGAGGCTAGTAATTAGGGTATGTATATGTATATAACATGAGTGTATACATAAATTTGTTATTTTAGATGTTTGTTACTATATCGAATCGAAATTTGTTGCTAAATCGAATAGATGTTGATGGAATTGGCACGCGGAAAAACACATTAGAACTATTTAATTCAGCTAAGCTGTGACCTGGATTAGATATTTCCGATTTGAAAAATTGTTCAGCGTTTTTTGGAAAATATATTCATATATTCGTCTTAGATTGTGGTTTAGATAGCGCTGTTATACTTTTTCAACACTGGTATTTTTATGGCTTACAAAATGGGGTTCCAAATCAAACCCGTTTTATTGATTAAACCGATTTGATGATCGGATGTCACTAAGCTGGAGGTATGCGATACTCAGCAGCGCATTAGCAGATTTGCTTATGCATTTTATTTTTGACGGCAAATGACCTTGTTCAGCTGCCATACATTATTAGCCTAAGAACCAACAGCCACCACCAAATGACAAATAGTGTAGGGTGGACTCAGCACTAGTCCTGAACTGTGTTAAAGCCCTTAACAAACTTGGCAGGAAAAACACAGTCAGGCTGGTGTGGGTTCCGGGGCATGCAGGGGTGCAGGGTAATGAGGAGGCTGATGTATTAGCCAAAAAGGGCTCGGAGCAACAATTTGTGGGCCCCGAGCCATTCGTAGGTCTCTCTGAGAGTACCGTCAAGGCAGCTTTGAATGCACATGGCAATGATAAACACAGGCTGGAGTGGATGGCCCTTAGGGGTCTGGAACACTCCAAGAAATTCATTGCAAACAGAGCCACGGGCTTTACCCGGAAGTTCTGCGGGTACAACAAGGGCCAAATACGCCTATTCACAGGAGCGTTTACTGGTCATTTTGGCACCAATGACTTCCTGTGCAGATTGAGATTGTCAAACAATTCGATCTGCAGAGCCTGTGGTGAACAGGACGAGTCCATATCACACCTACTGTGTGAATGTGACGCGTTGGCCGGACTAAGGATGGGTCTGATGGGATTGGCATATCCGAACCCTGAAGACTTCAGGCTTCTCCCTCTGAGGTGTACGCTGTGACTGATGCAGTACATTCATAGGGAGATAGCTCAAGGATAAACCTCGGGGCCGACACAAAAGATCCCACTGGGTCGAAGTGTCGCCGGTCTACAATGACTGGCCCCCGGATCAAGATAAGATAAGATAAATGACAAATATATCGATAATGATGATCATATTCAATTAAAAGTAAATATAAGTCACGGACACTTCTGAATCAATAGGCATACCAACCAAAATACTTACGGATTTTGAGGTTATATTATTTGTTTAGTGTGTCAGTTTGACAATGTAGTCCGCAACAGAAATATAAGTATTTTAAAAGTGCCTATCAGAGCGCTTGCATATAACATGGTCTAGATATTTTTAGACATACTACTGCAATTAGTCAATCAACTACACAAGTGGGTTTTTCGTAATAGTGTATCATGATTAGTGTCTAGATAACATAGTTATGGCTATATAGGCATCACTTTATATAAAAATAATTTATAATTTATAATTATTCATATTATATACGTATATCATTAGTAATTACAGTGGTAAAAGTTTAGAAACGTGCCTATTCGATAGGGGGTAACGGTGGTGGGGGGAGGGTGGGGAGGGGGAAGGGTAACTAATCCCCGCCCTCCCCTCCCGCCGGAGCCCTATAATTTCCGAGAAAAATTAACGTTTATTTTTAAAATTTTACTGTCATATATCGATAAATAACAAAGAATAAGAGGGCAAATCACTGTCCTTATCTAACAGTTTACAGAAAATATAATTTAATACATAAAGTCTATATTATACAATATCTTGAGAATGCATCTTCTCCGGCACTGCAGGATGTGCAGCCTCTTCGCCCTAGCGTAACAAAGCACTGGCCCATGCGCTCACCTAAGCAGCCTCGGCTTGCTGGTCGCCTGCGGCGACCAGCCTCGGCCGCTTAGGCTCGCTTGTGCCTATGCTTTGTTACTGCGGCCGGAGGCTGCACCCCCTCCGTGCCTCCGGGCTCTAAAAAACACTCTAGGGGTAGGGCAAAAAGTACCACTTGAAGTCGGGGTAAACTAATTCGGGTCTGTCACAGATTTTAATATTTACCTTTATTTTACTTCCTTTTTTCCGAATTTCGATTCGTCGATCTGTACTACTTTGCCAGGACCTATCTTGCCTGAAGTATTTTGTTTTTCTATTGCGGAACGGAATGAATGTCAACAAAACAACTTAACAAAATGGGAGCAATGCGTTTCGTTTCCCATAAAAAAAAGTACAGGCTCATTTTTATAGACTTTGAAATAAATATCTATAATAATAACTTTAATTTATAAATATTTTGACACTGAATTGCATTCCTCCCTACTTCCCTAAGTAGAAAGGAACGTAATTCTGTGTCAATTACTTATTCATAACCTCAAAAAACGCAATATGAATTTCGTATTTTTTTTTAAATGAGTGGTCTCCGGCAAGAAAAAATTACTGATTGTGGCTCAGAAAACTCTCTAGTATCACGTACTACCCTTAGATTCTGCCCAACGAATAGGCACGTTTCTAAACCCAACCCATTACAGTTAGTAATCAGCTAAAACAACTTAACAATTGTGGAGTAGTCCATTGCTGTATGCAGCGAAGAGCTGCCTCGTCTTCTAATACCATACAACCAGTAGCTGAGCCGCAATTAATGCAAAATACACTTTGTAATTCCATTTTACAGTTAACTTAAGTCCGTGTTGTATGCCAAGTTGTCGTGCCAATAGATCCTTATGTCACAGCCAGAGGTCTTTAATTTGTGAAGAATCAGAGTAAATTTTTCAAGCCAAGTCGTTAATAAAATCCTTTAACATAAAATGCCGCAAAATAAGGTATGTAGGTATACAAGGAAGTCAAGGAATGACAAGTCAGACAAGTGCTGTTTGGAAAACCCCCGTATTACTTTTTGGTTTTTGATTGACTTGGATCAGTGTTGCCATGCTTGCACTGTAGAAAAGCGTATAATACCGAGATAATGGTATTTATGATGGCCTCTTTCATTATATATTATTACTTTTTACGAAGTTGGATATATCTATAACGAAATTAAATAATTATATTCATAGAATGGTATTGGTATTAACTAAGTAAGAAAAATTCAGACAAACTAAATAGGGAATAAATTATTTAATGAAACCGTACACATATTGTTATAATTGTAGGCATGGCAGCACTGCGTGTCGCAGATTTAATGGAGAATAGAACATAATGGAGGCCGGTGTAATTGAAATAGCGAAAACACTTTTTAAAACGATAACAAGATTCTAAAGTGTCTGTGAGATTGTAATGATTGATTATTAAGTCATAAAATAAAATATAAATTATTGTTTAGGTAGAATATGTGTTGATTCATAGGCTAACATTTTCAATGTCCTTTAATTTCGTTTAAAATTCACTTATAATTTAAGTGAATATTGTCACCATTATGAATAAACTGCGTTTCAAATCAAGAAGTTCTTACAACGCAACGCAAGGCAAAGAAAATTACTTTTCATATGATCATCCAAAATCATATTTTATCAAATTTATTGTTCAGAGAAGATACACGATTCTAAAGACCACTTACTTGCATGTCAGTATCAGTAATTGGTTTCATATTTCGTAATGCGAAAATTTCGTGTCCCTTTCGGAAATGACTTCGTCATATCACGACTTCTTTATGCCTATATTTTGAACATTCATAAAATTTTATCAGTTTTTGCTAGACTCCGACTCCTTATACGAACTTAAAATATGACCATACTTTACTGTTACACGTTGTTTATCTAATCGGTTATGTACACACACATTATACTATTCTAATACCACGCCCTCCTCTATAACTACTCTTACATGTTTACAAATTTGGTTTCCCTATCTACCAACCCTCGGATCATAAAAGAGGAGATCTGGCTAATAACCAGTGACGTCATAATTTTCTTCGACTTGAAGCCCTTTTTTTTTTTATACCCAGGAAAAATGCTTGATGCACTACCCGCCGGCTAGGGGACGGCACCGGCGGGGCATGTGGGACTCACCAGCCGAGTGCTGGTACACCCACTAAAAAACCTGGGGTGTTCTCTCTCACCCAATGGGGGGGGGGGGGCCACTTGGGAGTCTAAAAAGATTCATCCATAGCAGGCCCCCGCGACTTGAAGCCCTAGCTCAACCTTACCTACTCTACGCACTCTATACGTAAATTCCTTCTCCCACCAAATATTCTCTTTATTATCGGCATCTAACCGTTATCCTTGTCCACTTATTTCAACGCAAAAGGCTCAGAATACACGAGAATTTTTCCTCCAGTAGCAAGCAACAATATCTATCAGTGTGTAACGATACCAATTTGAAAGAATGCCAGACGTCTTCATTTAGCCGCCGTGCAAAATTGAATTTATGTGACAACCTGTCTACGGGCAGAAATTCCATTTCCATTCCGTAGAATACGACGGTTTTGGTACAAGATGGGGTGTGCTGTGAGTGTCAGCGGTACTGTATTTGATGTATTTGAACGAAACCGGACAAGTGCGAAAAAGATTTGCACATTGAAGGTGCCATGCTGTTTTACAATGGCGCAAGTCTTATGCGCGGCTGATGTTTATTATTGGTTCTTTTACTTTTGAGTTTACACTGTAATCATCACAAATTTGAAAATTTCGTGTTATTTCTTTTTATAGAAAAAAATTGATAAGGTAATGTTTTTTTTTAATTTTTTATTATACTACTATGTTGGCAAACAAGTATACGGCACACCTGATGGTAAGTGGTCACCGTAGCCTATGGACGCATGCAACACCAGGGGCATCACTTACGCGTTGCCGGCCCTTTAGAAAGGAGGTTGGAAGGAGAAGGAGCGGAAAGGGGAGAAGGGGGTGATTGGGCCTCCGGAACTCTCACTCACCGAACGAAACACAACAGCAGGAATACTGCTATTTCACGTCGATATTCTGTGAGAGGATAGTCCTTCCCCGGTCGAGCCGGCCCATTTATGCTGAAAACAGCGAGGCTCTACTACTACTTACCTGTACAAGAACTTTGTTATTGTTTGCTTCTTTTATTGTTAGGATATACGTTACTAGATTTTCTTGCGGTTTCGCTCGCGTTCGTAGATTATGTCAATAAATTGTATCCCTCAAAATCAGTACCTTTTTCTAGTTGAAAGGTATATCATATGTCTTTTTCTGTAGCCTTAACAACGTGTAAGTGAAATTTCTTGGTGATGGATTGAGTAGTTACGACGTGAAAGTGAAACAGATAAACAAACTCACATTCACATTATAATATTAGTTAGGATTAGGATAACAACATTTTAGTCGGCCACCTATAAAGGCAGACCACGTAGTTTAACTAATAGAGTTCCTTTAACACAATGGGGTACAAAAATCTATATATAGGTTTCTATGCTGATGACTAATAGCGCAAGCAAGGATATGACCCACCTGATATAAGCACGCAACAGTAAAAGTATTAATCGCTCGATTCTTATCCTACACACTCGTTTAGGTGTCATATGAACTTTGCATCACATGAACACTCCCACATAAGTGTCGCAACGGATTAAAGACGCAAACGTGAGTGACGCAAAATCCATAGCTGACATACAGTTGAAATTTATTTTTATTGCCCGTGGTGGCCTGAGTACCTAGTGGTAAGTGGTAACTACTGTTCATGCACTTTAACATTGCTATCTTCACAGACAAGCTCAGCTGATAGTACACTGGTAGTACTCTTTAAATCTCATTCGGAGTAAGACAACTCCTACGGCTTAGGAATCACGTACGTGGGAAAAATTATCTCTATAAGCGCAGCATGTCGAAGGGCCTCACAGTGTGGAAAGGATGAATACTGCTGCATCGAGTGATATGATAGTATTGTTGTGTTGAGCAAATCGCTACCTCCTGTGACATAAAATAAAAGCGCCATTCTAGTGTATCGTATGCTACTTTTTTACAAAATTAAATAACTAATTTAATATGTTAGCAAGCACAGACAACCAATATGGCTTACAGTAATAAAATATTACACTGACTGAACTCTTTCTATATTTTAAATTGAAAGAGTCGAGTAGCTTGGTGAATTTCTTGAAGACTGGGATTGAAAGATGCGCGATTTTATGGGTATCTTTTGAGTAATGAATGACTGCAAAGTAACTAGTACAGTAAGTTTTAGATAGATGATGATTTACGGAAGAGTGTTTAGGATGACTATTTGCAAAGTCGATGACGTGAATATCTATTAAATTAGGATTGGTAAGTTCAGTGTATTCACTTTTATTACAATTATTTTCATTTTTAATGCCTTTTACATGCAAGTTATGAGAAAAGCTGTATTGAAGCCTTGTCTGCATATAGAAGATTTACTTATTAAACTTATTAATATTGCCTAGTTATGGTAAAAATGTTCTTTAGAATTTGTGCCTGTCTATTTATTCCAGCATCACACGAGAACTTTTAAAAAGATTTAATGTAGTTTTCGCAGTTTATCTAAGTTTTATTTGATATCTTGCAGTAAAACCGACAATACAATACACTAGCTTAATCTGCCGCGGCATTGTACGCATTTATCCTTCAGAAACGCATACCGAGATAAAATGTTTATGTTAATTCAAGCCATGATTTATCTGAGTGACAAATTAAACACCTAACAAATATCCTAAGCTACAAACACCGATACAACTATTAAATTCATGATATTAAAAACATAATTAGTATTCCACGTAAATGAAAATACAGGTCAGCTGTAAAAGCTTGGACCTACACGAGTAACTCGTGGGCAAAATTTAATACATTTCAAAATCACACAAGCGATACTCGTTGACTGCAAAACATGGAAGTATATTATTTCCTTTCATTTCTGCCCCATTTCTCCAATAGGAAGCAGATATTGGTAGCGAAGAATTTCATTTGGTGAAATATTATATTTTCTTTCAATGTAAGAAGTCGTTTGTCAGAAATTTGATTACTCTAAGTACCCTTTGCCTACGAGAAAATAGTAATGAATAGATGATTTCATCTTAATATAATTAGAAGAAGCTAAAACGGTGTTTATTTTTTAACTCTATTAATTTAAAGCTCTTATATTTTTTAACTTTGAAACGATACTATTACTCAAGTATTGTGCTCCTATTAGGTCAATTAATTATGATGTACACCTGTACGGTAGACAGCGGTCTAAATAATAGATCCTCATTTCGACAGTTTTGGTTCTAAGACCCTATGGTAGGTCACCAGACTTTAACAGGGTCACCTCCTATCACATGAAAGGCTAAGTATTTCCTAGCAGAAAATTCATCAAAATTTCTTCCAACTTAGGAATAGTAAGGTTATGATCGATTGCATGTGAAAGCGATTCGCGCGGCCTTGCCATCTATGGTTATACTGAGGAACACCGTGGTAGGTATTACCAGGGTACCTTTTCCTCGGTGAGCCCGACATAACCTCTCCGTCGCCCCGCGGAGAGGTATGCGTCAAAACATTACCACAAGTAAAAAAAAGTTATTGGTAAGTTTAGTGTGATTATAAATCTACATTATTATTTTTCAGTGCTTGATACATTCATAGCACGGCCATTGTATGGCACGGGGCAATGGCGGCAATACTCGCATTTCACCAAATATATTATGGTCTCGACTGACGTTATGACTGTCCCTCAAGTATATTTTCAACCTCTTTACTTCAAGACTTACCTAAAACAAAACACAAAACAAACTCTTACTCAACCCAGGCATCAAACCCAACAAAATTTACCCACAACATCAACGACACAGTAATTTAATCTACACTTCGTAATAATACCTCCCATTTTAATTTGCTCAGCGGGAACCCCATACAATCTAGTATCAACGTAAAACACACGCCTTAGCCTTCTCCTAAACAAGTTCGTAAAACATTCTATATCCTCACGACCCTAAATAAAGGGGGATAAGCAAGTAAAATAAACACATTGTATACACGACAGCGTTGTATTTATTATAATGGGACTGAACGAGGCCGTCGTACTGAGTTATATGCTTCTCCTGTTGCCTTCTGTTTTTTGAGATATTCAGCCATTTTTGTTTTACTTTAGATTACACCGTTCGCTTAGGATGAAAGTACAACGTACAACGTGTAACTATAACATGTGGTCATATAGTGTATCCTATATATAAGATTAATAGCAGCGATAGCTCAGTGGCGAGACCAACAGACTGCAATGCAGAGGGTCTCGGGTTCGAACCCACGTCGCGCACCTCTGACTTTCGGAAGTTATGTATATGACTTTTCGTATATGTGCGTATTGATTGATAATTATCGCCTGCTCCGTGCCTCGGAGAGCACGTTAAGCCATCGGTCCCGGCTGCTATGAACATCTATGGCAGTCGTTATTGGGAAGTCAGTGCCCTATAATATCCTGACACTGGTCTAGTCTCAGAGTATCGTTAGCCTTCGGGTTGCGGAGTTCAGATGGCAGCCACTCCGTGTAAAAACTTATATCCAGTCAAATCAGGTTAGACTAGAAAAGCCGACCCCAAGTGACTTGGGAATAATAAGGGCTAGGAAGAAGTGTATCCTATATACAAAGTAAAATATATATCTTTATATAAAAGATTAGGAATAATATTGTCTTCTGTTTACGCGAATGTTATTCATTGAAATTAAACTACTATATACGGATTTTATCGCGTTGTTTATTAATCACTGTATTACAACATTTTGAAACTATAACACTACTACTACTATTGAATTTTACTAATTTATAAGCTAATAAAATTATTTAAACTATCAAATTTATCGGGGAGAGAGTCCGTGACCATGGCTGCTGAAAAGCAACCGAAACGTCGGGAAAGTGTAAACCTAAATATATATAGATTTAATAGTTTAAATAATTTTATTCGCTTATAAATTAGTAAAATTCAATAGTAGTAGTAGTGTAAGTTAGGAAGAATCCCGGACTCGCGGGGCTTTACACACATTTAAAAGCGGATATAAAGAACAACCATTTGTGATTCACAAATTCTAGTAGCGTAGCGGGATTAGAACTAACAACCACTCGGAGTAATGGCATTGACGAGATGACCATATTTTAAACCAGTACACACAGCTACACATCAAGTTAGACACCCTATATACGCATAACTACGCTACATACAAAATAGAGAATTGTCGGAAAGGGACAGTGCATAGTGGTGTCGATGTAATGGTAAGGATAGAGCGTAACAAAAATATAACGCACTCTCTCGCACGATTCGCAGCGTTCAACTTGTAATAGTTCAAAGTCCAAACAGTCTAGGTTGATGTGTGTGTACGAATATGTGCAGTTAAAATATGTAGGTATAATATTTTTTAAATTAAGATTGTGTGTTTTAAAAATTTGACGGTAGGTTTTAAATGTATGTTCGATCCATGTTACGGGGTTCTGCTTATATATAGCCGGAGGATTGTAGGTGTTTATACCTGTTTTCCTTTTTAAGGATATGACAGATATGTGGTCAGTTACTATCTAGATTCCATATACATAAATAGTATTTCGGCATGCCTAATAAAAGGCTGACAATAAAAGGATTCACTATTTTTGTATCATCCTATGTTTTAAAAACAAAGGAGATGTTACATTTTCGGCTACAAAATGTACGGTACGTCAAAAAAGAGGAAATATTACCAGAAATCAGAGTAAAATGCTATTCCAAGAATTTACTTGTAATTGAGATTGTACAAGACGAAAATATTTTTTCTGTTATTGCCATATTCAATATGGCGGTACAATGGATTGTAGCATTAGATAATGCGTTCAGAAATTGTATAAGATGAACTGATAGAAGATAAATATCACAAAGATATAAAATAAAAATACTTTGGTATATATACCTACATTGTAGCATATTGCGACTACAATACAAATAAATACAAGTAATTGTTAGAACCCAAACCTTATGATAAAAGTATATTTATAGAACTGCACCAGTCTTACAGGTCCTGTGCATTTCGGAACGAAATATTCTTGATGACATTTTGACGTTAACACTTGACAATTATGTTTCTGTCAATGATTTCTTAGTCATGTATTGTCGTTTGCGCGTGCGCTTAGATTTTCGTGACTTCTGCTGTTATTTTGTTTTACTCGTTCTGACCGATTCCCTACGACTTTGGCTTTGTTTAACGGTTTGTTCTCTACCATCCAATTGGGCAAACAGTATAGAGGGCTATTATTGCAGTTGCGTATGTGGAATGCGAACTGTTGGATGTTGTGCTCATGTGATGACAGTAGTCTGGTACCTTGGCTGGGCTCGGTACCAAAGTAATATTGTTAATACTAGAAGGTAGTGATGAGATGGATTGATACATAATAAATATTAAAAAACCAAATTGTTGTTTCATTTAAGTGTACCTATTTCAGTTCCTTGTATTCATACGTTTTTACTTTTTATAAACTAGTCGTGATGTAATGACAATGTGAACTTTCCAATGGTGCCTATTAGAGAGTCGTAAAACGTAGCAACACGCTTTATAGAAGCGATTCAATTCACTGACTAGTTTTTTTGCACTTTATAGGTTATGTAAATGTCATAGCTTTAAGGTCATAATATTCCGCCATGATTGTTCAGATAAACGTCAAATATTTTCGATTTTTATTTTGTCCATCTTCAATATTGTTTTAATGTGGATATTTTTAGTTTAAATATGTTTATGGGTTAATTTCCTAGGATTTTTAACCACGTACATGTTGTAGCCGGAGTTCCATACAAAAATGAAACGTCTCCTTTATCTATTCTATTCTATCTGTGTGCCGTTTACATATTGATTCGATTCGAAAACTACACATATCGATAAATGAACAGTCCTACAGAGTAACAGTACATAGTATAAGTTAACTATGTAATAGAGATGCGCATATCGATATCACACAGTTATCGATATAGTTAGTACGGCAATTCCCCTCACTACGGTCATCAGCGACTGGCTCCAGGCGGAAATTTGTCGACGCTATTATGTATTACAGCGGGTGTTGAAGCTATTGCTCTAGGCGAACAGCGAAATATTATATAAGATTCTGTACATGACACTGATTTACTTTAAAGAAAGATATTAAGTTAAAAATGAAGGTAGTCGTATTATCTACTACATCGGCTTTTTATTGCCTCGGTGCCGCAGTGGTTGTGAATGCGACTTCTATGCCCGAGTACTTGGATTCAAATCTTAGGTCGAATAAATAGTTACTTATTATCCACGCATAGGAATTATTATTATTAACCTCTGAGTCTTCTTCAAAGAGGTTAATGAAAACACTATGTCTGTCTGTTAGTGACAGGCATAGCTCCGGATCCATTGAACCGATTGACTTGTAACTTGGTGTACAGACACCTTGGGGTCATCCCTCGGTTGAGTTTGAATATGGACCCTGTAGGTCTAAAGATCTCTAACATATAGGGGTCACAAGGTCATAAGGTCAGGGGATATCTACCAACAGAGTGATTTGGAAGACCAAGGGCTTTTACCCAGCAGAAAAAAAAATTAAGTTCACCTGAAGACGAAGAGGTTGAATCCTGGGTTTTTACACCTATCTCGTTGTTATTGGGTTTGTCTGTCAAAAAATTCTCAGTAGCAGCACGCAGTCTAAGCCAGTTCTCGATGGACAGCAATATGCTTACCAACCATTACCTAGAACCTAAAACCAACGCTGGCAAAATGTGGATGTAATGCATCTCTGTCTACCTTTTGGGGGCTATCTTCGGTGTTAGACTATTTAAACTATCTTTATATATATCAATCTTCTGTGCGTCTGTTTGGAATTAAACTCCACCTAAACGGCTGGACCGATTATGATGAAATTTATTGTGTGTGTTCAAGTGGATTCGAGCATGGTATAGACTTGTTTTTTTTTCGTTTGGGCAGAACTACGTCTGTCTGGACGGTAACTCCGCATTATGAATAATTCGTGTAGCACTTCAAAAAAAGGACACAAAGAACTCCTTGACTCGGAACAACTATATATTGTGGATCACACATTGTTTTGTCACGTGTGTGATTTGAGTACTGCACTCGGCATAGGTGCAGAGACGTGTTCATCATTAAAACCACTACGTCACCCCTGTGTTGACTATTGTAGGTATAACATTTTAAAAATACGCTCAAGCATATGCGAAAACTCTACACTTTTACCCAGCAATAGTATTTCCAGTTCCACATATTAATGTTCACACGTATTTATACGGTAAACACACAAGAGTACACAAACTTACGCTGTGGCCTACATTCCGTGCATTTTATAAATATTGTTACAAAAACTGCTGCAATTAAGAGTTTAACACACCAACTGTTTACTGGCGGTACAGTCGTGAAGATAAGCTTTACGAGGATTATGTAGGTACGAGTGTTAGCGGAGCGAGATGAGCGGAACTGGTGATGACATTTATTTGGTAGGACTAAGTACTTTAATATAAATAACAAATTAAACATAGTAGAAAGCTTGTACCGTATAGGTATAAAGATTGGTTGATAGCAGTTTATTGTTTTTAAAATTAAACAGTCATAAGCATTGGGATTTTTGATATTCTACTAATGTAAATTTTAGCGGATATAATTAATAAGCGTTAATATGAACACAGTATTTAGATAGATCACTTTCTGAAGCGAATAAACATCATAATAAATATTAATAAGTTGTCTTCAAGCGTTTTGATGTAAGAACCTTGTAATACTTTTGTTTACTTGTAAATTTTTTTTTAATGGGCCGTTCTTACCTTTTTTGTTATAAAATACCTACTTACTAATGACACTGGTTAAAATAGTTATTACTATTTTAAATAGTCATACACCTTCCTTCATCACATTCCTTTAAAGATTTTACATACATAAACATACGACCTTTTATCCCCTAAAAAGTAGACAGATTTGTTTTACATGCACATTTCACCTGCTGGCTTTCTACAACTTGCCTGCAACTTGTTTAAGTACAACACCTTCTACAAGAGATATTCTACAACAATACAATCTTCCATATCACATATTTCGAAACAAGAAACCTCGCTCATCTTACGATAAGACATCGCCCTAAATACAAAAGCTAAATACTCGACTTTTTTACGCAACTTACATAGCACGATGGGTTTTAAAATACTCTTAGCGTCATTAAAAATGTAAGCGGGAAGTAAAGTGAAGATGAGGCACTTTACCACTGAAGTGAAGATAAACCCGGCGTTTTTAAAGTACTGTTTAAAAGAGGATATATAAGAAACGTTTTAAAAAAATTATTATTTTGAAATTGGCAGATTTTTTATGGTATGTGTATGTTTTGGTTGAAATAATTCTGCAAAATGAGATCAACGTCAAGAAGATTGCAGCTACATAACATTGTGTTGTGTTCCTACAGTAAGTTGGTTTTCCAGTCTTTTCGGAAGCAATACGCTGGCAGCAAAAGCTAAACTGCACCTTAAAGACAATCACATCCAAATAATATTATATTGTGTTCCTACGATGAATAGTTTTTGCAGAGATTTAGGGAGGTGCTACGCTGTCAGTAGAAGGAGGCAGTGCTTCTCTGCTGTAAGTAGAAATAAGCTTATTTGCGCCCTGGAGCGGTTATACAAGCTTGTGGTGTGTTTCTACAACGAGTACGTTTTTTAAAGATTTAGGATTACCTGCAACGTAAAGAAGATAGCAGGCCATTAACCTTGTGTTATATTTTTACCACCAGACGGTTCAGCAAAGACTTAAGGAGAAGCTTCACTCTCAGTAGGATGATCAGAGTTTAACGCCTCTTGTGTAGGCCGCGCAGCAAAGCCTTACCTTCAACTACACCTTTATGTAGAGCATATTTTATAGTAAAAACCTATCTTACCCTAAACTACACTAAATCGAGACATTATAATAAAAGCCTTGTGCTTGGACGCCAGCGTCCGTACACTGAAGGACGAATTAAAACCAACATTTTTGAGACGCTTGTAAAATATGTACGTGAAGTAAAGGTTTGTACCCCTTTTTACGAAAATTGCGCGGACGGAGGAGTATGAAATTTGCATAGTTAAAGTTTATATGGAGAAGGAAGGGCGAATAATATTTTTATAAAATATGTTGTAAATGTTATGTTTATATTTGTAACTATGGTTTTATAATGTTATATGTTTATTGTAATATGTTTGTAACTATGGTTATCTATACCTTATTTAAATATATGTAATAGAGAAAAACAAAGTAGCAAGCTTAAGAATTTTGGTCGAATTTTGACCACTAGGCGACCGCTAGTGAGATTAAATCGACCAAAATATATCTGTTGCAAAGCAAAATCATCAAAATTAATCTACAAGGAAAACCTTTTAGAATCAGCTGTTGGTTGTCAACAAGGTGACCCTCTTGGACCACAAATTTTAGTTTAGCTGTTCACCCCATCAGTAAGCAGCTAAATTCAAAATTTTATATACCTAGACGATGGCACCCTAGGAGGAGATGTAGATAAAGTATACCAAGAATTGGCACTTTTTAAAATAAGTTTCAATCAATAGGTTTGAAACTTAATCCAAGCAAATGTAAAATTTTTGTCGGCAATAACATCAATAAGCTGTCGGTATTATCTAAATTCAATTCTTTGGCACCTAATATTAAACTTTTAGATAAAAACTCTTCGCCTCCTTAGGTCCCCAATTGAATGAATTGAAAGATGAAATTTTGATAATTTTATAGAGGAGAATATTCAAAATTTTTGTGAGACGTTACACAGGTTAATTCAACATAATATACATACATTCAACTTTTACAACTATCCGATAGTTGTCTTTTCGTCCCTAAATTTACGTATGCCCTGCGATCTTGACACTTTTGGAAACATTGGACACTTAAAAAAAAATTATACAAAACACTAAAAGTGTTCAAGTCTTAAATGTGGCCATTAACGACTGAGCGTGGTTACAAGCGAGCTTGTGAATTCGCTTGGGCGGCCTCGGCATTCGAAAAATTACTGATGTCAGTTTACCAGCTTTCCTATCTCCGGTCCATAGCACGGAAAAATTGAGCAGGAAAATCTTGGCACCTACATTGGTTAATTCTGAAGTGCTGTGCATGACCGACGCCGTGACCGCTTGGAGATTTGCTTGCCCAAACACTGATTTACCCGAAAACCGACTCTCTCAAAGACAGTGGGATAGGCCGTTATGCAGCATAGTTCGAGAAAATCGCATAAATACATCACCCTGTGCTGCTGAACGTGCCAGCTTGCTGGCTAGAGAGGAGTCAGGCACTCCCATCGTCCAACATATGTACTATGTTGGACGATACGACCTCCTCATTGCTTCTTGTTTGTGCTTAGGCAATCTTTGTGTTTATCCGCATCGGTGTCTTTGTGGAGAAGCCGTCGACAATCTTGGTCACAATGGCCTGTCATGCAGCAGGAGTTCTGGTCATATATCACGACACGCCAACCTGAATAACATATTCCATCGGACTCTTGTCACCGCTGGCGTTCTGACTCAGCTTGAGATGGCAAGAGACCAGATGGTATGTCATTACTGCCATTGGAAATGGGTAGGCCTTTGATGTGGGACGTAACTTGTGTCGACACCCTTGCGCCATCATATCTTTCTACACACAGTGGGTTGTGCTGGTGCTGCTGCTGCTTCAACGGACACGCTCAAACGGCACAAATATTAAAACCTTATTAGTGAGTACATATTTGAACCGTTTGGTGTCGAAACACTGGGGCCATGGGGTCCAAGTTTAGGTATATTTATAGAGACCTAGGTAAGAAGCTGACGCTTTGCATGGCCAGAGGGCTGGTTTTTTCTTTACACAAAGAATAAGTATTGCCATTCAACGTGGCAATGCTGCCAGTCTTCTGGGCACGTTGCCAATTGACGATGATGTTGAGGAATATTATGACGCTTTTTAATTTTGAAGTCTTATTTTTCTCTTATATTTCTGGTATAGAATTTGTGTAAATATTATGTTAATTATTCAATTATGTCATTAATAAATCTTGCCTTCCAACAAAAAATTATCTTATATCTAGGTAAATAAAGACAAAACTCCTAAGTACATTTATCGCCATATATTTTTACGATCTTTATCCATGACGCACTTTCATATTATTACAAATTGTATACAGCCTAATAGAATAGATATGTCGCATAATTTAAATAAATTTCTACTTACACAACTCGGTTTTACTAACCCTTTACTGTGTCTTAAATGTCAGCTGTGAGTTTTTACTTTTATAACTTAAGTTGTAAATGTGTAAAGCTTCAAATTGCCATAATATAGACGCGCGTTAAACTGCCACTCGTAAAAACTGTAAGAATGCTTAAAAAATAATTAAAGTATTTTACTTATCGCAGGGGTGGTACGTTGAGATATTTATATTTTTATAAAACATCGGTGGCACGCATAGAGGCTTTTGATGACAAGATGTTACCGGTGAATATAGGCATTTATATTATAGGTAGTACTCGCGTATTATTGTCCCTAAGGAATTAAAGAGGAGATGAAAGGAAAGGAATGGACGACGTAGGTACCTATATGAGTTTCTAGTTGTCTAAACAATTTCGAATAAATTTCGAATTCGCCTATTCTTGCAATAAAAACCTTTCAAAATAGAGTTCCGATCTTGTTACGTAAACAGAAATACAATTTCTGTTCTGTATTTTAAATTAGAGTAATACGTGTAATATTTGTAACACTGAGACCCGAAACTCTATTTTGAACACTCTTCATCACAAAAATTCGCTTTCAGGTATGTACTTTGAGTAAAATTTACATATTTAAACGTTTTCCTGATTGGACAGAGTCTGCTCTATACAATCGTTCGTAGCATCAATCAGTCAGCCAGTCCGAGTTGACACCAGCAATTGAATGTTTTACCAATTTAGTTCATCAATGTACTTTTCGCTGAAGCAATTACACTGAATTTCAATACGGTTTTCGTGATACCGTTGCAAAAAAAGAATGTACTATGGTTTAACACAGCTGATCCTGCGTTCCGCGTTTCACAGAAATTATTTGTATAAAACACTGACAGTGTTTTATTCCGATAACTCCTTTGAATAATGGTCGAATCGAATAATCGAGCTATATTTGAAGACTCATCATTTCATACCGTTTAATTATTGTAGATCAGGTCTTGGAGTCGATCTCGAGATCACCTACAAATATAAACGTGAGCTCATACCGAAAGGATCAACGAGGCTATCAGATTTTCAAAATTTACATTAGTATCGTTTATAAAAATGTGACATATTATAATAATATTAGGTCTGTATATAAACTGTTCCAATGCCGAGCACAAGCCTCTTCTCAATGTGAAAAGGGATAGGCCATAGTCCATCACGCTGGCCCAGTGCGAATTGGCAGACATCACATATCTTAAAAAACATTATGAAGAACATGACGTGCAGGTTTCTTCACAATGTTTTCTTTACCGTTGAATCAAGCGATCATTAATATGACATAAATACGCTACAAAACATTTTACATATGGTACGGCGATAATAAATGCTATTGTTGCATTTTCATTTCATTTTTATTGCATTTTCGCTTAAGTCAGTTTTTTAATGTGTACACCTCTGCCTAGTCCTTCAAGGTTATAAAAGTGTAACTCAATTGTATGATCTTTAATTATTGCACCTTTGCTATTCAACATATTTGTAAACGACATTGAAACCTGTTTTCATAGCTCTAAACTGTTGTGTTTCGCGGATGACACGAAAATCTATGCAGCAAGAACAGCAAGAACTTCACTGTCCGACGCACAGTTACTGCAGTTGGACCTCACGCGCCTCGTTCATTACTGCCACGTTAACAAAGTCGACCTTAACCCCGCTAAATACTCCGTTGTAAAGTATAGTCGAAATAAAGATAACTTAGCGTTTCAATACATAATACAAGGACACCATATCACTAGAAAAGAATCTGTTCGTGACTCGGGTGTTATTCATGATTCAAAATTGCTCTATGACAAGCACATTGATGGCATGGCAACAAAGGCCTCTGTTTTATTATGCGATCATCTGTTTATTTTAAAAATGCTAAAACCTGGAAAATTCTCTATTGCACTTTCGTCAGAAGCATTTTGGAATACGCATCACAGATATGGAATCCGCGATACGATACGTACGTTATGAGAATTGAGAGAATTCAAATAAAATTTATTACATCACATGTATGTAATAAATTTTATTTGAATTCTCTATCATCTACAAATTCCATTTAAAACAAGTCAATATCTAAACATTTGTAAAAAGTTTCACCTGCTGACCCTTTCTGATAGAAGAAATATTGCTGATGTTTGTTTTATACTTAAAAATGCCTCAAAAACATAAATTGTCCCGTATTAAACAACCTCAATTTCCAAGCGCCACTCAAGTTATTAAGATTTGCAAAACCCTTGCATGTGCCTAGATCTTCTTCTAACTATCGGCAAAACTTACCTTAATCGAGCGAGCAATAGCTTTAACTCAACTGCTAAAGATCTGAATATGGATTTATTCTGCACTAGTAATAATAATGTCCTCCAGACCAAATTAAGGTCACGGCGACCAATCTGAACGGAGACTAGCCATCTGCGCAGTAGATATTACAGTGCACAAGCGCGTGCGCAAACGCAAGTGCACTCTCTGTTCTTTAACTCTCATAATCCGATGGGACGGTAATCCGACACGACCGGAGAGAGATCAGGCGCAGGATCAACGGCTTTACGTGCTTTCCGAGGCACGGGGGTGTCTAACACCACCACACCAGTTCTTTGTTTAAACTGCTTTATTGCTAGCTGACCTGTATTGTACTTAGGTTGTATGTAATTGTATACGTGTAAATGCTATTTTCTTAGAAACTACGTGCAATTATTAATGTAATGTTAAATGTTAGAACCTTTAATTGGCTATCGAATACTTATTAAAATATATTGTCAAACTAGGATAAGCTAATAAAATTATTTAAACTATTAAAACTATTTATATTTAGGTTTACACTTTCCTCTACGTTTCGGTTGCTTTTCAGCAGCCATGGTCACGGGGAGCCCGTGACCAAAATGTAAACCTAAATATAAATAGTTTTAATAGTTTAAATAATTTTATTAGCTTATAAATTGAGAGAATTCAATAGTAGTAGTAGTGTAATAGTTTCAAAATTATGTAATACAGTGATAAATAAACAATGCGATAAAATCCGTATATAGTATTTTAATTTCAATGAATAACATTCGCGTAAACAGAAAACAATATTAGGATAAGCTGTTGAAACTCCATAAATAAATAAATAAGTACCTAAAATAAGTTTTAGGATTCTTAAAATCTAAACTTATAACTGACATTTCTACAATCAAATCGTTCTTGTGATAAAAAATACATCAAGAAATGATTTTAGCGGCTTAAACTATCCTCTCCGTAACACTTGCCAAGAAATATATTTCTGTTAAGGCATGGTTCCGCAGTCACCTACATGCGCTATGCCAAGCGAGACTCAAGGGATGCATAAAAACTTTGCTTGAGTGTACTTGCTGAGATTAGTTAACGCAATCTTATTTAAGATTACAAATTTAATGCATGTCTTTTTACCGCCTCGTTAGTGCCGTTGTATAAGACAACATTTATGTTTACGATTGTAAGATCTTGGGATCGACTCTGGTGTCGGGTAAAATTCTAATAAGTCTTACTGTCAGCAAATTCACGGCGTTTGAAAATGTGTTCAGTAGATGGCCATCGGTTCGTCCCGTATTACATATCTCGCGATATGCGGGTGAGTACACTTTTGACAACGCTTTCAGGTAAAAAGCTATGTTAAAAAAATGATAAGTCTAAACCAGTATTTAAATGAAATAGTAAAAATGTAATTTTTTTTACGAATCTTCTGGAAAACTCCGAAGTAATCGAAGAAGAGTCTATTGCCGTGTACCAGGAACAGTTTTAGATTCCGTGCTATTAAAAAATTCTTGACCGAAAAGCCAATTAATACTTTGCGAAACATTACTGATGCGCGATTAAGGCAGTTCATTCAAATATATTAACGAAAAACAAATGTAAATTATAAGTACTTTTTATACAATTACTATTTTTACATATTTACAATTAACCGCACTTCGTACACGTGGTGAATTTGGAAGTAGATATAATATCTCTATATTATTCTTTCTTTGCATGTGACATGTGACTAACATAATAATTGACTTCCAAGCGGCGTATCAAAATGTGCTTCATTTTGATACGCCACCTGGACTACGCCAGTTTAAAAGACAGACCTCTAGCAATAAAGCTGTGAAAACCGCATTCAGTTTCGTACAGTAATTTTTGGGTTATGGGCGTACAAAAATACAGACAGATGAAAAATAAAAATAAATGTTGTTTTTGCTTGTATATCTTTTACCCCTCGTATTAATTGTCATAAATATCTGATATATACAATTTTATTACATGTATAAATAAAGGCTTTACATTAACTTGATATCGTACAACTAGCATAAGATTAAATACAAATAAGTTTGCTGGTACTACAAACAACCCTTCAGCAAGTACAACAAAAATGAAGTCTAAGTAATAACAAAGTTTGAGGAAGTTTTTGTAGTGTTATGGAGTTCATTTTAATTATTCGTGCTAACAATACTCTTAACTAAGAGGCTCAAATTAGTTTGTCGATGGTATATTATTAAATATTTGATATATTAATAATATTAGCAAAGTGCAATTACTATGGAAAAGAAAATTCAGACATTTGAAACCTTTATATGCCCGCATTTAAATGTTAATGTTACTGAGTATAAATCGAAATATACTCGTTTATTCGACATTTAATTCGCTGATTATTTGATTCGCTTTGTGGTCAACCGATTTGTTTTGTTTATTGTTGCTATTAAAAATGACAGTTGGTAAATGGGCTGGCTCGACCAGGGAAGGACTACCCTCTCACAGAATATAGACGTGAAATAGCAGTATTCCTATTGTTGTGTTTCGTTCGGTGAGTGAGAGTGACAGGGGCCCAATCACCCTCTTTCCCCGTTCCCGCTCCTTATTCTTCCCACTTCCTTTTTCTCTTCTACCTTTCCTAAAGGGTCGGCAACGCGTAAGTAACGCTTCTGGTGTTGCAGACGTCTAAAGGGTACGGTGACCACTTACCATTAGGTGGGCCGTATGCTTGTTTGCCACCTTATTTGTATATAAAAAAAAGGCGTGCTGTTCACAAGCCGAGCCTCCACATCGCGTCCTCGCTACGACTGAAGTACCTATGTTTTCCTTGCCCTTAGATGACAGTGATGACCAAGCAACGCATCGTGGAATAGGATGCGCTGTGCGGAAAGAGGAACGCTTGCAGTTTTAAACAGGTTAAAATAAGAAATGTGAAATAAAAGATTTGTAAAAGGTATTGAAATTAAATTCCTTTTACATAAGTTTACTACTATTTATATTTAAGCTTACACTTCCTCCGACGTTTCGGTTGCCTTTCAGCAGCTGCATTTCCCCGTGAACATGTCTGTTGAAAAGCAACCGAAACGTCGAAAAAGTGTAAATTAAAATATAAATTGTTTTAATAATTTAAATACGTTGCTTAAATTGTAGTAAAGTTCAATTATAGTAGTGTCATAGTTCAAGATTATAAAAAAAAATAAAAAATATTACTTTGCGATGAAATCCATATAAAGTATTGCAATGTAAAACATAAGGGTAAACGTAAGACAATATTTTGTAAGAGGTAGTGAACCAAAGTAGTAAATTAAAGAAGTCATAGGTGAAAGGTTATTAGTACTTTTAATTAACTATTTAGGTATGCTTGCCAAATAAACATGCCACATGTTAACATCTCATTATTAATATGTCCATAATTTACGCTTACAAACGTAACAGCAACACAGCTGAGCCTGAACACTTTATCCGACAATCCCGCCAAAATCATCATTAAATCCATTTTAATTGCTTCACTGAAAAGTTCATTGATCTGAATAAAATTGGTGAAACATTCAATTGTCGATGTCAACTCCGACTGACTGACTGATTGATGCTCCGAACGAATGGACAGAGCGAATACTGTCCAATCTGGAAAACTTTTTTTATAAATGTAAATGTCGACCAGGCTACCTAACTTGATATGTTGAAATACTAGTTGTTATTTGAGAGCTTTTAGTAGTCATATAATACAGGGAGAGCTACAAAATTGTGTGAAGCGAAAGGCAAGAAATAATATATAGCCTATCACATACACACAACACTATCTAGCCCAAACTAAGCAAAGCTTGTACTATAGGTACTAGACAATGGATAAACATACACATTTTTTTTTTAAATACTTACATATTATACATAACCTTGCCCGAATTAATTCATGTTTGAAAAAAGAAACAATCATGTATCTCATGATTCATTTCTTGTAATTCGAATATCGTCAAAAATGCGAATATGATAACTAAAAAACTACAAAAATCTATGGAGGTAATCTACTCTCCCAGGAGAGCCTGAATCACTTTAATAATTCTATCACTGGATTTCACATTAACATTACATTTGAAACAACTTGTATTATAAACTTAGTACTTCTATAAAATACCTACACACGTATGTTCTATTCCTGTAAAAAGCATTAATTGTTAAATACCTAAAACAAAAAAAAACATCAATTTTATAATATTAATAGTAGAATAATCTATACTAATATTATAAAGAAGAAAGATTTGATTGTTTGTTTGTTTGTAAGGGTTTAACTCAAACATTACTCAACCGATTTTAAACATTCTTTCATAAAGCTGAATTATCACCGAGTAACATAGGCTTTTTTTTAAGTACTCGTACTAACATAACCTAACCTACTTTTAAGCGGGCGTAGGCGCGAGCAAAAGCTAGATATATTATAAAATTAAAGAACAAAGTGCTATCTCAATTTAGAGACCGAAATCGTCGAAGTTCCTCTGGCAGCCAAACAAAATATTTAAAAAGATAAAATTCCCATCAATTATAATCCCCATCACATTTTATTTACCGCTATTTATAGAAAACTAGTCTGCTACCCACACTGTGGTAAGCGGTAACTGCCTATCATGAACATGATTATGTTTTCGTGCCATCATAATAGCGATTCTAAGGAACATAACCAAACTTCCTTCTGTAAACCACATAGGTGTCAAAAAAATTCTGTTGCGCATGGTAAGCACTTTATTTTCATCTCAATAAGCTCACAACAGACTTAGTCTAAAATAGGGACGAGAACAGTTAATGATTTATTCATAGAAATATAAATTCAGATTATGCATATTGTTTATTAAACTGTGTAACATCTGGTGAATAATTATCTCGAGGTTCATTTAGGACGGTGCCAAGCTGTCAGAACGTTTAAAATATTACATAGCTTAATAAAAATATAACGTAGACTTTGCATAGTATATTATATAATAATAATATCGTTTAAACACAAACATGCCGAACCATTTACTTTATAATAGCGTCTGCTTTCGGCTTAGCTTTCGTGAAACAAGATCGCAAACCAGAATAAAAAAGGATTTTGTGTTAATTCATAACGTGGTCGATCTACGTAACAAGATTCATCGAAATCTGTTCAACAGTTTTCGCGTGATTGAATAACAAATATACGAATGTCTTACGTTTACGCGAATGTCATACATTGAAATTCTTCTTAGTCGGGCACTCTTGTCAGAGTGGTCGTGGCTATCATTGATGGACAGGGTTGCGGCGCACTGACGTCATTTGCCGCACGTCGAGCGATGTCCCTCCATCCCTGGTGGTTACTGGCATTGCGAGCACACTGTATTGCGGTTGACTGTGTAACTTTGGTGATAAGGTCGATCCAACGCGTTAGAGACCGACCGCGGCCTCTCTTGTCTTCAATGCGGCCCTGCACCACGAAGTCTCTCCATCGAGTCCTTGTCTTTGGAGATGTGTCCAAAGAACTTCAGTATTCGTAACTGCACAATCGACGAAAGCCTGTCTTGTATGCGAAGCTCTTTGAGGATGGAATTATTGGTTCGAAACGCTGTCCACGGTATTTTTAACATGCGTCTCCAACACCACATCTCCAGAGCATCGATTTTTCGGCGATCTTGTAGCCTTAATGTCCAAGTCTTAGCACCATAGAGAAAGATTGGAAATACCAGACACTTCATTAGACGAGCCTTGGTATTTTTTGTTTTTCGGTTGTCTTTCCATATCTTTCCCAATCGCTCTACTGCCGACCTTATGATAGCGGATCGGCGCTAGTCTTCACATCCTCCAACGTACGAGATAGTGGAACCGAGGTAAATATAGCTCTGTACTACTTCGCAATTAACTATATGTAGTACTCCTGTATTCTTATGATCAGCTCGGTCCACTATCATGACCTTTGTTTTGACATTGAAATTAAACAACTTTATACGGATTTTATCGCGTAGTGTCGTTATTTTTACTTTAATTTATCTACACTTTAGAACATTGAGACAACTACCATCTTAGTCTCCCCGTGAACATGGGTGCAAAAGCAAACGCAAAAGCAACCGAAACGTCGGGGAAAGTGTAAAATCAAATCTAAATAGTTTTTGTAATTTAAATAGCTTACATACAAGTAAGCAGTAACTAGTAAAAGTGTTTCACCATAGTAGTTTAATGTTTCAAAATTATGTAAAAGTAGTGTTTTATAAAAAATTAACAACGGAATAAAATCCGTATAAAGTTGTTTAATTTCAACATACGAATATCTTCACAGTTATATTCAGTAGAATACATCTCCTAATATAATTACTTACGGTTTGAATACGCTCGCAAGATTTCCACTCCGTCATTTCATCCGGAAGTAATTCATTGGATAGGCGGTATTTTACAGTAACAGAAAGGCTTAGTCATCTTAATTAAGGGTCAAGTTCAAACAGATGTGACCTTGACCTTTTTAATATAAAGAACTTGTATTGTAAAGAATTTCTTTTGAATTTGTCTTTAACAGAAATAATTATATCCTGTTAGTTGTTCAGTAATAGCTTTGATATTTCCGTGGAAATTATTCAAATTTTAGGCTGGATTTTATCGCGGTTTGTTTCGTAAAGTTACTTGATCCTTTGAAGTCAGGCTGCGTAGATTTGATATTATGACTATGTAATAGATTCCCCGTGACCATAGCTTCCGAAAAGTGTTAAAAATGTCGAGTAAAATGCACATTAAGACTGCGCTGAGCGAAATGTACCAAAACAGGCAGTCACAGTTAAGCTTATAAAATCTTTTTGTTTAATACAAATATAAAATATACATTTACCATAAAAATTAATGTGTTTACAATTACTCCGTGTAAAAAACTTCAAATAATTAAAATTTTCGCTCACAAAATTACGTAAATTTGCACGAAAGATGCAAAAACGTATGCTCGTGTTACGTGATTTTTAGATTATAACAGTAGAAATCTATCCTATTTTACAGCTTAAATGAAACATAAATAGATATATTACAATTTGTCCTAAATATTTAAGTTATTGGTTGACAATAAAGATACATGTTTATGGGAAAAGCACTTTAAATCCTCCATACAATTTCACTATGGCGGCCGCGCGCCGATTTGAATATCGAGCTCTGTCATTCAGTCCAACCGCGTCTTACGCTCCGCGTATCCCTAAATAAACACTGTTACCATGTGTAAAGAATAATTAAAATTATATAGATTCATCGAAATATTATTAAATACTTGGGTGGAATATGCATTGTAAAATGTATTGACATTGCTTTTGACTGAAAACTTATCTTGAGAATAGAAAAGGTTTCTTATAGAAGGAGCTAAGTTCTTTTATGTTTTATATTTTAAAGAAATACTTTTTGTAAATGTTATAAACATAATATTTATTAAATATTTTGACTACACTTGACTCATTGCTGCTTAGATGTTATTGGTCACCTGGCCACTTCCCATGCATCGTGTGTTTTTAACCCCCGACGCAAAAACGACGGGTGTTATAAGTTTGACGTGTCTGTGTGTATGTGCGTGTGTGTGTGTGTCTGTCTGTGGCATCGTAGCTCCCGAACGGATGAACCGATTTTAATTTTGTTTTTTTTATTTGAAAGGTGTATTAGTCGAGAGTGTTCTTAGTTATGTTTGATGAAAGTCGGTCCAAGATGGCCGCCGCCACAAAATGACGGATTACATATTATTTCACATCTCCCTCAATATGGGTATCAAATGAAAGGGCTTGACTAGTAGAATACTATACACTATGATAATTTCAAATCCAAGATGGCCGCCACCATAAAATGGCGAATTAATTTTTTTTTCACAACTTCCTCGATATGTGTCGGGGGTTTTTAAATTTTTAATTTATAGTTATTGATCCACAAATATTTTGAGTCTGAGTGTTTTTGTGTCAGTTGTTTGAATGTTTGTTAAGTCGCCTGCGACACAGAATTTTATCCCGAAGCGGGCGTTGCCTTTTGAAATATAAGTTAAAATATTATAGTGCCTTGGTTGCGCAGCTATAGCGATTCTCAGCCTGGGAAAGGATCCCGAGACAACATGCGCAGAAGTCGCATTTACTACCGTTGCGTCATCGAGGTAAATATTAATATGCCCGCCGTTAAGAATGACTGGGGACTGTTTAAGCCTAGAGCAGTATTGTAATGCTACACCACCGTACTAGACTGTGACCGCACTTAGTTGCAATATCCATTGCAGTTAAGTGAATGCCAGTATAAAGTAATTTGGTCTTTCGTCGCCGCGGCAGCACTGTACCGAAAGTGATATCTTAACGAATAATACGTCAGATCTAGGCCAAGTTTGAAAACTGTACGAATGGCGTATTTTGGCCTTAAGTAGTTGCCTTGCCACTGCTACTGCGCCGAGTGTTGTGGGTTCGAATCCCACACGGGACAAAATTTTTGTGATGTCCACAAATTGTTGATCCGAGTTTGGGTGTTCTGTGTCTGTTTTTAAATGTTCTCTGCGACACAGGATTTATTCCTAGTGCGGGAGTTATCTTTTTTTAAAGAAAGAAAGAAAAGAAATATAGCCTTCTTACTCAAAAACCAATCTCCAATATGAAAAGGTAGCTAACTGTTAATTATTATTAGCGATTCATTAGAAAAATCTTATTTATACACGCTACTTAGCGTTGAGTATTAGTTAAAAAGGTGTTAAAAAAGAACTTATTTTGTAAGATAACGTTCGCACTAGGCATTATTGCTGTGTCACGGGAGATTTTACAGAGGACAAATGAAACCCCAACTTGGAGCAACTATTTATGGATAACACAACACTCGGAGCAATGACAGCGGCATCATCAGTCAAGTAGGTATAATAGGTCGTTGATTAAAAGTTTAAATCATAGATCAAAACCTTGAGATCAGTTTAGTTTAGAAGTGACTAAGTTTACAATATTTTTATGAGAATGTCAGTATGTAAAACCTAGAAGAACTTGTTTGTACATGCGAGCATATTCCAGTAACATTACAAACACGCTCTTGGAAACTTTATCAAGCCTTTATCGCAAGAAAACTTTTCTATTTACAAAACTCGAACACAGAAATTTGCCGCAAAATTTCCCCAATAACATATCGATGTTTGAATAACAGGAACTCTTTATGGAAACTCCCGGCACATTTTGCATGCACAGTACACTTGGGAAATGTTTTAAGTCTGTCTTTAATAATTCACCTCTTTGACGGGCTTGTAATAAGTAAGCAAATTGAGTTCACCGAGTTCCTAACTCGGGACGTGTAAATTTAGAAATGTGCGTATTTAAAACGCGATATTAATATTAATTAGTAATACTTTGCAACGATGCTTTCTAGGTAAAATTAGGGGGTTTGTTTACGAATTGACACGATGGTGGAAATTGTGATCGACCACAAACATATACATATATATGTATAGATAACCTTATTTTCCTAATGTATATTCTTTACGAGACTGCTAATATGAGATTTAATTACTAAGTTATAGTTCAAGAAACAGACACGTAAAAGATATTTTTGGTAACAAAGTAATATTATATAATATATAATGTAATTATATCAGCTCTGTATTAAACTGTCACACTGCTGCACGGACCTCTTCTCACTGTGAGAAGAGTTAGGCCATAGTCTACCACGCTGGCCTAGTGCGGGTTGGCAGACTTCACATATCTTCGAGAACATTATGAAGAACTCTCAGACATGTAGGTTTCCTCACGATGTTTTCCTTCGCCGTTAAAGCAAGTGATAATTAACTATTTAATTTTCTCCCTAGCCTTTTTATTCCTATTTGGGGTCGGCTTTTCTGATCTAACTGGATTTGACTGATATCAGTTTTTACATGGAGCGGCTGCCACCTGACCTCCACAACCCGAAGGCTAACGATGTCCTAAAGCTAGATCAGTATCAGGATATTATAGGGCACTGACTTCCCAATAACGACTGCCATAGATGTTCATGTCAGCCGGGATCGACGGTTTAAGCTGCTCTCCGAGGCACGGAGCAGGCGATAATTGTCAATCAATAAATATTTCGAAAAGTCATATAACTTCCGAAAGTCAGAGGTGCGCGGCGCGGGTTCGAACCCGAGACCCTCTGCATTGCAGTCTGTTGGTCTCCCCACTGAGCTATCGCTGCTGTTTTAATTAACTATTTAATACGCATATAATTTTGAATAGTCAGAGATGCGCGCCTTGGGATCGAACTCGATACCTCTGCGTAGCAGTTCAACGGTTTCCCATTAGGCTATCACTGATTTATATTATTAATATTAGATAATCTAGATTAATTCGAATTCCTTGTTATGAAAATTTATGTCACACAGAGGAAAGCTATAAAGAGACAAGCTATAAAGAGACAAGCTATAAAGGAATAATTACGTATATCGGATGGCGTAGTCATTTAAGCGATCGCCTCTCCCTTGGCATTGAGTGTTGTGGGTCGTCACACTGGACAAAAAGGTGCTTGATTGACAAATAGTTGTTCGGCATCTGGGTTTGTTTCCGTTGCATGAATGTTTAAAAAGCGCCTGCGGCATAGGTAATGATATGTGCAGGAGCAACCAATTAAAGAAAAAACATATGTAAAATCCTATTGTACAATATTACACAGACAGCTATTGTCATTGTCATATACACTCGGCTACACATCAAGTTAGACACCGTATATACGCATAACCACGCTACATACAAAAAAGAGAATTGTCGGAAAGGGAGAGTGCATAGTGGTATCGATGTAATGGTAAGGATAGAGCGTAACAAAAATATAACGCATTCTCTCGCACGGTTCGCAGCGTTCAACTTCTAATAGTTCAAAGTCCAAACAGTCTAGGTTGATGCGTCGCTGTGTGTATAACACCTACTAAATAAAAATATAGCTTAGACCTATATTGCCATTGTAACTGTCATACATTGTAAGCGATGACCTCATTAGAGCTAAAACGGCATACGCTTAGCTTTACGACGAACGCACATAGTTCTAGCGCGAATGCATCGGACAGCGTCAGTTTGTGCAGCTGACATTGATTAATGTTCACTCTGCTGACGCCCTGTATTATGAATTAATTGCGCTCTGCTGTACGCTTGACGAGTTATTAAGCGTTCTGTTTTTGAGGGTATTCTTTGTAAATTAAAGGGATTGAGTGTGTCACTGTATTTTGGAACTACAGGCAAAAGATTACTGAGGATTTAGGTTGCCTATAAGCATAATCCGAAGCCTACATCCCTCAAAAGCTATGTAAAGGTATATTGCAACCACTTTTCGCTAGCTATGGTTTTAGGTATATTAGGTAGTGGTGGTTCCAGACTCCGTGCTGCTTCTAGTACCGAGAATTTATTGACATAAAAATATAATTACACATTGCCTCGCTCGGATACCAAACTCTTGCCTTATTCACTTTCTTTATATTCAAAATCAAAACTAAAATAAATTTATTCAAGTTAGGTTACAATTAAGACATTCTCAATGTCAAAGTTACTCGTAATTTTTTCCTGTGAATTTACATTTAATGCCACGTTCAGCAAAGCAAAGGTGTGGGGCTTATGAGAAGAACGGGCAAGAAACTCATAGCCACTCTTTTTAATCGCCAAGTGTATAATGATATTTCGTTTACAAATCATAACTGTAAGGTGCTGCAACCATTTCTCTATGAACTACTACTGAACATACTCAAGCATTTGATAAAATTTGATGGTAGCCTCTTAATCAGCAGTATGGTAAATAGGAGCATCCACTTACATGTACATAAATAGTCAAGACAAGGCATCTAATCTAACTGTTTAAATAAAAATGTAGTAAGTAAATTATCGAATTCCACAAAACCAAGGTCGACCAGTCACCACAAGTAGCACCCATTCATGAGTACGACGCATGGGCCAGCCATCGCCTTCCTCGCCATATTCTGCATGCATGCTTGTCGGTTTAGGGTTCTCTATACCTTTCTTCATATCTGCGATGTGATCAAGCAAGTTCGCCGTCTTACACCGTGATAAGCTTAGTGAGTAGGGCTCGCGGGTTTCCCAGATGAAACCAACACGCCCCCTCTATCTATGAAGAAGTATGCCATTTTGGAATTCCCCATAATTCTTAAAAATAGGTCTTGCAGTATTTGTTAATATTAATTATTTTTAATTACATAATTTACTTTATCAATTAAATAATATGCCAATGAAGCTTAGCTAAAAATATATAGATAAAGTTTAAATAGCAGCATGATGTTTCGATATATACAGGATGTAAGAGAAAGGTGTGGTCATATTTAAGGGTCACATAATATAGCTCATGTACAATGGAAAACCGCGAGAATTAAATTTGTATATATTATTTTCACGAATATATTTAATTTTCTTTTTTATTGACTTATAATTATTAGCATATTCTAATCATACGTAAACAACACTATATTGCATGCACGTGTATATGTTTCTAAAAATTACAAAATACTTTTTTTAAAAGTTTTTGTTTACTTTTGCTATCTTAATATGGCCATTGATCATTACCCCAGATATGGATACTGTTAACTATTCATTGTTTACAATGCAGATGGTCGTTCTAACATAGATCTATGACCCCACAGATGATGCACAGTTATTGTAACTCGTTTTGTATCAATATTGAAATAACAAATAAATAAAATGATTAAAATGGTCATAAAATTTAAAATTCGATATTTTGATATGAGGTTAGGGCACATAGGTTATTTATCAGATATACATAGCGACCCTAAAATATGACCACACCTTTCTGTTACACCTGTATAGGTTATACTGAGATATTCTTTCGTTCGGCCTATAGCGAAAGAGATCATTTGATCAGTTTCCATATTGTTGTTCATTATATACCAGACAGCAATAGAATCGTTAATTAAGTGGAACCTAAATCATATTTAGCAAAATGCGAGTGTCGTACACCACTGCCTACCCCTTCATGGCTGTTTCATATTAAGCCTTTACGATAGAAATATCAGCTTAAAAAATATGACATGGGTCCGGCGGCTCTTGGCTCTTGTCCTAAAAGAGGTTTAATTAACTCTTCCATATAATTAAGTTAACCCTCAATCACATCCCAAACTCGAGGCTAGCGAAGATTATATCAGATTTTCGCACATACTTATGAAAAATGGACCCTATAATAACACCATTACACTAGACCCTCATGAGGTCATTTGGACCCACATAAATATTGGGGAGTAGCCAAGCGTTTGACCTAAATTTTTAAGTGTGTTTACAGCGAGGGTTTGGACGTGACTTTCTTATCTTTGCCGATATAACCTATAGGGGATTACTTTAAATATATTTGAGGGAAACGTGTTAAAGAGCTTTGGGTCATATTACCGACTTGTAGTTTTATCAATAATTAAAATTACTAATATTCTAAGTCAAATATGAGATACTAGATTTTACCCGCGGCATTGCTCGTTCGGGAACAGTACTTTTTCTGAATAAAAGTATCCTATGTCTGTCCTATATCCCTGACAGTGTGTGTGCAAAATTTCATGGTGATCGGTTAAGTAATTAAAGCGTGAAAATATTACAAATAAACTCACATGCGTATTTATAATATTAAGCTAGGATGAGTGGTATCTTTCCAGGCAATTGCAATGTCTAAGGTTCCATTTCTGTTTCTTCTCATAATTATGTTCTACGCCTTGCCTCGCTGAAATAACTCTTTAACAGTAACTAAGAACGCACACTAACCTAAATGTAAAAATCACATTATCAAGTGAAAATGTGCGATCCATAACCGTTACTATGTGTTTCTTTTTTATATACTTTTAAATATATACTACTAAGTTGGCAAACAAGCATACGGTGCCCACCTGATGGTAAGTGGTCACCGTAGCCTATGGACGCCTGCAATACCATAGGCATCACTTGCGCGTTACTGACCCTTTAGGAAAGGAAGTGAGAAGGAGAAGGAGCGGGAAGGGGAAAAGAGGGTGATTGAGCCTCCGGCACTCTCACTCACCGAACGAAACACAACAGTAGGAATAGAATAGTGATAGCAATGTGCGAATATCAATTAAAGTAAATGTTCGATTGTGCTTAGTAACATCGTTCTTCTTCTTTGCGTATCGATGGCAAACACTTTTAAATTATATATTTGCTGCCCAGAAAGCAGCTACGCTAGCTGCGTTGTCAGAGGCAGCCATCAGATCCTCCTACGTGCAAGTTGTCGGGCACGCAGGGCACGATGTAAGGTGGGACATCGTTTGTCTTGCACCGCACGCACAAGCCAGATCGTTACCGTCTGAGAGTTTCCACCTAATCATGTTTTCTTCGCACCGACCGACCTGGGTTCGGAGTCTATTTAGAGACTTCCAGACCGACCATGGCAATTGATTGGTGTAAGGCTCTCAGTGGGTGACACGAAAGGTGTAGGTAGAGATATGCTTTCTCGCCACTTGTTGCATCTCGATGATCTTTGATGGCTCCAGAGTGTGTGCATGGACACATTTAATAAAGCTGTCACGGCTCTTCAGCCTTTGCTGCACTGGCCTGTGACTATACAAGGGGTGCCGTGCATCACCATCCATCTTTGCTCTCTCTGCTGAGCTCGCCACAGCCCTGCGGACATCCGGAGGTGCGATGCCAGCCAATGGGTACAGCTGCTTTACCGGGGTCGGTTTAAGGCAACCCGTGATAATCCGGCAAGTTTCATTAAGTGCTGTATCCACAGATCTTGCATGCACCGATCCACTCCATACAGGGGACGCGTATTCACCGGCAGAAAATGCTAGCGCCAGCGCAGAAGTTCGCAATACTTGCGGTGAAGCTCCCCATTTTGTAGTATAAAGACGCTGGAGCAGGTTATTGAGAGTATGCACCTTCTTCTTCAACAGTAACAGTAACAGTAACATCGTTGTCACTCGTTAATCTGAGTCGCTGCTGGATCAACTCGTGTTAATTAGCTGTTAAATGCCAGATTACATAACTTCTGAATATACGAAGATTTATATTCGTAATCATTTCACATCTTTAACTAAAGAAATAAAGGTAGTTTAATTTAATTTAATAGATAATATTTTTACTTCTATTTTTTACTTGGGTGTTTCTGTAAGGATATTGAAAGGCGCATATCTGAAATCAATAATGCATACCGCATAGGAGTGGAACTCATTTTCCATGTTTGTCTTTCCCGATAAGTAAAATGTGGGCGTCATCAAATGGAAAGTGAATAGACACCTTCTAGGAAAGCGTGCTCCATTGTTGACTGCATTGCTGCTTAACATCAACACTCCAAACGCAAGACTATTCAGAATAAAATAAGTTAAAACTAAAACCCGATTACTGAAAAATCACGCTCTAAAAACTATGAAACAAGAAAATATTTCCATCTGAAATCGTTATGTACAAACTATTCAATTTTTATCGTCCATTAAATAAACACGTACTATTTTTTAACGTAGGTATTTATTTTAAGAATCTCCTCTCGCACTACAAATAATCCCAGTGTTGTGGGAACTTCACAAACGTCCAAACAACGGACACAAAGAACACCCAGACTCGGTACAACCATTTGTGGATCACACAAAATTTGTCTCGTATGGGATTCGATCCCTCAATATTCCACGCAGTGCAACGGCGAAATTACGACTTGAACCTTAGTTTATGTGGTCTTCTCACCGCTGCCAAGTACGGCGTAGTCACCATCGGTGCAGTAAAAAAAGTTAAATTATAGTATTTAATACATATTCATAGTAATGCTCAGAGCTGTTTCCTTAATGTTTATGATCTCTTACGTAGGTGACATATAAGTCTGTATAGTGACACACACTTTTTATATCCCCTAGCAGGTACACAAGCGTAAATCTATGTATAATTAATATCAAACCATTATCTAACGCAATATTTTTAGCTTTTTCTCGCCTCTGTAGCGATTCAAAGCAATAACAACGCCATTTATATTTTTAAATAAAACTCGCAACCGCAATCTATCCTCACATTAACCCAGCACAAAAGATTATCGCATTATTCAAGAAAATCTGCCGCATTCCTTTAACAAAGTTGGGCTTAACTTTTCGTCATTAAACGTCGCGGCCCCGTCGATTTACATTATAATCACAGCATGAGATTCCTGGGGCTATGCCTGTGGAACAGTGCGTGAAATGTAATGAAATTTAAAATAATTGAACTGTGAATGTATAGCTTGCGGCTGACAATGGAAGCTTCTTTAAAGACAAGGAAGAATACAGACACATAGAATATAGGAAGAATCATACTCTATATATATATTCCAAAAGGGGTAGGCAGAATTGTATGACACCCGATATTTTATGTATGAGGTAAAATACAAGATCTACTCCCAAAATACAAGCTTTAGCTTAGTTTGGGACTAATAATTCGAACATACTGCGAAATACATTTTTATGTCTTGTCATATGAGCAATCTATGTGAATGTAATTGGCGGAAATAAACACATTTCTTTTAGTTTTTCCATTGCGGTTAATCCTATTGATGGTTATAATTGCGACTGTGAGTTTATTTGTTACGCTTTCACGCCTAACTACTCGATACTACACCGATCATCATGAAATTTCGCATGCACGTTGTCAGGTGAACAGAAAATGACAGACCAGAGGGGACCTTTTATCTAAAAACAGTAGTGCCGCTGTAGGTGTTCCATCCCATCTTTAATTAAAACTCTTTAAGGGCCTCTTCACGTTGGACCCATGTCTCCGTGTAAGCCTTTCAAAGGGCCAGGTATTTTCAAATATAATAATTATGTTAGAAAATACCTGTGATAAGAGAAACATAATTAAAATAAGAACATATAGGTTATAATTATCGCATAAAAGTTATTCCAATAATTGCCAGTATGTCTTGGAAAACCTAGACTGCGATCTTTAATTTGATGGAAGTACTTCGCCATTTGTAGGTGAAGTTTATTCTTATTATATAATACTAGCTTTTGCCCGCGGCTTCGCACGTGCAAAAGTAAGGTTTGTTCCGCATTCGTCCCTGATGTTTTGTCCCAAGGGTAGAAATACGCAATCATCCCAAAAAAAAATCCTTATATACCGCTAAATTTAAATAAATATAAATTTCTCAATGTAATTCCTCTTTCGTCGCAGATTATGTTCCTTTATTGTCCCTCTTTTTTTTGTATGTAATTTTTGTTATACCGTCAGCCGAAAAATATTTTAAAATACCTACCTCGTTGATCTCTCAGTAAAACTTTGGGCTTATGATTGCATGACATCACGAACCTGACAACAAAAGATGTTATTATTATGTTAAACTATGTTTAATTTTGTAGCCATATGTACAAAGATGTAGGGCGAAAAAGGAATAATTTAAAAAGAAGGGCGAATGAGAAACATTGTGGAATGTGGGACGTAAAGTAGGAGCAAATGCTGAACAAACTAAATGTAGGTTAAGTGACGTTATGTAAGCAACATTTTTTTTTTAGCGTGGGAAATACTTTGATGCATACCTCTCCGCGGGGCGACGGAGAAGTTATATCGGACTCACCGGGGAAAGATGGTGAGTGACATCCCGGTAATACCGACTAAACCTACCACGGTGTTCCTCGACATAACCGCAATCGGCGGGGCCACGCGAATCACTTTCACATGCAATCGCGACCCCGCCGAGGTTTCGGCCCGCCGTTTGAAACGTCAGGCCACTACACAAATTAACAACCACTAATTTTACTGTCCCCCTGAGGGCGGGATGGACACACGATATAGAGGCGCGCGTGGGAACACGCACGCCGCCTCTCGGACCTGGTGCTGATCGGGTGGCGGGCAGGCCCACGAAGCCCACCACTCCCAGGTCAATCCTCAGGGCGGCTGGAGGTCGTCTCGTGCCCGCCGGCGCCCGGCTCTGCGGTTGGGGAAAGGGTTTAAGCGTTCCCTCTCCCGCTCCGCCGCCGCCTTGATGGAAATCACTTCCTCACAGAAGGAGGCGACGGCGCTCCACGACCTCTCACTCCGGACCATAGACTGAACTACGGCCGGGAGCGAGAGGGCAACCGATCCGACTGCCGCGATCAACTCACGGCGCTGCGATGCCCAGGCGGGGCAATCCGCCAAAGTGTGCAGCGCCGTGTCCACAACAACGTCGTGGCAGTCGCCGCAGTGGTGACAACCGGGCGTCTCTTGCCGGCCTATGCGACACAGGAACTGGCCAAAACAACCATGGCCAGTCATTACCTGTGTCAACCGGAAGGTGTGGGCGCCATGCCGCCTCTCCAGCCATTCCTCAAACACGGGACTTACCGCTACAATCGTGGCGTGCCCGAAAATTATTTTATTTAAATTAACCCTACTCAGCCATAATATAGCTTTCTAAAGGAGAAATATTTTTTTAAATTCAAACTAAAAATTTTTTTTTTTTTTAATATATGTATGTATAGGTGTTTAGCGTGGAGGTACCTTTACATGTTTGAACGAAGGCTTCGTTGTGCGTTTATTGAAGCTTGGATCTTAATAAAAACATAGTCTTATGCCTACCGCAAGGCTTATGTCACAGTTCTGTTAATATTTTAGCGTTATAGAAGTGAATGTTACAGTTGACTTTGTATTATATCCAAAAAGGTAGAAGACTTATATTATATATTATTATGTACACCCGCATATTGCTGTTAGACCTAACACCATCTACTGGGTAGGTAGACTTCCAGACACCTCGCTACTACTGAGAATATCCTAAAAGAATAATCCGGTAAGACGCCAGGAATCGTTTTTATTTAATTATCATTGGTAATTTGGGTAGTTGTTAGTGGTCACTAAAAATTAGCGCCGTGATGCAGTAAACTTGAACTGCCACGCAGAAGTCTCAAGTTCGATCCCAGGGCACGCATCTCTGACATTTCGAAGTTATGTGCGTATTAAATAGTTAATTATCGCTTACTTTAACGGTGAAGGAAAACATCGTAAGGAAACCTGCATGTCTGAGAATTCTCTATAATGTTCTCGAAGATATGTGAAGTCTGCCAACCCGCACTGGGCCAGCGTGGTAGACTATGGCCTAACCCTTCTCACACTGAGAAGAGGGCCGTGCCCAGCAGTGGGACAGTTTAATACAGGGCTGATATTTTATTATATTATTATTATGACTAAGAAAAATAAAAAAAATACTTAACTTGCATCAGCATGTTTGTTTTTGTGATTGTATTACAGTTTTTTTTGTGTGCTGGTATAGAAATAAAGATTTCTTTCTTTTCTTTATATCCAAAGATCTCAAGGTTGACAGTAAACATGAGCGCAAACTTTGATATATTAAAACTATAATTGAATAAGAAATTTGTAAATACATATTTGAACTTAATAAGGACAATGCTTATTAATTTTAAGAAGAAAATATTTCAAACTATACCATCGTCGACAGTTCATAGACCATAACAGTCCTTCTGGTCAAATTTCAGCTGTAAACGGCTTCGAACCCAATACCATCGAGATAACATTCGAACGTTAATTATAAACATCTGTACCAAATAGGTATCAATTGAAATTAATAGGTCATCTTAAAGCAATTTATCTTAGAGATCGGTTAGTATCTATAACTAAGATCGAATTTAAGGTTTAAGTTAGAAGATTAGGCAATTTATATATTCTTACTAATATTATATAAATGGTATCACGAAACAACACCTTAAATCCTACCATCCTCGTAGCTAGCACAGTCATAGAACGGGTTACCCGCTTTAAGTACTAAGGCACATGGGTTACAGAAACATGGGAACCAGATCAGGAGATTAAAACCCGGATTGAAATAGCCCGTGCGTCTTTTACAAAAATGAAACAGATACTCACAAACAGACAGCTGGATATCCGTCTACGCGTCAAAATGCTCCAATGCTACGTATGGCCGTATGTGGCTGTACCGCAGGATGCTAAAGATTACTTGGATTCATAGAGTGACCAATGAAGAGATGCTGCGACTAAAAAACTATTAAGTTTATTTATTGGTTTGTTTTTACGCTTTCACGCCTGAAATACTCAACTGATTATTATAAAATTTCGCATACACGTTGTCAGGGGTACAGAAAAGGACATTGGGTACCATACATGCAGAAAAGGTATTGTTCCGGGGTGAGCGAAGCCGTGGTAAAAACTAGTTTTCTATACATGTTATACTAATATATAATAAAGCTGAAAAGATTATTTTTTTATTTTGTCTAATCTCTGGTACTATTAGTTGGATTTAATATTTTTTTTATGTATTGAGTTTTAAGACTGCGCCGAGCGAAATGTGCCAAAACAGGCGGTTACAGTTAAATTGATAAAATCAACACTTTTTGTTTAATACAAATATAAAATATACATTTACCATAACAATGAATGTGTTTACAATAACTCCGTGCAAAAAACTTAAAATAATTAATATTTTTGCCTACAAAATTACATAAATTTGCACGAAAAATGCAAAAACGTAAGCTCGTGTTACGTGATTTTTAGATTATAACAGTAGAAATCTATCCTATTTTACAGCTTAAACGAAACATAAATAGTTATATTACAATTTGTCCGTCCCAAATATTTAAGTTATTGGTTGACAATAAAGATACATATTTATCAAAAATGTATTTCAAATCCTCCATATAATTATCCTATTGCGGCCGCGCTCTGATTTAAATATTGAGCTCTGTAATTCAGTACAACCGCGTCTTACGCTCGGCGTAGTCTTAAGGAAGGTACGCTATAGGCTATACAGATATCATGCTACGAGCGACGGCAGGCGAGCAGTAATAATAAACGTGGATGAAACAGCTATCTAAGCAAGCTTGTACTATCATATGGGTACTAGACAATGGATTAGCATACACGTAGGTATGCTTTTTTATGTATATACATACATATTATGCATAGAAACACTCAGACCAAGACAAATATTCATATCCATGCCTACAAATGTTTGACTTGTACGGAAATCGAACCCGCGACCTCAGGCGTAGCAGTCGGTTACACTGACCACCCTGCCTACCTCTTAAGGGACGGAGGCGTGAGAATACTTCTCACGTATGTCTATATCTATACTAATATTATTAAGAGAAAAGATTTGAATTTTTCTTAGTTTGTAACGATTTAACTCAAAAAAGAAATAAGGTAATGGAGTGTACCAAAGTCTGTAGTTTAGGGTGACTAAAATGAAACTGTTTCAACTTACGGTTTTGGTTTATTGTGCTTCACACACATAATACACACGTATACCAAGGTTATAAGGTGAATGAGTTTTTGCGCAGGCACACTAGCATGAGCATTAATTAAGCATGAAAATACGCAAGACGGAAGAAAGAAAGAAGCTCAAAGCTCACAGTTCGTGTCGTAAAACGGATGCGAAAATACGATAATCATATATACAACAATTAATAATATATATACCGACCTATCCATATACGTGTCGATAACTGAAAAATATCTCCAAAACTGACGGCTCGTACCTCTGATATATCGAACCTAGAACATTCTACTTTTTTTATTTTTAATGTGCGTACTCACTGTACTTGCGACCATCCAGCACGATAATTATGTTTGTTTAGACCTGCATGTTTAGTAATATTGTATATATAATATATAAACATGTGTAATTATAAATAATTAAAATATACTTTACACCGTAGGTAGCCTACAGAAAAAAACGATTTTTAAAATTCTTTCACCTATAAAAACCTATATTATCACTGAGTAACATAGGCTATATTTTATTCAAACTAACCAATTTTAAGCGAGCGAGACCGCATGCAAAAACTTGTATTAAACAACCCGCTAATAGTTCCACTCATACACCAAACCATATCCTTTAGCCTACAAACTTAAGGTTCAGAACTAGTAGCAATAATTCATCACGATATGATAAGCGTCTTCTGATGCAAGCATAAGATAAGCGTAGTTTAAATTGAGTTGCGATTCAGTTGATAACGGCCTTTAGGTGTGATATAGTGTTCAGTGGGCAAAGGTCATTACGACGGGGTGATTCAAAATCATTCTTAGATAATAATAATATCGGCCCTGTAAACAAACTGTCCCACAGCTGGGCAAGAGCCTCTTAGCAGTGTTGGTTAAGATTCTAATAATGATCAGTGGCAAGGAATTGATCAATATAAGGATGCAGAATCATATAACTTTCGTAAAAGAATATAAATATCTGCCCAATATATAAACTTTCCAACTGCTGGGCTTGCCTCTTCTCAATTTAAAAAGGGTTAGGCTATTGCCTTCTCTGGCAAACCTCACACATCTTCTTAAATATTATGGAGAACTCTCAGGCATGTTATCTTATGCATCCTCACAATGTTATACCTCAACGTTAAATGGCTCGATAACTATCCATTATTACGCACAAACTACTCGCACGAGCTACATAAGCAAGATACCCTACCCACCATGCCATTATGCCACGCAAGTATCTCAACATGCATATATTATTCACGTCATATACAAGAGCCATAATCAACAATCTCTCCATCAAAACATGTTTCATCCAACCCACATGAAATTTAAGCGTAATATATTGCTATTTTTAAAAACATAATTACTTTGATACAGGATTATTGTGCCTGGCTAAAACCGTGAACGACCAAATTGGATGAAACGATAAGCGTGTAGCGACAGCAAAAAATACTGCATGAATATTCATGCTGTACTATTAATACGCGATTTAAATTTGAGTGTGAAGGGATGGATGATGGAGTGGTGAGGAGACCACTTAGGTTTCCTTGCCACTTCCAGTGTGACAAGTGATGATTGACAAATAGCTGTTTTGCCTGGATTTCGCTATGCATGCCATGCACGCTATGCATGGCATGATTAGCAAGGTTAAGCAACGTTGGGTGCGGTCAGTCTATAGATGGGTGACCGCTTAGTGGCATTTCATCTGAGCGTCTCCGTGCTTCGAAGGGCACGTAAAAAGTCGATTCCCAGTTGTTGCCAAATTGACAGCAGTCGTTAAGCCATATCAGAGGCCTACGGGCGGCTTGAACAACTCTTGACAACGGGTTGGCCAATAACCACACGAAAGAAAGAAAATAAGACTTTTGCCTACTGGTTCGGGAATATTGGCGTTAGATTTTATATGTATGTAAGTATGTATGCTCTTTGTGTCCGTTGTTTTAATGTGCAAGGTCACCCGCGACACAGCAGTCATTCCTAGGACGAATGTTGTACTTGGTTTATAAATCATTTAAACGCGTTTTATAACCCTTGTAGCAATAGTTTAAGCGTAGAAATGTGTATGAGTTTGCCATGAGTTTTCTCATAGACTCAACTTTGCCTTGCTCAACTACTAGCAACTAGCCTAAAGCCAGCTCACTGCTGTTTATGAGGCTGAATTCCAGCCTCCGTTCTGCTACTGAGAATATCTTGCCAGAAAAACTCCACAACACTTTACTCAACCCAAGACTCAAACTTGAGACCTCATGCACAAAGCCGCATTCACTAGCAATACGCTACCGAAGCAGTGACTTACTAACCTAAAAGGCTAAAACGATTATTGCTTTCCACTTTGATAACGATCATACAACCCGGAGATCGGACAACTGCTTGGAAACTGGATCGTATTGTGAGAGGCGACCGCTAACTGGAAAGTGCTACGCCGTCACGGAATAGATAGACGAGATTTTAGATGCAGAATACCGGTATTGAATGTCGGCGGTTCAACATCGATCGCTTTGGAAATTTATGAAACAAGGACGTCAAATTGAGAGATAGATATTGAGATGACTAAGTTATTTGAAGGAATTCAGGTCATAATGTAAGTTTAGTACAGAATTGCTATGGTTAGTATGATTGACAATTTATCTGTACCAACGAAATGTATAGATTTAATATTAATTAAACGGTTTAACTAATATTGAAGAAATTATTTTTCCGTTTGTCTTTTGTTTTAAAAACGTACTCCCGCAGTAGAAATAAATCTAGTGTCACGAGAGACTTTACAAACATTTAAACAAACAACAAATAAAAAAGGTAGTAGATCCTCGCTGGTTTCAGCATGAATGGGCTGGATCGACCGGGGTAGTACTACCCCTCACAGAATACCGGCGTGAAGTAACGGTACCCATGCTGTTGCGTTTCGTATCGGTGAGTGAGAGAGCCGGAGGCCCAGTTACCCGGATCCTTTTCCTATCCTTTCCTTTGTCCTTTCCCTCCTTCATTCCTTTTTAAAGGGCTGGCAACGCACTTGTAACTCCTTTGGGGGTGCGGGTGTTCATGAGCGGCGGTAATCGCTTACCATCAGGCGATCCGTCTGCTCGTTTGCCAACCAAAAACACAAAAAAAAAAGAAAATCCTTAGAAAAATAATTCATGAAATTTTCTTGCTGTCTTAAAATACTGTATTTTAAACATGTTAAATTTAGTCTGTAAGTAAGTAGCCTATTGGAAGACGGTTCAAATGCCACGCTAAGGTCTCGAGCTCGATCCTAAACACGCACATCTGACTGTTCGAATTTGAAGTTATGTGCGTAATATTATCGCTCGCATTAATGGTGAAGAAAAACATAATGAGGCAACCTGCATATTATCTTCTCATTTTTCTTTTATAAAAAGATAACTGCCGCACTAGGAATAAATCCTGTGTTGCGGAGGACCTTAAAATCATTTAAACAACACCCAGACTCGGAACAAACATTTGTGCATCACACAAAGTTTTGTCCCGTGTGGGAATCGAACCCACAACACTTGGCTCAGTAGCAGTGACGAGGAGGCCACTTAAACCACCACACCATATGTGCAGTCAATATAAGAATTCTTCATAATTTTCTTGAAGATGAGTGAAGTTTGCCAACCCGTATTGGACCGGCGTGATATTTAGTAATATTTACATTTAAAAGGATAGTTTTAATGATCAGTTGCTTAGTGCAAGTTGTTTTAATCGGTGTCTTTGGCAAAAAACATTCGGATATTTTTGAAAAAGCCTACAATAATAAAAAATATTCTTCTAGAGACCCCAGTAAATTACAAGTCCATACGATGTCAACCAGCCTACATAAAAAAATAGCAGTTGTATGTATATACAATTATACAATAAGATTCCAAAATCCATACGATAATTAACCCTATCAAGATTTGTAAATACTTGTAAGAAATGGTTCACAGATAAATGTTTTTACACAGTAGCCGAATATACGTCTTATAATGGTTAGGAGGATATGTAAATAGTAATTAACAATTTGTATGGCAAAGCATGTGGAACACAAATCATGTATAGATCAACTTTAAAACCATGTTTTATGCAATTAAAGATTTATTATTATGTTTCTCTTATCACAGGTACTTTCTGACATATTATATGAGAAAATAACTGGCCCTTTGGGAGGCTCACACGTAGACATGGGTCCAACGTGAAGAGGCCCTTCGAGAGTTTTAATCAAAGGTGTGATGGAACACCTACAGCGGCACTAGCCGCAGCAGGCGTAGGACTATTGCTACGTATGGATTCTAATAAATGGGCTATAGGTATGTGTGTTTGGTGGACCGGTATATTGCTAACTATGGATGAAAAACGGCGTCTGCCCTGAATACTCTAATAGCATCAATGCAATGGGCAGACGGTGACTCGCCAACTCACTAGATGGGCCCCCTGATAAGCCACTATAGGCATACAAGCCAGCAGCAGAGGGCAACACCGGTGCGAGTGGCTAGGGGTGTCGAGCGGTGCGGCGCCTGTTTAACCATCACGGGCCTCGTGACTACGGAGACCCGGAGCGGGTTTCCCCGTAGTTATGCCCTTGAAAATGACACTTCCACCCCCAAGCATATAGCTCTAGCGGCCCCCCTCTGACCGGCCGACCAAGGCAAGCCAGAGTTGAGAGTCCTACGGGCGCTCTTGAAGTTCCACCCCATTATTATTATTATTATTATGACGTTCGATGTTCCAATTGGTCTGCTCCAAGCTCTTAAACAATCAAAGAGCCAAACGCAGTAAACGTCTCGATCGCTTTAACGTAAAAACAACTCGCGCTAAGGACCCTGCGCGCCTAATGCGAGTTTCTTTCACGTTAACACGATCGACACGTTTATGACATTTGATGTTCCAATTAGCATGTTCCAAGGTCTTAACTAATCAGAGAGCTAAACGCGGTAACCATTTAAATAATTTTACGGCAAAAACAACTCACATTAGGCTTCCAAAAAGCATTCTAACATTCAGTCTATTACACTTACCTATTATTCTTCTCCCTAGCCTTTATTATTCCCAAGACACTTGGGGTCGGCTTTTCTAGTCTAACCGGATTTGACTGGATATCAGTTTTTACACGGAGCAGCTGCCACCTGACCTCCGCAACTCGAAGGCTAACGATACCCTAAGGCTACACCAGTATCAGGATATTATAGGGCACTGACTTCCCGATGACGACTGCCATAGATGTTCATGTCAGCCGGGACCGACGGTTTAACGTGCTCTCCGAGGCACGGAGCAGGCGATAATTGTCAAACAATACGCACATAATTTCGAAAAGTCATATACCTACCGAAAGTCAGAGGTGCGCGACGTAGGTTCGAACCCGAGACCCTCTGCGTTGCAGTCTGTTGGTCTCCCCACTGAGCTATCGCTGCTACTATCTATACATCACACTTACCTATTATTAAAGTAAAAATAAAAACAAGCTAGGTACAACATTCAGTAATTCCTAGCTTAATTTTAATTTGCTCTACATGTCGTTGAATGTTAATGCTCTTTCGTTTCGATGTATGCTGCCATTTTAGCTTACAGGCTAGACCATTTAAAATTGGATTTATTATTTTAATGCTTTGGCGTGTTTGGCAGTATATGCTGTAATTAATGGTCGTAATAGCATACTTGTATTTACATTTTATAAAATGCCAAGCGATGTTAATGGAGTAAATGTGAAATTTTTGCTAATGACATACTCAAACTGGCGCGGTGAAGTGGCGGTAGTGAATGCCGCTGCTGTAAATAAGGGGTTGAGTTCGATTTTTGCATCTGGCGTAGAGTAATTAGGTTGTTTTCCAGTGAATTCTTTTTTTTTTATTGCTTTCATCGGTGTTAGACGAGCCAGCGACACAACTGATAGTAAGCGAGAACCGTGGCTCATACACATGGCTGTGTTTTCTTAGCATTACAGAAGCAATGTCAAAAAAACACAACCAAGTCGCTGTCTACCGGAAGGAAAAGGGGAATGGAGCAGGATGGGGTTTGGGAAGGGAAGGATGATTGGGCCTCCAGCGCTATGACTCACCGATCGAAATATAACAGATACAGTTATTTTACGTCGATCTTCTGTGAGAGGGTGGTACTTCCCCAGTTGAGCCGGCCCATTCATGCTGTAACCAGCGTGGTCCTCCCACTCAAAGCGTGGCCCTACCACTCAAAATTTTCAATTTCTGTGCAGAGTTTGTAACTGTTCCCGGTAGACCTACCTCTTTGGGGATGTAGACGTAAGAAATAGGGTATAAACATAATATATGAATATAATAATAACAATATTCTATCAAATTACACAAAACACCATCTAGCCCAAACTAAGCAGAGCTTGTACTATGGGTACTAGACAATGGATAAACATACATATATACTTTATTTATTGTACATAGAAACACCCAGACCAAGACAAACATCCATGTTCATGCACACAAATGTTTGACTTGTGAGTGAATCAAACCCGCGACCTCAGGCGTGGCAGTCGGTTACACTAACCAATACACCATCGAGGCCGTCGAAATATATACACACGCTGTATCTTACGGCTAAAACCCATGAACATTGTATTATTTCATCGTGTGTATATTTTATTTTTTTAAACCTGTTTTGTATTTTTTTCTTGTTTTGTTTTCATTGATTTATAGCTAATTAATAAAAACTCAACCAATATATAATTATTATAGAGTGCTATGTACGCCGTTATTGTCATGTACATTAGGCATTAAACCATTAAACTGCTGTATTATAACAATTTATAATGTATATGATGTGGCTGTACTTTAATAAATAAATAAATAAATAAATAAACACTAAGAAAAGGCGTTGCTTTTAAATAGAGTATTACAATAAAGTAGTTATCCTTATTGTAATACTATATTTTGCCCGCAGCTTTACTTGATATTGACAATAAATTTCTATCCGTCGGGAATAGTACTTTTTTTCTGGATGAAAGCTATTCTATGCTTGCCTTCATTATTTATGTACATGTAAGTGGATGCTCCTATTTACCATACTGTTGCTTTAGAGGCTACCATCAAATTTTATCAAATGCTTGAGTTTGTTGAGTAGAAGTTCATGGAGAAATGGTTGCAGCACCTTACAATTATGATTTGTAAACGAAATATTATTGTACACTTGGCGATTAAAAAGAGTGGCTATGAGTTTCTTGCCCTTTCTTCTCATGAGCCCTACACACTCTTGCTTTGCTGAACGTGGCAGTAAATGTAAATTCACAGGAAAAAATGTACGTGTAACTTTGACATTCATAAATGGTACCTTGTAACCTAACTTGAATACATTTATTTTGATTTTGATTGATTTGATTTTAATATCTATATCAGTACCTCAAAGTGCATGAAAAAAAAATCATGAAGATCGGTAGAGTAGTCAAAGCGTGAAAGCTTAACAAACAAATTAACATTCGCATATATAATATTAGTTACGTTGTGTATTTCTCAGACCAGCAAACGATTAGCGAAGTTAAGCAACGTTGGGTACGGTCAGTCTATAGATGGGTGACCTCTTGTGTCGTATACGCCGACAAGAGACGCCCGGTTGTCACCACTGCGGCGACTGCCGCGACGTTGTTGAGGACACGGCGCTGCACACTTTGGCGGTTTGCCCCGCCTGGGCATCGCAGCGCCGTGAGTTGATCGCGGCAGTCGGATCGGTTGCCCTCTCGCTCCCGGCCGTAGTTCAGTCTATGGTCCGGAGTGAGAGGTCGTGGAACGCCGTCGCCTCCTTCTGTGAGGAAGTCATTTCCATTAAGGAGGCGGCGGAGCGGGAGAGGGAGCGTTTAAACCCTCTCCCCAACCTCAGAGCCGGGCGCCGGAGGGCGCGCGATGACCTCCAGCCACCCTGAGGTTTGACCTGGGGGTGGCGGGCTTTGTGGGCCTGCCCGCCATCCGTTCAGCACCAGGTCCGAGAGGCGGCGTGCGTGTTCCCACGCGCGCCTCTGTGTCGAGTCCGTCTCCCCTCTAGGGGGGAGACAGTAGGGTTTTTATAATGTCGGAAGTGCCTATTTTGGGTAGGTCTTTTGTGTAGTGGCCTGCCGTTTCATACGGCGGGCCGAAACCTCGGCGGGGTCGCGACCGCATGCGAAAGCGATTCGCGCGGCCCCGCCGATAGTGGTTTTGTCGAGGAACACCGTGGTAGGTTTAGTCGGTATTCCGGGAGGTACATTATTTCTTTTCCATCTTCTTTTACCCCGGCGAGTCCGACATAATCCCTCCGCCCGCCCCCGCGGAGGGATATGCGTAATAGCATTCCACCACGTAAAAAAAAAAAAAAACAAAATAGATGGGTGACCTCTTAGTGGTATTTCATCTGAGCGTCTGGAATACCTTAGGGGAGGCCTATGTCCAGCAGTGGACGTCTTTCGGCTGAGATGATGATTGCAATGACACTAATGCTAAGCGTGCGGAGACCAAACGTGGCCTTCTATTCCCAGAACAGCCTACTGTAGCTAAAAGTTTCACGTAGTTAGATGTCTAAACCGTAAATAAAAAAGCACATAAAAAGGACACCACAAAAAACCATTGCTTAATTATTAATTAATCATTAATTAAAGCATTAAAAATAAATTAACCTCAATATCCAACGAGAGATTCATTGTATTTTTTAAAACATTTTGCCCGCTGTTAATTAATCTTATTTGTATAAATTAAACTTTGCAACTGTCTGTACCAAAGTTCTTTTAATGAAAATTAATTACACGTCGGCTGACACTTATTTATCCAATAATGTAATTCTCTATAAGATTTTTCGTGATTATGCTTTATTGTGTATACAAGTGATGTGCAACTGCTATGAAAAAAGCATTCGAATAATCGAAAGCTTTGTGATTTACATTCGAATGTCGTGAGTGATGTTTGATTTGCAATTACTATGAAAAATATAATTAGAATAATCGATAGCTTTATGTTTCGATGATTATGATTTATGATTGATTTCTTTTCACTGATTATGTTTTATATGGACATCCCTTCTCTCTACGACTAGTCCAGTTTATGATATAGCGTTCCCCTACACCAACCATCAAGGTTATATTAGGTGGAGCCGCTGTACCTTCCAGTGCCCGAGAACACCTTGCGGGACCAGTTATAGACAGGTCTTGTCCCGAAATCTCGACTTCTCCTCCCTAACCTCAGAGATCCGGTTCTCGTAAGCGAGGTACCTCCTGCCCAAGTGACACTACCTATTCTCCAGATAGGTACCGGAGCAATAAAGCCGCTCACCACCCGCAACTCTGGGAGTTGCTAACGATAACCTCGCTGAAGCCGACGGAGAAGCCGCCTCCCATATCGCCAGTATGGTACCAGAGCTGTGTAAGGCACGCTCACTTCCCGACGTACATCCATACGCCTACCCAAATAGGCCTACAAGCCGGGTGTGGCCCGAGTCACTCCAGCTATGACTCTTACTTGCTGAGCAGGCAAGCGCCGGAGATGCGTTGCGACAGTGAAACCACACTGCCACTTCGCTAAGACAACTCCGTGCCTCGCGCGACCGACTGGTTCGCACTAGCCACGCCTGAGTCCGACGCACGAACGCCACGTGCTTGCCGAGCAACGAACATGTCGTCCTCAGCGGCTAACCACATACCCCTGCGAGTCCAACGCCAATGTCAGGCACCGCGCACTCTAGTCAGCGGTCGATAGAACACGCCTTTCGAGGCGCAGTGAGCTTCCTGACCTCGCAGTACCCTGGTCCGTAGTTCTCCCCCCGAAACCCTATCTACTCGGGCTAACTTGTATATAAATGAGTTGAAAGATAATGAAATTATAATTTGAAAGAGTGGCCGTGAGTTTCTTGAACCTTTTCATAGGATCAACCTTTTGTCTGAACCTATTAACTAACATAAATGTAAACTCAGTAAATTTAATTGACTCACTAATCCATTTGGAATTTGTAAGTATTACATTATGACCTAAATTAATAAATTATTTTTGACTTTGACTATGATTTGAATCGTTATTAAATATTCAAAGCTTGATTTTATGACATGATTATCGTACTCGTATCGACGTACGTATCGACTACTTATCGTAATTTTACTCCGTACACAATAGATGGTGAGGGCTTTTTTAAGTTTTTCTTGCATGCTTACTTACGTTTGGTTTACACGTAACTATATCATCAATCAATGTCAACGATAAATGCATTCGAATAATTCGAATAATTCATTTTACTTGCATTGAGAATATTTTCTTTTATTAGTATTCCTCATCAGTAAGCATATAGCTCTTTTATTTACTTTATAATGATCCATAGAAGAAACAGTGACGATCTTTTTAGAGTTTGTTCGCGTCGAACCTATTACTTTCAATAATAACCAATATTAGAAGGCTGTAAATTGAATTTGATTAACAAGATAAAGGCTCAAAATTTCTATTATTCCCAAATGCTTTATTTTCTTTGATCCTTACGTGCAAGGAAGCTCGTCTTTGCCAACTACTTGTTGACGTATTGGCGAATGTGTCATTTCACCTTGGTAGGGACTACCGTCTTAGGAAAACGGCGTTTAGAAAAATAAGTAGTAACTCTGCTATTGCGTTTGGCCCAGTCAGTAAGAGTACTGAAGGCTCACATCTCCCATCTTTCTTTCATACTACCTTCAATAACTTTTCTCTATAGTTGACAACGTGCGAGTGATATATCTGATATTGCAAGCAATTATATATGCCAACGACGGTAGGCTTCAAGACGTACATAAGTCGGACCGTATTCCTGTTGGCCAACTTCTTCTTATAAAAAAAATATATATATAGAAATTGAAAGAGCAACCTATGAGAGAATTAGTTTTGATGTCACCCTATCGTCCACTATATCGAGCGAAAGCTATATATAACATCTTATCTTCATCGTACACAAAGTTCTGGAGAATTATGAATTGTTTAAGCAGCCCAGTCGATCTGTACTTTGATTTAGTGAATAATCTATAAAGGCTCTACTAATATCTACTCGATCTGAATTGAACAAGCCTGATTCAAGGAAGATTAAAGATTTGCACTTGCTAATATCCGAGCATACCTCTCTTGCTATAATCACTTTCATTATATTCTTTACTAGCTTTAGCGCGTGGTGTTGTTCGCGTAAATGTAGGTTAGGTTCTCACTCCCGGCTGTGGTTCAATCTATGGTCCGGAATGAGAGATTGTGGAACGCCGTCGCCCCCTTCTGTGAGCAAGTAATTTCCATCAAGGAGGCGGCGGAGTGGGAGAGAGAGCGCTGAAACTCTCTCCTCAACCACAGAACCGGGCGCCGGAGGGCGCGAGATGACTTCCAGCCACACTGAGGTTTGACCTGGGGGTGGTAGGCTACGTGGGCCTGCTCGCCGCCCGATCAGCACCAGGTCCGAGAGACGGCGTGCGTGTTCCCACTTGGGGCTCTGTGTCGTGTTTTTGTCCCCCAGGGGGACGATGGAGGAAGTATTTTTTGTATAAGTGGCCTGCCGTTTCACACGGCGGGCCGAAACCACGGCGGGGTCACGATTGCATGTGATAGCGATTCGCGCGGCCTGGCCGTCTATGGTTATGTCGAGGAACACCGTAGTAGGTTTAGTCGCTCTTAGCGGGATATCTTTTCCCCGGTGAGCCCGACATAACCTCTCCGTCGCCCCGCGGGCAGGTCATGCGTCAAAGCACTACCCCACTTAAAAAAAGAAAAAAAAAGTTTGTAACAGTCCGTTTTTCTACATGGAAGGTCCCCTTCATCCTTTTCTGTTGCGCTGACTACAAGTGGGCGAAATTTTATAATGAATTGAATACTATCCTAAGTAATATTATAAATTTGAATGTAAATATGAAAGTAAATGTAAGTTTGTTTGTTTGTTATGCTTCCCAACCTTAACTATTCGACAAATCATCATGAAATTGCAGATACATGTTGCCAGGTGTACTGAAAAATTACATAAAGTACCTTTCATCCAGGAAAAAGTTCTATTATTTTATTCCTTTATAAATATACTTATTGACAACTGTGTTGACGTAGCAATAGTAAATTCGACTGCTGCGGACGAGGTCTTTGATCCGATGCTCAGATAAAGTATATCCGTCAAGTAAATTTTTAATAGCAGCTTGAGTCATGAGTTGTGCCCGATAGATGGCGAAAGAGTTACCCTCTATTATCTAGGACCTATAACCATAGCTGGAAATGGCTCATAAGTGTAATTTCATATTTCCATCAGCATAGTTGCCTATTTAATTTATGATATATAAAAGTAATACTACATAATCAATGAATATGGGTTAATAATTCAATTATTCACTTTTCGTTGAGGGTAGTTCTTCTTAGAAGCGCTCTAGGTTTATTAAGAGATTTCGCTAAAACATTGAATATTAATACAAAAGTTAATATTAATAAAGCTTATCGGTCCATATACGAGTAAAAAGATTAGCTAGTTATTTTGTGAACGTAATATAATCTATCAATACTAATAATAGAGTAACTAGGCTCTGTCTATACATTGGCGAGATTAAAACGTTTAGTTGTTGCTCAAGATGACACGCATGTCACGCTGCAATTGACTCTGCGTTTAATACCAAAACGAAATTGTAGCAATTGCTTTATCCTTACTTAAATCTTAACTTCTTTACTAATATTATAAATACGAATTTGAGTTTATTTGTCGCCTTAACTACGCCCTCGGTTTTACTCGGAGACTTTGCTTTGGGAACAGTTCATTTTTTTTCTTAATGATAGTCACCCATGTCCTATTTCACAACATGTCTTCTTCTCCCTAGCCTTTATGATTCCCAAGTCACTTGGGGTCGTTTTTTCTGGTATAACCGGATTTGACTGGATATCAGTATTTACACGGAGCGGCTACAAGCGGTAACAAAGGCTAACGATACCCTAAGGCTAGACCAGTGTCAGGATATTATAGGGCACTGACTTCCTAATAACGACTGCCATAGATGTTCATGGCAGCCGGGACCGGCAGCTTAACGTGCTCTCCGAGGCACGGAGCAGGCGATAATTGTCAATCAATACGCACATAATTTCGAAAAGTCATATAACTTCCGAAAATCAGAAGTGCGCGACGTGGGTTCGAACCGGAGACCCTCCGCATTGCAGTCTGTTGGTCTCCCCCTGAGCTATGGCTGCTTTTTTTTCACTACTTGTATGCTTCCTTTATAACGATCGGCGCAGTAGTTTAGGCGTGAAATCGTAACAAAGAAACGTATTCATCTTTGCATTTTAAACATTTGTTAGGATAGTGTGATCGACATAAATGCAGGCAAACCTTATTTACGCAGAAGAAGTCGGGACCAAATGCTAGTTTCATATACTTTTTAAATTACTATTTTACATTACACGTTGTCCTTTCTTAGTCTGAAGGTGAAATGAGATCGATTGTGATAACAACTCTAAGCCTTCGCTAGTGACCGTTGTATGACCGAGTAGATTTGAACAATTCGTATGCATAAATACAATTTATTTTTAAATTTATTTTAGGCACGCTTTTGAAGGCTTACACGTAATGAGTTTTTATATTGCATGACACATTCATAAACGTGTTTATTAGCGGTGAAGTACTAAATTTAAATCACGGATCGAGATGTTGTACAGCAACTTTTTAACCGAAAAATGGCAAAGTAGAAAATGGGTTATGATTTTGAGTGTTATGTATGTTCACGCCAGAACGCGATCAAAGATCTTGGAGTATAGATTGACTCCAAGCTTACATTCACTCAGCACTATGGGCACCTGGTGGCGAAGGCAAATAAAGTCATGGGGTTTATATAGCGCATAATAAAACCATTTAGAAATCCAGAGAGCATATTACTACTATATTTCACATTGGTCAGAAGTATACTGGAATATGCATCTCTTATCTGGTCTCCCTTCTATCATATACACATTGACAGAATAGAGGGCGTCCAAAGACGCTTTCTCCGCTGCTTAAGCTCTAAATTTGGTATAAGACAAATATTGCCATCCTATAAGTCAAGACTTAAACATTTTAAGTTGGACACACTTGAGTCCAGGCGCAAGACATATGAGTACTCCACACTTTACAAGATTATTAATGCCCACTGGGATGCGGGCGAGTTATTGAGCCCATTTTGCCCTCAAAATAGGTGGTAGTAAACGCATTCAGGAACTATTTTCTCTGCCTTTTGGTAGTAATAATAATGTCATTTTAAATGATCATATTGCGAGAATGTGTAAAGGTTATAATGAACATGCCAAAAGCCTTGATATTTTTTATGATACTTACTGCGAATACCTAAGAAAATGTATACTGATAGTCCACGCTGATAATAATTTTAAGACGACATAAGATATTTTTTTTGTATTATTATTATTATTACCTAATTTTAACTTAATTTAATTGAACTATTGTTTCTTTTAATTGATTTCTATAACTTTAATTGTAATTTATATAAAACATTTAATTTTGAATTTAATGTATAATTGTATAGTATTCTTTTTTTCTTGACATTTATTTAAAATATTTTCTCTTCTTTACCTAGCCGCCTAATTGTATAATATATATATTTTTTTTAAATGCTGTGCTCAACCTTAATTTGATCTCAAATTGACATGTAAATTATTTCTATTACTATTATTATTATTCATATATGTAATTTGATATCTGTAGTTATGCCTATTTAATAAATAAATAAATAAATCTGCTCCCTCATAAGTTCAAACCTATTTAACATAATTTAACAAATTGACATATTTACTGCAAGACAAATAAAGTTTACTGAATTTTAATATCATTTTAATATCATAATGCATGCTGAATTCACCTTTAATTAATTATACGATTGGTTTGACTCAAAATATTTGTCTCATGTGTGTGTGATATTATAGTAATTGTTGGTGAATCTTAATAAATAAATAAATAATGTTTGGACGCGTAATGATTGTTCGCTGATTATAAGCTATGTGACGTCTCATTTAATAGAATATGGCGCGTTCTAGAGGACATATTATAGTCATTAACCATTTTTTTTTAGGTGGCAGTTGGCCACGGCTATACTCTGTATAGAATTGTCAGTAGTCGGATTTTAGTTTTTAAACTCCCTTTTAGTGTACAAAAATGTATTTATTAAATTCTATATGCATGATACATATAAAATAAAATTTAGGAAACCACCCTATTGTTCACACAGTTTCGCGTTATTCCATTACCAAACAACACGGAAACCAAATAAAAACGTTTAATAAATACACATAAAATTCGAATAACCATCAGTTTTGTAAACTTTCAAACGCATTTTATTTTCAAATACACATTATCTAGCCTCCATACTGTTGTAAGTGCCATTACACGTAATATATGGCAACACAACTCACTAGATATCGATCTATTAAAAACCCGTTCATAACCCAACACTGTTTTGAATTTCACGAAGGATTTTATCAACACTTACTATCTTTTTCAAATAATGCTACGGGTTTAGATGACTTTGACAGTCAGTAATGGCAGAAGTCAGTACGAGATATTAACAAATATATTACTGCGCACATGTGTGGGTAGTTGGGAAGTTCATGGCTTTTATTGAAAGGTAATAAAGTTTAGTTTTGCTCGGCATGTCATGAAGTGGTTGCGAAAGGGGTGGTTGCTTTAAAGACGTTGGGTGTGGTTTCAGTTGGAGCGTGATATTTTCAGTAAAATATATAAAGAGTCGTGCTCAGTATTTACATACCTTTTTGAAAAGCTTGACATTTCTTGGCCTGGTCACAAGCATTTTGAAAAGGTTTGTAAATAATGAGCATGATTGCGTTAATACCCGCTTTTCGTTATAAATCAGGCAACTCGAAAGTTAAAAGTGATTAATATATAAAGATGTTTCTAAACGAGAAAATAATCAACTGTTACTGTGTGCTGTCTCCAATGTTTTTAACCATAGCTCGGTCATCTCAAAAACAATTTAATGCATCGGCCGTTCCAAATATAAATATAATTCTTTGGATAGACATAAGAAAAATATGGGCAGTTATATTATAATATGGCTATTATTGCCGACCAGTATACTGCAGCCCGAAAGTACAGTAAGAATAATCCCCGATTAAAAGACCCTTTGCTTCTGCTGTTATCTCATCTGCTAGCTCTTTAAAGTAAAATAAATAAATAAAATATTGTAAAATACTGAAATTATATTTCATTAGCGATTTAAAAGAGTGGCCATGAGTTACTTGCAGGTTTCTTCTCATAGGCTCAACCCTTTGCCTGAACCTAGCAACTAACCTAAATATAGCTTCAGTAACTTTGTAAACTCACTAACCTATATATTATGACGTTCATAAGTATTACTTTGTGACCTAAATGAATAAATGAGTTTGACTTTGACTTTAAACATAGTGTTTATAAAATAGTGTTTATTACGAAACCTCTTTAGTTTATACAAAATTTACTTTGTTAGAGAGTAATAAGGAAAATATTATTAATATTTTAACCGTGCTAATTATCTGCGAATGGGTAGGCAGAGTTTTATTACAACAAGTTTTTAAAGATTTTTTATAATCATCTAGTTTTCCTATTGATCCCTTCAGGTAAGCTAGAATGTTTGCATTAGCAGTGTGTTCACATCAATGCATTGAACGGGATTCAAACCCACAGCTTCTCTTCCCAAGTCCAACGAATTATTCATTAGGCTTAAGACGCATGGCTGACGCAAATGATTCACCTGGTCACTTCGCCGCTAAACACGGCGCTGAGTATTATGAATACACACAATACTCAGCATCGTGTCCCTTGTTTCAATGTTTGTAATGTCCCCAACGACAGTAAGATTGCACATTAGTGCAGGCTTTTAAAATATTGTCTCTTTATTATTTTATTTGGATGGATTATGTACTCTATCACGTATTAAACTGCTGAACGAATTTGGATAAAACTTAACATTTAGAAATACCTTGTTTTGAATTAATATATATGCTACTTTTTATGCCTTTAAAGCATTTTCGTAGGACTCACGCAAGCATAGCATGGCACTTATTTTTTAAATTCTATTCCCGCTCTATCTTGGTCTGGGTGTTTATATGTATAATATGTATGAATTTACAAAAAGAAAGTATATATATTATGTATGTTTTTGTCCATTGTCTAGTACCCATAGTATAAATAAGCTCTGCTTAGTTTGGGCTATATATTATAATTGTTATTACTATTAATAAATCCTGTGTCCGAGGTGACTTTAAAAAAAGTAAACAGCGGACAAAAAGAAGACTATTTTCGCACTGTCAATAAATCCTGTGTTTGTGGGGGCTAATGTCTTTAAAAACATTTAAACAACGGACACAAAGAACACCCAGAATCGTGACAACTATTTATGAATCACAATTTTTTACCCTCTTTGGGGATCGAAAGTACAACACTCAGTGCGGTGGTGACTAGCGAGGCGACCACATAAGCCAATACGTTATCTGAGCAGTAATAATTGGTTGTAAATAAACCCCTCTCCCTCTTGGGCCGTACCTCAAAGCCTTCGGAGGGTAAATGACGCCATCGTGCAGCGGAAATTATCAGCTATGCGGCAAATGGCCTCCCGATACCGCTTATCTACCACAAACGGGTTCACACGTACTCGTACTGCGACTTGGAGTATACTAGCGTCTAAGGACGATTGATTTCAATGTAGATTAAAAAAGTGGGAGCAAATAAAGTGTTTATTTCTATGGGGTTTTTACTTGATGGAATTTAAATGGAGATAAAGTTAAGATAAATATATGTTATATGTGTTTATTTTGTCGTGTGATTGAAGCGATATAAGTTGTATGACCCATATGCATGATGTCGGAGCAAGCAAGAGACAGCTATATATTTTGCCATTCATTGACATACAACATTTTCAGTAGACATCAGTAGACAGGATACATACAGAGCACAAATTAAAAAAAGCTATGTCAACTATAGGAAGTACAAATAATTTTTAATTTTTATTACTAATATTCCTATATTCAATTATTAATATTATTAGATCTGGTGTTAGAAATAAATATAATTTTAATACATATTGAAGATTCAAATTTAAAATAACATCATCTGTGCCAGTGCTGCTGCTGTAGCGGCGGAAAACCTCAAACGGCGCAAATACAGTAATTTTATTGGTAATTACGTTTTTGAGCCGTTTGGGGTGGAGACGCTAGGTTCATAGGGTCCGGGCGCTCGTGCGCTTTTTAGAGATATATCTAAGCGGCTAATCGACGCTTCACGTGACCAGAAGGCTGGATTTTTCTTGCCTCAAAGAATTAGCATTACCATTCAACGTGGCAATGCTGCCAGTCTTCTGGGCACTTTCCCGGTCGACAGCGATGCTGACGAATTTTACGACGCTGCCTAAACCAGCCATTTCCTTTCTTTATATTAAATTTATAGTCCCATATTTTGTTACTTTTCATGTTTTATTTATAAGTGGTTAGGTTTGTTAATATTAGTTAAGTTGTAAATTATAATTGTTGCTTTGTTTAAGTAATTAAAGCATAAATAACATAATACTAATGTAATCTCCAGAGTGATAGTCTAGTGGGAGACCATACACTACCATGGAGAAGTCTTGAATTCGATCCCAAGGCACGTACTTCTGACTTTTTGTAGCTATATGCGTATTCATTATTTTATTAATTATCACTTGCTTTAACCGTAAAGGAAGACATCGTGAGGCAACCTTTATGAACTGAACCTACACTATATAAACCCATATGAAGAGGCTCGTGCCCTGCAGTGAAACAGTTTATATACAGGGCTGTATTAAACTGTCCCACTGCTGGGCACGGGTCTCTTCTAAGTGTGAAACGGGTTAGGCCATAGTCCACCACGCTGGCCCAGTGCGGGTTGGCGGACTTCTCATATTTATCTTCGAGAACATTATGTAGAACTCTGAGACATGCAGGTTTCCTCACGATATTTTCCTTCACTGTTAAAGCGAGCGATAATTAACTATTAAAATTTTTCTATAAATAGTTTAATTCAAAGCGTGATTGAGTGATCTCAATCACGCTTATACTGTTAAACAGGTTTGGTTGAAACTTGCTACAAAGATAGACCAAATCCCGGAAAAACATATACGGTTATCTTTTTACGCCAGTTCATATTCACATGTAACGTAGACAGAGCTTCAAGTAAAAACTAGTATATTTATATAACCAGGGTTGATCAAAGTAATCAGTGTCTAGCACACTCGTAAGAAGGCGAACCTAAAATTTCATTAATCAAACTTATGACATAAAAAGTTTCGTTCGATATGCCATTACTGTAATTAGGTTCGTATGTTCAAACTAATGTGGTTCGGGTCGTTGGGGCGCCGGGCGACTTGGAGGTGAAACGGCAAATCGATTGAGTGTTTAAGACTCTCTATGTAAAATAAAAAAGTGTCTGAGGCATAAACGCAAGTTAGTGCTAAAAGATCATTAAGACGGTCAGTATTTCACGAGATGATTCATAGTCGGAAAAACCTAACCATATTTAGAGTATTTAGACTTAAGGTAAGGTTAGGTTTCCTGACTATGAATCTTTTTTATCTTTTCAAGCAGCGATAGCTCAGTGGGGAGACCAACAGACTGCAACCTCCATTGCAGTCTGTTGGTAGTATAAGTATATGATACTAGCATTTGGTCCCGACTTCTTCTGCGTTTATTAGATTTGCCTGCATTTATGTCGATCACACTATCCTAAAAAATATTTAAATGCAAACATGAATTCGTTTGCTTGTTACGCTTTCACGCCTAAACTACTCCGCCAATCGTTATAAAGGAAGCATACAAGTAGTCAAAAAAAAAAGCAGCCATAGCTCAGTGGAGAGACCAACAGACTGCAATGCGGAGGGTCTCGGGTTGGAACCCACGTCGCGCACCTCTGACTTTCGGCAGTTATATGATTTTTCGAAATTATGTGCGCATTGATTGACAATTATCGCCTGCTCCGTGCCTCGGAGGGCACGTTAAGCCGTCGGTCCCGGCTGCCATGAACATCTATGGCAGTCGTTATTGGGAAGTCAGTGCCCTATAATATCCTGACACTGGTCTAGCCTTAGGGTATCGTTAGCCTTCGGGTTGCGGAGGTCAGGTGGCAGCCACTCCGTCTAAAAACTTATATCCATTCAAATTCGGTTAGACTAGAAAAATCGACCCCAAATGACTTGGGAATAGTTAAGGCTAGGGAGAAGAATCTTTTTTATCTTGTTCAATCTCGTGTGTGTCTCTTCATACTCAGTGGCTTAATATCTCTTAGCGCACAGCTGATATTTGGGTCTTGAGATGATTTTCTAATTGTAGCAAAGTATTTAAATTAGCAGACACAAAGCATACTTAGACAATGATTTATACCAAAATGTTGTCCCACGTGATAAGCACATCACTCGAAGCTGGGTTGGCAAGATAACCACCTTAACTATTGCGCCATCTATATAATCACAGAGAGCACAAGAAATACCCAGTAACAGTGCAACAGCCTAACAATCTTAGCCACGACATTACACATAGCGGCAAACAGATCACTGCAGATACTACGAGTTTGATCTCAAGGCACGCAGATCTAACTTGTTGAAATTATGTGCACATTAAATGGTTAATTAAACTGGGCAACAAAAAAAAAAATTATCTGGGGCATTAAATTTTGTTACTGTTTTTTTTTATTATTTAATTAGAGACTTTTAACTAATCAAGGTTCATGCCAGTCCCATAAATTCACACATAGTTACAAACTGATTTTCTTAATGCTATTAAATATAAATTTATAAACTAGCTTACCTTCAGTACTAGTAGGCTCAGCTAATACACTTTGGAACATACCTAAATGTAAAGAGTTTAACTTTAATGTTTTACATAGTTGTTTCCTTTCAAATACATTTCTAGTACACTCTAAGAGAAGGTGCTGAACATCTTCTAGTTTATTAAAAAGAGTATGTTAAGTTGGTTTGGGCATATAGAAAGAATGGACGAGAACAGACTGACTAAGAAAGTTTATAAGGCTAGTGTGAATGGAACAGTCGCAAGGGGAAGACCTAGGCGAACGTTTCTTGATCTGATCGGAGCATTCTGGATAAAGGCCAGGTTAAGAGCACCTTAAACCGGCGAGCGTGTATGAGGAATGTTATGGAAGTGAATGAAGCCAGAGAAGTGTGTCAGGATCGTAGCAAATGGAAATCCGTAATCTCTGCCTACCCCTCTGGGAAACAGGCGTGAATTTATGTATGTATGTACAATTTGGGATATTGACTTTATCATTATAAAAATAAATTTGTTTAAAAGCATGTGTCCAGATCTTAATCTAAGTGCTATTTTAAGTAAATGTCTACCTAACCTAATGTCGCTAAACCACGGTATACGAGGAGGCTCACACTGCATAGTTTTGTACCATAATTATACTCTTATATCTAGATCGAATATCAACATGTTCCTTCCACATCTGTTGACATTTGTTTTTATAGTGAGGTACGTGTTCAGTTACTGGTTTTAATAAACATCTTCATCAGTCCATGTTTTTAATATGATCTCCAATTCTACACATATATGTAATTGCCTGTCTATTTTACATTATATCTATTATATTTACTCTAACTATTAAGTATGTTTATAAACTGTATGCCGAATAATCGTCCGTGACTAGCCCGTGGGTTTCTGCTGAAAAACAGCGCTGCGGTCATCCGTAGCAGAGGCTGAGCTGGACACACTGATAACATTTTCTAAATTTTCTTTTTTTTGTTTGTTTTCTTCTATTTTTGTTTTAATTTTAGTAATTATTAGAAATAGTAAACGATTGTACTGTTACCATGTTGATATGTTGTGTTTTGGTGTGTCTAATAAATTACTTTTCTTTCTTTCTTTCTTTCATACCCGTAATGTATTTACATTGTATGGATTAACTCAACATTAAAGAACAGTTCCATCAGGACATTAGAACAATGAAAGAAAGATACCAAGGCCAATGGGACAGCCATATTATGATGGCAGACTATTGCTTGAGTTTAATAAGGGATTGTCCTGAAAATAAACACAATAGAAAAGCTTACAGATAAAGCTTTTTCTAATATTCTTTGTTATGATTTTTTGTTAAGAACATATGTATTAAGTTTCCTTGTCGTTATTATATAGCTGCTTCTAAAATATATATTTAATATGTAATTGTATTTTTATTTCGACCTTCTTTCAGTCATATAGTTATAAAGTCTTATCTCATAAACTAGAGTCAATTTAACAAATCTCATATTTTTCTCGTATCCAGCATACTGAACTTACACAAAATTGACTTCAACTTACCATGGCGCAAAATGACTGTTCCTCAGTGTTATCGCTCGCTTAAACGGTGAAGGAAAACATTGTGAGGAAACCTGTATATCTGAGAGTTCTCCATAATGTTCTCGAAGATGTGCAAAGTTTGCTAACCCTACAGAACATCCTCTTATATGTTCTGTGGCCTACCCACACTAAGCCAGCGTGGTGAGCTATGGCGTAATCCTTCTCATACTGAGATCATCATCATCTCATACTGAGCTGTTGGGTACGGGCCTCTGCCCAACGGCTAACTTTGTGAGTGGTATTTCCGAGTCTGGACGTTCTTTGTGTCCATTGTTTGAATGTTTGTCAAGCCCTCCGCGACACCTGATTTATTTCTTATGTGGGAATTATCTGTTTTAAATAGACAAGAGCTCTGAAGAGTTATTCCACCTTACCCCGCCCTCCCCTTTCCTATCCAGAACAACACGTGCTGGGCTCAGATGCCATCCTTACATGGTGGAGTCGACTAGAGTGCGTACCAACAAGTTTGGGTCCTCATACCTCTGCTGAACGATCAAGGCATGGAATTATCTGCCAAGGCACGTATTTCTTTCTTCCTTCAATCCTGGGTCCTTTAAACAGGGCGTGAAAACGCACCTTCTCAGGCCGTCAAAGTAGAGACCTCAACATCGCCTCGGCTGCTATGAGGATGATGTGGAGGCCACTGCTCTTAGACCACACGACTGCTTACCATCAGGCGAAGTGTGGTCATTATGACGAGCAAAAAGACAAACAGACAAAATACTAATCATTTTTTCTTTAATGAAGACTGCAAATGTAATTTTTTTAATACAAAAACTGGTCTACTAAGCTAACAAATATAAAAGTTACGAAAATTAAGCATATTATCAAACTAAAGATATTAAAAACAATCTTCCTCATCTCTTCATAAAGTTGGGCTTAATTGCCTTCAGAAAAAAATTGGACTCAGAAGTAGGGATCTTCGTCATCTTAACTTAAGGTTACGCACACATTGCAATACTTACTTATATATTTTATTTGGAAAACAAACAGTTTCTATTACTATTTTATAAATCTTATGAATTATCTAGGAACCATTTATATGTTTTTATGTATGTTTTTTTAGTGCTTGATAGTTTTACTTAGTATAGCCTAGTATAGTATGATATTATCTGTGGTATAGCTATACAAATTAACATTGATATAAAATTTTAAAACAATTAAAGTGATTAGGAAAATAAACTACATTTGAGACACTAAGGAACTGATTGAAACCATTGATTGGAAAGAGTGTTGATATATTTAGATGAAAGTGTCGTAATTAATTTATTGACATTTGACATGTAGTTTAGTATTTTATTATTTGACATAATTTATAATTCAATTATCTATTTATACATATCTAATTAATTGACACTTGAAATATGATTCGTTGGTATTTTTAAATTTGATTATTGTAATATTTTAATGTAGTAAATTATATGTACTTACCTATGTTGCATGCTGTACCTAAGGTAGTTCATGGCGATCTAACTTAAATGTTTACCATCACTATACTGTACACCTATGTTCGCAATAAATAAATTTGATTTGATTTGATTTAAATAAGTCAAGTTCAGAGCATCCGTGTGTTGATAACATTTGCTGATCTTACAAGGAATGAGTTATACGACTTCTCCGTCTGCACGCTCTAAACAGAATCAGCATTACTTATAAATTAGTTTCAAATATTCAAGGAGGCGCAATGTATTAACTAACGATTAATCAGAATAAAAATCCTATATTTTTTCAACGTTGAGTGTTAATTAAATGATAGTTAAGTAACAGCGACGGGCCGATGATCCTTTAACCAATGGTCTACCTCAGTTAAATTATATTTATGCAACAGCGATGGGCTTTCTATCGCTTGATCAATGGTCCGCAGCTGTTACCTAACTATTCTCTCTCTTTCCTAAACACAGGTTAATAATTGATTAAGGACTTGAGAGATATTCAGATAAGAGATAACGAAGTATTTTAGCGATATTTTCATAAGTAAAAATAATGACAGTTTGGTATTTTGACGTTTAACTTGAAAATTCCCTTTTAAGCACATTCAAATTAATGGTCTTAGTATAGCGTTTTTTGGCAGAGTTTAAGCTTTGGAAATTTTATGTAATAAAATTATAATAAAGCTTAATACATCATTTCTAAATGTTTCTCATTCAAACATGATTTTTAACTCGTAATAACAATCACGTGATTATTAACTTAGTTTACAAAGTAACATTTAATAGCACAAGGTTTCAAGATCAAAGTTCTATCTGTGAAATTACATCTACAGAAGTGGTAATAAGTTTATTAATTTATTAATTCTAAGAGGTAAGATGAAATATTTGAACGAAAATAGCTAAAGAGCAAAACGTTAGGTTTGAGAAAGTAATAGCTTATTTGTTACCTACCAACTGTTACCCGAGACTATGTTCGAATGTTTGAAATTAATATTTTAGGCAATCTCCAGACAACTTTTTTTAATAATAGCTTGCTCCCGCTCTAAGAAAATTCCTATTCCCTGAGGGACTTCGCAAACATTCAAACAACGGTCACCAATATCTGGATGTTGGAGACCGTTAGACACGGTGCAACTATTTGGGTTATACAGGGTGTCCGGTAATTAATGGATAACCTTGAAATGTCTAATAGTAGAACTGATATCCGTTCAGCAAAAAAAAAGAAATTATATTAAAAGAGTGCTATAGCTAGTCATACTTTTGACTGTCTATCTATTATCATAATTACTGTTTAATAATAAAACAACAATAAACCGATGGAATTCATTCATTTATGGTCGTAGTGTATAAGAAAGTTAAATATGGTAATAAAAAAAAAGATATATCTCAGGTCGCAGTTAGGATAGATTTTTTTTCATATTTTTCTGAACAGCCTTTAGTTCTACTATAAGACATTTCAAGGTTATCCATTAATTACCGGATACCCTGTATAAATTGTTATTCTGACACTGGGTGTTCTTTCTGTCCCTCATTTAGATGTTTGTAAAGTCTTCCGCAATACAGGAATTATACCTAATGTGGTTACTCTCTTTTTAAAACAAAACTTGTTGACTGTACGGATGTCGTGGTGGTTTAGTAGTCGCCACACCACATGACAAGACCCCGCTACACATGACAAGACTTCAAGTGCAGAATTTGTCTTTTAAAAATTAATGAGTTTTCAAAAACTTCACACAACCCGGAGATTATCCTAAAAGCGGGAAATTTATTTTTAAACAAAACAAAGTAAACGTACGTAAGCGTTCACAGAACCTTAAGTACAGGGGTAAATGAGCTCATCGGCCTAAGGAAATGAAGGGCGATCGCACAAACGATCGACCATTAAATAAGTGTCGGTTTGAAACGACTCATTCGAGGATTTTCGATAATATTTTGTCTCAAGATATCCGAGGCTTTTGTTTCAAATATAATTTGTATAACGACTCGTACAATAGCTACCATTTATCATTTGTTTTTGTTTTAGATGATAGATTGATGCTGCCTATGGTTTCGTTTGTTTTGATTATGGTTCCGATTCTGTTGTCTTGGATTTCTTTTTTTAATATTATGTTACGTATAATAATTTATCTATGGGCCTTGGGCATAACTCTCCTTGTCACGTCTCGTTGATGTAGGAGGCATGCGGTGCCGAGAGGTTATTTTCTACATTCCAATTAAAACTACCTTTTTTTTTGGACCTATATATACGTCGTCGTCTGACTATAGAAATTTTATTTTAAACTTGCTGACCACGCAGTATCGTTTGCTTCACATAAGAGAATTTGCCTCGATTCTGCAACATTTTCATTGATGCTCCGCTCCTATTGGTCGTAGCGTGATGTCATATAGCCTAAAGCCTTCCTCGATAAATGGGATATCCAACAACAAACAATTTTTTAAATTCAAATTGGTAGTTCCTGAGACAAGCACATTCAACCAAATATCATGATAATTGCTTGAAATTAAACTACTATATACGGATTTTATCGCGTTGTTTATTTATCACTGTATTACAAAATTTTGAAAATATCACTCTACTACTACTGTTGATTTTATTTGACTAATTTATAAGCTAATAAAATTATTTAAACTATTAAATCTATTTATTTTTGGTTTACACTTTTCCCAACGTTTCGGGTGCTTTTCAGCAGCCATGGTCACGGGGAGACTAAGATGGTAGTTGTCTCAATGTTCCAGTGTAGTTATTTCAAAGTACCTGAACATAATTTAATTATTGGTGTTTCTATTTACGCAGAATGAGCTCAAAGTATCATGAAGTCTAGCTGTGGTTTGTTTCTTCTTGGGTTTGACTATTTGAAGTACTGGATCCCAAGCTGGTGGTACATTCCAACCATCTTCTCTATTGAAATTGGGATGTTTTTTAATTTCAATAGCCTCGCGAAGCATCCTTGGCAGGAATCGGTGTTCTTTAGCGAGAATCTGTGGTTTGTCAAATCTCAGGTAGTGGTTGGTCCCCTGTTGTACGTGTTCACACACAGCAGACTTCAACGAGCGTTTGTGTTTTACGTCAGCTATGTGTTCTTTTATGCGGGTGCCTATGCTTCTCTTGGTTTGACCAATGTATGAGAGTCCGCAGTCACAATCTATTTTATAGACCCCTGCATCTTGTAAAGGTAATTGGCACTTGACGGATGGTAAAAATTGACTTATCTTCGTTGGCGGCTTGAAGTATGTGTTGATTGAAGCTCGCTTCAAGATGTAGCCAATCTTGTCAGTGACACCCCTTACATAAGGCAGTCCCCGTGACCATGGCTGCTGAAAAGCACCCGAAACGTCGGGAAAAGTGTAAACCAAAAATAAATAGATTTAATAGTTTAAATAATTTTATTAGCTTATAAATTAGTCAAATAAAATCAATAGTAGTAGTAGAGTGATATTTTCAAAATTTTGTAATACAGTGATAAATAAACAACGCGATAAAATCCGTATATAGTAGTTTAATTTCAATGAATAACATTCGCGTAAACAGAAGACAATATTATGTAAATCAGTACGGACTGGAAACAGCAACAAAAATACGCCGGTTAGAAGATCTGCAAACTAAGCGCGCAAGATATGTAACATCTTTAAATTTCTTGAAGAGATGTCGTGATCACAGTCTCATTCCTACGTGTGTCAAGATATCAGCCAAGAAAGACATACGAGGAAGCGCTAAGATCTTAAAACAGGCAAGTCAAAAGTTATTAATACAAGTTATCAGAGAACATCGCGCTGACTTACGCAGCATAAATAGGAACGTTGAGATTTTGTCTAATGAAATACAGAGATTAATAACTCCATTTGATTTTAAACAATGCATCAATGCTATAAATCACAGAGAAAGATCAAAATATAATGCGTGTAAAACGAACAAAATTCAAAAATATGAAAAATTATTATCAAAATCAAATGCCAACAGCAAGAAACGAAACGTCAATGCACGGACCAATGACACGCCGCCGTCATCTCAAAGACAAGCAGTTATTAATCTGTCAAAACAAACTTTAGACAAAACAACCGAAAAAGTATTAAGTAGAGGTTTAAATTATGCAATAACACCGGCTAGGATACCGTATGAGGCCATTATTTGCAACGTCGAGGACTGCCTAGTCAAGAATAACATAAGAAAGGAAGATTTGGAGGCTATACGTCAGGATATTTCATCGGTCTTGCGTCGAAGTAAAGTGCCCAGACCGAATCTTCCCAAAGATGAATTCGTCGCATTGAAGAACTTGCGGGCTAGGCCAGATATTACAGTACTCCGTGCAGATAAAGGAAACGCTACGGTAATAATGGATACGTCAGATTATAAACATAAAATTGAAAATTTACTTTCGGATGAAACAACATATAAACAGGTTAAAACAGACCCTACAAACAAAATATTAAACAAAACCAAAGACATCATTTATAAATACTCCGAAAGACTAGATCTAGACGTTAAACAATTAATACCAGCTTGCGTAAAACCTCCAAAGCTGTATGGGTTACCAAAAATACACAAGGAAAACGCTCCTCTACGTCCTATTGTGAGTCAGATCGACACACCAACTTACAGATTGGCTCAGCACGTAGCGAAGATACTCTCACCACTCAGAGGCAACTCGAGAGCACATGTAAAGGATTCATACCATTTTGTGAGTGAGATTAAACACCTATGTCTCACTAACAATGAAACAATGGTTAGTTTTGATGTACAGTCATTATTTACATGCATACCTGTACATGACTGTATTGAAATAACTAAAAGGAAGCTAATAGAGTACAATATGCCTGAGGAATATGCAGAAATACTTAAGCATTGCTTAACAACTGGCTATCTGTTGTGGGACAATAAATTCTACATACAAGTCGATGGTGTGGCAATGGGCTCCCCAGTATCGCCTGTTGTTGCCGATATATATATGGAGGACTTCGAGGCTCGAGCTTTACAGACTGCCCCCATCACACCCAGGATTTATAAGAGGTTTGTAGATGATACTTTTACAATATTACCAACAGATAGTGTTAGTGTATTCCTAGAACATCTTAATTCCATTAATAACAACATCCAATTTACTATGGAATTAGAGGCAAATAATTCATTAGCATTCTTAGACGTACTTGTCATCAGGAATCCTGATCATACTTTGAGCCACACCGTGTATAGGAAAAAGACCCATACAAATAGGTACTTGAACGGTGAATCTCACCACCATCCTAAACAGTTAGCTACCGTGGGAATGTCTTTGTTTCAGAGAGCCCACGGGATCTGTGACAAGAAACACCTGGACGCCGAGCTTCAACATGTCAAGCAAGTACTGCAAGACAACAAGCTCCAACAGCCGCGCCGCTGTCACAGATCCCGAGAAAAGCCAGCCACAGTCGAGCGCCAGCCTGCTATACTGCCTTATGTAAGGGGTGTCACTGACAAGATTGGCTACATCTTGAAGCGAGCTTCAATCAACACATACTTCAAGCCGCCAACGAAGATAAGTCAATTTTTACCATCCGTCAAGTGCCAATTACCTTTACAAGATGCAGGGGTCTATAAAATAGATTGTGACTGCGGACTCTCATACATTGGTCAAACCAAGAGAAGCATAGGCACCCGCATAAAAGAACACATAGCTGACGTAAAACACAAACGCTCGTTGAAGTCTGCTGTGTGTGAACACGTACAACAGGGGACCAACCACTACCTGAGATTTGACAAACCACAGATTCTCGCTAAAGAACACCGATTCCTGCCAAGGATGCTTCGCGAGGCTATTGAAATTAAAAAACATCCCAATTTCAATAGAGAAGATGGTTGGAATGTACCACCAGCTTGGGATCCAGTACTTCAAATAGTCAAACCCAAGAAGAAACAAACCACAGCTAGACTTCATGATACTTTGAGCTCATTCTGCGTAAATAGAAACACCAATAATTAAATTATGTTCAGGTACTTTGAAATAACTACACTGGAACATTGAGACAACTACCATCTTAGTCTCCCCGTGACCATGGCTGCTGAAAAGCACCCGAAACGTCGGGAAAAGTGTAAACCAAAAATAAATAGATTTAATAGTTTAAATAATTTTATTAGCTTATAAATTAGTCAAATAAAATCAATAGTAGTAGTAGAGTGATATTTTCAAAATTTTGTAATACAGTGATAAATAAACAACGCGATAAAATCCGTATATAGTAGTTTAATTTCAATGAATAACATTCGCGTAAACAGAAGACAATGATAATTGCTTGATAAAATATACCAAGCGGTGCCTAATGCGATTCGCGTTGCCGACCATTAGGCTAAAACCATTTAAAAACATACAACACGATACGATAAGAAGACCCAATAAAAATCAAACTCTTCAGCTTTATACTATTAGTACAGATAAACAAAGACAAATAAATAATTAACATAATATATACACAAATTATTTACAAGAAATATAAACTAAAGAGAAAAATAAAACAATTTTAATTCGTACGTATGTTATTTTGAGTTATTATTATAAGTAACACTGTTTCTTATACAGGGTGTCTGGTAATTAATGGATAACCTGGAAATGTCTTATAGTGGAACAGACGGCCGTTCAGAAAAATTATGAAAAAAATCTATCCTAACTACTACCTGAGATATGTGTTTTTTTTAATTACCATGTATAACTTTCTTGTATACTACGACCATAATTAATGAATGAAATCCATCGGTTTTTTGTTGTTTTATTATTAAACACTAATTATGCTAATAGATAGACAGTCAAAAGTATGCTATGCTAATATAGCATGGACTTTTTAATATTTTCCTTTTCATTTCTTTTTTTCATTTTTCTGAACGGCCTTTAGTTCTACTATAAGACATTTCAAGGTTATCCATTAATTACCGGACATCCTGTATAACATCAGTCTTATGAATATCGGTGAGCACGTAAGTGGCTTAATAGTTGCACTGTTACTTAATAACTAGTAATATTCAGGCAAGAGTTACATACACAAGCTAAGCAGCGATAGCTCAGTGGGGAGACCAACAGACTGCAATGCAGAGGGTCTCGGATTCGAACCGACGTCGCGCACCTTTGACTTTCGGAAGTTATATGACTTTTCGAAATTATGTGCGTATTGATTGACAATTATCGCCTGCTCCGTTCCTCGGAAAGTACGTTAAGCCGTCGGTCCCGGCTGCCATGAACATCTATGGCAGTCGTTATTGGGAAATCAGTGCCCTAGCCTTAGGGTATCGTTAGCCTTCGGGTCGCGGATGTCAGCCGCTCCGTGTAAAAACTGATAGCCAGTCAAATCCGCTTAAACTAGAAATGCCGACCCCAAGTGACTTGGGAATAATAAAAGCTAGGGAAAAGAAGTTACATACACAAGCTATGAGAAAATCTTCAATAAATAAAATCTATTTACATTGCTTGGAAGATATATTTTACATAATTTGTAGTTATATAATAACATGTCCACGAATTTTTAAGGTTTTCAAATACGATGAAGCTAAGTAATATAATAAAAGTGTTATTGGCTATCTTGTTGAGCAATTCTCAATAGTCGCGAAAAGTCTACAACAGTGGCCGGATTTACCTTAAATCTTAACTTGAAAAATGTTGATGTACACACTTCTGCTTACCTCTTTGGGAAATAGGCGTTAGACTATGCTACCTACTATAAATAATATAATATTAAAGACGAAAGATTTGATTTGTTCGTTTGTTTATAAGAATTTAAAAAAAAAATAAAAAAGAGATTTAAAAAAAACACTATTAGAAAGCTTAATTATCACTGAGTAATAGGCTATATTTTATTTGAAAAAGGTTCTATTACTAACATAACCTAACCTTATCTACTTTTACGCGTGTGGAGCCGCAGGCAAATGGAATGGAAACTATAATTACATAATACTAGGCTATATAAATATACGAGTAGTTTCCATATACTCTTACGTGAGCATACGTTTTGTATTCGAACTTCTTAGCATGGAACTGTATAATATCTGTGACATATTTTATTGACTATATTTTTCTCGATAACTTATTGATCTAGTATAAAATCAAACTGAATGAAAACAGAGTGTAATAAAGAACCCTGTCATTTTTAAAATTTTATTGATTTTGGACCTCCATCAGCCTTCTAGTTGTTCATTACTCAAGATTAATTCGTTCCGGTAAGAGATTATTAAAGTCAGTCACAAAAGGAAAGCATTAATTCTTTTTGAGAGTTAAAAATTATGGGTGTTCATTAGATTTGATCCGCGAGAATAATTTTAGGCCAGTGTAATCTTATCTCAAAAGTGAGATGGAGCTTAGTTTGGATAGATGGATCGCTACATAGAATCGTAGGCAGTTTTCGTCAGCTATTCAAAACTCCTTTAGTTGATTATTAATGCTCGTAAGGTGAAGACGTAGTGACTTGCTTTTTACATGGTTGGTGCCGCAAGTATGTGTTCACCGGTTCCAAATATAAGTAGATGAATATATTTTTTCAATTCTTGGTAGACAGTAAAAGATAAAAGGAGTCTGCCCACTACACACCGTGCTAGGAACGTATCAGACACGAAAAGTAACACGATACGCCATGCTATAGGAACTGCTGGTCAGTGACGGAAGGTCTAGTGGGCATAGTCTTATACATTTCCTTACAAAGAATATTTTTTTGCCTGACACGTTCCTGGCACGGTCATGGTATGAGACGGGGTAGTGGGTAGACTCCTTTATTTGGCACACAAAAGAGCACATTTAAATGATAAGAGAAGAACAAAAGAAAATAGGAAAATAATAATAAAAACTAGAAAATAAAAACAGTAACACTATTTTTGTTTTTATCTAATAAGAATAAAATAATTATATTATTTCTGCTCTCTAGTAACACCACATCTTCCTCCTTGACTAAACGGAAACCTACTACTCTGATCTATAAGTAATAAAAAAACAATTAGTAGAACACTTATTCATATTCTTTAAATTGTTGACGCTATTGTATCAAGTTTATCAATTGCAACACATTTATTTCATATAATTATTTTATTAAAATTATTTCCAATATAATGTATTTATTTTGTAGGTAGATTGAATTACACCAATCCAATTTCTACTTGAAAATTTTCCTGTCGCTTCTCTCTTTATTGACCAACTCTTTCAAAAAGTAGGATCGATCGTAAACAGGATATAAGTATAATCTCAACACATCGGGGATGTATTCACAAGATACGATTTTGCCAGTCAAGTCTTGGAGTGCCAGACATATTTAAAAACCTATTGTCTCTGGCTGCCCGTGTGCCGCTGCGACCCAGTAAGTTAATAACACAACAATTAATTAACGATGGGATATATGCTGAAGAGGTAGGTATGTAAGCTATCGATGTTTTTTACTTATCGGGTAAAATGTAGTTCCCTTGTTATATTTAGGTACTCTACAGCTGGTGGTCTGTAAGACAATAGTAATTCCCCGCACGGTCTGACTCATTCCTACCGTCACATAAATATCATGTAATGGCGCTTTTGTAGTCATTAAAACATAATTCTGTGCCTCCTGTGAAAAGTGATACAAGTCAAAAATCAACACTTCACATAAGAATAAAAACAACATTTTTTAAAATCTAATTCGTTTTCTATGTGGTCTAGGTTAAACTTGAGTACTTTCTTTGTAGATTTTTTGTGGTCAATTTATAGTTTAAAACTAATTCTTAAAAAACCTGTAAGTTGTCTTTTTTATTTCTAAAATGACGTGATAAATGATACAACTACAGTTACATTATATTGCACTTATAAGTTGTCTTCGTGTGAGATGAAAAGTTTAATGTGTATATAAATATGTATCACACTTATACCATGAAACACGAAAAATAATGTGTGCAGCAATTACTTATAGAGGTTATAACTTGAAATATTATATTCACGATATTTTGCAAAAATCCTGCCAGTTATATCAATCACTTCGCACAAAATGATCTCCGAAACTATGGTGGATAGAAGAATGTGAGTTAGATAAAAAAAGAACTAAATTCTTCTGGTTATTTCTATGTAAATAACAAAAAGGTACTCAACTTATATCACTCATCACAGGAGGCACAGAATTGTAGTAATAATAATAATATTCAAAAAAGAAAACAGTCGGCCGGTTAGAGGGAGGCCGCTAGAGCTATATGCTTGGGGGTGGAAGTGTCATTTTCAAGGGCATAACTACGGGGAAACCCGCTCCGGGTCTCTGTTGTCACGACTGTGACCCGTGATGGTGAAACCAGCGCTGCACCGCTCGATATCCCTAGCCACTCGCACCGGTGTTACCCTCTGCTGCTGGCTTGTATGCCTATAGTGGCTATTTACGGGGCTCATCTAGTGAGTTGGTGAGTCACCGTCTGCCCATTGCATTAATGCTATTAGAGTATTTAGGGCAGACGCCGTTTTTCATCCATTGTCAGCAATATACCGGTCCACCAAACACCCATACGTATAGCCCATATATTAGAATCGTATACGTAGCAATAGTCTTACGCCTGCTGCGGCTAGTGCCGCTGTAGGTTTTCCATCCTACCTTTGATTAAAACTCTGGAAGGGCCTCTTCATGTTGGACCCATGTCTCCGTGTAAGCCTCCTAAAGGGTTAGCTATTTTCTAATAATATTCTATCACATACACACAACACCATCTAGCCCAAACTAACCAGAGCTTGTACTATGGGTACTAGACAATGGATACACATACATGTATCCTTTTTTTTAATACATTCATATTATACATAGAAACACCCAGACCAAGACAAACATCCATGTTCATGTACACAAATGTTTGACTTGTGCGGGAATCGAACCCGTGACCTCAGGCGTGGCAGTCGGTTACACTAACCACTACGCCATCGAGGCCGACATAAAATACATATCTATCAACTGAATCTGGATATAACACATAACATGTTTACTGAAGCAGTCAGACACAATATTAAAATTATATTTACAAGATATTTCAATGAATTGTTTCTTTATGTTAACCTGTATCATTAAATAATTTATACCAATTATTTGTCGTTTTCTGTACACCGTAGTGTAATCAGTTATACAAAATTTGTAATTAGTACATTATTTATAATAAAGCCATATAGCGCTCATAGCCAGTTGCACTCAATGATCGGTAAACGATTAGCGAGGTTAAGCAACGTTGTGTGCGGTCAGTCTATAGATGGGTGACCGCTTAGTGGTATTTCATCTGAGCGTCTCCGTGCTTTGGAGGGCACTTAAAACGTCGGTCCCGGTTGTTGCCAAATTTACAGCAGTCGTTAAGCCATGTCAGAGGCCTACGGGCGGCTTGAACAACTCTTGACAACAGGTTGGCCACTAACCACATGAAAAGAAAAAAGAAGAAGAAAGAAAGTAAGAAGAAGTAGTGGTTAGTGTAACCGACTGCCACGCCTGAGGTCGCGGGTTCGATTCCCGCACAAGACAAATATTTGTGTGCATGAACATGGATGTTTGTCTTGGTCTGGGTGTTTCTATGTATAATATGTATGTATTTACAAAAAAAAAGTATATATGTATGTTTATCCATTGTCTAGTATCCATAGTACAAGCTCTGCTTAGTTTGGGCTAGATAGTGTTGTGTGTATGTGGTAGAATAGAATAATTATTTATCGCCTGTACCTTTTACAACATCATCTCGACGTATATTAATTAATAGTTTCTGATCGCAGTTTTGCCAAATCTGTCGTAGTATTAATACGTTATTAAGTAACAAGTTCTTGACTAGTATGTGATATTATACATAATATTATTATATAATATAATGAATAATATAGTTATATAATATAATAATATCAGCCCTGTATTAAACTGTCCCACTGCTGGGTACGAGCCTCTTATCAGTGTGAGAAGGGTTAGGCCATAGTCCATCACACTGGCCCAGTGCGGGTTGCTAGACTTCACATATCTTTGAAAACATTATTGATTACTCTGATATGTAGGTTATATAGGTAGTTAAGTCTGATATGTAGGTTTCCTCACGATGTGTTCCGTCGCCGTTAAGGCAAGCGATAATTAACTATTTAATACGCACATAACTTCGAAATGTCAGAGATGCGTGCCTTGGGATCGAACTCAAGACCTCTGCGTGGCAGTCTAACGTTTCCCACTAGGCTACCGATATAACATATTATTATAATATTATTAGAATACGTGTAATATATAATATCTTTCATATGGTTTATTATTTCTATTAAGGCTTTTGTATACATGTTATATTTAGAATTTTTTTTCATTCGAGTGTTTTGAGATTGAATTCGGAACCTTTGCATGGTAGTCCTTTGGCCATCACTGTTTTTTTATTATATGTATATACTTAATACTATATAAGGGCGCGGTTACGCTCGCTTTATTGTAGATTTTGACAATAAATTTCTATCCCTCGAGAATAGATTTTTTCCTGGATGAAAGAATAGGTATACGAAATTTCATGATAATTTCTCGAATATTAAAGGTATGGAAACGTAAAAAACAAACAAACAAACGACTACACACCATATACAGACAAAAAAGGAGATAACAGAAAAGATTTGAAGCATTTATATAATACTAGATGTGCCTGCGGTTTCACCCGCATTTATGATTACTGCACCACCCCTGTGGGTCGTAGCGTGATGTTATGTAGCCTTCATCGATTAATGAGCTATCTAACACTAAAATAATTTTTCAATTCGGACCAGTAGTTCCTGAGATTAGCGCTTTCAAGCAAACAAACAAACAAACTCTTCAGCTTTATAATATTAGTATAGAAAATACAACAGCATAAACATTTTATCCATTCGGACAACAGAATCGACACCGTTTTGTTGCTAATCCATATTTAGATGCTATTATAAAATCATTCATTCTTGTATTGTAAAGTGAACAAAGAAAAGGATCTTTTCAAAATCTTTACCGTATTACAATAATAGTTCGTATATTAGAAAAATCCAGCCTCTAAAAACTGTAGAATTACATCAAATCTTTAAGCATACAAGAAAAGCCTTAACAGAAAAAGCCAAGAGCAATATACCCGAGCCGGTAATCGCAATCACGACCTCATACATACGTAGGTAGCAGTCGTATTTACTACCACAATGCCATAGAAGAAGCTTGTAAAAAAAATTGTGTAGACTTTTATGTTTGGTTGGGTGTTACAATAATTATGTCTTAACGTAGAAAGGGTTTGGATAAAACTTAAACCACACATAAACCATTTTCTAGATTATATCGTACCCAAGCGATTCACGTGGGTTAAGCCACTGGTAGAACCTCATACAAAATAAACAAGGCTACTTAGCTAAGACAGTCAAGACAGGTCAGTTAGTTAGTTAGTTAGTGTAACCGACTGCCACGCCTGACGTCGTGGGTTCGATTCCCGCACAAGACAAATATTTGTGTGCATGAACATGGATCTGGGTGTTTCTATGTATATTAAGTACGTATTTACAAAAAAAAAGTATATATGTATGTTTATCCATTGTCTAGTACCCATAGTACAAGCTCTGCTTAGTTTGGGCTAGATGGTGTTGTGTATGTGGTAGAATATTATTATTATTATAAATAAAAAGAAATATAACTCTGTACAGCAAAAGTGTATTCTAACTAATATTATAAATTCGAATGTGAGTTTGTTTGTTACGCTTTTATGCCGTAACTACTCAACGGATCATCATGAAATTTCGCATACGCGTTGTCAGGAGAACAGAAAAGGTCATAGAGTACCTTTCTTCCAGAAAAAGTACTATTGCAAACGTATCCTACATTTATGCGAGTGAAGCAGCATACAAAATCTAGTTCTGCAAAAATTGCTTGAATATGTTAAGTTACATAGAATAAACTATAATTTTTGAATCCAATCTTGAAAAAAAATCTTATATACATGTAAAGAAAATTCATTGCCGTATTTTCTTTAATTTGAATTTTGCCGCCTAAACTGTATCGCCACTAGTTTATTATATAGTCTATGCTAATTGTTTGATTTATACTCTGGAAGATAAAATATTGATGGAGATTTGTGCTAATGTATGTTTAGAATATTAAAATTCGTTAATAAGAGCAAACTACTTAAAAGAAAGGAATTGTGAAGTGGGAAATAATAAACTTGATATGTGGTTTCTTTGTTTACAGGTATGTGTTTGGGTAATAGGTTGTAGGTTGTATATTATTGTTAATTATTTATAAGTATTGTGTTAACAATAAAATTCTTTGTTTACAGAGCAACACATTTTAATTTCTTTCATTTCACAATAGAAGATTATATAAGCTTATATACATGTTCTTATAATATTAAAAATGATTCAGGAAAAATTTAGTTCCATTGAAAAGTTACAATAATTTAATATAATATTGAATATGTCATTATTATATTAATTTATTGACATTTTAATATTTATAACTGTGTAAATTACCTGTTCTATAATACATGTATTATGCTAGCATGGGGCTATTAGGCTATTTTTACGAACGACGTATAGCAGGATACGGAAACACATTTATAATGTTATTATGTAACACATAACTTTACCTGTGTTTCACAAATAAATAAATAATTTGAGTTTTAATTCGAGTTTGATTACGTTATTAATTTTACTGACAATTCATTGAATATTTAGTAAGAAACGTCTTGTAGGTTTATACCTACCTACTACCTATATTCAAGAAACGAGTTGTTCGATATATGGGCAGTTAATTTTTGATATATATTTTATGAAAAATATGGCAAAATTTAACTGTTCGTAGCTATTGGGTCCGGCCGTTAGGGTCCCATTCCAGTACGCCCCCGGCCGGCACGCACCCACAGTGAAAATTTGTTATTCCGCTACGCCCCCGGCCGAGACGTTCCCTTTGTAAAACAACCGGAGAAGACACTTGAGCTAATACTGTTGAAAACAAAAGTGATTTTACTATCATGCTTTAGAATTAGTAAGATAAAATTACTCGTTTCTTGATTAGGCATACATTGATATTAAACTACTTTATGCGAATTTTATTGCTTCGTTTATGTTAAAACACTTTTATTACATTATTTTAAACTTAATAAACTACTACTGTTGTGTACTCTTTCTAACGTTTCAGCTTGTAGGTATATTGGTAGAAATCCAAGCATTGTTTTTTCAATTCAGGTGCGCAATAATACAAGCGAATCCACATCGAATAGCTTCACGTGCAGGGAGGGGGTGGGTTCCAGAAAATATTGCCCCAAGGAGCGACGTGACACGATGCCGTCGAGTGGACATTAGTGATGGGAAATGTATCGATAAAATTAAACGCTATTTTCTCGAGTAATATTTCGGAATATATTTTGCTCTACCTATCACCACGGTAATGTTATCTAACAGTATTGTAACTCGGCTCTGTCCTTGATATAATTACCTACAGCCGCGCAGTCCGCGAATACGCAAGAGGGCTGCTCAGCTACAGTATTTTAATTTTATCTACCTACTTGAGTTTCTTTCTAGTAAAGTGATTGTTGTGAATGAAATAGGAAATGATCAATAAAAATTATGTTATATTTTTGGATTAGTAGATTTAATAAAAAACAACCTTATATATTTGAGGCTTAAAAATATTTGCGCCTCGACTGAGACGTACGAAAAGCTTTATTGTTAAATTAAATGGTATAAAAAATATCCGCATTCTTTAATTAAACATACTTTTGTTTACAATTATACTTTGCCATAATTATTATGTAAGTACTTGTACTTATTTCAATCAAATATTAACAAGTCACACGCTTACTGCTTACAAAACTATCACACCATCCGTTCATTGCTGCGGCGCATACGCGACTGGTTGCGAACCGAGTGCATACCGGCCTCGAGGCGCGTAAGTATGACTCGCGTTCCGACAGTTTGTATGAAGATAGAATATTGTTAGATAACATTACCGTGCTATCACTCTACTCAGAGTGAAGTCCATTACTTCTTAGATTGAAAAATAATATATAGTTCAGAAATATTTAAAATATTGGTAAGAGGTCTATGTTTAACTGCGTGGAAAATTTTATACGGTCGCGATTATGTAAAAAATACTATTCACTCTATTGCCGGCTGTATGGGAATAGTTCCACATAGCTACATCTTACCTAGTTTGCCAGCCATCATTTTGGTAGGTAATATTCGAAAATATGATGAACTCTATGGTGAAGCAACTAATATAATTATTTATTAACCAATATTTATAAGTGATCTTTCACGTTTATGATATTAGTAGAATAAAGCTACGTTGCACATAATGTCCTCAAATCCGATGAGTCTAGTAGCATCATTGTTATTAACTGATTAACTCTTTATTATAGATAGAATTAACACAAGTAACATTGAGTCTTATAAAATTAGCCTAATTAAATACAATTTTTCTTTTAGCAAACATTTGTAGGTTAGATGACAATTAAAATATTTAAATATTCTACGTACTTAATAACACCAGGAATCTAGGAATGTATGTAAATCGGAATAAATAAAACTTGAAGAAACTCAACACTCATTTTAATACATTTTATCGATATCGTACTATCGATAGAGATAACAACACTATGTTAGAATGCCTGTCTCGGTACTACACGACGTTGTTGCCCAAGAAAATATGTCACACGTAAGATAACTTGAAATTCTTATATTTATCACAAAATCACAATTTGCAAGTTTCTCTTTCCATGTTTAGAATTCTGGATTGTCTGCAGCATTGCAGGTATGTTTGATATTTTTATTTATATTACATACATACTTTTATTTCATCGCAGTAAATAAGCAAAGAAGTGTATTCAATGTTACAAAGGAGAGACATTTGCTGTCTGCTTGACAAGTATTCAGACTTCGTGTTGTCACAAAAAAATCTTCACAGTAAAACCCAATCATAAAGGTAAATTTATGCGACTAGATCAAGTCGTTAGAATTTTGCTCTAGTACGTACATATGTATTAATATTGTTATAAATTTGTTTTATACTATTTTATTCATAAGACCAAACAGCAATTAAAATTAAATTTTGTTTAGCGAACTGTTTTAAAATTGGTTGCAAAATAAGGGAGTAATTGATATTTTTTATTTGGATATGAAGAAAGTTTGTTGTTTAGCTGCATGTAAATAGCGGTCACGTCACGCGTCAGAGTTTATATTGGATAGCCTTTTTCTGTGATGTGTATTTTTTTAGATTTTGAATGACATAATTATGTGGCTTAAATAAAAAAATGTGGGTGAGCAATACAGTTTTTGTAGAGTATATTAGAAAGTTATAGACAGCAGTCAACAAAATATCAAGAAAACGGGTTATTGAATCGATTTTAGAGGATGCACGTCGCTATTATTTATTCGACAGGCAACAACGCAATTATTTGCTAAATATTCGAGGAGCAGATAATATCAGAGCTTCGGTTATTATTTTACAACCATCATAAGCTTACCATGAAAGATCAGTCTATCGAACATTAACTCCGTGTTATTTCGAAAGTACCCTCAGGTTAAATTTTTATTTGGATGCACCGCATAATGAAGATATGCCTTTGGTGTTTATGTATACTGATTTATAATTACGATAACTATTTAAAGATTTGGTTGCCTAAATGGAGCATTTAACTCTTAAACTTGTCCCAAACATTAGGAAAGATAAAAAATGTACGGCTTTATTTAAGTTTAACAAAGTCCGATAAGTATTTAAAAAAAAATGAGAGGTGTCGAAGTTCCTTTCTATGACAAATATATATATATATATATTTCTATGAGAAAATAACTGGCTTGCTTTCTATGAGAGAGAGAGACAGACAGAGAAACACGCGCACGCCGCACGGCTTACAACCATAGCAACTATAGCAAAAAGTGTCGGAACAACTTTTGGTCTTAATTTTTTCCGTCTAGCCCCCTTTCGCAACGCGCTATAAGGAACTTCGTTTCAATAATGTTATTAAAACGGAATTTTGAATAAGAAAGTTTTGAAAGACGTGTAGCGATGGGCTGGTTCAAACCTGATTCACAAACCCTTCTATGCCAAAGTGATATAACCTTGAGTTTCTTTCGCTAATAGTAATATTAAAGCGTCTTAACCAGTCAATTATTGGAATGCAAGATATAATTGAAAACCTATCTACATATATCTGGAGCAGCGAGAGCTCAGTGGGGACACCAACAGACTGCAAGGCAAAGGGTCTCGGGTTCGAACCTACGTCGCGCACCTCTGACTTTCGGAGGTTATATGACTTTTCGAAATTATGTGCGTATTTATTGACAATTATCGCCTGCTCCGTGCCTCGGAGAGCACGTTAAGCCGTCGGTCCCGACTGCCATGAACATCTATGGCAGTCGTTATTGGGGAAGTCGACACAAAAGATCCCACTGGGTCAAAGTGTCGCCGGTCTGTACTGACTGGCCCCCACACAAGATAAGATCTGGCCACCGGTATGCCGCTTTGACTGTAAATAAACCGGCTAGGCGACTCTCTCAGTTTGAGAAGGGTTAGGCCATAGTCCACTACGCTGGCCTAGAGCGAGTTGGAAGACTTTACACATTTTTGAGAACATTATGTAGAATTTTTAGACATGCAGCTTTCCTTTCTATGTTTTCATATACCGTTAAAGCGATAAATACCTCTTAATACATAACTTCGAACAGTCAGAGACCTCTGCATGGTAGTCTAACGACCTAATATTAGTTATTTAATAATAATTCTATACTCTTATATATGCTTTGAGTAGCGTTCGCGTTGAACGTAGTTTAGTGCTCAAGAAATGAAGTGAATGTTTGTAAACTTCCCGCGACACAGTAATTATTCTTTAGAACGGAAATTGTATTTTTTAACATTTGCGACCCCCAAGTCCCCCTTAAGCTCAAGGGAAAAATCTATAAGACCATAATAAGGCCTGCCGTCATGTATGGATCGTCATGATGGGCTACAAGAGTGATGGATGAGAGACGTTTGCATGTAGCAGAGATGCAAATGTTAAGATGGATGTGTGGTGGAACCAGGATGGATAAAGTAAGGAATGAGTATATTAGAGAAAGTTTGAAAGTGGCACCTGTGACGGAAAATTGAGGAGTGAACGTTTGTCATGGTATGGACACGTGATGAGAAGAGATGAAAGAAATGTTGTTAGGAGAGCTCTGAGTATGGAGGTGCACGGGTTATCTAGTAGAGGAAGACCCAAGAAAAGATGGATGGACTGCATAAAAGATGATATGGCCAGGCAGGGTATGAGTGCTGAGATGACGAGCGATAGAGATTTATGGAAGAGAGAGACATGTTGCGCCGACCCCAAATAGTTTGGGATGAGGGCAGGAGGATGATAAATTCTTGCAAATTTTAACTTAAGGTTCAGTAAAAAACTCGACACTAACTTTTTACTACATCGAAAACTTGGTCAATATCTCAAACGGGTTATACCTTTTCATCATAAAAAATTCTAAGGGACCCAATTTATGGATAATCGTAAAAGAATACTAATTCCGGAGGTAAGTAACACTCGATAAATCAAATCTTATAGTCTAAATCAAAAATCCGCCCGCAGCACCGGTAAGCCACACTTTATAGATTACTTAAATAATCATTTTTCTTATCTCGATCATATTAAATTTCCAAACTGTCTTTGAAGGAGACTTTAAAATTAAATTTCTCCGTTTTTTATCGTAATTCTGTTCGGGATCTGTTTCCAATTTGAGGATATCGCTTGAATATTTTTTTAAGCGAATGATATTTTTATGTAAGATATATTTTTGGCATACAGGTATTGAGAGATTGCGGTCTATTACTGAAAAATTAACATAAACTATATAATTGAGCTGTGTTTTAACCTCTCAACCAACGCTAGGCCTAGCTTGATCTTAACCAGAATATTTAAAACGTAATTTTTGTTATGATAGTCTTTGAAATTAAACCCTTTATACGGATTTTATCGCGTTGTTTATTTTACTTTAAACACTGGTATGACATAATTTTGAAAACTCTAACACTACTATTATTGAACTTTACTAATATTTATTTATATAAGCTAGGTATATATTTTCTAATTAAAACAATTTATATTTGAGTTTACACTTTGCCCCGACGTTTCGGTTGCTTTACAGCAGCCATGTTCATGGCTGCAGTAAAGTATATAGCTTATATAAATAAATAGTAGTAAAATTTCAATAATAGTAGTGTTAGAGTTTTCAAAATAATGTAATACCAGTGTTTAAAGTAAAATAAACAACGCGATAAAATCCGTATAAAGTGTTTAATTTCAATGTATAACATTCGCGTAAACATAAGACAATATTATGATAGTCTTCTTTTGTTTGAATAGCTTTTTCGTATTTTGGAAAACTGGTTTGGTTGAGAGGTTAAATAAAGATAAGACGAAACCGGCAAGAAGCTTATAGACAACTCTATAAGCTTCTTGCCGGATTTGTCTTATAAAAGGTCTTTTCCTAGAACTGGCTCTTACAATACTCAATAATTAGTTCCTGTTTTCTCTTTTATAATTCATACAAAACATCATACCTATATCCACGAAGGGGAAGGCACTATGTATTACACCCAGGTCTCTACACCAATTACGTGAAACTTGAAGTCTCTGCTAATGGGACACGAGCTTATTGCAGCATGCTGGGCACAATCTTATTTCCTACTGTGTACTAAGAATATATTAGCAGGAAAACCTTATAACACCTTGCCTTTGCTGGTATTCAAAAACGAGATCTCACGCATAGTAGTCGCAGTCACTAGAGTGAGTGCTGTGGGCGGGCTATGGGTTTACTTCCCGACTCGGGCAAACTATTTTATATTTCGTATTAATACTGAAAAAAACCTGGTACTTTCAGTATTAGCACGGTGACTGAAATTTTGCCCGGCAGATGGTAACATCTTCCAATATACGTGTAATATTACTCAGTGGTTGTTAATATGAGACGGATTGCAGTTATTACTGTATATTTTTGCCCGCGGCTTCGCTCGCGTAAATGTAGGGTAAGTAAGATTATCTCATCTTATTTTATCTTATATGGGGGCCAGTCAGTACAGACCGGCGACACTTCGACCCAGTGGGATCTTTTGTCTCGAGTTCCCCAATAACGACTGCCATAGATGTTCATGGCAACCGGGACCGACGGCTTAAAGTGCTCTCCGAGGCACGGAGCAGGCGATAATTGTCAATCAATACGCACATAATTTCGAAAAGTCATATAACTTCCGAAAGTCAGAGGTGCGCGACGTAGGTTCGAACCCGAGACCCTCTGCATTGCAGTCTGTTGGTCTCCCCACTGAGCTATCGCTGCTCTCCTAGGTTAGATTAGTATCAGTACTTTTTTTCTGAATAAACGTTACTTTATGTCCTTTTCTGTACCCTTGACAACGTGTATACAAAATGTTATATTGATTGGTCGAGTAATTAACGCGTGAAAGCGTAACAAAGACATTTATCACATTCGCATTTATAATATTAATTGGGATTTCCAGTCATTGCGATATATAAATATTAAATATATTGTTTAAGGATAATTCACATAATACTTAACATATATTTACAAAATTGTCGGCCTCGATGGCGTAGTGGTTAGCGTAACCGACTGCCACGCCTGAGGTCGCGGGTTCGATTCCCGCACAAGTCAAACATTTGTGTGCATGAACATGGATGTTTGTCTTGGTCTGGGTGTTTCTATGTATAATATGTATGTATTTACAAAAAAAAAGTATATATGTATGTTTATCCATTGTCTAGTACCCATAATACAAGGTCTGCTTAGTTTGGGCTAGATGGTGTTGTGTGTATGTGACAGAATATTATTATTATTTCACATTTATTTACTTTTAACCAATAAAAATTACATTTTTAAATATATAATTATAAAAAAACACATTTAAAAATATAAAAAATATGGATGCCCACCGACATCGAGACAAGGTCCAAGCTGTCGGTGGTTAGGGGTCCAGAGAGAGGAACCTCCTCACTATGCGTGCCGTATCGAGGAGGACTGTCTTCTGCATCTGACCCTTGACCCAAGCACCTAACGCGAGCCTCTTAAGATGTTGGTCGAGGCTTTTGGCTATTAGACCGTTCACCGTAACGACTATCGGTACAATGATTGCCGAGTCCACATCCCACATATCGACGACCTCGTGTGCTAAGTCGAGGTATTTTAATTCTTTTTTCTTCTCAGCTTTCACGAGGTTGCCATCATGAGGGATGGTAATATCGACAATCATTGCACGGCGCTCTGATCGATCTATTACGACAATATCAGGCTTGTTGGCAACAACAGTCCTGTCTGTGATAATAGATCGATCTCAATACATTGTGATATGGTCCTTTTCGAGAACTGGTTCTGCTACATACCTGTAGTAAGGCACCTCGACCTCTACAAGTTTGTACTTCAGAGCAAGTTGGTGATGGATAATTCTGGCTACTTGGTTATGTCTGTGCAAGTACTCGCCGTTAGCAAGACGAGAAAAACCGGAAACTATATGCCTGAGGGATTCACCGGGCTGGTGGCACGCCCGACATATGTCAATCGTACCATCCCTCAGGATATATTTCCGGTAGTTATTTGTCTTGATAACTTCGTCCATAATTGCACAGATAAACCATTCGGTTTCCCCAAAGAGGTCACCGAAGCGTAGCCAGTTCACGGAGGCGAGAAGGTCTACATCAGGCCCACATAGGGCCTTGTAGAACCTACCGTGAAGCTCCTTGCTCTGCCATACACTCTTGCGGTCGTTAATGCTCAGTACTACAGGGATGCGCCAGCTCTCTTTAGCCAGATTAAGCGGGGTGAGTCCGTTATCCACTGCAACAACATCACGATGCATATCCACGTTCGTTTGAAGGAAATACTCTCTAAGGTTTATTATTATTATTATTATAAATTATTTAAACTATTAAACAATGACATAATTAACATTATTTAACACAAATTATTTACAAGAAAAATATAAAGTAAAGACAAAAATAAAACTGCAAAATTAAAAAGCGTCATTATATTCCTCCGCATCGTCGTCAATTGGCAACGTGCCCAGAAGCCTGGCAGCATTGCCACGTTGAATGGCAATACTTATTCTTTGTGCAAAGAAAATACCAGTCCTTTGGTCACGCGAAGCGTCGATGAGCCGCTTAGCTAGGTCTCTATAAACAGACCTAGCACTTGGACCCCATGGCCCCAGCGTTTAGACACCAAACAGCTCAAATATGTATTCACCAATAAGGTTTTGATATTTACGCCGTTTGAGCGTTATTTATTATAGAAAAATTATATTATTTAGTAGTTTATTCAAATAATTATGTATAAACAAGTACGATAATTAATACAGTTAAGTATCAGTCAGCTTGTATATATTATATCTGAACGCTAATATCACAGAATGACTAATATTGTGTATAGCGATATTTTTCTTTTCCCTACCCTTTATTATTCCCAAGTCACTTGGGATCGGCTTTTCTGGCCTAACCAGATTTGACTGAATATCAGTTTTTACACGAAGCGGCTGCCACCTGACCTCCGCAATCCAAAGGCTAACGATACCGTAAGGCTAGACCAGCGTCAGGTTATTATAGGGCACTGACTTCCCAATAACGTCTGCCATAGATGTTCACGGCAGCCGGGACCGACGGCTTAACGTGCTCTCCGAGGCACGGAGCAGGCGATAATTGTCAATCAATACGCACATAATTTCGAAAAGTCATATAAGTAACTTTCGAAAGTCAGAGGTGCGCGACGTGGATTTGTAAATGAGATCCTCTGCATTGCAGTCTGTTATATATGTATATTATATATGCTAGCTAAGGTTATATTACAAAATGAAATCAAAAATATATTTATTTATTTATTTGGACATCCAGAAGTAATGTATCAGCTTTACACTATTTCTACACAACTAAATAAAACTATACAAAGTGGTGAAATGCTCAACATTTCAAGGCGTCACAACATGCGCAGGCGGTATTAATAATAATAATATAATATAATAATATTCTATCACATACACACAACATCATCTAGCCCAAACTAAGCAGAGCTTGTACTATGGGTACTAGATTATGGATAAACATACATACAGGGTGATTTTGAAATCGTGTAATTCCTTTTAACCACGCATTCTACTGGTGATATAGAATAACCCTGACCATATTTTTATTTAATTAGAATAATTTTTTTGAAAAATTATTGTTCCGTTTTTTTTCGTGAAATGGTGTCAGATAGTCAAATGTTAACCAACCGAGGCAATTTTAATTTTTACTAATTAAAATAAAATAACATATTAATAATTAATGTCGTAAATAATAACGGGCGGTCCTTTTTATTGCCCCTTATTATTTACGACATCAGTTATTGTTATGTTATTATTTTTAAATTAGTAAAATATTAAGATTGTGTCAGGTGGTTAAAATATGACTATATGAAATCATTTCATGAAAAAAATCTGTACTCTAATTTAGCCGAAACCATTATTCTAATTAAGAAAAAATATGGTCAGGGTTATTCTATATCACCAGTAGAATGCGTGGTTAAAAGGAATTACACGATTTCAAAATCACCCTGTATATACTTTTTTTTGTAAATATAAACATATTATACATAGAAACACCCAGACCAAGACAAACATCCATGTTCATGCACACAAATGTTTAACTTGTGCGGGAATCGAACCCACGACTTCAGGTGTGGCAGTCGGTTACACTAACACTCAGTCTCAAGCACTCTCTGTTCTCTCAGTCCAATAGGACGGCACTTCAACACGGCCGGTGAGAGATCAGGCGTAGAAGAAACGGCTTTACATGGTTGCCGACGGGGGTTTCTTATACCGCCAACTTCCTAACTCCGGGCTAATATTGAGATTTCTTGACAGAAAAACCCAATAAGTCTGGAAAGTAACAAGATATCTAAGTTCATCACATTCAGACCGATTTAATTTTAGGTATTTTAATATGAGTATATTTATAATGACATATTTGCGACAACAATTGCAACATTTATAAATAGATGAAGGATAAATAAATCAATAATTATTTTCTTACATTCTAACTAATATTATAAATGCGAATGTTATTTTGTTTATATGTTTGTTATGCTTTCACGCCCTAACTACTCAACCGATCATCATGAAATTTCACATAAACGTTGTCAAGGGTACAGAAAAGGACGTTGGGTAGGTACGTATTATGCAGAAAAAAAACACTGTATTCAAACTTTTTTTTTTATTGGCATATACCCCTTCCCTTTGGCAGGCGGAGGGTTTATGACGGACTCACCGGGGTAAAAGAAAGATGTTGAAATTATGGTAATGGACCTTCCGGAATACCGAATAAACCTACCACGGTGTTCCTTGACAAAACTGCTATCGACGAGGCCGCGCGCAGGCCACTACACGAAGAGACCTATCCTTTGTCACTTCTCACTCATAAAACCCTACTGTCCCCCCCTAGAGGATTGACGGTCTCGATGCAGAGGCGCGCGTGGGAGGTTATTCAAATGGTCAATCGGACCCGACCTCCTCTCGTCCCCGGGGGAGAGCAATTCACTGCTCTCCCCTTTCAACGTTAGAAGGCGCGCGGGAATACCGCGCGCGCCCTCTATGGGTTCCTAACTCACCCACTGTTAACAACCTAACCTAACCTACATTTACGCGAGCGAAACCGCAGGCAAAATCTAGTATATTATGGACTGCATTGGCAGCGCAGCAGAGGTTTATACGACTTATGTGTATGAGGTTTCGGTTTCGATTAGAGGATTAAGCAAAGTATTAGTCTGTCAAAAGAATCTCAGAGAAGTTGAAGCATCCATTTTACAAGGTGTTAATCGAAAAACCAATTGTAATAAAATATCTAGACGATAGGAATATTCCAATAATACACTAATGTCCCGAATACTGCCTTCCTAACTATAATATTACTAGACTTTTGCCCGCGACTCCGCTTGCGTAAATTAATGTTATGTCAGTTTTCTAGCCCTCAGGAACAGTACTTTTATCTGGATTAAAAGATACCCTATGTAGCCTAAAGTGTAACAAACAAAGAAATAAACTCACATTCGCATTTATAATTTAAGTTCGGATAAATGCCAACATAAGTTTGTTTGTTAACCTTCACGCCTTAACTACTCGACCGATTATCATGAAATTCGGAATACAAGCTGTTAGTGAAAATGTCTGTTGCTTAGGGATAAAAATTCATTGAAACATCTACCTTAAAGCGAGCGAATTAGTTTACTCCATAGATATAATAAACAATAACTCTTTTTTATATTTCTATGGTTTACTCCAACATTATTCAAGTTGTTTTTAATGGCGAAAAGGCTGGTCGACTCTTCCCCTGACCAGAGATGGCGTAGTGGTTAGTGTAACCGACTGCCACGCCTGAGGTCGCGGGTTCAATTCCCGCACAAGTCAAACATTTGTGTGCATGAACATGGATGTTTGTCTTGGTCTGGGTGTTTCTATGTATAATATGTATGTATTTAAAAAAAAAAAAAAGTATATATGTATGTTTATCCATTGTCTAGTATCCATAGTACAAGCTCTGCTTAGTTTGGGCTAGATGGTGTTGTGTGTATGTGGTAGAATATTATTATATTATTTCGCGAAAAGAACAACCATTGCCATTCAACGTGGAAAGAATGTTTATAAGGGTAGTATAAATGGAACAGTCGTAAGAGGCAGACCTAGGCGAACGTTTCTTGACCAAATCGGAGACGTTTTGGACAAAGGCTAGGTTAAGAGCACTTTAAACCGACGAGCATGTATGAGGAATGAGATTAAAGTGAAGAAAGCCAGAGAAGTGTGTCAGGATCGTAGCAAATGGAAATCGGTTGTCTCTGCCTACCCCTCTGGGAAACAGGCGTGAATCTATGTAGGTATGTATGTATTCAACATGGCAATGCTGCCAGTCTTCCGGGCACTCTACCAGTCGACAAAAATGCGGCAGAGTTCCTTGACGCCTATTAGAGGGTTTTACATTACACTTTTTACTCCTAGCCTCTAATTTGCTGTTAGGCTCGCTAAGTTTTGAGCAACTATTGTAAATATTTTACAATAGTTACTTAAAACTTAGCGAGCCTTAATGTATGTACACTTAGTTTGCAAATAATTTTAGTAGTAGAGCCTCGCTGATTTCAGCATGAATGTGTCGGCTCGACCGGGAAAGGACTACTCTCTCACTGAATATCGACGTGAAATAGCATTCCGACTGTTGTGTTTCGTTCAGCGAGTGAGAGTGCCGGAGGCCCAATCACCCTCTTTCCCCCTCTCCGCTCCTTCTCCTTCCCACTTCTTTTCCTAAAGGGTCGGCAACGCGCAAGTGATGCCTCTGGTGTTGCAGGCGTCCATAGGCTACGGTGACCATTTACCATCAGGTGGGCCGTATGTTTGCTTGCCACGTAATATGTATAAAAAAAAATGAATTCATTGAATTTTTATTGTTATTTTATTCTTCGTAAATACACCATTATTATACCACATATTTAACGATAAGTGATATACTAACATATATACACAGTACTTAATATATGTATTGTTTTCCTCAAAGTAATCGAATGCTTAGTTAGTTGTGTTAGTTTAACTGACTGACAAGTTATGCTTCCAGTTTTATTAAATAGTATTTTTAATTCATTGCTGTTACAATGAGTTAAGTTTTGTGGTTTAATTATTTTTTTAGTAAAAATGGTGTCACGAATTATGTTTATATTAATGATAAACTCATTTTTGTGTACTGCATGTGAGTATTTACATTATTATTTTTAAATTATATAGTATTCTCGTCTATATATGTTTAGAATAGATTATAGATTACATATAAATATGCCTGGGTTGTGCAAGACTGTATATGATTGCTGTGTATGAAGTCTAATTCCTGAGTTATCTCAAGTGTTACTGCCTATTATTATTAAGAAATTGGATGTATCAAGTTGTATGTATTAACTATATTTTGACCGCGGCTTCGCTCTCGTCAATGCAAAGTTTGTCAATATATTTATACCTATAACTCTCAGTACGTTTTTATTGATGAAAGGTACATCCAATATCCTTTCCTGTACCCCTTGCAACGTGTATGGAAAATTTCATGACAATCGGTTTAGTATTTAAGGCGTGAAATTAGACTCTACTCAGTATGAGAAGGATTAGGTCAGAGTCCACTACGCTGGTCCAGTGCAGGTTGTCAGACTTAACATCTTCGAAAATATTATAGGAGAAATTTTAGACATGCAGGTTTCCTCACGATGTTTTCCTGCACCGTTAAACCAAGTGATCCCTAAACTGTCAAGTCTTAGAATACCAGACATAATTAAAAATCTATTGTGACCGGTCACTGGTGTGCCCCTGTGATTCAATATGTTAACTACTCAATACGCACATAAACTTCGAAAAGTCAGAAGTGCGTATCTTGGGATTGTTGGCATTGAACTGAAGACCTCTGCTTGGCAGTCCAACAATCTCCCACTAGTCTATGTGTAAAGTTACAAAATTATTTCATGGTTTTCTCTCATGTTTCAGACGAATACAATGACGATAAACTCCAAGAAATTGAATTGTACAACTATATGGAGATAAAAGAATATGAGATATTTCTTAATAATGCACTTCTTATTCATTTGAAAGACTTTAAGTATTATTATCCTAATATGAATTTACATAGGTAAGTATATTTCCATTGTTTTTACTCAAACACTCCAATCCACAAAATAAATTTGTATATACCGTGGTTTGCCACTAGATTGCCTGAAATAGAGCAACTACTTGTGGGTGACACAGTCCCGTGTATGGATTGAAAGAACAACACTCGTTGTAGTGGTACGGCGGCCATTTAAACGACTACGCCTTCATTATAAATATAATACTGCCTTAATATAAACTATACTTAACGAAGGAGATATTGGTTTATGAAACACAGTTCTCACGCTATCTCAGAAGCTAGGGTTCCTTTTCACAACAAACAGCACAGCATATACAGGGTATCCGGTAATTAATGGATAACCTGGAAATGTCTTATAGGGGAACTGACGGCCGTTCAAAAAAAAAATGAAAAATATCTATACTAACTACTACCTGAGATATGTGTTTTTTTTTAATTACCATGTATAACTTTCTTGTATACTACGACCATAAATGAATGAAATCCATCGATTTTTTGTTGTTTTATTATTAAACACTAATTATGCTAATAGATAGACAGTCAAAAGTATGCTATGCTAATATAGCTTGCACTTTTTAATATATATATATGTTTTTATTTTCCTTATTATTTTTTCTTTTTTCTGGTCGGCTTTCAGTTCTACTATACGACATTTCAAGGCTATTCATTAATTACCGGACATCCTGTATAAAGCATGGCACAGTTTTAATTTCTGTATATTTTATTGTTTTTTTGACTGCTTGAATGGCGTAGAGGTTTAAGTAGTCGCCTCGGCACTCCCACCGCGCCGAGTGTTGTGGGTTCGAATCCCACACGGGACAAAAATTTGTGTGATCCACAAAAGTGTGTCTGGGCGTTCTTTGTGTCCGTTGTTTGAATGTTTGTAAAGTCCTCCGCGATACGGGAATTATACCAAGTACGGAAGATGTCTTTTAAAAAATATTTAATATCGATGACTAAAGATAATGAATATGAAGAACATATAGGTATATAATATCAGTTATTTTATTTTTTTTGTTTATAGCTCTTTAATTACATAAACAAAGCAACAATTATAATTTACAACTTAACTTATATTAACAAACCTAACTACTTATAAATAAAACATGAAAGTAACAAAATATGGTACTATAAATTTAATATAAATAAAGGAAATGGCTGATTTCGTCAGCATCGCTGTCGACCGAGAAAGTGCCCAGAAGACTGGCAACATTGCTACGTTGAATGGCAATGCTGATTCTTTGAGCCAAGAAAAGGCCAGCCTTCTGGTCACGCGAAGCGTCGATTAACCGCTTAGATACATATATCTCTAAAAAGCGCACGAGCGCCCGGACACTATGAACCTAGCGTCTCCACCCCAAACGGCTCAAAAACGTAATTATCAATTAAATTACTGTATTTGAGTCGTTTGAGGTTTGCCGCCCCTACAGCAGCAGCACTTCACTCATTTAAAGTTGCATTTGGATTTATGACGTCATATATTTTTTTACGGAGTATAATAACTAACTTTAACATAACCTTTCGAGAACTTTAAATAAACTTATACTCACCAATAATTCTATGATATTGTTAAACCCTCACAATGCACTCTACGCAGTACCTGTAACCGACACTTTAGTTACGAATGATTTATCTTTGGTTGGGCGAGTACTCCAGCTTACTCGAACGATGAAACCGGAAATCTGATGACGGTAGCCAGGGAGCCAATTTTGGTAAACAGGAGCAGTGCTGTGAGATGAACCAAACTTAGTGTTAGGGCACCTAAAATGCCTATGGGACACCATATAATTTATAGAGATTTTATAGCGTTATTTAATTAATACTTTAATTACATATTTTTGAAACTTAGTATCATGTATATATCAGTATCATGAAGTCTAGCTGTGTTTTGCCCTAGCTGGTGGTACATTCCAACCATCTGCTCTCTTTAAATTGGAATATTTCTTGATTTCAATAGCCAATATATTTTATGTGAAAACGTTTATATTTTCTTTTCTTTCTAGTTGCACCCAAGGTAGCTTACACAATTTATATGGATCATATTATAACGAGGCCGATTTAATAGTGGAGGTAAGTAAATGAGATCAAATTTGTATTATGTCACTTACGCTCTATTGCTTCAATGATGAAGGTAAACACCGTGAGCAAAACTGCACTTTTTTATTTTTTTATGCAACTAAGTTGGCAAGCAAGCATACGGCCCACCTGATGGTAGGTGGTCACCGTAGCCTATGGACGCTTGCAATACCAGAGGCATAACTTGCGCGTTGCCGACCCTTTAGGAAAGGAAGTGGGAAGGAGAAGGAACGGGAAGGGGGAAAGAGGGTGATTGGGCCTCCAGCACTATTCTGTGAGAAGGTAGTCATTCCCCGGTCGAGCCAGCCCATTCATGCTGAAATCAGCGAGGCTGATGACTTTGCATGTCTGAGAGTTCCCTATAATGTCTTGAAATAAATTTTCGTCTGCCAACCTGCACGGAGCCAGCGTGTTAAGACTATGGTATAACCCATCTCACCTCTTAAGGATCTACTCCTTATTTTCGAAAAGATACTAGGATCTACAATATAGTCTTACGTTTACGCGAATGTTATTCATTGAAATTTAACTATTTTATACGGATTTTATCGTGTTGTTTATTTAACACTTTATTACTTAACTTTGAAACTGTTACACTACTACCGACTATTGAATTTTAATATTTTTTAAGGTAATTATATTATTAAAACTATTATTACCAAATTTATTAATATTTAAGTTTACACTTTGTCCGACGTTTCGGTTGCTTTTCGGCAGGCATGTTCTCGGGGAGACTAAGATGAATGTTGAGAACATTGAGACAATCACCATCTTAGTTTACCTAATTAGCTTATATTATATTATTAGCTTATAAATTAGTAAAATAAAATCAATAGTAGTAGTAGTGTAATATTTTCAAAATTTTGTAATACAGTGATAAATAAACAACGCGATAAAATCCTTATATAGTAGTTTAATTTCAATTACCTAATTAGCTTAATAAGTATTAAAGTTCAATAGTAACAGTTTCAAAATTATAAAATAAAGTGGTGTATAAACAACGTTGTAAAATAATAAGTATCAACAAGTTTTATACAAATTTATTTTAAATATCACCTTTCGACTAAACGATTTAATGCGTTATATCACTCTCGATATTTAAATTATATTATCAGTTCAGTGTTGCCACTCATAGTTCAATAATTTGGTGTAATAATGAGTTCAATATCACTATTAGGAAATCGCAGTTACTAATACTTACAATATTATTTCCATAATAATTATTATTTCCATTATGAGAGTAATTAACCGTATTTAGCTAGCTACCCTGGCTTTTTAATTACGTTCCGATAAATAACCATCGGTAAAGTTTGCATCTTTTGAGAAAGATGGACTCTCCAAATTGCCAGAGTTGTGAAAAGCCTGAAGATGTGCAACATTTGCTGATGGAATGTGTCAGGAACGAAGTAGAAAGGGAGCTGAAGAACATGGGACTTATTCAGAGTGTGCTACGTGAGCCTGTATCAGAATTAGCGCGGGCAGTCTATCGATTGTTACCGTAGTCGTGTATTTTGGTCGTGGACCTAGCACCGACCCCCCTCTATAGAAATAAGTATATTAAAGTAATAATGCTGTGTTAAGCGAATTACTGTTTTAGATACAATGGGTTTGATACTCTAAACATGAAGAAAAAACCCTAATTAAAAAATAATTCAATCTATCATTCTATCACAAACACACAACACCATCTAGCCCAAACTAAGCAGAGCTTGCACATACATATATACTTTTTTTTATTGTAAATACATACATATTATACATAGAAACACCCAGACCAAGACAAACATCCATGTTCATGTACATAAATGTTTGATTTGTGCCGGAATCGAACCCGCAACCTCAGGCTTGGCAGTCAATTACACTAACCACTACGCCATCGAGTCGTAATCCTGTTAGTGAGCGAGAATGAACAATTTAAAACGCAAATAACTTCAATAAGTCATATAAACTTGATCATATAAAACTCAAGACTTCTGCAAGCAGTCTCTAAAAGACAATGGTTCCTCGAATTACTAATTTAAAGTTCATAAATGTTTTTAGATACCAAAAGTGACGGCTGACATGAATGGTTATTGGCAGTGCTACATAGGAAAAAATTATATGTACTATTTTCATTTCAAAATACTCGTCAAGGATCCAAGTGAGTATTATCCAAGTGATCGCGTCGCCGGTGCCAATGCGCCGAGTGTAGTGGGTTCGAAACCCACACGGGACAAAAATTTGTGTGATTCACAAATGGTTGTGCTGAGTCTGGGTGTTTTTTGTGTGCATTGTTTGAATGTTTTCAAAGTCCTCCGCGACACATGAATTATTTATAGTGCGGGAATTATCTCTTTAAGAAGAAAAAAGAAGAATATAGAAGTTGAAGCTGTTACAAACTGCTGTACATACACCCATACATTTATTTACACATTGTTATGTAATAAGCAGCAATAGCTTAATGGGAGACCGTTGGATCACCATACAGAGATCTCGAGGTCGACCCGAATGCACACACCTCTGAGTTTTAGTAGTGATGTGCGTATTAACAAGTTAATTATCGCTTCCTATAGTTAGTTAGTTGGACGTGTGTTATCCGCACTTAGCCCCACAATTGGGCCATTGTGCGTTAGTAACCGACGCGAAATATTATTCGGTTACTCATACCACCTCAGCTCCGTCCAGAAAGATAATAGAGGACCGATGTTGCGCAGTACCTACTTCATCGTTTCTCGACTGTTTAGAAGTTTCGACCGTTGGTTGCTTACGCTTTTACAATGTAGCAGTACGTGAGCCGGTGGTCTCCTCGGTCTCCATGCAGCCTCTACATAAGGGACTGTCAGTGATGCCGATGTTGAATAGGTGTTTGTTGAGTGAGCAGTGGCCTGTTATTATACCCACTAGGTGGCGTTGGTTTTTCCTTGTGGAACGTAGCAGTTTGCGTGACAGATGTGTGTCTAAGGATGGAAGGGCTTCCTTCATCTGTCTACATTCCTTTGTTTCTGTCCACTGTTTTTCGTGTAGTTTCGTTTCTATCGCAGAACCATGTTTTGAGTTGGCAGAAGGGTATCGGGACAATGGGTTCGGGTCCTACCATTTTGGTATCCGATCCTCTCTTTGCCAGTTGCTCTGCAGCATCATTGCCAGAAGAGTTGCTGTCGCTGCGTATCGCTTTCTATAACGGTGAAGGCAAATAATGCGAGGAAACCTGAATAGCTAAAAGATTTCCATCATAAGGTGTTCGTCGTCAACTTAGGATCGAACCCGAGACCAATTAGACAAGGATTTTTATTAAATTGTTGAATCTGCCTCGTGGCGGGGATTCCTTCGGCAATCAAAATTGTCATACAGTTTATTTTGACATAATTATATTAGTGACAACCTGAAAAATAGATTTCGGTAGCCGGAGCGGCCAGTTGTGTTAGTGAACTTTATGATTATGCTTAAATAAATTATGCGTAAATATAAAAAACTATGACATGCTATATTATGTCTTAAAATTTTATACAAATGGATAAACGCTCGTGGCGCAGTGGCGGTAAATGTGACTGCTGTGTATGAGGTACCGGGTTTAATTCTCGAGTTGAGCAAAATCTTATTCGGTTTTTGGTCAAGAAATCCTCATTTGCAGCACGGAGTCCGGCTATCGACCATAAGTTTGATATCTATGACGTCAGTCTTAAAATCATTGTTGGTGTAATGTGGCGTCTGTAATTCATCTGTGCCCACCCCCTCGCAGGACAGGGCGTCATTATGTATTTTTTTTATTTATTCTATATTTGAAGAAAATTTACAGCTATATTAAAGTAACTAGATGTGGCCGCGGTTTCACCCGCATTTATGATTACTGCGCCGCTCCCGTAGGTTGTAGCGTGATGTTATATAGCCTATAGCCTTCCTCGATAAATGAGCTATCCAACACTAAAAGAATTTTTCAATTCGGATCAGTTGTGCCTACGATTAGCGCGTTCAAGCAAACAAACAAACAAACTCTTCAGCTTTATTATATTAGTATAGATAATAATAATCTTAACGGAGATCTGCGCTGGAGAAATTATAGTGCACAAGTATGTGCACAAACACAAACGCACTTGCTGTTCCCTAACCCTCCTGATCCGATGGGACTGATGATCCTACCGGAGAGATCAGGCGCAGGACCAACGCCTTTACGTGCTTTCTGAGGCACGGGAGTGTCTCACACCGCTAACTTCCTAATTTCAGGCTTGTATTAAGTTTTCTTAACAAAAAATACCCAATAACTTTTTGTTGGTCCAACCCGGGATTTGAACCCGAGACCACATGCACAGTACTCGCATTCACTACCACTGCGCCACGGAGGCACTAATAAATAGAACAATATGAAAAGGAAGGCCAATTACAAGTTTTCACTTATAGATACTTCTATGACTACAAAAAATATTACATTGGTTAACATTAAACATATTACCTACTTACATTATAAACGAAAACAAGATATAACTTTCAAATAATGTTTCTAGTCTACAAAAACCTATACGGTCTATACCGTGGGAGAGCCACGTTTCGGAACGAATGGGCCAGCTCAACCGGAGTGATACCACGCACGGTCTTACAGAAAACCGGCATGAAATAGCGCTTGCGTTGTTTCATCAAGTGAGTGAGGCTACCGGAGGCCTAACCGTCAACCCTCACCCTCCCCTTTCTGGTGGGGCAAATTTAAAAGGCCGGCAACGTACTTGTGACTTATCTGGTGTTGCGGGTGTCCGTAGGCGGCGGTAATCGCTTACCATTGGGTGATTTGTCTGCTCGTTTGCCTCATATACCATAAAAAAAGAGACTAGACACATTATTATTAATATATACTTTTATTTCTTTAATAGAAAGTACATTTTTAGGTGCTGACTCCTAAGTACCAATTGCACTGTATCTTTTTCAATTTAAATATGCTAGTATTAAAAATATCGATATTAACATCCTGGCTCACTGAATTGTATTTTGGATGTTTTGGATTGTTTTACAGATGCTCTTCAGATGGTTGTTGTTAACCACTTGGTCCTAGCTACTCGACAATTGAATGAATATTATATGGCGGAATATTACTATTATAAAGGCGATGAAATGGATGTTTATTGTATTAGTCGAACCGACACATGTACTGTACAAATGAGTTATGGTGACACACAAAACGGTAAGTCAAACTAAACAACGTCCTATAAGAACAACATCTAACTAAAAACAACATCTAACTAAAACAACACATATATCAATATTAGATTTTATTTTTCATTAGCCTTATGTAATGTCTCACTGCTGAGCAAAAGCTAGGGCTTTTGCCCAGCAGTGAGTTAGTGAGTTATATATTTTTACTAATAGGGCGCTTAAATATGAAGATTCCGCTCTTAATCGGTTGGTGGTTTCATACTATTAATTTCATTAATATTTTTAAATGGCCAGTTCGAATGCCTTTGAAGTCCCTTGAACTTCAAATTACTCTATTTTCAAAAGGGAGTAGCAGGGCCTGGTCCCTTTCGAAATCGTCATCCCGTCATCTGCGATGAGGACTGCTTTACCTATGTAAATAATTTTCAAATACCCTCTTTAATGTATTTTGTACATTAATTTAGGAATTCCTATACAAAATAGATAAAAGAGAGTTTTTGAAATTTTTTTGGTTTTTAAATGTTAATGTAATTTGTTTAAGCAGAAATTCGTCATGCATCGTCGAAATATTTACGAGTTAACTTGCAATCAAGATATTATGCAAATGATATTGTTTGCAAATGCTCTTGTCTATATAATTCAGAGACGAAAGTAATAATTAGATTTATACTGAAGACGGCGAGAGGTAAGTGCAGTATCGAATTATAATTATATTTTTTTTGCTAATAGGGCACTTACATATGAAGTTGCCGTTTAAAGTGTCTGCCCACTACACCGTCCCATACCATGACCGTGCTAGGTACGTATCAAACACGAAAAGCAACATGATACGCCCTGTTATAGGAACTGCTGGTCGGTGACGGAACGGTCTAAGGGCATAGTCTTATACATTTACTTACAAAGAATATTGTTTTGCCTGTCACTTTACTAGCACGGTCATGGTATGGAAGGGGTGGGTTAGTGGGCAGATTTCTTTAATCGGTAACGTTGTGGTTTTCATACTATTAACGTCATCAATATTTTTAAATGGCCAATCCGAATTGCACGATGCATAGAGGTTTAAGTGGTCGCCTCTACACTGCTATTGCGCCGAGTGTTGTGGGTTCGAATCCCACACGAGACAAAACTTTGTGTGATCCACAAATGGTTGTTCCGAGTCTGAATGTTCTTTAAGTCCGTTGCTTAAATGTTTGTGAAGTCACAGCCCCGCGACACAGGATTTATTCCTAGAGCGGTAGTTTTATTGATCAGTGGGGAGACCATCAGACTGCAATGCAGAGGGTCTCGGGTTCGAACCCACGTCGCGCACCTCTGACATCCGGAAGCTATGTGACATTTCGAAATTATGTGCGTATTGATTGACAATTATCGCCTGCTCCGTGCCTCGGAGAGCATGTTAAGCCGTCGGTCCCGGCTGCCATGAACATCTATGGCAGTCGTTATTGGGAAGTCAGTGCCCTATAATATCCTGACACTGGTCTAACCTTAGGGTATCGTTAGCCTTCGGGTTGCGGAGGTCAGGTGGCAGCCGCTCCGTGTAAAACTGATATCCAGTCAAATCCGGTTAGACTAGAAAAGCCGACCCCAAGTGACTTGGAAATAATAAAGGCTAGGGCGAAGAAGAAGAAGAAGTTAATAATTTTCTATATAATTACATTACAGATTTAAAAATGAGTATCAATGGGATAAAGGTGGCAGAAATGGATCTTAGACAACAAAATCTTTACGGAACCATGGACTGCGCATATTTTATGAATGAAAATGATTTAAATGTTTCATATACCATACCAAACCAAGAAATTGATTTGTATAACTCGAACGTGAATCCCATAGTAACAAGTAAGTTTATTATATTACAAAACAAAATTTTGATGTCTTGAGCCTTCTGCCTCAAGCTCGATCTTATAGAAAAAACTAGCGACCCGCCTCGATTTTGCACGTGTAGTGCAAAACCTTAACAAATTATACACCTACACCTTTCTCATTAATCACTCTGTCTATTGGTATAAACCGTATGAAGATCCGTTCAGTATTCTGAGTTTATTGCGAAAAGACATACGGACGCGGTCGGGGACTTTATAATATGTAATGATAGTTTATTAATGCTCGATTAATTGGTGATGAAACAAAATTGTGAAGAGACTCTCAGGCTATTGAAGCATTTTAATTATCTATTTAAAACACACATATATGTTACGCAGCTTGCTTCGCCGTTGTTACCCTTGACATGCTACGGATTCAGCTGAGTAGGTACTGTATCCACCATGGTCTGTTGCCATGTCAGCACTTATGATCATAGATCCAAATATTCAGGGCTCGAGAGCCAGTTCGTTCTAATTCTTAATACGGTTCGGTTCGGTCTTAATTATTTTATATTATTTTTAAATCAAATGTACTAATTCTATGATAATACATTGTATAGTCTAGAGAGTCGAGGATTTTGTTAGAGTTTGCTTGGGATGAATTGACACAAACTAAAGACTTTCGAGAGGCGGCGTGCGTGTTCCCACGCGCGCCTCTGTGTTGTGTCCGTCTCCCCTCTAGGGGGAGCCAAGTAGGGATTTTTAAAAGTGAGTGGTGACCAAAGGGTAGGTCTCATGTAGATTCCTCGGTGGGTTGCGACCGCATGTGCAAGTGATTCGCGCGGCACCGTCGATTGCGGTTTTGTCGAAGAACACTGTGGTAGATTTAGTTGGTATTACCGAGAGGTCCATAATTATCATCTTCTTTGCGGAGGGGTATACGTCAATGGAGTATATTAAACGTAAAAAGAAAACCACAGCTTTTGCTCAGTTCACAGTTTATTTCTAAAGTTATTGTTAGTGTTACACGTGTTAAGGTTTAGATGCTAATCCGTGGCGATTAATAAATCAACTGACGATATTAAGAAGTAGATGTTATTACGAAGAAACGTAATGTAGGTCGCGCACGTTAACGAAATGCACACGTAAGTCTTAAGCCTGTACGTTGACCGAACATATATCGTACTTAAACTTCTAGCATATAAAATATTATTTTTAGTAGTAGAGCCTCGCTGATTTCAGCATAAATGGGCCGGCTTGACCGGGGAAAGACTATTACTAAGACTATAATCTCACAGAATTTCGACGTGAAATAGCAGTATTTTTACTGTTGTGTTTCGTTCGGTGAGTGAGAGTGGCGGAGGCCCAATCACCCTCTTTTCCCCTTCCCGCCACTTTTCCTTCCCACTTCCTTTCCTAAAGGGTCGGCGACGCGCAAGTGATGCCTCTAATGTTGCAGGCATCCATAGGCTACGGTGACCACTTACCATCAGGTGGGCCGTATGCTTGTTTGCCACCTTACGAGGGGCGTTCAATGTATTCTCGGTATCGGGGTGATATACCAATGATGAAGGTAATTAAATTATCTCATTAGTCAAAGCCACTCTTTGAGGGTATAAATATAAAATTTTATTTAATTGTCACCATTTTTACCATTATTCAAGAAATCATTACGAAAAGGCAACTAAGATGACCGACAGTGTTGGAAAAATCGAGCATCGCGCTGTGATAAAATTCCTTACAAAACAAAGAAATACTCAAAAAGTTATTCACGAAGAAATGATGGCTGTTTACCAAGATTCTGCTTCTTCATTATCTACTATTCAAAAGTGGTCTAGTGAATTAAGACGGGGGTAGAGAGAGTATTGAAGACGGGCCACAGTGTTTTGGGATTCTAAGGGTATCTTACTGATCGAGTACACAAAAAAGGGTCAAAGTATTACTGCCGCATCTTACGCAAACACTCTACGTAATTTATAGGAGGCAGTAAAAGAAAAAGACGTGGCAAATTTACCGCAGCTGTCTTGCTTCTTCACGACAACGCGCCGGTTTACACAGAGCGCGTTGCTAAGGCTGCTGTGCGGGAATGCGGATTTTAAGAAATCAATCATCCACCCTACAGCCCAATCCTGGCCCCTAGTGATTACTTTCTGTTCCCAAACCTTAAGAAAGATGTTCGAGGTAAACGTTTTTCCGACGATGAAGAGTTGAAGGCGGCAATTGATGAACATTTTTCGGACAAAGTAGAAAATTTTTTTTAGGGTGTATTGAAAAGTTACTTTCCTGCTCTAATAAGTGTATTGAGGTGATGGGGGACTACATTGAAAAATATATTTTAATCAGAATTTTCTTTTTATTCTTTCTTGCCTATACCGAGAATACATTGAACGCCCCTCGTATATGTATAAAGAAGTATTATTTGGGTTTGCTAACAAGAAATTTTCAGAAGCCACACGGGGTCTAGTACTGTATCTGTAAGACGGGAATAAGATCGCCTGCTTTTACCTTAAATTTTTGTCCACGCTGGCCCAGTGCGGGTTCGTAGACTTCACATACCATCGAGAATATTATGGAGAACTCTCAGACATGCAGATTTACTCACGATGTTTTCCTTCATCGTATAAGCAAGCGACAATTATCTATTTTAAACGCACATTACTTAGCAAAATCAGAGGTGCCTTGGAATCGATTTTGCGTGGAAGTCTGTCTCCCTCCTATTGCTGCTTGAAAAATTGGCTAACTTGACAATTATAATCAAATATATGTTTTATAATTTCAGACAAACTTTTAAATAATGAATTATTGTTGAATGTTAACCCTCGTGCTTTAACAAAACTCGATGTCACAATATACATAAGAAAATATAATAATTACTATTTTGATTATGATTTTTTAAGGCTCGAAATAACGTTTATATCATTAAACTTAAGCGGTGAGTATTCGTTTTTGTTACTTTTGTTATATAAGTATGAAACATTAAATAACTAGCTTTTGCTCGCGGCTTAGCTCGCGTGAAAATAGATTAAGACAGTAACAGTACTTTAAAAAAAAATATATAGCTTATATTACTCGGTGATAAAAATAAAAATTCTTAGTAGGTACAGCTTTCTAATGGTGAAAGAATTTTTAAAATTGGTTAGCTACAAGCAAAAATTCAAATCCTTTCTCTTTTTATTATTTGTATAGATAGGTATATATATTTGAATACGATTGTCATTGGCATGTTTCTACAGATTATTCCACGGGGAGTGCTATGAAGAGTTATTCCACCATATTCCGTCTTCCCCTTTCCTACCCAGAACAACGCGTGCTGGGCTCAGATACCATCCTTACACGGTGCAGTCGACTAGAGTGCGTACCAACAAGTTTGGGTCCTCATACCTCTGCCGAACGATCAAGGCATGGAATTCTCTGCCTAGACACGTGTTTCCTTCTTCCTTCAATCCTGGATCCTTTAAGCGGGGCGTAAAAAGCACATTCTCAGGCCTTCAAAGTAGAGACCTCAACATCGCCTCGGCTGCTATGAGGACGATGTGATGGCCACTGCTCTTAGACCACACGACTGCTTACCATCAGGCGGAGTGCGGTAATTTTGAAGAGAAAAAAAAAAAACTTTGGTTGGTTAAGAGCATTTAAGTCTTATGGTCCTTTACAGTAGCAACTGAGTAAACGTGTCATATTTTGAGGTTTCTAAATGTTATTAAGCTAGAAGCATTTGAAAGTTGGTGTTGGAGAAATATCCTTCTCCAACACCAACTACCTTAAAAAAGAACAACAAATGAAGAAGTATTATGTATGGTTATTGAGGAAAGTCAGTTGTTGAAGACCTTAGATAACAAGAGAGGAAAATTGATTGGCAACTTGACACGACACGACGAATTTTTAAAACCAGCTTAGGAGGAAAAGTTTAAGGAAGGAGAGGAAGGTAAAGATCTATACGTACCTTTGTAAAGAAAAAAGTGGGCGTCGAATCGTATCAAGAGGTTAAAAGAAAAGCAAAAGACAGGTATGTGGCGATTACTTTATGTCTCTACCGACAAGAGTTGCGCTGTTATATTAAAGAAGAAGAAGAAATGTAGTTAATGTATTTTACCTTTATTCTTACACTGTACTAATACACTTTATAGACTAAAATAAAAGTATATCAAAGTTAAAGCTAAAATCTTTATTTCTATAAAAGTGATTTAAGGTTTCTTGGTCAGGTCAGTTTTAAATATTATTTATATACGGGGTGTCCGGTAATTAATGGATAACCTTGAAATGTCTTATAGTAGAACTGAAGGCCGTTCAGAAAAATAAAGAAAAATAAGAAAAAGAATTAAAAAGTGCCAGCTATATAGCCATAGCATACTTTTGACTGTCTATCTATTAGCATAATGAGTGTTTAATAATAAAACAACAAAAAACCGATGGATGTCATTCATTTATGGTCGTAGTATACAAGAAAGTTATACATGGTAATTAAAAAAAAACACATATATCAGGTAGTAGTTAGGATAGATTTTTTCATTTTTTTTTCTGAACAGCCATCAGTTCCACTTTAAGACATTTCCTTTCCAGGTTATCCATTAATTACCGGACACCCTGTTTACTAATATTATAAAGAAGAAAGATTTGAATTTTGTTTGTTTGTAAGGATTATAAAACTAATAGACCGATTTTAAAATTCAACTTTACCATTAGAAAGCTATACTATCACCGAGTAACATAGGCTATATTTTAATTTAAAAAGTACTATTATTAAATAATCTAACCTACTTTTATGCAAACGAAGCCGCGGGCAAAAGCTAGGAAAAAATGAAAAGAGAGGCCAGTTCGAAGAGTAGACTCATGAGAAGAAGCTGGCAAGAAACTCATGGCCACTCTTGTCAGTCGCCAATTAATTATCATAACAATTATTATCGTATGTGGAATATGATTAATTTTATTTGTAGACCATTTACTATGTAAATAATAGATCGAAAATTTTTGATGCGTATTGAACATTGTAAAATGTCTACAAATATATTCAATTTGTGATACACAATACCTCAAGCTAGGATGTATTGAAAAGATTTTCATATAAGGTCTAAATGAGGATTGAAATTTGCCTCTGTGTCTTACATCTAAGAGGATTTGACAACAATTGATACATTCGTAACATGTACATTTTGAACGCATAGTTCTAACTATTTGATAAATGATACATAGCATCACCTTAGATGCAAAACTCTGAGGCAAATTTCAATCCTTGAAGTGGGACTATGAATAGTTCAATTGGCGAAACGATTTATCAATATCGCAGGTTTTTGACTATTTGAATTACTGGATCCCAAGCTGGTGGTACATTCCAACCATCTTCTCTATTGAAATTAGGATGTTTTTTGATTTCAATAGCCTCGCGAAGCATCCTTGGTAGGAATCGGAAAAAGCAACCGAAACGTCGGGAAAAGTGTAAACTTAAATAAATAGTTTTAATAATTTAATTAGCTTAAAATTAGTAAGGTTTAATAGTAGTAGTATGTAGTGTAACAGTTTTAAAACTATGTAATAAAGTGTCAAATAAACAACGTGATAAAATCCGTATGTAGTAGATTAATTTCAATGAATTCAGAAGAATTTCGCGTAAACAAAAGACTGATTAAAATATTTAAAAAGAAGTATACTCCTAGTCCGGAAGTTCTACACTTACTACACGAATAATTACAGTGTCTCAGAAATTTTACAAATATTCAAACAACGGACACTTTTTTAATACGTGTGGCGATCGAACTTGCAGCAGTCGGGGCAGTAGTAATAACGATGCGATCACTTTAACTTCTCAGACTGTTTAACTTATTGAATTTATAAGACACTGTACTAGTGCTTTGTTTTTGTATTGTATTTTGTTATTTTCTTACATGATAAGCTTTCTAAACACATATTTGTGAAAACATGTAAATGGTGCATAGATTTTTACACTTGTAGCTTATCTAGATGACTGTTTGTTTTCCATAATAAATAAAATAAAATAAAAATAAAAACTATCTCGCCATCTGTTCAGTAAAATTATATAAATCATCATTAAAATAAAGTCTGGGTGTTCCTTGTGTCCGACAAAGAACACCCAGAATCGAGACCAATTTGTAGATCACAGAATTTTTTTCCGTGTGGGATTCGAAATTTCAACACTAAGCGCAGTGGAAGTGGTGAAGCGATCACTGAGACTGAAAACTGAAAAATATGTAATTTTGTGGTGGCGGCCATCTTTGATTTGAAATTTATCATAGTGTATATTATTGTACTAGTCAAGCCCTTTCATTTGAAACCCATATTGAGGGAGTTGTTAAAAAATATGTGATCCGCAATTTTGTGGCGGCGGCCATCTTGGACCGATTTTCATCAAACATAATTAAGAACACTCCCGACTAATTCATCTTTCAACAAAAAAAATAACAAAATTAAAATCGGTTCATCCGTTCGGGAGCTACGATGCCACAAACAGACACACACACACAGACACGTCAAACTTATAACAGCCTGTCGTTTTTGCGTCGAGGGTTAAAAATACAACATCAACAACATTTAGTTTATTTTTGCAACATCGATCTTACAAAAATCAGCCCATAACAGTTTCTTCCTGCTTTTTATATCTGCCTCTTGCCTTTAAACGGTTATAACAACTACAACTTCCCTTACAGTTATAACAAACTAACGAATTTAGCACAAAATAAGTCTTGAAATATAGCTTAATATTCGAAACAATTATTTTAATGAATTTTACATAACTCCAAATAATTCATTTTACATGAATTACGTTCATTTAATATAAACAAATAATTTAGATACAAACATTCTCAACAGATGGCGCTGTAACATAAATGAAATATTCAATAAATGAAATTAAATTTTACTTATAGTTTAAAAAATTAAATTCGATACATAAATTGGGATAATTATACAGATTCTATTTTCAACGATAACACATTAAATTGAAAATTTGAACAATCAATTACTTAAATCTCAATAATCTTCAAAACATTCAAACAGTCAACACTGCGTCTATTAAATAATAGAGCTTGATATAATTGTAATGAATTTATGTTTACAAATAACTATTTAAGTATCAATCTAATATATTTCAGGCATTTCTAAAATAATATAATCATCTAAACGAAAAGCTAAAACTTAAAGATCAATATTTGACAATTGTTGTGAATGAATGCAGATAGATGGCGATTTGCGCTCATATACACGTAATTTAGTAATTATAAATTTAATATTTTTCAGAAGTTACATCTATCAACTCCTCACCTGCCACGACTGTTCCAAGTACAACAAAAGGTAATAAGGTTTACAATATTTTTAGATGCAATTTTATATTCGCTTTTATCACACGCACTGAGATAACTTTTAGCCTTGGGCACAAAACATACAAGTCAAGTAAAAGTCATAAAAGTATTTATTTATTTAGGCCAAAGTAACACTTATGAACGTCAAATTCCATAAGTTAGTGAGTTTACTAAAGTTAGTAAGTAAGTCTGTAGGTTCAGGAAAAGGAAGCCTGTGACAAATTACATGCAACAAACTAATGGCCACTCTTTTAAATCACCATTCAGTTATGTTTTAGGATTATTCATCCATTATGCCTCGGTCGGGCCAACAAAAAGTTATTGGGTTTTTCTGTTAAGAAATCTCAATACGAGCCCGGAGTTAGAAAGTTGACGGTGTTAGACACCCCCGTGCCTCGGAAAGCACGTAAAGCCGTTGGTCTTGCGCCTGATCTCTCTCCGGTCGTGTCGGGTTATCCTTCCCATCGAATCATGAGAGTTAGGGAAGAGAGTGCACTTGTGTTTGCGCACACGCTTGTGCACTATAATGTGCCCTGCGCATATGGCCAGTCTACGTTAAGATTGGCCGCCATGACCGAATTCGGTCTGCAGGACATTATTGTTACTTATTATTATCATTAGGATTACTCAGCTCATATATACAAGATGATGAAGTTAAAAAATGGGCGTTGTAAAAATACTTTTCCCTACCGAATTTCGGCCACGGCAGTTTCTAGACTAGCCATCTAAGTACGAGATATTTTAGTTCTATTTTATTTTAAATTTTGTGAAAATAAATATTTGTACATAACAATATATTATAAGAACAATGGTACTCATAAAATAAGTAACTTTAAAAAAGTACAACCAACAACATTTTCCATTTTTCACAATTTCCGAAAAAGAGATATTAATAATTAAGAACTAGTTGCACTAATAAAAGTATTGCAACTGTGTTATTCAAAAAAGAAAGAGATTGAAAACAATAATTAGATAAAATTAACTAAAATTATTAAAATAGATTTTAAAATAAAAGTTCCTATTAGGCGCAAAATATAAACTATAAATAAATAAACTACTATATACAGCTTTTATCGCGTTGTTTATTAATCACTGTATTACATAATTTTGAAACTGTTACACTACTATTACTATTAAATTTTACTAATATAAAAGCTAATAAAATTATTTAAACTATTTATATTTAGGTTTACACTATCCCCGACGTTTCGGTTGCTTTTCAGCAGCCATGGTCACGGGGAAACTAAGATGGTAGTACTACCATCTTAGTCTCCGTCAAAGTCTTAAGTCAAAGTCAAAATTATGTAATACAGTGATTAATAAACAACGCGATAAAATCCGTATATAGTAGTTTAATTTCAATGAATAACATTCGCGTAAACAGAAGACAATATTATATAAATAAATAAATAACAAGTATGGTGTGTAAGCATAAAAGCGCTCCCTCCCATTCATTCATTTTTTAGTCCGATGTCTCATTGGATTGGTAACCCACAACCCATCGACAATACATCACGACTTACTGGAAAGAGATCAGGCTACAGACCAATAGCTTTGCGTGCTTGTCAAGGTACAGGGGTACAACACCCCCATCATCCCAACTTAGGGCTGTTACTGTGAATATCGTGACAGATAAACCAATTTATTTTCGCCGATTCCGTCCAGGGTTCAAACCGCATAATCCCCAGCCCCTAGCATTTACTAGATTAAAAAAGTAGTCGTTTTGTCACTAATAATAATGAAATAATCAGCCCTGTATTCAACTGTCCCACTGCTAGACACGGGCCTCTTCTCAGTGAGAGAAGGGTTAGGCCGTGGTCCACCACTGCCCCAGTGCGGGTTGGCAGACTTCACATATCTTCAAGAACATTATGGAGAACTCTTAGATATGCAGGTTACCTCACGATATTTTCAATCACCGATAAAGCGCGCGATAATGATCTATTTAATACGCACATAACTTCGAAAAGTCCAACGTGCATGTCTTGGAATCGAACTCGAGACCTGCGTGGTAGTCCAACGATCTCCCACAAGGCTATCACTGCTTTGTCAAAGTCGAACTCAAAAATCATTTGATCATTTACGTCACAAAGTAACACTTATGAACGTCAAAAATCATTGGTTAGTGTTTTCTAAGTTACCGGAGTTACATTTAGGCTACTAGGTTCAGGCGAGTAGTTAAATCTATTAAAATGGAAACAGCTTTGAATAGACTCCGCTCTTGGTTTTACTAAGAATGTTCATAATCATGGCAAAATTTTAACCATTCCTTTTTATTTGCAGAATCTACAACAACAATCCCTCCTCGTATTGAAACTCGTATAAGTTATCCAACAGGTAATTAAGTTTAAGTTAATGTTAAAAATTATTTATTCCTCTTGGTCACAAAGTAACACATATGAACTTAAAAAATAATTGGTTAGCGTTTTCTAAGTTACCGAAGCTACATTTAGGCTAGCTACTAGGTTCAGGCAACTAGTTAAATCTATTAAAATGGAAACAGCTTTGAACAGGCTCCGCTCTTGGTTTTACCAAGAATGTTCATAATCATGGCAAAATTTTAACCATTTCTTTTTTATTTGCAGAATCTTCAACAACAATCCTTCATCGTATTGAAACTCGTATAAGTTACCCAACAGGTAATTAAGTTATTGTAAATAATTATTTATTCCTCTTGGTCACAAAGTAACACTTATGAACGTCATAGTTTAGTTGTAAGTAAGTTTACTTTTATATTGAATTTACATTTATTTTGTTAGTTGCTAGGTTTCAGATTGAGCCTACGAGAATGAAAATTTAAAAGAAAGTTTCTTGCAGGAAGTAACTCTTTTTTCAATCGTCATTACCTTAAAATTTTATTATTTTACTTATCATATGTTCAATGCGTTACACCTATTTCATCATGCATCAACAAATTTTACTTATATAAATTTTTTATAATTAAATATTATGTTGATCATTTTAGATAGATACAAATAAATAATTATTTTTTGTGCTAATGTATGATCCACATATCGCAGTTCCGAGTCTACGTGTTATTTTTGTTCGTTGTTTCAATAATAGTTAGGTCACACAGAAAATATCTTAAGTTTGAAAATAATTAAAAACTACCAAAACAAGCAATGGAAAAGGATAATAAGGAAAAATGATATATCTGCCATTTTATTCGCAGTGCCTCAAAGTGCCAATCCTCCTGTCACAGGGCTGCCAAGTACAAAAGAACACATCAATGTCGAAAACACAACTTTCAAAATAGGTAAGGCAAAGCAAATTATGCAGAGTATAAATTCTTTGGATAATCATGATAAATCAGGTTATCAAAATAATTACTGACTTCCTGCCTCAAAGACATAGGCTTTCAGCTAGCCAGAAATGGTAAGGTCAATACCTTTTCACGTCATGTTTTTTTACGGCCTCGGTGGTGCATCTGTTTTGAATGCGACTGCTATGCATATGAAGTCTCATCATCAAGTCATCACGGATCGGGTCAACAAAAGCATATTAGGTATTCCTGCCAAAAAAATCTTAATAGCACCCTGAAGTTAGGCTGTTGGCGGTATTACACACCCCCATATTTCTGAAAGCACGTAAAGCCGTTGATCATGCACCGAATCTCTGTGTAGTCGTGTTGGATAGCCGTACCATCATTTTATAAAAGATAGGGAACAAAGAGTGCACTTGTGCCCTATAATCACTCGTGTTGAGCTGTCCAGTTTCCATTCAGATCCGGCTGATGTGGCCCAAATTTGATGGGGAAGAAATGTTATTATGTAACGTCATGTTTTAACCGTATGTTTTAACACTGCTACATGGCAACAGGCATGGTTGCCATGTAGTAGTCTAAAGCGTAAAAGTTAGTAGCCTGAAAATTACATTACAAGAAAGTAATTTTTAGGCTGCTAACTTATGACAGGCACATAAATACTATTTAATCCCTACAAGGATCAAAAAATATGTGATCCACAAAAAGTTGTTCTTATTCTGGATGTTCTTAAGTCTATGATATCAATGTTCGTAAAATCCTACGGACGCAAGAACTACGCCAAGGGTAGGCGTAGCATTAAAAATAAAATAAAATAGATGTAATGCTTTGTATTAAATTGCCTCGATGATAGGTAATATATATATATATATATTAGGCAACAAGTCATTGGAATGCAATAAAAAATCATAAATACTTGGATAACAACTTATATCTCCAAAGAGACAAGCATATATTGCTTAGCACAAAGCTTTACATCTATAAAGCTGTTAATTATTTAAAAAATACCAGCCTGTTTTACCGTAATATCAACTAATTCTTCGTGTTAACTTGAGAGGACATAGTTTAACAGTTAATATATATTATGTTTCAGTGGCCCATAACCATGATAAACAAGGGATCATAATAACAATAATTACCATAACTGTAATCTGCTTAATTTGCATCAGTACTTATGTGTATAAGAAGATATACAAACGAAGTCGCCCTGTACCTGTGGCAAGCACGGATACAGTCCGTTTTATGGTAAGTAATTACACATATATTATAACGTTACATGTCATGGCTTCCTATCTCTACGAAGGGCTAGCTCAGTTTAAGGGACAATTTACAGAGAGCTTCCAAAAAGAGAAAGCGACAATGAATAAACACGTATCTTCCAAAACGCCGTAGTGGGTTTAATTTAGAACATTTGACGTGAATAAGAATATCATACCAGTAGAATACCAGTGCATCCATTACTGTGGATACAGTCCAATTCCATGACAAAAATTAGTGATTTCTACTTCTTAAGTTGTTATTTTTTTAAATAATAATATATTTCTAAAAGTCTTGCTAAAGTAAACGAATTTTTATTTCAGAAAGGTCCAGGAGAAAGTGGTAACCTACAATATAACAGTAATAGAAAAATACCAATACATCCTTCCGAACGGGAACACAATGGTACAGTTCTAATTGTTGACAAAATTAATGATATCTACGACAACGTAGATAGACTTTATTCAAATGAATATACAAAAAGCCAAAAAGATGAATCTGAAAATATATATGCAAATAATTATGAAAGAGACCAAGGCAATAATTCTGATGAAGAAACGCAATCAGGACTTATTTATGCAGATCTTAATCTTTCTGAATGCTTGTATGCTAACCAAATAAGTTCAAAAGAAATTCCATCTGGCTTTAATGTTAATAGTGATAAAGATATGTATGCTCAAATACAGTTTACAAATGTAAGACATAAATAGATAATCGCTGATGGTTTTACGTTAACAATGCCAATCGTAACTACCTAGAACCAACTTATAGTGAAGCTGTTCAATAAAAAACAATATACAAGCAAACTATTGTTATAAATGTTGAGAAAGTTTTAGTTTTAGTTCACTGCGATACATTTGATTGAGTACAAGTTTACTACCCGCTTGCGTTTACGAATAAAAAGTGGCGTAAAATCACTAAGCCTTGTTCTGCCCATTGAAAGGAGCTACCAAGATCTAAGTATGACGCAGAAAAATGAAAATGGAAGTGGATTTTAAAACTAGTCCAGTTGTCAGAATATTTGAGAATAATAATCTCCCCATTTCAATTGGCATGGGTATTAAAGTTTTGAGTGCTATCAACGGCGTGACGTTATTTGATATATAAACCAAGTGCATAGTACGCACCAGAATTCTTAGACAAATTCATTTTAAGTCGATCTCTATTCGCCGATATGCATATATTATATAATAACAGTTTCACTGCTAAAATAACTCTCAGACATGCAGGTTTCCTCAAGATATTTTCCTTCACCAATAAAGCGAGCGATAATTAACTATTTAATATAAATAACTTTGAAAAGTCAGTGATGCGCGCCATGGGATCGAACTTAATTAGCTTATATTATGTTATTTATTATAATTGTATATTATTATATTTGTAATCTGTAATCTTTTTGTAAATATAGGTAAGTATATTTTTGCTGGCAGTACCTAAATAAACATAGTAGACCTAGCTAAGCGGCTTATCGACCAGAGGCCTGGATTTTCTTTGCACAAAGAATAAGTATTGCCATTTAACGTGGCAATACTGTCAGTCTTCTGGGCACGTTGCCAATTGACGACAAAGCGGAGGAATATTATGACGCTTTTTAATTTTTAATTTTTATTTTTCTCTTTAGTTTATATTATTTCTTGTAAATAATTTGTGTGTATATTATGTTAATTATTTAATTATGTCATATTTGTACTTAACTGTAGCACTATTGTATTAAGTTAAACCTGTAAAATTGTTAAGGATTTTAAGTAAATAAATGATTGTGTAAATATGTTTACAACAATAAGTATATTATTTTATACTTTTTCGTTGCATAATCACTACATATTATTATCTACAAAACAAAGTCCCCCTCCGAGTCTGTCTATCTGTTTGCTATAAACTCAAAAACTATTGTGGTACTGGGTGATTCATGAGGAAGGTTCAGGTTTTGTACTACCCGTATGACGCCGGGACGGGTCGATTGAATAACGGAAAGCTGTTATTAACACGATCATTCTTAGCAGGTCTACCAGTAAAACTACTATCCGAAAATTCGGGCTAACCGAAAATAACTTGCGGAGTAGTTTCTTCGGCTTTCTTTCTTTTAAAATGACATGACTCTGATGTTCGAATTACTTCAAAAGGGCTCAGGACAATCAAAAAGTTACATACTGAAATTCAGGACATATTACGGAATAAAATTCACCATTTACTTTTCATGGTAGGTCATGTATAAAAAAGCTATGTAAATACTGTAATATTTACTTACTTTTTGTATAGTGTTTTTGTGGAGAAAACAAGTATACAGGTGATTTTAGAACCTTATAATTACCTCACAAACGGAAGCCTGACATCGCTGGGCCAGTCTGCTTGTAACCACGACCAGTGCAACCTGGCCTGCCAAATGATTGCACGGATGACGAGTGTTGTGGTTTCGACGTGGGACGAAAAATTGTGTGAGACACAAATAGTTGTTTCGAGTCTGGGTTTTCTTTTGTGACTGTTGTTTAAATGTTTGTAAAGTCCTCCTCGACACAATTATATTCCTAGTGCGGGACATGTTCTTTTTAAATAATGATAATGATGTAAATACTGTAAGTGACCACGTTAATACCGGTTTACCGTGATATAAATACATTCACTAGCCTATTCTCATCCAACTGGGCACAACACGTCACTTGTTATTACCATTAAGTTATTAAGTGCTATGTATAAGCAATCAAAAGAAAATCAATTCTGACATAAAGTAAGAGTGCCTGGTCTTGAAGTCATTTACTTTGAGCTAGACGATTACTTGAACGACACGATCAAAGTGAGGTAGTATAAAAAAAAATAATCAGCTCCATATTATCTAAAGGCTGCGCTTTTAAAATATTCTGGAATTGAATCCGTATAAATTAGTGTAATTTTAATCAATGATAACGAAAATTTCTGGGTAGGAAATCCGACACCATAAATTTAATACAAAGTGCGAAATTCGTAAGAAATATCCATTGATTCTTTTAACCCTATTTTTGAAGAGTAAAAAGATTTTAAATTATAATTCCCTCTGCCCAGCCCCTTTTTCATCGTTATCGAAGCATATTCGACTCATTAGCACTTGACAAAAGCCCTGTAATTCTCCCCAAATACATCAGCTTGAAGGCATCACTCGTTTAATATCGTAAATTATGATCCGTCAGGCAAATGAAGCGATTAGGCGTTTGGGATTTCGCGTTCCGTAGCGGTCTGTGTAAGGATCGAGTAGTTTTGATACTTAGCGGTCTCCTCCGATATGACTACCTCTATAGCGCGGAGGTAGTGAACGCGATTGCTGTGCATGAGGGCTCGAATCGAGCAAACAAAAAATGGTGAGTTTTCTACCAAAAACCACTCAATAGCAGCCCGGAGTTAGGAAGCTGGCGGTGTAACACGGCATGTGCCTCAGACAGCACACGTAAAGCTGTTGGTGCTACGCCTTATCTCCTACTACACTGGTTTATGAGAGTTAGAGAACTGTGAGTGAAAGATTTTTGTTTGAGCACACACTTGTACATTATAATACCTCCTGCGTTGATGACCAGTTATTGAAATTGTGCCTGAAGAACGTTAATGTCCTCTGCAATTTATGCTTGTCAAAAATCTTATATACCGATATTTTTTGAGGCGTAACGTTGGTAGAAACGGCAAGTTCTGAAACAGAGGCAGCATACTGTCACGGCACACTGTAAATATGGTTCCTTCCTCAGTAATCACATATTTTTCTTTAAAAAGGCAAGTCATGAGCTAGAAACTATTCCTTTGTAGCGGAGGACTTTACAAACATTCAAACAAAGAACAGTTAGACTCAGAACAATAATTTATGGATCATACAAATAGTCATCTTGTGTGGCATTTGAACCCACAATACTAATTGTATTTTGAACCCGTTAAATGTTTGGAAGGTCTCCACGTCACAGGATTTGAACTCTAAAGTGGACGTTATCTATTAAAGACAAAATAAACGTATGCACAGCATGCTTTTAAATTAATTTATTAAGCTTAGGTTATTTGATAAGTCCTTGTTGTATACTTTTTTTTGTGTTGTTTTTCTACGTTGTTTTACTGTCTGGAGCAATAAATGATTTGTTTTTCTTTCAATATTTTATAATCTGTCAAGTCTTAAATAAAAGACATAATTAAATACTTATTGTGTCTGGCCGCCAGTGTGCATCTGTGACTCGACAAGTTAAATGGTGCAATAGTTGTAGTTTCTTACATATCTGCTTTGTTAAACAAATTATATTGAATAAAATGAGAGGCCGTGAGTTTCTCGCCTGTTCTTCTCACAGGTGCATGCAATCGAGGCAGACTAAAAGAGAATATTCAATTATAAAGTATCAAGATTGCTAATTCTTAGTATATTACAGACTGCAGTGCGCCGCATTTGTCGTGACGTGTGCAGACGTACTAACAGAATTAATTACGGACTTCTAACTCTGTTATGGGAACTGATGACCATGGCCCATTGGACCTTATACAATATAATTAATACATACGTAGTCTCACGCTTGTATCCTCGAAGGGGTAGGCAGAGGTCTATTTCAACCACATTTCGCCTGTTGTAGGTCCCATTTAATAGCTTACTGCCGTACCGTACGAAATTTGAAACGCTATGCTGTGACTTATAATTTCTTGACAGAAAAATCTAACGAATACACAGATGGCGTAGTTGTTTAAGTGGTCGGTAGTCCGGCACCGAGTAATGTGGGTTAGTGGTGGTTAAGGCGGGTCGAAAGCTCGGCGGGGTCGCGATTGCATGTGAAAGCGATTCGCGCGGCCCCGCCGATTGCGGTTATGTCGAGGAACACCGTAGTAGGTTTAGTCGGTATTACCAGGATGTCACTTACCATCTTTACCCGGTTAGTCCGACATAACCTCTCCGTCGCCTCACGGAAAGGCATGCGTCAAAGCATTCCACCACGTTAAAAAAAAAAGCATGTAGCCTCATAAAGTAGCACGCTATATTTATTCAACGCATATCGCGTGCTACAATCTCGGCACTATACACTATACACACATATATGCCTAGTCTGTTATGCATAGCTTGGTAAAACGACCAGCGCGCTGCGCGATGACACGCTGCGCTGGCGCGAGCGGCGAGCGACGTCTAGCGCGCTAGATAGCAGATAGATACGCTTGTCAGTCGCCGCGTCCTACCACTCGCTGTATGACATATTATTACGTTATCAGTAGTCACAGTCAATAAATAATAGACAGTCCTAAGCCTCAAAAGTATGAAGGAGAGTTCATTGAATTTATTTTGCCTATTACTTATTAGATTATAATTGTATTTTTACAAAACACGCTCCACTGTTAAAGTAGCATATTTCAAGGTTAAATTCTCGACGGATGCACGCTACCATGTTCTGTGACACTACTCGCGTGCCCGCGCAGCGCGCTATACCATAGCGTATAAAATAGTGCGTTAAAAAAATCTTAATATAGCAGATTTGAACACTACTAATGTGGGTTCGATGCCTTCCCAGGCAAGATAAGTTGTTTCTAGTCTGCATGTTCTTGCGGGCATAAATGTATTGTATAGTCCTTCCGCGACAGCGGAATTATAATTACTGAGGGATTTGACTTAACAAAAAAAATATTTTGTAGCCGAGAGACGACTTGCTTTGGACTGTTTACTTGGATCTGGACCCAAATAATGGTTGTAACAATCCTAGTGTAGGTCAATACCCTAATAACTGCTTGAAGATCCTACTTCAAGCAGTTTATTTTGATAAAAGTTTATAAAAAAATTATAAATCAGCCTATTAATATAATATCAGCCTTGTAAGATATAAAATGTCCCATTGCTGGGCAAGGGCCTCATCTCAGTGTGAGATGTTTTAGGCGATAGTCGACCACGCTTGCCCAGTGCGGGTTGGGAGACTTCTACATATTTGCGAAAAGTTAATAAAGGACGACATGCTTCCTCATTTTTTTAATTTCACCGTTAAAGTGAGCAAAGATTAACTATTTAATACGCATATAACTTCCCAAAACCAAAGACGCGCCTGGTGATCAAGACCTCGGGCTCGTAGTCCAACGGTCACTAAGCTAAAGAAGTTGACTGCACGGATGACCACTTGCCACTACGCCGATTGTTATGAATTCGATCCGACCACGGAATTAATCATAAAAAAAATGTATGGTCCACAAAAAGCTGTTCTTGGTCTGGGAGTTCTTTGTGTTCGTTGTTTGAATGTTTATAAAGGCCCCTGCGACACAGGCATTATTCCTAGTGTGGGACTTGTTTCTTCAATCAAAAAAATATATAAAATTATTAAGTCTATTATAACAAGGGTTGCTTAAAAACCAGCTATATTTTTATAACCAGCTGTCCACGGGCTTACAGCTAGAAGTCGACTAGCTGTACCTGCGCTTACCACTAGCAGTCGACTACACTGTCCATGCGCCGACCGCTTACGCGTTTCGTGACCCACACAGTCTGTGATTAGTCTTCAATGAACTAACTTCTTCTTCTTCTTCTTCTTTTCGTGTGGTTAGTGGCGAACCTGTTGTCTAGAGTTGATCAAGCCGCCCGTAGGCCTCTGACATGGCATAACGACTGCTGTCAATTTGACAACAACCGGGACCGACATTTTACGTGCCCTCCGAAGCACGGAGACGCTCAGATGAAATACCACTAAGCGGTCACCCATCTATAGACTGACCGCACCCAACGTTGCTTAACCTCGCTAATCGTTTACCGATCATTGAGTGCTAACTCATATTTTTCGCTATGTCTCGATTCACAATGCGCAATTTGGCGATCATTGCTAATAGCTCGGGAAACAACAAAAGATGAAGATTTTAGGTGCATAAAATGCTAAAGGCAAGAAATGCAGAAGGAGAATTTTGCAAGATTAAAAGGCATTTAGTGGATGACGAAGAAAAATTCTTCATGTATTTCCATATGGATCGATACTTATTTGACTACATGTTATCGTTTATGACTGACTGAAAATCTAGAAACGTACTTCAAGTGAGCAGTCTGCGTGCGTACATCGTGCAGGCCGCCCGTTTGAAGCGCGCGGGCCACCCTCTTGAAGCGCGCGGTAAGCGTGGCTTCAACTATCGAGTGATACAATGGCGGTAAGTTCGCTTACAGCGAGCTGTTTGCTAATTTGTGATATCAATGTAAATTATGTCTACAGAGGACGCCCTAAAGCTCAAATTTCTATTAACATTATTTTGCCGTGTGGGAGCGGTGTAGTATAAGTGTAGTATATTCTATAAGTCCTTAAAGGTCGCAGCCGACCGCTCCCACACGGACACAGAAAATCTAATAATGAAGACAGTACGTTGATACTAATCATAATATCAGAAGCAAACCTAAATTATCGATTCATCACGGCTATCTTGTCTAGCAACTAACTCTTCAATTGATGCTGACAAGTTGTATAATTAGTCGTCGGGCAAACTTTGATGATAGCGCGATTCTCAAGTTGTCGTAAATGTCATTAGTGAATGCTGCATGCTCAGTATTTATTAGTTATAAATGCTTACCCGTAGGATGTATTTTACATACATACATAGTCTTATTAGCCCCAAAGGGGTAGGCAGATGTGCATTGCACCCACATTTCACCAACTATGACTTTAGGTTCCATTTATAAAGGAGTTAGGCTATTGCCATACTGAGCAGTCTCAAACTCCATCCTTTTACTTAAAATTTCTCGACTGAAAAGCACATGAACACCTTGTCAGAACCGGCCATCCAACCCGAAACTTCATGCACAGCAGTGCTAGTGCTACGTCACCGAGGTTCAAATAAAATATGCCTTACATTTTTATGTTCAGGTATGACTTTTTGACGCAACGAGTAAATTTATGAGCGTAGCTCTTGTCGGTGGAGCAATGATCGATATCTCTGTGTCTTCTGAATTCGTTTAAACTCTTGAAACGACGTTACGTCCACTTTTTCTTCATTTGCTCGATAAACTTACTTCTAGACTTACATTTATTCAACATGTAGTTTTACCTAAAACCCCACCTTTAGTGATGTGTATCTTTATCTAATAAAATTAAGAAAGGGAAGGAGATATGTCTTTTCCTCTCTTAATTTTTACTTCTAAGATTGTTTTAAAGAAGTCTTTTCTGAGACAACTGAGATACATAAAATACAGATATTGTTTACAGAGCCTGGGGTGCGTATTCATGTCACAGTCTAATTTAAATTTCCGTTTGTCAGTCCTAAGCTCGTGATTTATCGTTTCGTTCAAACACAAATTGGTAAATGTATCCCAATAAGAAATGGCGAATATCCTTCGAAAAGCGTAATTTGATAGAAAATTTGAGTTGACTGTAACCTTGACTGATTTATTGGATTGGTTTCTTTGAAGTCTGTGGCGTAAAACTTTCGAATGCAAGTACTATGTAGGAGACCTGGGGTTGGATTTTGAGGTCGAAAAATGGTATTGGAGCTTTCTGTAAAAAAAATCTTACTACTTGCACGAACTTTAGAACTGTGTACGAAGACTGGCAATAAGTTCTCCCCTTATTATGTAGAACTCAAAACATAGCTGGGTAATGTAAGTTAAGCTAAGGCTTCTGTCTGGGGATATAGGAGTACAACTATTTGTTTTTAAAAACAAAGAAAATCTAAGTTTGGTTTTCTGAAATCAACTACTACAAAATCTTAGAGATAAACTATTAACTTATTAATATTATAACGAGGAAGGATTTATATTTTTGTTTGTAATGATTAAGCTCAAAAATATAAAGATTTTAATAATTGTTTTACCATTAGAAAGCTAATTTATTTAGAAGTGACGTACGCAACATTAGATTGGCAGAGTACCTAATCATAAGCGTGGATGAAACCGCGGAAGATAGCTACTATAAAATAATAAAGGTAGAGAAATATATTAAAATCGTAACAAGTGAAAATCCGTAGTTGCTGCGTACCGAAAAACTGATTGCGTCATATAATTTTTTTAGAGTTTAATTTTCTTAAAGTTATTTTAAAATGATTACTGTTGCACTAGACAAATTACTTGAGTCGCGGTGGACTTTAATAAATTTAAGTAATGAATTTGAAGATAGTCGCTTTGATTTTAATTTTGCTTGAAGATTCAAATGGTTAGTGTCTTTATATACATATACAGGGTGTCCGGTAATTTATGGATAACCATAAAATGTCTTATAGTAAAATTGATGGACGTGTAGAAAAAAATATGAATAAAATATCTATCCTAACTACTACCTGAGATATGATTTTTTTTAATTACCTTATTTAACTTTCTTGTACAGTATGACCATAAATGTATGAATTCCATCAGTTTTTTTGTTGTTTATATGTTAAACACTAATTATGCTAATAGATAGACAGTCAAAAGTATGACTAGCTATTGCACTTTTTTAATTATTTGTTTCTTTTTTTCTGGACGACCGTCAGTTCTACTATAAGATATTTCAAGGTTATCCATTAATTACCGGACACCCTGTATATATGGTTGTTCCGAGTCTGAGTGTTCTTTGTGTCTGTTGTTTGAATTTTCGTAAAGATCCCTACGCCACAGGAATTAATATTCCTAGTGCGGGAGTTGTCTCTTTTACCAACTACAAAAAAAAAACAATATTATAAACATTACATAACAAACAATATACCCGCAGTAAATACATAACCACAAACGCCAATAGCCCAACAAACACACCAACGCTTCTTGTTTCCTTTGCCTCATGATTAAAGGCCCAGCAAAAGGATAACCTTTAGCAAATCAAACAAAAACACAATTTTCCTTTGCGTACATGAGTATGATAAGATAAAACGAAAAAGTTTTTATCACGTATTATCGTGTCGTGTTCAACTCTTTGTTCTATATAACGAGCTACAAATGTTAACGGTCTTTAGACCCGTCGTTTGATTCCGAGTCTTAGCAAAAACAAAAGTCATAATTGGTAATTAGTGACGTTTGAAAGACGCTCATAGCCAGTTGCACTCACTGATCGGTAAACGATTAGTGAAGTTAAGCAACGTTGGGTGCGGTCAGTCTATAGATGGGTGACCGCTTAGTGGTATTTCATCTGAGCGTCTCCGTGCTTCGGAGGGCACGTAGAAAGTCGGTCCAGGTTGCTGCCAAATTGACAGCAGTCGTTAAGCCATGTCAGAGGCCTACGGGCGGCTTGAACAACTCTTGACAACAAGGTTGGCCACTAACCACACGAAAAGAAAGTATAGAGTGACGTTTGCGGGCTTACAAAAGCATTGGAAGCCTCGGTGATACGTTCTATTTGTATGCTATATTGCATTCATCAAATCTGTTTATATATGCATGGTTGAATAACAACCTCATAAAATCTCATACACATTATGAGTTACTAGCTTTTGCGCGTGGCTTCGAATGCTAACAGTACGTTTTTTTTTGAATGAAAGATAGCTAATTTCTTTTTCAGTACCCCTGACGATGTGTATGCAAAATTTCATGATGATCGGTCAAGTATTTAGGGCGTGAAAGCGTAACAAACAAACTCACATATGCTTTTATAATGTTATAGTTAGGTTTAGCTGGCAGGCGGATGCATAGAGGTTACTTCTTTCTTTGTAAATAGTTAGACGCCCTTATCCACAAAAGAGAAGCAGTGCATTACACCCACAATTCATCTACCTTGCTTTTAGGTCTCTTGTAATTTAGGGTGTTCATATTGCCGTCTACAAAAAACTGTTTGACATACAATCTTAAGGACATTTTACCTGACTCGGAAATCAAACCCGAGTACTCATACATATATAGCAGTTCAGTGGTTAGGGAGTTTGCTAAAGTTTTATATATGTATATGTGAGTTTCTAGATTTAGGAAAAGGGTTATGAGTATACACTAAAATGTCTTGAACATGTGCAAATTATTCGGGATTAATGGCGTTTTGTAACCTTTGGTAAATAGTTACCTATCTAAACCTATGACTGTCTCTATATAACTTTCAAATATGTGAATACAAATTAAATAAATAGAACATTAATCTTCTATTACCAAACGGGCCGTATCATTTTAGAAAGGATTACAATTTAATTTACAATATTAATGGTGTTTCTTAATTACTTCATAAATCTTTTGCTGTCAGACAATAGGCTTAACTACATATTTTATTATTTGACTATTTAATTAGATAAGAACGGTTTCATTATATTACAACTAAAACAATAAAAAAATAGAAAGATTCGTCTTACATTGTAAAACATTTGCAAAACAAATATCAAAAAGAAAATATAAAATATGTTAATAAAATTTAAAAAAGAATGTTAAAAAGATATTCCCGTACCGGGAATCGAACCCGAGCCTCCTGGGTGAAAGCCAGGTATCCTAGCCACTAGACCATACGGGAGATGAGTTTTATGTTGAAATTATGGTTGTAATTAAGCTAGATTTAACAACACGTAGGTATATCTTCATTGACGTCATCAATAAAAAACCGATAAGACAAGAAGTTGAATAAATAAAAAGAAACAGTTCGCAGAATCTACGTAATAACAATAAATAACGAAGAGCAAATAATATTATATTTAACTCTAATATTTAAAACTTAGTAGTTTAATTTCAATGAATAGCATTTGCGTAAATAGAAGACAATATTATGTAACACTAATTATATTAAAAAGAGGTTAGATTTGTATGTTTGTAAAAAATATCTCGAATACTACAGGACCAATTTTTGACAACTGTTTTACTAGTAGTAAGATACATTATCTAGAAGTAAAATAGATTATTATACATCACGCTATGAGCAACCGAAGCGGCGCAGTAATCCTAAACGTGGCTTAAGCCGTGGGGTCCGCTGGTATATAATAATGAGGCTATAGAAATATGCCAATATCAACGAAAAATAAAAATTCGTAATCTGTGCCTATCCTTTCGGGAAATGGCTCCTGCCCTATTTATAACTAGCGACCCGCCCCTGCTTCGCACGGGTAGTACAAAACCTGAATAAGTTATACACTTAAAGCTTCCTCATTAATCACTCCATCTATTGGTGAAAACCGCATCAAAATCAGTTCAGTAGTTTTTGAGTTTATCGCGAAAAGACACACAGACAGGCGCGTTGGGGGACTTTGTTTAGTAATATGTAGTGATTTTATTTTCTTTCATTGATTTTTATTTTGAATAGACTAGTACTAGAAATTACTCTTGTGTCATTGGGGACTTTATTAACATTCAAACAACGATCACAAAAGACACCCAGAGTTGGTACAACTATTTGAGAATCACACAATTTTTTTGTCCCGTATGGGAATCGAATTAATAACAGTACCAACCAACGGCGACCACTTCAACCACTACGCCAGTCCTCCAGTCTTAGGATCTCAGTCAGAGATGTTGGGACTTGAAATCTCAAAGTCATTATCATGTTATTTGGGTTTTTCTAACAGGGAATCCCAATATGATGTATTAGCTTGATTTGAATATTCGTGACTGCGTCGGTAACGCAGTAGCATAATGGCCACGTGTTCGATTCTCGAGACGGGAAGTGTATTGGCATCAGCAGTATTAACAGAAAAATCCAACGTAGTAACGTTGGATTTTTCTGTCTTAGAATTCTCTATAATGGCACGTAGTCTGGAGCTAAGCTCGGTGTACGCTAATTGGTAGTAATAGGTATGGTTTTAGATCTCATCTACTATTACTCGTGGTCGCTCACTTCGCGCCTTCTTAAAAGGCCCATCTTTTCAGAAGGCTCAAGGTCACGCAAAGGTCGATGGAGAGAGAGCTATGCTCGGGGTTTCCCTGCGAGCTCTCCGGATAGCCAAGATGAAGTGGCAGTGGTTAGGGCATATAGCAGGCAGAACCGATGGCCGTTGGGGCAGAAAGGTTCTGGAGTGGCGGCCACGCACCAGAAGATGCAGCAGGGGTAGGTGTCCCACAAGGTGGACCGACGACCTGGTAAGGGTCGCGGAAAGCGGTTTTTTTTTTTTTTTTAATAAGCACCCGCCATCGCAGGGTGTTCGCTTAATCTCCCCTAACATCATTAGGGACCTTTGGTAGGTAATAGGGTGAAGTGGCTACTTTTTATTTAAGATAATAATCCATACACTTATGTCTACTTATTACATTAACTTTTTCGTTGTGCTTATAATATAATAGTGTATTTTTATTTGTATAACACCAGTTGGCTTAACAATTTTCAATCTTACTTTATAATAATCCTAGTACATTTTCCTTGTTTATTTATTTACAATGTTTAGGGAACACATACTTTACTTATCTTATTTACTAAAATTTTATTCGCTAATATCTTAGATCTATTTATTATTACTTTATATTGTATACCATATAACTTATTTTTATTCTGTTTATTAACTATGTTTTGTTGTATATGTACATGTATTATACATGCATGTCATATACTATTTTATATACAGTTACTTATCGTAGTTATTTTAAATTACAGTTTCTAGATTGACAGTGCTGATTAACAATAATCTATGGCTATTTTATCTGGCTTCGCTCAAGATACATATAATATTTTACGCTCATTTTATATTTACATCAAAATATAAGTTAGCATAGTTTCTTATACCTATTCAATTGTATATACCTACTGGTCGAATCATGTAAACCATTGACATTGGCTGCATCCGCGGAAAGCGGTTGTATGCGGGTGGCCCAAGACCAGTCTGTGTGGAAAACCTTGGGAAAGGCCTATGTCCAGCAGTGGACGTCTTTCGACTGAGATGATGACTATTGAAAGGCACAGTAAACTATAAATGGCGAAATGATGGAGTAATACACCACTACCTACCCCTTCAAATACATAAGCGTGAGGCTATATGTATGTAAACGTTATTTAAAGCGCTGTTCGTTGTAACCTTGACCTTAGATTTCAATAACGGCTCGCTCAAATGTATGCTAATTAGATGGAAAGATTAGTAGTCATCTCATTACAAGCAATAAGCAACGCATTGATTGACATGCATATATAGATGTTTGCGTTTATATTCCCAAGGAGGTTGGCATAGGTATAGTTTTCACACATTTATATAAGTATACTGCCTCGTTGGTACAGTGGTAGTGTATACGACTGCGGATCATGAGGTCTCGGGTTCGATTTCCAGGTCGGGCTTGGAAAACGTTACTAAGATTTTCCGTCAAGAATTTCTTAGTAGCGACTGGTCTAACCGTAGAGTTATATTATCCTTCTTGATTACGGAGCTCAGATGGCAGTCGCTCCGTGTAAAAACTGATATTCAGCTAAATCTCGTTAGACCAGAAATAAGCGGATCCTAGCATAAGCTGGGATTAATAATCACTAAGAAGAAGACAAGATTTATATAAGTTTATGGGATCCATGATCTTACAATTAGCAGCTTATATTTATGCAAAAGACCAACGAAATATTAACCTTTTGATTTGATTGCTATTATAAATTAGGCTGTTACCTGATTCCGGCTTGACGTCGACTTCTGGGACATCCTGTATATAGATGTTTTACAATCACTATTCGTCAGATATGTTTAAAGTACCACTTAATAAAGGCAAGTCTTTCGACTATGCCAATTTCTAGACAACGTACTGCAGCTGAGAATTTCCTAACAAGCATATGCCTTAACACTTTGCCCAATCCGGGAGATAAACCCGAGACCTCATTCACAACAACCGCGTTCACTACTGCTGCGCTACCAATATATATCACAGTATTTTTGCTATTTTGCTTATTTTAATATAGCTAGCTTTTGCTCGCGGCTGCGCTCACGTAATATTAGGTTAGGTTATGTTACGTAACAGTATATTTTTGAAATTTTATTATGGCCGATGTTACTGGGTGATCGTATAGCTTTCTTCTTTTCCCTAGCCTTTATTATTCCCAAGTGACCTGAAGTCGGCATTTCTGGTCTAACCGGATTTGACTGGATATCAGTTTTTACCCAGAGCGGCTGCCACCTGACCTCCGCAACCTGAAGGCTAACGATACCCTAAGGTAAGTGTCAGGATATTATAGGGCACTGACTTCCCAATAACGACTCCCAAAGATGTTCATGGCAGCCGGGACCGACGGCATGACGTGCTCTCCGAGGCACTGAGCAGGCGATGATTGTCAATCAATACGCACATCATTTCGAAAAGTCATATAACTTCTGAAAGTCAAAGGTGCGCGACATGGGTTCGAACCCGATAGCCTCTGCATTGCAGTTTTTTGGATATTTTTTCTAATGGTGAAATAATTTGAAAATCGTTTGAGTAGCTTTTGAGTTAAATCCTTACAAACAAACAAAATATCTTATCTTTCTTCTTTATAATATTAAGATAGGAATACTTTCACCAAATGCAACAAAATATCTTTATATATTTTTTTTATTTATTATTTTATCATAAACAATTTTTACATTGTGTTTGATATGATTACATTGATATGTCATGGTAGAATTGAACAATAAAATAGATTAATAAAATCAATAGGTATAAACAAAGCAAAGAAAATACACAAAAAGCAACATAAATAATAATCAAAAACAACCTAGCAGCAATCAATAATAATGTAATCTAATTAAAATAATAATAATAATAATATAATATTCTACCACATACACACAACACCATCCAGCCCAAACTAAGCAGAGCTTGTACTATGGATACTAGACAATGGATAAACATACATATATACTTTCTTTTTTGTAAATACATACATTTTATGCATAGAAACACCCAGACCAAGACAAACATCCATATTCATGCACACAAATGTTTGACTTGTGCGGGAATCGAACCCGCGACCTTAGGCGTGGCAGTCGGTTACACTAACCACTACGATTACTATTCAATCAACTAAAGTTAAAAAATGTCACAATAATAATTATGGAATTAATTGTAAATAAGTTCAGCAATATATTTGACTAAGCAAGTAATTTAAAACATCTACCTCAGAATTCCGCGAATCTTTTTTGGACCTCTGAAAAAGTATGCAATTTCAACACAAATCATGCGAGTGTTGTTATTTTAGGACCCCTGGGGTCTCGGGCACCATTAACACTTGTTTACTTAGGCCCTGAATAGATTACAGCAGAGATTTTATGAAGATTGCATATAACTTGTGCCCCGCTATGGTTTTCGTTTTGCCTTATTATTATGAATAATAGAGTGTTTAAAAGGAAATTTTTGCTCTATGGAATTATGTAGGCGTTTCTTTTGCTACTTTAAAGAAGTAAATTATAAAAAATTAAGGTTCATTTTTGGTTAGTGTTATTTATCTTCTGTTCTCCATGGTTCCACGAACTGCTCCGCCCCCGTGGTTTGTAGCGTGATGTTTTATTTCTATTATCTACTTTTCTCAAGAATTGTAAGATTAAAATAAAAAGGATTTTATAAAGCCTAAGCTTAGTGCATAATAAAAACACATACATTCATATTATCTTTATTATATTAAAATATAAAGGTAGATAGTACACACGGCTATACATCAAGTTAGACACCCTATATACGCATAAATACGCTACATACAAAATAGAGAATTGTCGGCAAGTGCATAGTGGTGTCGATGTAATGGTAAGGATAGAGCGTAACAAAAATATAACGCACTCTCTCGCACGATTCGCAGCGTTCAACTACTAATAGTTCAAAGTCCAAACAGTTTAGGTTGATGCGTTGCTGTGTGAACAAGATTCCAAAGTATGATTTCTATAATATATATATAATAGTTTGTATGTACATAGTTTATTAGTTTACGTTACTCATTTCTAAATGATTTATTTTTAATTTTTTTTTCCCTCCTCAATGGATACTTGTTCCATCTCCTTATCATTATAAGTATTTATTATTATTCTTTTCAGATTTATATAGTCAGCACTGTATGGTATATTGGATGTAACATCTTGATAATATGAGTTGTAAGATATTTTATTGACGATTTACAAGCATAGCCGTAAGTTTCTTATAGGTATTTTCTCATATATCACTTTTACCCGTAAGGGGGTAAGTAGAAGTGTTTTGTGTATTACGCCCACGTTTCGCCTAACTATGTCTAAGATCACACGTAATAAGAACTACTTTCATTCGCTCGTAGAATTCTCAGTTCCGGACATCGTGTTGTTAATAAAAAGTTGGGTATAAAACTCAATATTATTTTGTCCTACATAGGAGTGGAACTCGACACTTAATGTATAGCAGTTACATTCACAGCCGCTGCACTACTGGCAGTTCTTATGCTTGATTGCTACTTGGGATAAAATAGAACATTTATTTGGCCATCAATCTAGCATGGAAGTTTCACCAAGATACTTGTAAAAGTCCATGCCTAATGCATGCATAGGATATGCATGCATTAGGCATGGACTTTAAACTACCAATATTATAAATGAAAAAGTTTGTTGTTACTCTTTCACGCAAAAAACTCTGAACCGATTGTGATGAAACTGGGTATGTAGATAGCTGAAGACCTGGATTAACATATAGGCTACTTTTCATCTCGATATCCTCACGGCATCGGGACTTCCACGGGTGAAACCGCGGGGCGCAGCTAGTCATTTATATACCAGAAATCTGGTATTAACTATTAAGTGATTATATACCTCTTTGTAAGGCTTGACATTATGGCCAGGGCTCTGTTTAATAAAGACGACAGTGCGACAAATTTGTCAAAAATGTACTTATTTATCAAACTGTCGCTGTTCTTCTACGTCGTTTCATTCTTGACAGAGTGGTCGTGGTCATCTTTAAGGTTGTGTAGTAGCTTGACAATCCGTCGCCACTCTTCACGCATCTTTGCCTTTCTGGTGCACCCATACAAGGGACCATTGTCTAATGCTGCCTTAATTTGATCGGTCCAGCGCATAGGCGATCTACCACGTGCTCGTACGCTGACGCTCTTAGCTTGTTTAATAAAGGTGACAAATTTCTACGCTATTAAATGGTAAAATCTTGACAAATTGTCAGAGGTGACAGGTTTAATGAAACTCAACAAAATGTTAAAAGCCATTGTCAACCTCCATGATAACTGACGTTGACATAACTACAATGCATTTCTTTTTACAAATAATTACTAATATCCTTCTTAGAGTTATTTAAACTACGTGTTCCACGTCACGTGCCTATCGTTGTGGAATTGTTGTACTAGCCAGAACAAACTTAACCTTATGACTCCCACAGTCATGTATACATGACAAAGCAAAATGTGCGCAGCATGCCACGGTCACGACTACATGACAAACTTTGAAACGCTAGTAACTCTTATAAAAAGTATTTTTTGTCTTATATGTTGTTAATTATGGGGATTAAATATAATGACCATCAAAAATACTAATCGCACAGCAAAATATGCTTACTAAAATATATCATAACGAGCACCTATACGCCTCAAATTCCGCATTCCGTCTCGGAAGGGTTAGGTTATGTTAGATACCTTCATAAACCCACTCATAATTAGGGGCTCCGTCGACTTTTGCTGTGCAATTAGTATTTTTGGTGGAACAAAGGCATAAAATTGAGAAACAGTTAAATACTACCCTTAATTATGTAGCTAGACTGATTCTGATTTATATTATAAACTGCTTACTATACAATGCAATGCTATTTGCGATGAAGTAGATGTTTTTGCGGATAAGCTAAACACATTAAGAAAGTTGTTTTAAGGTCGTTAAGATTAGGCAGACAAGATCTCTATGTATTATTGTTCTTTTTATGTCAATGTCATGATTTGTTAATACTTTAATTTAATATAATAATAAATATAATATATTTTTATATAATGTATTTTTATTCTTAATTTTTACATAAATATTAATAACAGATAATTTTCTTACTTTAAATATTGTGATAATAATGGATGTCACAACATCCATAATTATAATGTAACATCAGTGTCTTGAAATGTTGTGCACTTAGTCACTTTTATAGATTAATTTAGTTTTGTAGTGCATCTTCAAAGTAATTTTATGATGCACAGTTAAGGTATTTGCTAGGATTTTTTAATAATGTAATTATGTCGATGTCATAAAACATTGCATAAAATGCAAAATTAACAATATTTCACAAAAAAATGTCACATGCCTTATGTCGCCATAAAGTTTTATTAAAAAGAAAAAATCGAGTTGTCCTAATCACGATCGCAATAATTGAACTTTTTATTAATTTCTACCATGTTAATTTTATCACCAGCGACTTTCATTAAACAGAAACTTGTTGAATTGTCATCTTGGACATAATATAATATATTGGACTAGCTGCCCCGCGCAACTTCGTCTGTATCGCATAAGAGAAATTTCTTCGTTTTTGCAACATTTTTCATTTATGCTCTGCTCCTATTTGCCCTCGATAAATGGGCTATCCAACACTGAAAGAATTTTTCCTGAGATTAGCGCGTTCAATCAAACAAACAAACTCTTCAACTGTATAATATTAGTATAGACTAGATGTACCCGCGGTTTCACCCGCGTTTATCGTTACTGCTTCGCCCCCGTGGGTCGTAGCGTGATGTTATATAGCCTTTAATCTTCCTCGATAAATAGACTATCCAAAACTAAAATAATTTTTCAATTCGAAACAGTAGTTCCTGAGATTAGCGCGTTCAACCAAACAAACAAACTTTTCAGCTTTATAATATTGTAGTATAGATTATCCGCTTCATTAAACAAAGACCAGGTTGCACCTGCTGTGGTCACAAGAAGGTCACATATCTACCTAGTATATTATTTGGCAACAGCCCAAGTAATTCTTTGAATGCACAGATTGCGAAGTGGTTAAAGTAGCCACTGGCACTGCACTACGCCGAGTGTTGCGTGTTCGAATACCGTATGGGACAAAAAATTGTGTCATCCACAAATAGTGGACCCAAGCCTGGGTGTTCTTTGTGTCCGTTGTTTGAATGTTTGTAAAGTCCCCCGCGACACAGGAATTATTCCTAGTGCGTGAGTTGAGTGCGTGAAAAACGAGATGGGTGTAAAAATCCAGGATTCAACCTCTTCGACTTCATGTGACCATATTTTTCATCAGCTTTTTCTAATGTCCCACTGCTAGGCAAGAGCCTCTCTCTTGGACTTCCAAATCACTCTGTTGGTTGATATCCCCTGACCTTATGATCTTGTGATCCCTATAACTCGAGGGTCTTTTGACCCACAGAACCCATATTCAAATTTGACTGAGGGATGACCCCAAGGTGTCTGTACACTAAGTTATAAGTCAATCGGTCCAGTGGTTCCGGAGCTATACTTGTCACTAATAAACTGTCACTAACAGACAGACACATACCTAGTGTTTTCATTAACCTCTTCGAAGAAGACTCAGAGGTTAATAAAATCCTGCGGTAGTAAAAATACAACCAGAATCCCAATAAGTCCGAAATTCCACAATCGCAATCGCAAATCTAACTGCAATGGTCTTTCATTCGTCGAATCACTGATAAGGTCGGATTTACTAGTGATGCTAAATAACCACAAATTAAGTGCAGTCTGTTGGGTGAGTGCAACCTCAGCGAGAGAACACACGGTAAAGGAATGACTACTACAGCGGATTTACAAAACCTACGTAAGGCACGAGAGTTAGCGAATTATAGTGCCCTATACAGCGTGTATCAAAAACTAATGTGATTTAAATGTCACATAATATAGCCCCTGTACAGTGAAAACCGCGGGAAATAAATCCGTAAATTATTTACACTTCTTCTCGAGTCGATGGTACAATTATTTTAAATAGGTCCTGCCCAATGTGTAGCCACGGCAATCGCATCAGCAGTTGCGTCCATCAAGTCCTCCATGGTGCACCTACAGAGACAATTTGGGCATTTCAACAGATGTGACATGGTTTGATTGGGATCACCATATTTACACTGCTTTGTAAGGCTCCCTGACTCCCCATTTTATCAGGTTGCAACCGCAGCAGACGACTTGAGTATTATTTACTCTAGGTATATCTTACTCTCACTTTCTGTTTTATCGACTTAAATAAATATATACAGGTTGTCCGGTAATTAATGGATAACCTTGAAATATCTTATAGTAGAACAGATGGCCGTTCAGAAAAACCTGAGATATGATTTTTTTTAATTACCATGTGTAACTTCCTTGTACACTACGACCATAAATGAATGAATTCCATCGGTTTTTTGTTGTTTTATTATTAGACACTACTTATGTTAATAGATAGATAGTCAAAAGTATGACTACCTATTGCACTTTTTTAATATTTTGTTTATTTTTGTTTTTTGTTTTTCTTTTTTCTGTACGGCTATCAGTTCTACTATAAAAGATTTCAAGGTTATCTATTAATTACCGGACACTATATATCATATATCACAGTAATATAATACATTCTAGTTAAAACAACAAAAAAGATAAACAACACTAACAATTGACACGGGTAATAGGGCAAAAAATTAATCAATTTTTTTCACCTATTTCTACTATATACAATTTCTTTTTATATGCTTTTAGTAAAAGCTATTGTTTTGACATTACAGACAGACACTTTAGTATTATTTATTTCTATAGAATGCATTTCGTAAACAGCCGTTATTTTTTTTATTTTTATAGATTAGATGATGCCCACGGCTTCACTTGTGTAAATATAAGCGATGTAAATTTTCTATTCTTCAGATACAGTACTTTTCTAGATGAAAGGTACCCAATGTTCTTTGAATGATGTATGCGATGTAAATAATGAATGACAATGTGTAAACAAAAATGTATGATGATGGTCGAGTAGTTAAGGCGTGCAAGAATAACAAACAAACTCACATTCGCATTATAATATTGCTTAGGACACTAGGATTCTTTTGTACGTGTGTATGTCACTGAACTCTTCATAAACGGCTGGACCAATAACTATTTTGTGTTGCGTTTGGGTAGGTCTCTGGACGGCGTAGATGCATAATAGGAGCCGGTAGGTGGTGCTGCATTCGGTTCCTCAGGCACAAAAACGTTTATCGAGTTCGATAGAATATAAACTAGCTATTGCCCGCGGCTTCACTTGCCTAAAAGTAGGGTAGGTTTTGTTAGTAACAGTACTATTTGTAATATTTACGTTACTTTTTTGTTACGCTCTATCCTTACCATTACATCGACACCACTATGCACTGTCTCTTTCCGACAATTCTCTATTTTGTATGTAGCGTAGTTATGCGTATATAGGGTGTCTAACTTGATGTGTAGCCGTGTGTACTTATTGAGTTAAATCACTACAAATAAACAAATAATAATAATTATTTCATGTTTATAATATTAATATAGAATAAAGCTCTCAACAATGGCACAGTTTTCCGCTGCAGTGTATGGTTTTGACTTAGAACTGTCCAAAGTTTAGTATTCAAAGTTCGGCTCAGTTGTAGTTCAATAGGTTTATCTTAACTACCTGTCGATCTGTTTCACTACCTGACCATTAACAAACCAATGTTAGTCTGTATGTCACATACAGGTTTCTAAACTTTTTGATTAATAGGATAGTTAATTATTTTTTAATATCTCGATCTAAAAGTTGCGTACTCAATATATTATTATGTATGAAGTGGCAAAAATGTTCCAATCCTAAACTTAATGTCATAAATTCAAATATGAGTTTGTTTATTTGTTACGATTTTACTCCTTAAATACTTGACCGATTATATATTATTTAGCATTCTCGTTGTCAGAGGTACAGAATAGGACAAATGGTACCTTTCCCTAAATAAAAAGGTACTGTTCTCGAGGGATAGAAATTTATTAACAAAATCTATTTGAACGCGAGCATATAAATAATTAAATTCGAAAAGCTAAGAAAGTTGTATAGTCGCACGCCTATATTCCTCTAGAGCTTGGTAGAATATCATTAAAACATATTTTATGCTCTTTAAATATTTATGTTGTTTAAACATAGTTTATGTTGTTAAAACATAGTTTATATTGTTTAAACATAGTTTATGTTGTTTAAACATAGTTTATGTTCTTTAAATATTTGTTGTTTAAATATTTATGTTGTATAAATATTTAAACAACATAATCAATGTTTTAACGATAGACTGAGCGAGCAAATCTCTGGACGGAAGTCATTCTATTATAATATAGGCTAACGATTTTAAAATACTAGATTTTGCTCTCACTTTGCTTGTGTTACTGTAGATGATGTCAATAAATTGTAAAAACAGTACTTTTTTTATGTCCTTTTCTGTACCCCTTACACCGTGTATGCGAAATTTTATGATGATCGGTCGAGTAGCTTAGGCTTGAAAGCGTAACAAACTAGGAAACATTTGCATTTATAATTTTTATATTTTACACTTAGTTAGGATATAGTGCCTTGGTCGCATAGCGGTGGGAATGCAACCAAGGCAAGCCGGACTTGGTCGCATTCGAATCGACAGAGAAATCCATTAACATTTAGCCAAGTGTTATTGGCTTTTTCAGTCAAAAATTTTTCAGTAGTTGCGCAGTGTACGGAACTGTGCTAGATGACAATAGCGAGCATATTGCCGTCTTCCAAACCCTCTATTACGTGCGACCTGAAAACATAGTTGACATGTGGATGGCAGAAGTGTTCGAACCTCTGGCTGCCCTTTCGAGGATATAGGTGTGAAACTAGATATATATACTATGTATGTATTAACGATTAATGCATTCGAATCATTACCAATATCTTTAGAGTAGTAGAGCCTCACTGATTTCAGTATAAATGGGCCAGCTCGACCGAAGAAGGACTACCCTCTCACAGAATTAAGAGGAAAGAAGGTGATTGGGCCGCCGGCACTTTCACTCACCGAACGAAACACAACAGTTACTGTTGTGGTGAGTGAGAGTGCCGGAGGCCTAATTACCCTCTTTCCCCCTTCTCGCTCCTTCTCCTTCCTACTTCCTTTTTCTCTTCGTTCTTCCGGTGTTGTAGGCGTCCATAGGCTACGGTGACCACTGACCATCACGTGGGCCGCGGGCATGCTTGTTTGCCACCTTAGTTGTACAAAAAAAAATCTTAAATGCCTTAAATACTTCGACTTGCTTGAATATTCGAACATCGATTTTTATCGATACACGCGCAGCCCTACACAACACTGGAAATCGATTATCACATAGTATAAACCACGAGATTGATATCGATCAATAGGATAATAGAGCTGTGTTATCCCTTTGTTAAACGATTACAGTGCCGATCATTGATATGATATTAAGTCAGTATATTGCCTGTAATCGCATTACAGGTGATTATTGTGTATTACGTAAACGACGGCACTGAATTATGCATTCGCTAAGTGGCTGTTCGGGTTCAAACTTAGGTGATTATTAATGACTGGGATAGATAGATAAATAAAGGCCGATGTGTTGTTTTTTTATAAAATCAATGTATGTTATTTTTATAGACATTCTATCGATCCGTAATTTTTAGTTTAGAAGCGGCATTTTATCTACAATTAGTATATAATAATAATAATAATAATATAATAAAAATATGTTTATTTTCTCACCACAATATTTCAGATATTTACAAATGTTATGCTTAGTAAGTAATACAGTTTCTCAAGACAATATTGTGGAGGACTGGTGCCTAAGCTAGGTAAAAACCTGTGTTATAGGTCACCAGGTCTCCGCTTCGAGTTACAGTTCTGGCTAATAATTACGTACTAAAGGTAAAGCAATACAATAGAAATAATATAGAAATAATTTTGTGGTAAGTGTATTATAAAAGTTAATTAAGTGCGTGTGTGTGTGTGCGTGTGTGTGTGTGCGTGTGTGTGTGTGTGTGTGTGTGTGTGTGTGTGTGTGTGTGTGTGTGTGTGTGTGTGTGTATGTGTGTGTTTATGGGTGTGTCTGCGTATGTGGCGTGTGTATATATGTGTGACGTGTGTTTGTATTTATATACATATACATGTATTTTTATTCACTATCAGTATGTATCAATGAGTCTAGGAGTCAATGATAAGGACCTTTTCGGTATCATCGTATGATAACTTTTGTAGCCAACTTGTAAGTTTAATTTTTAATTTATGTTTAGTCAAAGTGTATATGTCAAGTAATCGATTGATTTTATTATATACTCGTGCACTTTGAGCTATGAAATGACGGCTTGCGAAAGAAGTACGACATTGTACGGGTTTACAGACAGCCTGACCTTTACGTCTATTTGTAATGTTTTTGTCAAGGGGGAGTAAAGAGTGGCGGCGTAGCAATGTTCTCAGAATAAACAATTGACGCACTGTGAGTACTTCCGACTCAGAGTAAAGTTGTGCAGTGGGATAATCTCTGCGCTTAAACTGCATAACCTTTAGGATCGTTCTCTGAGCTCTTTCAGCTTCGATTAATATAGTCTTGCAAGTTCCTCCCCATGCAGGAATGCAATATGTGATTACAGAGACACAGAGACTCTGATAAACGAGGCTTAATGTTGCACTGTCAGCTGAGTGTCTAAGTTCTTTAAAAATATAAATTAGTTTTCTAATTCGCACACTCACTGCTTCGATGTGGGGGCGCCAGGTTAGGTGTTCATCAATAATTACTCCAAGGTACTTGATGTTCGGGACCAATGAGAGGGTGAGGCAATCGCAGACGTTGATGCCTGAATCTATATTATTAAAGCACGTATGCGCTCTTACCGTAGTACTTTCTTTTGGGGGAGAGCTTGTGTGGGGAAGTGAAAATCTGACGATTTTAGTTTTCTCAATATTGAGCGTTAACAAGTTTGCTGAAAGCCATGCCATCACTCGGCGAAGAGACTCTTCTGTTCTACGTTTGACCTTATCCCAGCTGTCATCATAAATAATGAGTGCTGTATCATCTGCGTAGGTGAATACGTCACAGTTTGGTATTGGTAAGCGGCACAGCTCGTTAATATAAATAAGAAAGAGCATAGGCCCCAAAACGCTTCCTTGTGGAACTCCGAAATTGATGTTCATGTCATCACTATACAGTGAATCGATTTTTATACATTGTGTGCGGTTTGACAGATAGTCTGAAAAGATTTTCAGTGATAGACCGCGAATGCCAATGCTTTCCATCTTTGTTATCAGTGTAGGAATGAACACGGAATCAAATGCTTTCGATAAATCAAGAAAGACACCAAAGCACTTGAGTTCTCGATCCAGTTTGCTAACGACAGCGTTGGTGAGGCCTAAAACCGCATCTTCGGTAGACATTCCCTGCCTAAAACCGTATTGATTTTTAGCAATTATTTTATGTTTCGCAAGATATGAAGTGAGAGAATTATTAAGAATCTTTTCTAGGATTTTTGACAGGGAACTGAGTACAGAGATCGGTCTGTAGTTAGTGATATGGGCTCTTTCTCCAGACTTATAGATTGGGTGAACGACAGCCCTCTTGAAGGCATTTGGGAACGTGCCAGTGTTGATCGCTCGATTGCAAATGTGCGTTATAGGTATAGCTAAAGCGGAACTGGATTGTTTGAGGATATTAATGGGTATATTGTCATGTCCAGTCGCGCTGTTACTGCAAAGATCAATTATAAGCCTCTGCACCTGCATATTGTCGACCGGCATGATGACGAGGGAATTGCACGGCGAGGGTTCAGTTTGGCATTGAACGTACGGCCTGGATGGAGATTTAATTTTAGAAGCCAAGCTCTCCCCAATATTGACAAAGAAACTGTTTACCTGATTTAGTGAGAGTTTTGTGTCGGCAGAATTTAAAAGAAGCTTACTAGGGGATTGTGGACAAGAGTTAGAATTAGTGATGGCTTTTATAGCCTTCCATGTGGCCTTAACATTGTTTTTTGCCTTAATTAACTCATTTTTTTCATGTGATCGTTTAAGTTTTTTAAGAAGACTATTAAGATAGTTACGGTATCGAATATAGGTTGTTCTAAGAATATTGTTATCGGGAGATGACTTTGACTTTTTGTGAAGATTGTCCCGGTTTCTGATACAGCGAACTAAACCCGGGGTCATCCATGGTTTGATTATTCGGCACTTTCTAGGGACCCGGATTGTATACCTATGTTTTAAAATAACATTTTGAATGGTCGAAATAAGAAGATCTGCAGCGCGGTTACAGTCTAATTCATCGAGGACTGACATAAAGTCTATGCTGTCTATTTCTTTTTTAATGTCTGCATAATTGTAACGGTTTGCGTTAAGAGGTTGCAAAGTGGTTCTTTTCTTTATTTTCAAGCAAAGTATTACTGGAAGATGGTCGGTAATATTACTTTCTAAGACTATTACAGTAGCGGGACATTTAGTTTTCAATAGTACATGGTCTAGACAGTTACCTGATCTTGTTGGTAGCACGTGAGCAGGTAGCAAACCTAATGAAGCGCAAAGGGTGAGGTAAGTACCTGAATGGCGGTCGTGATTGTTAGGTTTAATGTCGATGTTGATATCACCAATCAGGGCTATATTAGCAAAGTGCTTTAGTTTGGCTACTAAGCTATCCAAACCATGATAAAAAATGTCAAGTTCATGATATGATGGGGAACGATAGACGCATATAATCGCTGTATTACCTATAAAGGACACAAGGCAGTTTGAGTCACAAAAGGCAGGCTCAAGGTATGTGTTTTTAAGTGTGGACTTCGTGTATATCACAACTCCATCGTTCTGTATTTTATTGTTTGTAGTTGCGTCAAAAGAATAGCCTTGCAGATTAGGTAGAGGGCCCGACACCTTAAGCCAGCATTCTGTGAGTAGAATGACATCAAATTCAATTTTAGTTGTTGTTAGCATTGTAATAAACTGATCAAAATTCTTTTTTAAACTTCTTATATTGATATGAATTATTTTTAAATATTGGTTTGGCTGCTTAATGAAAACTGAGCATCGTTCTGGTGTAGATAAGTGCGAGCAAGCTATGGAAATGTTGTCAATTTCATTACATATGGAAGTGTTGTGATTAGCCATTTTTATCTATGTAGATAGAATATGTAACAGCTACTAATGGTTTCAGGGAGTAAGATTTTGTATTTATTTGCAGCGAGAGGAGACTAGCTATTATATTGTCATCACCAATAATAGTTACAAAGTTCACAACGAGGTATATGTGTTTGTTTGCGTGAATGGGTCTATAAATGTATGTACGTATTAAAGTAGTTACATTATGTATTAAATTTTCAAAACATACAAATCTAATAAAAGTTACATTAAAATAAATAAAAGATACAAATGAGATATAAATGCATGCATACTGAAAAAAACTGAATATATGAAAAAGCGAGAGTAGTCATTGTTTATCTGATATCATAGTAAGACATTTCTCTGATTTTATATGAAATGGCATTTCACCTGGATTTTTGCGCAGAAGAATTCGTCCATTTGAATACCAACTGGAATAATTGTAGGCTTTAGCGAACTTGCGGGTTTCGTACAGTAGCTTTTTCACAGTGGGGGGTAGATGTTCGTCAACATAGATGGGTTGTTTAACACCATCAATACCAATAACCTGAGTATTTATTTTGTCATTTAGTGAGTGCTCTTTATTATATTGCCGAACTTTTGACAGTAAGGCATTTCGCGTGTTTACGCAGCAAAATTCAGCAACAATAGGTCGACATAAACCAGGTTTGCCAGGTATGCGATATATGTCTCGGAAAGCATCGGGTTGAATGTCCATATTAACTGTTTTCCCCACTCTTGATACAATGGAGATGAAATCTGCTGGCTTTTCTATTTCTCTGTTCGGAACATTACGAATCTCTATCGTAGCCTGGCGGGACTGAAAGTGTAGATCCTGAATTTGTTTCTGCAACCGAGATATATTTTCTGCATTTTCCAATTTCTCCTTTTCCAATTTTAATACTTTGCCATTGACGTCTTCATATTGTTTATTGATGAAAATCATACTGCGCTCAATTTCTGAGTTTGTTACCTGGATTGAGTGGCATTGCTTCTTAAGATCCGAGACATCGCTGGCTAGCTTAGATAGAGTGGCCTCTTGATCAGCCTTCCATTTCGTCAGCATTTCTAGAAGCTCGCTTTTGAAATTATTTAACGCAGACATCGTTATTGGATCTATTTGTTTGTTTGGCGAATCGTCAATGCGTTGTCGTTTGCACCGCATTGTTATATTAGTATCCGCTTCATTTAAGCTAGTGGCTGACGTTAAGTCGGACTCAGACAGGGATTGCCCATGCGTTAAAGTTGTCTTAGAGGTCGCAGGCGGTGTTCTATGCGTTTTTGGCATTTTGAAATAGGGCAAAGATCAGTACTTTTACTGTTTAAAAATACAGAAATTAATTTATAATACCAATATATATATATCTCTTGTATATTTTTTTGTTTACCCAATTAATACTGGTGCTTAATTGTAATATAAGAATTACAAAAAGTGAACGAAGTCTTTGCCAGGATTCGAACTCAATGCTATCGAATACTCTGACCGACCATGCTAAGCCGCAGGGCTGTCTTTACACTGATTGTGCCGTTGAAATTAGTGATCAGTTAAATGTTCGTGACTTTAACACAAAATCAGTCTCGCTCACTTGTTTGTGCGGCGGATGAGGTCAAAGTCCAAAGATGTACACTTTTTAAACAACTTCAGTTCGTTGGTTTTTTAAAAATTGTTTATACTTGTGTTATAGTTGTTAATTCATATTGATTTTGCACACAATTGTCACTTGTATATAGTAGAGGATTACTGTTTAGTTTATTAAGAGATTTATTCACTTTATACACAGTTTATGAATTTTAAAATACGGAGGTAAACAGAGTACGTGCAATCGCGGTGGCGTCACGGAAGGGAGGGAATATGCAAATCGATGCCCGACATTATTATGACTATTACTACATCAAAAAGTGTGTCAGGATCGTAGCAAATGGAAATCCGTAGTCTTTGCCTACCCCTCTGGGAAACAGGCGTGAATCTATGTACGTATGTATATATCACTACATCCTTACTAATATTATAAACGCGAAAGTTTATATGGATGTATGGATGTTTGTTAATCTTTCACGCAAAAACTACTGGACCGATTGCGATGAAACTTGGCATGTAGATAGCTGGAGACCTGGATTCACACATAAGCTACTTTTTATATTACCCGAAATTCACACGGGATCGGGACTAACGCGGGTGAGACCGCGGGGAAAAACTAGTCACTACATATGTATTATAAAACAAAGTCCCCCGCCGCGTCTATGTCAGTCTGTTCGCGATAAACTCAAAAACTACTGAACGGATTTTATGCAGTTTTCACCAATAGACAAAGTGTTTCATGAAGAAGATTTAGGTGTATAATTTTTGTTAAGGTTTTGTTCTACCCGTGTAAATCTGGATGAGTTGCTATAAGGCTATATTTAATTAGATTTGTTTTATGGCAGCTATGTCATAAAACAAATCTAATTACTAAACCAACAGAGTGGCTACACTCTGTTGGTTAAAATGGACCACAAGTAATTGAATAAAATGGAGTGGTTCGATTTACTGTACCCGTTATTTCTTTTTGCAGATGACTGATAAAAATTATTATAAATGGGTAGAGGAATATTTGCCAAATGCAATATGTGATTACAAAACTGAAGGGATTGTTCTAAATAAATGCGCAAGATTGCATAAGATTCCAAAAGCCACTTTATAGCAGCATCACGAAACTTGTACCCAAAATCCTGAAATATGCGATAATTGTACTATGTGAAGAGCTTTAAATACTTTGTAGATTTCTTACTAAGAATTTTATGTTTGATATGTTTCGTTTAATTATCGTTCTGCTTCATGCTCTATTTAAAAGCATTTTCAAGGGGAGATTAACCTGTCTCACCGTGAACATGCCAAAAAAATAAAAAACGCGGTCAAACCCATATAAAGTAGTTTAATTTCCATATTATTTCCATAATTAAACTTAAGTCTGCCTATACTTTGTTGTATGTTTGTGTTAATTATATATTTGTAAGGCCCCCTCCTATCAAAGATGTAACAAACGCGGCAACAATCTTGCTAAAAGGTTGCTTCATATTAGAAGAAATATTAAAAAAAAACCAACTGATAGATTGCCTAAAGAAGCTTATGAAGGCTATAGATATGTCGGATTGGCAGCGTTTCATCCCGTCCTTATTAGCCATTTTATAGAATCAAAGCACGTAGGCGTGGAGTGGGAAATGTTGGTTTCAATCAATAGAAAACACGTAGACAGTCAGATAACGTGTATTTGAATTCAACTAACAACTATTTCACACTAAGAACACTTATCACTATGAAACGCGAAACAGTTCCTACGAGGTGTGCACTGGTCGACAGTTACACGTAGACTGAGCTCGGTCCGCCCGCTGCCTCGTAGACTCCGTCTAGCGCCGCTAGATGGCGCTGGCGTTCCGCCTTAATGCCTTTCTGTGTCACTAGATGGCGCTAGTATCCCAACTAACAGTATTGCCGTTCCGACAATATTTGATTAATATATATATTTGTAAATCCTTCATTATTATATATCAGTATTAAACATAATCATGATCAACTCAAATAATAGAGCAGTCACCCATTCACAAGCGGATTGCCTCCAAGTTCAGATCGTTCACGCATCAGTAAATCCACTACAATATATTCACAAGTAGAGACATAAGTCAAACTAATTTCCTTCCTCAAATCACTACCCAATTCGTTACGAACGTATTTGTATTAATATCCTGATAAACGATAACCCACGCCGAGTTAATTATAACTAGAACGTTTGGTTTGGCATCGGAATCTTCCCAGAAGGATCGAACTTGTGATACGAGATATTTATGGAACATCGAAAATGGAGGCGGGATATGTGGTAAATAACTGGTAAATTCGCGTCGAAATCTTGACCATATTTACTACATTTATATAATATACAAACATAGTCTTACGCGTGTATACCCGAAGGGGTAGGCAGAGGATCTATTGCGGTTTATCGGACACATTGGCAGACTTCGAGCTGCTACGGGGCATTTCTTGACTTAAAAACTTTAAACTAATTTCCACGACACATAATTCTATGCACAACCAATGTATTTGCTAGATACGTGACTATACTCAGGCTCTAGTTCGATTCCAGGTCGTGCCAAGAAAACTTGTTAATGTTTACAATTAAGACATACTCATTAGCGGAGTTAGGAACTTGCTCGTACACACTCGTACCCCAAAAAGCACGTAAAGCCGTTGGTTTTGCGCTTAATGCGCAGGAATGTTGTGCTTTATCATTAATGTTCTACTCTCTGGTTGTGTGGGATTAATCGAATAAAATTTTACATTTACGGAATAGAGAGTGCACCTGTTTTTGGTATGTTTATACTTGTTTAATATAATATCTTCAGAAGGTTAGCCTCTAGTCCGAGTTTGGTCTGGAAGATTATAATTATCTATAAATAATCTCAAAGTTTTAATATTTACAACCGTATTAAAAAGATACCATAATTACAAAAACACAAATAATTATAATACTAAATAATTACAAAAATGGTTTAGGCATCGTAAAATTCTTCAGCATCGCTGTCAACTGGTAACGTGCCCAGAAGACTGGCAGCATTGCCACGTTGAATGGTAATGCTGATTCTTTGGGCCAAGAAAAGACCAGCCTTCTGATCACGCGAAACGTCGATCAGACGTTTTGCGATCTCCCTGTACAAAATACGAGCGCTCGGACCCCATGAACCTAGAGTTTCCACCCCAAACGGCGCAAAAGTCAAAGTTATGTTTTTAAATTTCCAAGCTAAGCATTATAATGTATCTACATACCTCAGAACTTTTAATTCCAATTCGATCGTCAGCACGATTGACCACGACGAGCATATCATCATCAAAATAAATTTCTAATATTCGAATACGATTTTAATTTTATCAGAGAAAACCCGAATTGATCAACATTTAAATACGGAATCATACAATATTCGAATTTAAAAATTCTTATCTATATATTAAATACGTGAAGCAAAAACTTTGTACCCCTTTTTACGAAAATTGCGCGGACGGAGGAGTATGAAATTTGGCACAGTTAAAATTTATATGGAGAAGGAGTGGCGAATCCTAATCTTTATATAATTATATAAATCTTTTGTGCGTGTGTTTATAAATTACCTGTTACTGACAAACTTGTCACACAACTGTCTCTTCCCTCTCTTTTCTACTGCTCTGTCTATCCTCTATCTCTCTAACTATTACCTAACTAACCGAAAAGCGAGCAGTATTACATCACTAAAGTCGTGAATCGTTCCCACTACTTTACGATCATCGGTAAGTCAGGGATATCTCATTACTAGTCATTACCGCGTCAGTAATAACGGCAGCGCGTAGTAACTCTACGTGTGTTCCGCGCAGATAACGAATGTAAACAGACTATTAATTGCGTGTTGCTGGTTAGAAGAACGGCCAGCTTATTGGCCAACTTGAAGGGGCTTTTATTTATTGTTACTTGTATAGATAGCATGGGCTCGCTATCTGGATCGTAAAGTGTTGGTCTTTTCTTTAAAAACGACAACCCCCGCTCTTGAAATAATTCGGGTATCGTAGAGGACTTTACAAATATTTAAGAAAATGACACAACGAACACCCAGACTTGGAAACAACCATTCGTGGAGCACACAATTTTATGTCTCGTGTGAGATTCGAACCCACATTCGTGCCAGTGCTGATTGTGCAGGTTATTCTGTCAAGAAGTTATCAATAGTAGCACGAAATCTGTTACCAGCCCAGCAGACGCCAACAAGCTCTTCACCTATTTCATGGAACCTAAAACTATACTTAACGATGTGTGAGTGTCGTATGCCTCTTCATTTCCCCGAATTGGGATATTATACATCATAGTTTCCACCATAGGTGATGCTTGTATACAGGGGCGTGCACAAAGATTTCTGGTAGGGTATGCACGCCCTACCCGAAACCTCTGCGAGGACACTACATTTCATTTATAAATGTTTTTGTGTGTATATATATCTGTATATTATATTGTAGTATTTAATAAATAGATTTCGATTATATAGATTTACATAAGCCAGCGGACAAGGGTATGCAGTGCTTATTTGCTTGTATGAAGCGCACGCGCCTGCTTGTATACGATGTTGCGATGAAGTAGCTTGAGTGAGCTATATGCGCAAGCTACTCGCGCAAGCAGTATGATTACGACTTGCGGCGGATCGTTTACGTGATGCCATGCGACAAGCATACTATCCTTGTTATGTACAAGAGCCGTTAAAACTATCTTCAGTATTGTAACTGCGTTTTAAGTATTTAATAAATATTTAGGGCATTTATATTTACCCGATAACTATTTTGCTGCATTGGGAATCAAACACAGGATATCATCGTATACCGCAAACATAATATTAAATGCAAATATAATCTACAAGACGAAGAAGATAAATATTATAAAAAGTAGAATTATATTAATCTAAACTAATATTATAAAGAGGAAAGATTCGGTTGTTTGTAATGGATACATTCTAAAACAACAGAGCCGATTTTAAAAATTATTTCACTATTAGAAAGCTAATTGATACCGTAGTAACATAGGCTATGTAATATCACGCTACGAGGTAAGATACTGGAGTACTCGACAGTAGTGTAAACGTGGGTAAAGGAGAGACAGGTAGACGGTATATAATTAATAAAACATATTTAAGTAATAGTGTTCTTCCCTCGAGGTTTTTAGTTTCAGCAATTTTTCTGGGTGAAAAGTATATTTTTTTCTGTACCTCTGACAACGTGTATGCGAAGTTTGATGATGATCGATTGAGTAGTTAAGGCGTAACAAACAAAACAATAAACTTATATTCGCATTTATAATATGAGTTTTAGGATTATTCAGCAAATATACTAGCCATTTCACACAAAATCGGACGTGATGCTTACACCAAACTTGTTGGCTATTTTCAAAAGCAGTATTACACCTTTATTATAAGGTCCTACACGTATAACGGGAAAATTAATTAGCATAATATATTGCAAACAGCTGCAAAACCTAAGCATAGCGGGAGATATACAGAGTTTATGATATTTGTTCAACAAGTCAATGCCTTAGCAAATCATTATTAAATTAAGTGTTTATGTGTGTCATAAATAAGTTAATATTGCTAATGTCTGAGTTATAAAGAGTCATGACATCTATAATATCAGCCCTGTATTAAAATATCCCACTGCTGGGCACGGGCCTCTTCTCAATGTGAGAAGGGTTAGGCAATAGTCCACCACGCTGGCTAAGTGCAGGTTGGCAGACTTCACATAACAACTCTCAGACATGCAGGGTTCCTTACGATGTTTTCCTTCTCCGTTAAAGCATGTGATAATTAACTATATAATACGCACATAACTTCGAAAAGTCAGAGATGCGTGCCTTGAAATCGAACTCGAGAACTCTGCGTGTCATTCTAACGGGTTTTCACTAGGCTACGTGGAATGAATCATTTGTATATCGTGGAATGAATTGTCGGTGGGTTACCTTGAGGTGTCTAGCTTCCACGATTCGTCAGCTAAGTTTAAGTGTCGTAACTGTATATTGTTAATACATTCTACTATAAAATAACTACATTTATTACAACTTTTATCCCTTGGGAACAGGACATTTTTATGCATGAAATCTTTCATGCATACAAAAGTCCTTTTTAAAATAAATTATTGTCAAGGGTGCAGAAAAGGACATAAAGTATCTACTTTATGTCCTTTTCTGCACCTTTGACAATGTTTATGCGAAATTTCATGATGATCAGTCGAGTAGTTAAGGCGTGAAAGCGTAACAAACAAACAAATTGACATTTGCATTTATAATAATTAAATTATTAGTTAGGATTCGGATTTTCACTTTGATCTCTGGATGCATTCTACTACTAGTTGACGCATAGATAGTAATACCAATGGGTACCTATAGCTATTTTAAAACGTATGATCATCATCTCAGCCGAAAGACGTCCAATGCTGGAAATAGGACTCCCCCAAAGTATTCCACACAGACTGGTCTTGGGCTGCATCCAACCGCTTCATTCGCGATTCTTATCAGGTCGTCAGAAACGTATATAAATATAATTTTAAAGCTGTACAATGGGTTTTGACTCCCCGTGACCATGGCTGCTGAAAAGCAACCGAAACGTCGGGGAAAGTGTAAACCAAAAATAAATAGATTTAATAGTTTAAATAATTTTATTAGCTTATAAATTAGTAAAATAAAATCAATAGTAGTAGTAGAGTAATATTTTCAAAATGTTGTAATACTGTGATAAATAAACAACGCGATAAAATTCGTGCATAGTAGTTTAATTTCAATAAATAACATTCGCGTAAACAGAAGACAATATTATTAAACTTGCGTTCACGAGGTTGTGGGTTTGAATCTCACTCATTATACTACCGATGTGAACCCATTCATGAGCACAAGTATATAAGCTTAGTTTATTTAACTAAGTATACGTAAGTAACTAGCTTTTGCCCGCGGCTTCGCTCGCATAAAAGTAGGTTAGGTTATGTTAGCAAAAGTACTTTTTAACAAGCTTTTATTAGCTTCATACGTATGTTAGTTTGTATGTAACGGACACTTTGAACATGATTCTGACTCCCTTCAAAACGTCGGATTAACTCAAAATTTAGCATACTTATCAAGGACTGATGACAAAACAATAATATAGAAAAATATAAAAAAATATATTAAAACATTAAAAATAAATAATAGTTAAAAATACTAAAAAACACGCATAATTAAAAAGCAAACTAAACAGTTGAAAATAATTTAATAATTTTTATTTAAAAAAGCGTGGGGTGCTTTCTAAGATGGGGTAGGGGTTATCAAAATATCTTATTTTCTACTTTTTAGTTTGAATTTTAATAAAGCGAGATTTTAGTCTTTTTAAACTATTATTTAAATAAAATATAGGCTATATTACTCGGTGATAGTATAGCTTTCTAATGGTGAAAGAATTAGTAAAATCAGTTCAGTACTTTCGATATTATGATAAATCGAAGTAAGCGTTACTTGGCGGTAGTCCATTGTAATAAAATTATTGGGAAGAGAGGAACCGGCCACGCACCCTCGGATTGCTCACCCAAAATATTGCAATAGAGAAAGGACAATACCGAACTTCTCTGGATAGGGACAGCCACGACGTGGGATGCGGGCGCACTCTAACTTGCAGTATTTCGCTTCGAGTACAAAATATGCGTCGATACGTGTTTGCATCGCGATGAGGCGACCTTAGAAAAAAAAACAGATCTTTCCTATCTTATCTTATCTTATCTTGATCCGGGGGCCAGTCATTGTAGACCGACGACACTTCGACCCAGTGGGATCTTTTGTGTCGGCTTTTGTGTCGATAGGTTTATCCCTGAGCTATCTCCCTATGAATGTACTGCATCAGTCGCAGCGTACACTTCAGAGGGAGAAGCCTGAAGTCTTCAGGGTTCGGATATGCCAATCCCATCAGACCCATCTGTAGTAGTTAGTCCGGCCAACGCGTCACATTCACACAGTAGGTGTGATATGGACTCGTCCTGTTCACCACAGGCTCTGCAGATCGAATTGTTTCCTCTTTATAATATTATTATAGATTTGTGACGCAAATTCTAAGTAATATTTAAACAATAGGACTACCTTTTTAGGTATTGCTAACAAGATTGGCAATTACTCAAATGGGCTTTTAATTAAAACATTTTTTTATTTACTTTCGCAATAAACGTAAGTAATGAAGTTTTATTGGCCTGTAGTAACTACGAAAAGCCGTTATTGTGCCAATTAGAGCTGATGATATTTAATTTGTTAAGTGGATACTCGTTTTTTTACTACTTATTACTTATAATCTGCTATGGTCTCATGGCGTGGTATAAAGAAGCGCTCGGTCTTGCAGTCTAGGTTTTGACTTTTGATACCCTGTGGGAGAAAGTATTATATACGGTTTTAGCAGCACATAGATGTAATTAAAAACTTAATTTGCTGACATTGACCTGCATGTATGTTCTTGAAGAATCAGTCTTTGTAAGAAAGTATAAAGTGGAAGATGTGCAACATTTGCTGATGGAGTGTGTCAGGAACGAGGTGGAAAGGGAGTCGGTTCTGAAAACACATGGCCTGGAGCGGAATAACGTAGGACTTATTCAGAGTGTGCTAAGTGAGCCTGCATTAGAGTTACCACGGGCATTCTATCGATTGGTACCGCAGACCCAGCACCGACTCCCTCTATAAAAATAAGTTTAGGTATTAGTTATATTACGAGTACTAGGGTAAGCGAATTACTGTTTCTGGTACAATGGGTTTGATATGCTTCATATGAAGAAAACCCTTAATAAAATAATAAATTAAAAAGAAAGACAGTATAAAGATTTTTCAAATTCAATGGGGGATTATGTTACTAAATCCACCAAACCAAATCAAGAGATCGTACTAAAAATAATGTTTATCATGTGTGCATATCAATGTTTAATAAATTGCATAGGAGTCTAAGAGAAATTCCATTCAAATATTTTAAACTTAAGTTAAGAATATGGTTAGTGGATAAGTGGTTTTATACAATAGAAGAGTTCATACAACATAAAACTAATGAATCTGATTATTTGTAAATTTATTGATATAATGTAATATAATAATGATACATATGCTAAATAATAATATACCTTGCCATTTTGTTAGTAACATTTTAATTGTTTTACATAATTATTAATATAAGCATGCCTAATGCTGGCAGAATATAGCCTGAACTATTCACCATTGTTAAACCTGGTACCACCTATATTCTGATCACATAAATGTTTCTTTCTTTCTTTCTGGAATCTTATTCGGTTGTAAGGCTCTTACTGATTTGCAAATATGGATATCGAACCCAATACAATATATTGAAATTAAACACTTTATACGGATTTTATCGCGTTGTTTATTTTACTTTAAACACTGTTATTACATAATTTTGAAAACTCTAACATTCTACAACTATTATTAATGAATTTTACTACTATTTAAGCTATATATTTTTTCTAATTAAATCTATTTGTATTTAAGTTTACACTTCTATTATTTAAGTTTACATTTTTATTTGTATTTAAGTTTACATTTTATTTAAGTTTATACTATAATATACGATATCTTTATAACATCATTCTTAATCTCTTATTCTCTGTCATATCATATCTTAGTCTCTGCCTACGCCTCTGGAAAACAGGTCTAGTCTATAAATTATTGAGGAAATTGTTTTTTTCCAGATTTAATTTATTGTCTACCTCGTTTTTCTAGTGACTAGTGTATCATAGTGGGTAAAGATCATAGGATCCAAGGATCGAATCCCGTGTCACGGTATCAAATTACTGGAGTCTTCTCTCAAAAATGTTCAGTACTTGACCGAAGTTAGCTAGTTGGTAGTAATCCATTCCCATGGTTCAGCTTGTAAGTGTCTGTCTCTATCACCTGCCGTTACAGATTAAAGAATTCCAATATTTTAATTTTCTTAGTAATAAAATACACACTCTATGATTGTCCACCTCAACAACTGCAATAGAAAAAGGTTGACAATACCGAACTCTTCTGGTAAGTCATAGTCGCATCATGAGTACCGGGCGTTCTCTAACTTGCAGAACTCCACTTCGAACATAAAATATGCATTTAAAATAAACATTTTTCGCCTTAGTGCGAGGAACTTCAAGAGAGTTAGGCAACGAACGAATCTTTTTCAGAACACTATTATTACAAATAAATTAATTTTTAATATAATTATATAATATACTGTTTATTTGTTACAATTACTTAAATTATTTGTTACAACATATATACAACTATTTATATTTACAAACGTATTAAAAAAGATGACATAAATTTCAGCGTCGCTGTCAACTGGTAACGTGCCTAGAAGACTGGCAGCATTGCCACGTTGAATGGCAATGCTGATTCTTTGGGCCAAGAAAAGACCAGCCTTCTGATCACGCGAAACGTCGATCAGGCGTTTTGCGATCTCCCTGTACAAAATACGAGCGCTTGGACCCCATGAACCTAGGGTTTCCACCCCAAACGGCGCAAAAATGTAATTTCCGACTAAATTACTATATTTGCGCCGTTTGAGGGTTTCCGCGGTTGCAGCAGCAGCGCCGGCACATCCCGCAGTGCTTGGAAGATGTGATCTGATGTGTCCCACACTTCCCCATCTGCCAAGGCAACAATGACATTCCGTCATACTCTCCCCGTGAACATGGCTGCTGAAAAGCAACTGAAACGTCGGGCAAAGTGAAACTTAAATCTAAATAGTTTTAAAATTTAAATAGAAGTAAACAGTAACTAGTTGTTACTAAACTACTATTATTAAATACTGTTGTATTTAATAATAATAGTTTAGAGTTTTAAAATTGCGTAATAATAATGTTCTAAAAAAATAACGCGACAAAGGCCGTATAAAATAGTTTAATTTTAATGTATAACATTCACGTAAACGTAAAACACTAGAATGAGCCTCTTATTAATATGACCGGCCCCCGCTTCGCACGGGTAGTACAAAACCTTAACAAACCTTAATAAATAATATACCTAAACTTTTCTCATGAATTACTCTATCCATTGGTGAAAACCGCATGAAAATCCGTTCAGTAGTTTTTTAGTGTATCGTGGACAGACGCAGCTTTTGATAATATGTAGTGATATAAATCATTTATCTTAGTTGCTAGGTCGCTGATTAGATTGAATACGTGTTTGCGCACACTCTTGTACACTAAATTATTTTCGTAGAAAAGGCTAGCCTCGTAGGTCCCCATGACCGAAACTTGATTTGAAGGACGTTATTAAGAAGCAGAAATTAGCATAATAATGTATAGACATTCTTTTACATTTTGTGATTTGAATAAATTAATTAAAATGCAAGTGTTTTATTATTCATTATATCGAGTCTTTTCTATTTATTATAGTCTCATATAATATCTACCTTATAAAGTGGTATTGAAGAATTGTATATCGTATTAATAATAACATGCATATAAAAGATTACATGTTTGTTAATCTATTACGCACTGACTGCTGAATCGATTCCGATGAAGTTGTTATGACAACAGCCGACTGATACGCTTGATGTGATATAGTATGCTGTTATTAGGTACATCGCTATGCCAATTAACTAGTAATAATAATAATAATATCAGCCCTGTATTAAACTGTTCCACTGCTGGGCACGGGCCTCTTCTCAATGTGAGAAGGGTAAGGCCATAGACCACCATGCTGGCCCAGTGCGGGTTGGCAGACTTCACATATCTTCGAGAACATTATGGAGAACTATTAACTAGTATAATACATACATTCATAGCTGCAAGCCTTTATCTCTGAAGGTTTAGGCAGAAGTGTAGTAAACACTGACTTCACCAGGTATGGTTTTGGGCCTAACGTAACAGAAAGCCTATTGCCGCTGACCAAGAACAGTTCCAGGCTATATACTGCTACTAAAAATTGTCATCAAAAAATCCATTACTTACCAACAGACTGCAATGCAGAGGGTCTCGGGATCGAACCCGCGTCGCGCACCTATGACTTTCGGAAGTTATATGACTTTTCAAAATTATGTGCGTATTGATTGCCAATTATCGCCTGCTCCGTGCCTCGGAGAGCATGTTAAGCCGTCGGTCCCGGCTGCCATGAACATCTACGGCAGTCGTTTCTGGAAAGTCCCCTATAATATCCTGACACTTGTCTAGCCTTAGGGTATCGTTAGCCTTCGGGTTGCGGAGGTCAGGTGGCAGCCGCTCCGTGTAAAAACTGATATCCAGTCAAATCTGGTTAGATCAGAAAAGCCGATCCCAAATGACTTGGGAATAATAAGGCTAGGGAGGAGACTTATAAAATTTGAACGAGAACAAGTCTGCACAAAATAATATTTATTTCAATATTTTACTTATTATGGCAATATTTACTGAGACCTTGTCTGTCCGCATGTGTGTGTCTATACCATAGCATGCACGATAATTAAACTTACGACTCAAATAATTTATTTTCCAGGTCAATATCTACGGCATGCTTTAGCAAAATCAATATATCATTTGATATACGTTGAACTCTATTCAGTATGAGAACATCATACAAAATCAAGTTTATCATAACTGGTTGCTGTTTTTCATAGGTCAGTACCTATTAATAAAGTTTGGAGGAGAATTATTCTTCTACATTATTTAGACAAAACTCAATAGAGGTGATAATAATTATGAACAAGCTACTAGAGGAAATATACCTAAGCTTACCACTTTTCACCCGAACAAAGTCGCGGGCAAAGCTAGTAGTTATTATACAGATTGTCCGATAATTTATAGATAACCTTGAAATGTCTTAAATATTAAAAAAGGGCATTAGCTAGTCATACTTTTGACTGTCTATCGATTAGCATAATTAGTGTTTAATAATAAAACAACTAAAAACCGATGGAATTTATTCATTTATGGTCGTAGTGTACAAGAAAGTTAAATATGGTAATTTAAAAAAAACATATCTCAGGTAGTAGTTAGGATCTATCCTTACTACTACCTGAATTCTACTACTACCATTTAGAAAAATATGAAAATAGTTCAATTTTATTTTTCATATTTTTCTGAACGGTTCTACTATAAGACATTTCAAGGTTATCCACTAATTACCGGACATTCTGTATAATTAATAATAGGGGCGCGAACAGTGATCACTATGAAACAAATATTACTCTGTCATTCCTGTCTATATGTACGTGTGTAAAATATCGCATGCTGTGGAATATGATTATGATAGATATACTTATTCATAGACTTAGGATATTTTCGCTACTATATTTATGCACATAATCATATACCGTATTTGTTGTTTACTGAATGACGTAAATATTTTCAAGGTTTTAAGATACTACTACATAACAAAATATTTTATATTGACACAAGTTTAGGTATATGGTAGGTATTATTAAATAAAAGAAACATATTTTGATGTGTGTTTTTATTAATTTGCATTATAAAATAAAAAAAATACATTAAATCAATTCGTAGCTCAGTTTCTTCTAGGTTGCAGCTTTCATGTAGTAAATAAATGTAGAAGGTCCCAAGACGTAGACGTCGAGGTAATGCCAGACTTCTTCTTAACTGCTCCTTCTTCTTCTTAGCTTATCGTGTATGTAGACAAGGAGCATAGTATATTTTGCTAAGTTTGGTTTTAGGTCCCATACTCCCCTTCTGAGAGTTTCTTGACTGAAATCCTGATAACTCTTTGCTTCAGCAGTTGCATGCCCTACTGTTGACATCGAGGCAGTTTTTCCTACAGTAAAATATATATGTTTGTCATATTGTTACTGTCATATGTCACCAGTCCCTTGTATTTTGAGTTAGGGTCTCCATTCGATGACAACCCAGGTAGATAGGTAGCCAGGTATTCTCAACCAAGTATGGTACTGCAGGCAATTTTTTCTGTGAGTGTTTGACAACGTGCATGACTGCGTACAAATATATTGTGTTTGTTGTTATTTTGTTGATTCTTTGTTAGTAGTAGATTGGTAGCTGGTTCAGGATCAAAATCACTGTATAGTTCACTGTGATTATGATATACCGTTTGAAGTAAATTTGTATGTTTATATTTAAATGGAAATATTATCAAAATAATATACGTTGATACTACAGTTATGTAGGTTATAAGAATGGATTTTGATCGTAATATTGACTATAAGTGTAATAAATGATAAATAAACTACACCAGAAGTATAAAACACCTATCGTTCATTTTAAATATTACGAAAAATATGGTCGCTATACGCTGAATCGTCATTGCAAATATAATGTCGACCTGTTTATCTAAGACAGATAAGAAACAATACGTGGTCTGATATAGACAATGCTTATCTATATATGAATTAAATAGAACATAATATCGTGTGCATGGGCGTATATATTACTATATCTCAATGGTCGAGTGTATATGAACTTTAAATACATACATAAACTCATGCCTGTATTCTGAAGTGGTAGGCAGAGAAGTAAATAAAATAATAGTGTCTGCGATTTATGCCAATCTGTATCGCGGAAGGAGATACAAAATGGAAAATAATATAATCAAATCTATATATATAAGATAAGTGCTCGTGTCTAACTTGTAGCACGAAATAATGGAGGAAAGAGGTAAGCACAGGTGTAATTCTCACAGGATTTTAGATCTTAAGTTGAAGTTCTAAAGAGTGTTCATGGGTAAATATTATATACAAGTGCTGTCAAGACCTCTGCTTACAAGTGAATATGTAAGTGTGAATTTGTGAATAGGATATGAATATAAACATACGTTATCTCTTCAAACAGACCTTGGCCTTGTCGGCGCTCTCTCCACAACAATCCTTTGCACTAACACTGTGTCTCCTGTTGCATTTTGATCCTTATTCTTTTCACAGCACGATCCATTTTCCTTTCTTCCAGCTTCGTTTTCGTTCGACACTTGGTTATTCTTATTTTTTGAACAGCAAAGCCCACTTCTGCACTGTTCGCAGTCTCTCGATGGTGCGCCCGGTCTGTCATAGAGTCCAGGTCTTCGATGTCCAAATCTTGCTCCATAATGGTGATGTGGTCCAAAGCCAGACCAGTCAAAGTCCCTTGGGCAGGACCTAGGGCCAAAGCGATGGTGTTCAGGGCCAAAGCCATGATGATCATGATGTCCTTGTCCCGGTGGTCCACGTCTAGGACTGTGGTCTCGAGGTCTACGGTGACATTCGTAGTCGTGGTCGGGTGGCCCACGTCTACCACATTCTGGTGAACGATGACGGTTATCAGGGCTTCCATGACGACCACATCCACTGGGTCCATAGTGGTGAGAGGGGCCATGGTGATCCCCAGGAGGTCCGTAAAACCCACATCGTGAAGGTCCGTGATGGCCTGGAGGACCGTGATGGTGTCTAGGGGACCCGTGGTGGCCAAATCTGGGAAGAACAAAATTATCTTCAGGCAGCCCACGACGCTCGCATCCTGGCGAACGGTAACGGTTTTCAGGGCTTCCATGTCGACCACATCTTGGAGGTCCATGATGTTCAGGACGACCGCAACGGTCTCTAGGAGGCCCGTGGTGGCCAAATCTGGGTGGCCCTCGACGTCCACATCCTGGCGGTCCATGATGATCATGGTCTGGTCCATGCCGTTTCTCGTGTCCACGGTGACCGTCTTCATGAGGCGGTGGAGGAAGAGGCCCATGATGTTCCGCTTCATGATGAGGAGGACCGCGTCGCTCCGGACTGTGATTGAATCCAGCTTCATGAGGCCTGCAGCCAGGCCTATCAAAAGACCAGCCTCGCATACCGAAAGGAGGACCTCTGCTGCAAGGTCCAAAGCCGCGGTCCCAAGATCCAAAAGGCGGCGACATTTCGAAAAACTCGTATTCAAAATGGCCTCTCATATTGATATCTTGGTAAGAATCAATAGATGTGCTCTGTACGAAAGCTAATGCTCAACTGTTGATTATGGGCGCGAAGCACGAGTATATAATAGAGTCGTAGTGACTCATTGTTGCGAAATCGATTGTACTAGGGGTGGGCCTAACTGGAAATTCTTGTTGATATCGATAATATTTTATGACTCATCGTTTGTTTTGTTTTAGTTATCTAAATTATGCGAAAATAACCGATAGTAGAGCATTAAAATTTCTTTGAATTTTTATGTTTTGATACCGTTACAAATATTATTACTAAGAATAACTTTTATTTATGCTAAATATGTATTTTAGAAGCAAATTGTGAATTTTAGTTTGAGCACATTATTGTAATACATAGCACCTGTCATAAAAAAACATAAAGACGACCTGTTTTAGGCTAATATGCAAATTATGAATATTTGTTTGTGCATACTAGTGTATTCTTTATTTTTCTCCCTAGCCTTTATTATTCCTAAGTCACTTGGGGTCGGTTTTTTTAGTCTAACCGGATTTGACTGGATATCAGTTTTTACACGGAGCGGCTGCCACCTGACCTCCGCAACCCGAAGGCTAACGATACCCTAAGGCTAGACTAGTATCCGGATATTATAGTCAAAGTCAAAAACCATTTATTCATTTAGGTCACAAAGTAACACTTATGAACGTCAAAGGGGTTAGTGAGTTTATTAAATTTACTGAATTTACATTTATGTTAGTTGCAAGGTTCAGGGAAAAAGTTACCTATGAGAAGATAGCTGCAAGAAACTCAAGGCCACTCTTTTAAATCGCCATCAACTTATAATTTCGGTATTTTGCAACTCATTTATGTACCAGGTGTTGCAGTCATTATGCCGTATGTCACTGTCCATATAAAACTAAATTCTAAAAATAAAGAAAAGTTAGTAATATTATGTAAGAAGCATTTGAGGTTTGAAATAATATTTATCAGTAGGTAGCCATTTGTAATAGACAAGTACATGACAGTAGTATGGCATGAGAACGCATACACTTACACTTTGTGACATGAAAAGGTAGTTCATGACTAAATGTAGTTAAAACAAAATTTACGTTAATACTTATAACATTTGTTTAAAAGAAAAGAAAGATACTTTAACACCACAAAATAAACACGAAGTATCTTCACATAACTAAATTGACTTATATAATACATACATTGTTTGAATCCTGTATGAAACAAGCAACAAGTTCCATGAGTTTTTATCATTTAAGTAATCATTAATTGAATAATAGCCCTTACGGATAAGCTGACTTTTAACAGCACTTTTAAATTTGAGTAAAGTTAAATTTATAATATCAATCGGTAGTTCATTAAAAAAGCGTATACTGAGTCCCACAAATGAATTGTGAACTTTATGTAAACGATGATACGGACGTACTGACTTATGCTTATTTCTAGTGTAATGTAGGGCACTGGCTTTCCAATAACGACTGCCATAGATGTTCATGGCAGCCGGGAACGATGTCTTAACGTGCTCTCCGAGGCACGGAGCAGGCGATATTTGTTAATCAATACATATACGCACATAATTTCGAAAAGTCATATAACTTCCGAAAGTCATAGGTACGCGACGTGGGTTCGTACCCGGGATCCTCTGCATTGCAGTCTGTTGGTCTCCCCACTGAGCTATATTTGAAGAGATAGGTATAAATAAATTTCAATATTTTTATGTCACTTAATTGGGGGCATGAATTATTATCGTCAACCGGCACGTTGTCCCTGCTGCTACAAAAATACTTATCCTCAAGGATAATACATAAATATATAAACTCAAACCTCAGCCACGAGATCAAAGTATAACTCAATACTAATTTATTTATTTATTTAGAATGCCAACATTTGTATACAACGTTACATATATTGTAGATACATAAGTAAAATATTATAAACGTAACAAATAAATGAACAAATAACATGTAAATAATGAACACAAATTAATTGTAGGTACTAACTTAATAAACTAAATCTTAAGCGAATAAAAGTTTTCATACTTTCGACAACCCTAATTCTAAACGATGAACGGAAGAGGACTATTTTACTCCTAAAGTACTTACTAAGTAATTGTAATGACATTTTTTTTTCTATGTCGTCACTGCCGCCATTACAATTCAGTTTTTATACAATCGCTTTTGCCGGCGGCCTCACTCGCTTGAGAACAGTACTTTTTTCTGCATTCAATTTAATCCTTGTCTTTTTCTCTACCCCTGTATTTCATGATGATCGAGTTCAAGCGGGAAAGCGTAACAATCGAACAAACTTACATACACTTTTGTGATATTAGTTAGGATTACACACTTATTTATTTTTGATTATGTCGTAAAATTATTGTATTCATAATATAGTTCTTTAATATTGTAACTTTGTAGATTTTATACTACGTCACGTACGTTACCAATGTCTATAACTCTTGAATAGCAGCAAGGATCTCTCGTATATAGCACAATATCTATGTATGGTGTCTATTCCCAGACATATGCTGAAAGAGTAGGGTCTAAATACAAAAGTGTATTTAGACCCTACAGTTTTAAGTCCTGCTCTAGCTCCAGATCCTTAACATTACTATGTTCTTGATCCAATCTTATCTTTCTATTCGTATTCCTAACGCAAGCATTTAGCTTAATTAGGAAGGTCTCCAGCTCAACTAAATTTTTGTGTTAGGAGTCGGTTCAGGTCGGAAGTGCAACAAAAAAGAGTAATAAGAAATCCACGACCAAGATCGCAAGACCAATGCCTTATATTATAATGATTATATTTTTTTTATTGACCAAATCTGGCAAACAAGCATACAGCCCACCTGATGGTATGTGGTCACCGTAACCTATAGACACCTGCAACACTTGAGGCATAACTTGCGCGTTGCCAACCCTTTAGGAAAGGGAGTGAGATGGAGAAGGAGCGGGAAGGAGGAAACAGGGAGATTGGGCCTCCGGCACACTCACTCACCAAACGAAACACAACAATAGGAATATTACTATTTCCCGTCGATATTCTATGAGAGGGTAGTCCTTCCCCGGTCGAGCCAACCGGCCCATTCATGCCGAAATCAACCAAATCACATATAAAATAAATTTTGAAATGTACCTGAAAAATACTACGCATTTTTCACTCGAATATGATCATCTGAACCACAGCACGAATCATAAAGTCATTGTCTCGTTAATAGCATGACATGACCTTGTCCGTTTGTTGAACTTTGCACCTTACTATAGCTTCTGTCGAAAGAGCCGCGTACGTCTATCACGGCATCATTCTATTGAAATACCTAATTTTACGCCTATATGTCCGAAGAGGCTGGCAGAGGTATGTAATGATAGTCGGTAGTTCTGTGGAAAATATTTATTGAAACCACCCATGTTTCGCCAGCTACGTGATTTTGGCCCTACGTAATAGGTGAGCATATTGCCGTCTAGCACATAGTGGTTGATCTCTCTTTCTGATTGTCGTCCTATCGGAGTATTAGAGATAGAGAGTGCATTTGTACTTGCGTATACACTAATGCACCATAATATCGCCTGCGTAGATGTCTAGCGTAATGATATTAATGAGAAATATTTTGACGCTTTTTAATCGATGCAGTGTATTATGATAACAGCCGAAAGATACACCTATGCCGAGTAAGTACTGTAATATATAGACAGGCTAGAGGAAGGCTTTTTACACTCACATTTTAACTGTCACCATTTTAGGTTCCATGTGAAAAAAGGTTGTTTTATTATCCGGTCATTGTACCGGGCACAGTGGCAGACTCCATTTTGTTACCGATAATAGCTTGACAGAAAATCTCAATAAGTCATTGGTTGACCTGGGAATCAATCCCAAGTTGACATGCACTGCAGTTGCGGACACTACCGGTGGGACACCAAAGGACGAGGTTACAAATGATTTATAAACAACTTTGTAATTGGTGTGTGTGTAATTTGCAGCGTGTTGCGGAATATGTGTTACTGCAAATATCTTTAAGATTTCTACGGAATTTCTTCATTATTCTTAACCTGTCAAGTCTTGGAATGCCAACCATAATTAAAAATCTATTTTGCCTGGATGCCGGTGTACCGCTGCGACTCAATAGGTTAAGAATTTATGATATATTTTTATAACGATATATGTTAGGTTATAAGAGAAGGTATTCATTATAAAATAAAAGAAACATATTTTGGCGTGCGTTTTATTTGCATTATAAAATAAAATAACATTCAATAAATTCGTTGTTCAGCCTCTTCTAGGATTCGGTTTTCATGTACTTAGAAAATAAATAGAAGTTTACAGCTGCGTGGACGTCGATGTGATTCCGGTATTTTTCTTGTCTTCTTCTTCTTAGCTTTTTATTGGATGCAACCATTCTAGAAACTATATTGTTGCGGTCGGAGGCAATCATCAAGTCCGTATCTATGCAGGGGCAAGCAGGATACGATATAAAATAGGACATCGTTATATTGTTTCTCTCTCGTGTTTTCAGTCTCAGGTCTTCTGAGTTAGGATCTGCATTCGACGTCTTGTAAAGTCAGGTAGACAGTGGTCTTTAACCAAGTATGGTACTGCAGTCAAATTCTTTTGTGCATGTTTGACAACGTGCATAAATGCGTACAAATATGTCGTGATTGCTATTCTTTTGTTGGTCCTTTGTTAATAGTGGAGTGGGTAGTTGGTTCATGATCCACATCACTGTATAGTTCACTGTGATGATAATATACCGTTTGAATTAAATTTGTATGTATTATATTCAAATGGAGACATTACTTGAATTATTTAGGTCTTTAACAATAGTTTGCTGAGTTAAAGACTATACTTCGATCGTAATTTTGATTATAAATATAGTAAAGGATAAATATACTAGACCAGATACATAAAATACTTATTTTTTAAATTGTTAATATCATGTTTTACGCTGGGCTGTTTATCTTTGACAGATAAGAAACATTATGTGGTCTGATATACATAGATAATGCTTATTTATATCTGACGGAAAGGTGTTACAGAATGGAAAACAGAATCAAATCGATAAATATAAGATATGTGATAAGGTCTTATCTATATCACGAAATAAGGAAGGGAAGAGGTAAGTAGTGGTATCAATCATAAACGTTTTTTAGGTATCAATATGGAGACCTAAAAAGCGTTGTCAGCAAATATTATCTTTTGGTTTTGCCAAGACCACTGTCTACCTCTTCAACTGAATATATAAATGGATTATGAATATAAACATACGTCAATCAAATTGACCGTGGCCTTGTTGGCGCTCTCTCCACAACAATCCTTTGCACTAACACTGTGTCTCCTGTTGCATTTTGATCCTTATTCTTTTCACAGCACGATCTATTTTCCTTTCTTCCAGCTTCGTTTTCATTCGACATTTGATTATTCCTATTTCTTGAACAGCAAGGTCCACTTCTACACTGTTCGCAGTCTCTCGATGGTGAGCCCGGTCTGTTATAAGGTTCGGGTCTTCGATGTCCAAATCTTGCTCCAAAATGGCGATGGGGTCCAAAGCCAGACCAGTCAAAGTCCCTTGGGCAGGACCTAGGGCCAAAGCGATGGTGGTCAGGGCCAAACCCATGATGATCATGATGTCCTTGTCCCGGTGGTCCACGTCTAGGACTGTGGTCTCGAGGTCTACGGTGACATTCGTAGTCGTGGTCGGGTGGCCCACGTCTACCACATTCTGGTGAACGATGACGGTTATCAGGGCTTCCATGACGACCACATCCACTGGGTCCATAGTGGTGAGAGGGGCCATGGTGATCCCCAGTAGATCCGCGACACCCACATCGTGTAGGTTCGTGATGGCCTGGAGGACCGTGATGGTCTCTAGGGGACTCGTGGTAGCCAAATCTGAGAGGACCAAAATTATCTTCAAGCGGCCCGCGATGCTCGCATCCTGGCGAACGGTGACGGTTTCCAGGGCTTCTATGTCGACCACATCTTGGATGTCCATGATGTCCTGGAGGACCGTAATGGTCTCTAGAAGGCCCGTGGTAGCCAAATGTGTGTGGGCCAAAATGATCTTCGGGTGGCCATCGACGTCCGCATCTTGGCAGTTCATGATGATCATGGTCTGGTTCATGCCTTTTCTCGTCTCCATGGTGACCGCCTTCATGAGGCGGTGGGGGAGGAGGCCCATGTTGTTCCGCTTCATGATGAGGAGGACCGCGCCGCTCTGGACTGTGATTGAATCCACGTCCATGAGTCCTGCAGTCATGCCTATCAAAAGACCAGCCTAGCATACCGAAAGGAGGACCTCTGCTGCAAGGTCCAAAACCGCGGTCCCAAGGCCCAAAATGCGGTGGCATATTGAAAAACTCGTATTCAAAATGGCCTCTCATATTGATATCTTGGTAAGAATCAATAGATGTACTCTGTATGAAAGCTAATGCTCAACTGTTGATTGTGGGCGTGCGGCAATGAGTATATAATAGAGTCGTAGTGATTCAATATTGTGAAATCGATTGTTCTAGGGGTGGGCCTAATTGGAAATTCTTGTTGTTCTCTATAACATTTTATGACTCACCATTTATTTTGTTTTGGTTGTCTTAATGACGCGATACTAAGCGCTAGTAGGTCATTAAAATTTCTTTAAATTCTTATGTTATGATATCATTATAAATAATTAATATAAACCTTAGAAGCAAATATAGCGACTATATTTTTTAGTTGGATTACGTTATCATAATACAATATTATAAAGACGACCTGCTTAAAACTAATATGCAAATTATGAACGTCTGTTTTTCTTACTTAGATCCTCTAAATAAGAAAAAAATATTAGAATAGAAACATATTATAGTAATGCCTGTAAATATTTATTTTCTTTTATAACAAGACAATTACTGCGCTATGAATGCTTTCTGTGTAATGTACAACTTGACAATAATTCAAGGAACAGTCAGATTCTGAACTACTATTAGTGGATCTCACGGATATAAACGTGTTTGGGATAGTGACCCCACCACTGAGCTGCGGGGCGACCACTTACCCATTACGCCATCCTCACACACAAATACCAGAGTATTACGTAATTGGGGTATGATTATTATCGATAACCGACATATTGCACTACAGTAGATTTTATTTTATTTAATTTTTCTACTTTTTAGAGACTTTTTGTCCTTGGCATGTCAGTCTCTTTAAGACAGAATGGCTTATATGTCAAGAATTTTAATAAGCATTCCCGCCATTTCTGATGTCGGATCTGCAAGTATGCTAAGACATATGTCTTCCCGACATCATACTTATTTATTTTGGAGTCTTCAGTGAATCTCCATCTAAGATCCTCGTACCGGGCACAATCCATCAACAGATATTGCACATCTTCAATGACACCACATATATCACAGTTTGCTGAGCCAGTTTTACCCATCAGATATGCAAACTTCCTTGATGGAGGGTGCCCGGAACAAAGCCTATGTTAGATCATATACATACAAACCTCTGCCAAGAGATTCAAGACACTTGTACTCAATAATAATAACAGTTTTCATACTTTCGACAACCCTAATTCTAAACGGTCATTCACTGACGCTAATACGTAAATAAATAGTGACCGGAAGAGCACTATTTTTGTGGGTAAACCTAGAGTACTTACACAGTAATTGTAATGACTCTTTTTTTTCTATGACGTCACCGCCGCCGATTCTAACAATTCGGTGTCTTCCGATTCTAATAAGTCATCAACGGTTATTTCGAAGAATTATTGCGTTTTTTGTTGTAGTTGTTTAATAATTTAGTTTTGTAGATGCCTTTACTACATATGTGCTAACTATAGCAGTTGACGATGTCTTTAAGGCTCTGATAACACTAAGGATACATAACACCATACATTTAGAATCTCACGCATATATGCTAATTGAAAATACAAATAAACTTTTGCCTGTGTGTTATTCATAATTTAACTAACAACTTTTGTTCTAGCACTATTCATAATTAATCATTTGACTTTTTCATACAAACATGCAAATATTGGTAGCTCTAAAGCCTATCACATAAATGTGCTGATTGACTTGTAACAGAACATCGAGCTTTCACTGTTTTTATGATAATTACGTAGTTATAATTGTTGAACTGAACAACATAGAGCCAAGCATAGAGGCAAACATCGCTACGAACATTTACACGACCATTCTAGGATATGCTCTAGCCAATGCACTTCAAAAAAATATTCTTCACTGACAATGACAGAATGGCTAGGCTCAGCAAAAAGCTCGAAGTAAATTGACTGTCCTTTCGCTTGAGTGCTTGCTAGAACGCTCGCTAGAAAGATTACTTAAACGCTACTGTTTATTTTTCTTTAATAATATATCTACTAATATTCTATTACACACACACACAACACCATCTAGCCCAAACTAAGTAGAGCTTGTACTATGGGTACTAGACAATGGATAAACATACAATATCTATTTTTTTTTTGTAAATCCATACATTTTATATATAGATACACCCAGACCAAGACAAACATTTATGTCCATGCACACAAATGTTTGACTTGTGCAGGAATCGAACCTGCGACCTCAGGCGTGGCAGTCGGTTACACTAACCACTACGCCATTGAGGTCGCTAGAATGTCATTACAAGTGAATGTTCAACTACTACATGGGTACGCAAAAAAGCAGCCGCGTAAACAAACGAAACACTGAGGTGAGGAAGGCGCTGTGTGGGAGATGAAATCTTTGCAATTTTAAACCTGTTAGAATATGATTTTTAGCAAAGTATTGAATATCATAAAACGTGCTAGAACAAAAATTTGATAAGTGATGATGTAAAGAAGGCGAGTCAGAAGTTTTAAGTAGTTCTCATTTAACTCTGTATAATCAGATTATGTTGGCATCTGACAGGATTAGGTTGGGTTCGCGAAATGCATACATACGTTTATGTTTATATGTTTATGCGATATCCCTGTGAAAACAGGTGTTGGACTTACGATTCAAGAAGGTGAAATACATTTCACCTTCATTTCGCGAATAACGATTTAGGTCTTATGTAATAGAAGGCAAATGATATGTATTGTTGTTAATAGCTTCAGTGAGAGTGGGTAACAAACGACCTTTGAATTGTAAGTCCAATATCTTTTTACTGGGATATCGCTATTTGCCTCTTGTATCACCTGAACATAAAACAGAATACTCAGTATCGAACCCATACAAAACAACACATTTATAGACCCAATACAACTATTTGAATCATTCCACGAATTACAAAGTATGGCCTTTTGGAACGCATGTCATGACCTTGAAAGTTCGTTGAACTTATCACAAATACGTATACTGTCGTCACGCCATTGTGAAAGAAAATTTATACATTTGTTCCACTGGAAAATGATGCTTTATTCAAAACATTACTTAAAGTGCTGTTTGTTATGACCTTGACTATTGCCATAATTGTAAAATTGTGGTCTTTAGCACTAAGAATGCTGTTGCTAACGCACATTTCTTGATTCGTATACCTACAGAAAAATGGTTGGGTGTGTAGAAAGTAACCACCAGCTTGGGATCCAGTCATTCAAATAGTCAAACCCAAGAAGAAGCAAAACACAGCTAGACTTCATGATACTTTGAGCTCATTCTGCGTAAATAGGAACACCAAAGATTAAATTATGTTCGGGTACTTTAAAATAACTAGCTACACTTCAGAACGTTGGGACAACTACCATCTTAGTCTCCCCGTGAACATGGCTGCTGTAAAGCAACCGAAACGTCGGGGCAAAGAAGTGTAAACTTAAATACAAATAGTTTTAATTAGAAAAATATATAGCTTAAATAGTAGTAAAATTCAATAATAGTAGTGTTAGAGTTTTCAAAATTATGTAATAACAGTGTTTAAAGTAAAATAAACAACGCGATAAAATCCGTATAAAGTGTTTAATTTCAAAGTTTATATACATTTCGACAGAAGACTATAGCTATATACAAATAATAACGTGTATTGATAATAATCTACATTAATATTTTTTTATAAATTTTTCTAAATAAGGTCATTTCCTGTATTCCTGGATGAGTTACTTTAATTCGCCATAAATGCAAAATTAAATTAAAAGCATTATTTCCATAAAAAATATAACATTCTTGGACAAGTCAATATGGAATATTACTCATAATAAAAAAAAAACAGCTTTGAAAAAGTCAGTCCAATGCGTGGCGCTCTCGCAAGAAAAAGCTAGCAAGAAACTCATAGCCACTCTATTCGCTAGTTATCATTACAATGTTTAATTTAATATAAAAAAATGTCACTTATTATAAATATAATAATTTTGTTTTTAATAATATTTTATTTTATTTCTTTGAAATTTAACTACTATATACGGATTTTATCGAGTTGTTTATTTATCACTGTATTACAAAATTTTGAAACTATAAGCTAATAAAATTAGTTAAATAAAATCAATAGTTGTACATAGAAACTCCCAGACCAAGACAAACATCCATGTCCATGCACACAAATGTTTGACTTGTGCGGGAATCGAACCCGCGATCTCAGGCGTGGCAGTCGGTTACACTAATCACATCGAGGTCGACTATTGGTTATTTTTGGTGCCTGTACATATCTCCGGAGTAGGTAGTATGTTAAACTTAAAGATTTCCATCTTTATTTTAAAATCCACATATAATATAAAGAGCATTTTGTTGTCGACCTATTTTTATAATAGTCAATGTCATAGATAATTTCGTTACAGAAAATAGGGACCCCATGGTCGTACGCTAACATAAGTGCCTTACGTTACAAGAGCAATAAGGCACTCAGTTGATTAATGAAACAATTGGTGTCTTATCTCATAAAAAGTTTACTTAAATATTGCCATTGAAAAGAATATTTGTGTATTGCCAGTACTGATAGAATGGGGTAACTTTGATCAATTTCGGGATTTAAACTATATTTTCTTAAAATATGCGAGCGAAAAATACTATAATATGTAAATATCGGTTCTGTCTGTATTGTCGATTTTTAATTAAAATATTTATTTCTTGTTAATGTTTGAGAAATGGAATAAAATGTCAGTGATCGCTTTTAAACTATGATCTTCTTTGATGATATGATCCTTCTTTTTTATTATGGCAATCGAAAGTATCCCCAAACAGGAACAAAAATTACACAAAACTAGTATCTACTTACATATTTTATGTATTTTTTCGCAAATTGGCACGGATCCATCCACAGCGTTTGAACACACAATGACAATGATATACATACAATGCTGCCAGCCGTAAAAAAAAGAATAAAAGGGTGCGTTTTGAATTCGCACAATTTAATTCTAAACCCAAAGCGAATTTTTTATCAAGGTCACCTCGCGATTCAAAGTTCCCATTCTACGATACCATTTATACTAGCAGGACACAATATTTTGGTGTCGATAACAGCATTAAGGTCTGCTTCCCTACTGAAATTATATACCTCTTTTTACGATTTACTTTTATACATAAAACATTAATAATTACCTGTAATTCTTTATTCTGGAAAATTAAATGTTTTTTTATTAAATACGCATGAACGTAATAATAAATTAACGTAATGCACCGCCGCCATATTGCGCAACACGTGACGTCATTTCCGTTTGCTTGCGGTTGCGCAATGTGGTGCAACATGACAATATATGTTGCATGCATATTACTGGGTTCATGAAATATTGTAAACATTTTCAAGGAATATTAATTTCTGGGAAAGTCTATGTATGAAATGAGTCATTTGTATGCCGTATTATTATCGTACAACAGTAAGAAAAATCTATCATTCGTCATATTTGATTGCTTTACATTCATATATTTGACCACTAGAGGATTTATAGCCTTTCAAATAACATTATAATGAAATAAAGTATTAGAAAACGATATTTTTGCGTATTTGATTGAACTGATAATGGCCTTTAGGTGGAATAATGTGCAAAAACCAAATCCCAAAAACCATCTGTATACATTGTACAGTACAATGTATAGCACCGGTAATATACAAATTTTACATTTAATCGATTTTTCCAAATCATGATTATAAGATCTCTGCTATGTTTTTTTCTAGTTAATTGTTTATTGCGATTATTTTTTGATGCCATATAATTACTTTGTTACATATATACCTATATATTATTTAGTTCACTTTCTCTTGCTTTTCCCGTCTCCTTAAACAGTAATGTCTTGTAATTTTTTCAATCTAACTAATATTATAAATGCGAAATTTATTTTAGTTTAGATATGCTTTCACGCCTTAACCACTCAGCCGATCATCATGAAATTTCGCATACACGTTGTCAGGGGTACGGAATAGGACAAAAAGGACCTTTTCCGAAGTAAAGACATTTATTGACAAATTTAGACTAACGCAAGTAAGTAGTAAGTGCTACTACCAATTAATGTTAGTATTTTAAATCCAGAAATAAATTCGGCAGTAGTCCTCCTGTTAATAAAAAAAAATATTGATCTGACGCCATCATATACCACTAATAAAATGTAGGTATATATCTTTTAAAGACGCCATATCAAACAACACCCATACATAGAACACCCAGATTTGGAACAATCATTTGCGGATTACATAAATTTTTGTCTCGTTTAGGAATTGAACCACACAATAATAGGCGCAGTAGCAGATCCGAGGCAACTACTTAAATTATTACGCTACCTGCATAGTCGTGTAGTCGTATAGTCGCTATAGTCTGTATAGTCGCTTACTTTTAATACAGTTATCTGGTACACAAGTAAAGGTTTGTTAAATTTAACTTAAAAATAAACTAGTGTGCAAAATCTGTGAAACTCAGTTATACTTTTCCTTCGCGCTTTGAACATTTTACAAGTTACAAACCGTACAAACTACTTGAACCGATGTACTGCTTTCAGTACCCCACAAATTTTCTCTAGTTGCTCTTTTAAAATAAATATTCTAACCGAGCAAGGTATGTACTTGTTAAAGTTATAAAAGATCGGTTCCCAAGCATGATGTATAGAGAAGAGAACATCGTTTACATCATGCTCGGAAACAATGTTTTTTAGTGCCTGCTTGATCTGGTTTTAATTAATCTTCAGTGACTTATGGGTTGCAATATTACGAAAAATTGCAGTACGAGTATATGAGTAGAAAAGGTTTTGGTACACGTAAGGCAGAAAGCTCTGGCTAGCTGGAGTAATGTCCTGAAAACGGTAGTTGGGTTGGACTACCTTAGAACAGTAGAAGACCGGTCGTCGTGGCCGATGTTAATGTTCGAATTGTGATAGGCTGATTGATTGATGCGTAAGTGAGATATATAAAATTTAATTTAGTAGCATTGAAGTAAGCTCCGTTATGTGTTAAGTGTAATATCTTGCTCTCTTGCAAATTAGGTGAAATTTATCAGAGTCATATAAAAACCTTTTATGTCTTAATAAAACCAAGTCGAAATCTAAACTAAATATAACCAGTCTGCCATACAGTCTTTTACGAACATTGAAACAATGATAATCCTAACAATCTGTATTTTTCTAGATAGACTCTGCACTAGAGTATAATCATGTATGTGTGTGACTAATGTAAGTATGAATGACATTTCGCATCGAAAATACATGATAATATTAAACAACATGTGATTGTGGGTGGCTGTATAAGACAACTACTCTAGGTTTTAAAATACATTTTAAATTCTAAAATTGGTAATTAACACAATAATATTATTATGTGTTGGATTTTAAGCTCTCATATAATGGCGCTCATAGCCGATTGCACTCACTGATCGGTAAACGATTAGCGAGGTTAAGCAACGTTGGGTGCGGTCAGTCTATAGATGGGTGACCGCTTAGTGGTATTTCATCTGAGCGTCTCCATGCTTCGGTGGGCACGTGAAAAATCGGTCCCGGTTGTTGTCAAATTGACAGCAGTCGTTAAGCCATGTCAAAGACCTACGGGCGGCTTGAACAACTCTTGACAAGAGGTTGGCCACTAATCACACGAAAAAGAAAAAGAAACTCAATGTATGTATGTACTCATACGTACTATTACTCTAAATATGTATATAAACTCGACTATAAACTCGACTATAAATAGCTGTTCACGAGCATGAGTTTATGTTATCGTCTTAAATCCCTCTTAGTAGTAGTACCAATAAGTATAGCTCACATAGTATTATTTTAATCGTCGGTGGAAGCCAATAGGCCTGGTATAGCTCGTTATCGAGTGCCACACACTTAACCACAACGCTTAGGAGTACGGATTATAATACGTGCGAGAGATTATGGTGCAGTATTTTCGCAAAATGTTTTAACAAATAATTATATTTATATTTGCATAAACGAAATTGTTCTTTAACATGTTGATTCATTATATTATAAAATTCTATTATAATTTAGCACACAGGGAAATGAAAAGTACAATAAAATTTTCTTTGAATACTAAATTTTAAAAACCACGGTATTTGTGAGATGTTCTAGCTAAGTTATGCGACCACGCCGCCAGCAGATATCGCTTAAAGAATGAGTATGTATATACATTAATCTGTGAAAGTATGGTTTAACAAATGCAAAATTATAATATAAGTTTGAACAAAAGACTTTACTATTAAACTTTACTAACTGAGAAGACAACTTGATAGACAAAAGGATATCATTTTTTGAAGACGACTTTTGCGTTCGCTTTTTGGTATATCCAACTGCTGGGTGAAAAAACGATTGGTTACGGCTAGAGCCCACCACTTAGGGAAAGTGCGTGCGGCAGATTACTAACAATTTAATCGGTAAATTACTAGTATTCTTGTTAACTCTTCAAGCCAAACTATATATATATTTAGGGTTTACGTCGGCTTTACGATGTATAGAAATCGGAGCGACGACCGCTCAACCGCAAGTCCAATGCCTTATCTTTACAGCCGCTTTAATATAATTATAATAATATCCTCAAGACCGAATTTTGGTCACGGCAGACACCGTTTTACGAAAACATGGCATCTGCGCAGGAGATATTATGGTGCACAAGTGTATCAAAATCAAAATATGTTTATTCATGTAGGTCACAAAGTAACACTTATGAACGTCAAAGTTACACTTATTAATGTGAATTTAAATTTACCTGTTGCCATGTTCAGTAAAGCAAGGGCTTAGAACCAATGAGAAAACTAGCAAGAAACTCACGGCCACTCTTTTCAGGCGCTAAGTTTACAGTATTGTATATTTTTCAAGTCTTTTTTGTAAGGAGCTGCAACCATTAAACCACTTACCACTCATTGAAATTAAACTACTATATACGGATTTTATCGCGTTGTTTATTTAACACTCTATTACATAATTTTGAAACTGTTACACTACTACACTTTCCCTTTACACTTTCCCCGACGTTTCGGTTGCTTTTCAGCAGCCATGGTCACGGGGAGACAACCGAAACGTCGGGGAAAGTGTAAACTTAAAAACAAGTAGATTTGATAGTTTTAATAATTTAATTAGCTTAAAATTAGTAAAGTTTAATAGTATAGTATAGTAGTGTAACAGTTTCAAAATTATGTAATAGAGTGTTAAATAAACAACGCGATAAAATCCGTATATAGTAGTTTAATTTCAATGAATAACATTCGCGTAAACAGAAGACAATATTACACTTACCACTCATAAAATACTCAAGCAATAAGTAATATTTTAACGTTAGCCTCTAATAGTAGTTTATGATATAATAGGAGCATATACTTACGTGTATACAGAATAAAAACAACGCGAGACCATATTGCAGTCCGAGATGAACTCTAAAATATTAAGATAAGAGAAAACGAAATATTGCCAGAATCCACAAAACCAAGACCGACCGAGTCACCACACGTAGCACCCTACCCGTTCACGAGTACGACGTATGGGCCAGTCATCGTCACCTTCGCCAAATTAAAAGGAAGGGGATGACCCGGTCTATGTTGCCACCACAAGCAATGACATTTGAGTGAGCATGACGATACTTGGGATGAGAACCCAGACGAAAAAAGAAAAACAAAATAACTATGTACTACAAATGATCACGAATTGTTCTTATTTGACATTGTACATTTTTACTTCATTTTACTATGACTGAGTGGAATAACAATGCAATTTCTATTTTTATTGGCACAACTCGAGATATATACCCAAGAACTCATGTAGCAGTCACATTCACTACCGCTGCGCCATGGAGACAGTCTATTGGCTTCTTTGTGGCGTATTAACAAATATTCAATAACCACACAGTAAAACTGTTCTTTTACTTTCTTACATCAACGCATATTTAATGTCTAAAACGAAATGACTACGGTGCTCCTATTAATGTCGTACGTTTAATACAAATCGTCGAGGCAGTTCCGCGCTTCTGTCGCAAGACTGGCACATTGCTGGCTGCCAGTTCGCATTGGGAGCGATATTTGCCTAGGAAAGCAGTCTGGAAATTATCTTGGTTGGATTTGGCTGCCTAATTCTGAGTCTGAATTGAGATTGCTATTGTTCGGTTCTTAGGATTCGTTGAATAGTAGTCGGTGACGTAGATACTCGTATTTAAGAAGATTGCTAGAGTTATCAGAGAGAGGAAGGATAGAAATTTCTTTAAATTACTTGCAGTCATTTGAGAACTATTTTTGCTAGCAAACCCGTGACATAGTGCATGGTATTTGCATACACTACGTATACAGCTGATACAAACGAGGTCTTGGGTGTTTCCTGGAACAGACGAAGTGGTGTTTAGTTTTTCTGACAGAGAATTCGTAGTAGCAACACAGTGTTTCTGTGCCCCGGAAACGGCAATAAGCCTGCCCTCTATTATGTAAGATATAAAAGCATAGCTGGCAATATATGGCTCTCAGGTGATATACACGTATTATATATGTATATATTGCAGATATTTAATAACTACATTGAGCAATTTTTAAAGGACGTTTTTTATATTAATTAATTCTCTGAGACGTTTTTGCTGTATTTCAACGGCTATCAGCGGTCATGGAAAGAATTTGTAGTCTTACCATTCACCGTTCATATATATGTATATTCTAATACTCTAAAGTGTTATATGCTTCAAGACAATGAGACAACTAAAAAGAATTAATAATTAAAAGTAGTGTTTATATAATAAATTGCATCCAAATTCGTATAAAATAGTTTAATTTCAGTAAATGTAAGACTTTACTAAGTAATGTACATTGTCCTTAATTGCAGCAAGTAAACCTTTCATTACAAAGTCGGCCAGCGTCCATACTCAATATTAAAAAACCTGTAGGTATATATTATATTTAAACAAATATTAAACCGTATTCAGTTATCAATTCCTAGTAAGCCACCACGCCATCCCATAACTAGATCCTTCTGCCGACCATCTATACGAACTAATCTTGGTCTTAATTTACCAATGGTTCGTGCATGCAGTGAATATAATACGATGAATGATAATATAGACCAGTGAGATAATTTCCACAATTCCTTTAAGAATATCAAGAAAAATACTGAAATCCTTCGCACTTAAATCTTATTAATATTTTGTTTATTTTTTCTTTTTTTTATATTTTAATTTCTTCTTGTTTAGTGTATAAGATGTGTACAACTTTAGCTTCTGACATAAATGTTTAGTCAACATCGTGGTGCATAATGTACAATCCTATGTTAGTGTATGTATAACAACTAGTTTTATGGAACTGTATTGTGTGTAATGTTGTATATATATACTGTTGGCGTGTCTTATAAATAAATAAACATTTTAATCTAATTAAAGTACTTGGTCAAATACTGCTAATAATACTGAGTTCTTAGTGCAATGACGTTCGGCGCTTCGATTGGCCCGCTCCAAGCTCTTAACCAATCAGAGAGCCAAACGTGGTAAACATTTCGATCGCGAACGTAAAAACAACTCGCAATAGGCACACTGAAAACGATCTTAACGAATCCGTTGAAATGAAGTAATTTGTTTACAAAATAAAAGGCAAATTCTAAAAATACTTCGTGTTTATCTAGACAATCCAATCTTTTATGCTTGTATGATAAAATTATAATGCTATCTGATAAGGGTTACACACTTTATGGAAATCCCATACCGAATATTATATTTTACATTATTTGAGTCACGGTTTTAGTAGATAATCCAGATTACTAGGAGCGTCGGTTTTGATACTAAAACAATAAGTACAGTATTGATCTAGAGTTGTGGTAATATTGTCTTCTGTTTACGCGAATGTTATTCATTGAAATGAAACTACTATATACGGATTTTATCGCGTTGTTTATTTGACACTATTATATAATTTAGAAACTGTTACACTCCATACTACTATTATTAAACTCATTTTTAAGCTAATTAAATTATTAAAACTTTAGAGGTTCTTGTTAAGTAAAAGTCGAATATGAATACGAAACAAATAGAATGGTTTATTAACATAAACATCACAGTTATATTACAAAAGAAAACCATACAAGCAGTATAGTAAGTATAGAGTTAACAATACTTTTTGGACCAATAGGGTGCAAGTTGATTTCGTACACCCGATGACGTAGGAGACTCGCGGCATATAAATACGGTTCGCACAGAATTCAACAGTCAGTGGCGAATAGTGATCGACGCAGGGATGTTGTCGCTCCTCGATACATACGGCCTGGGCAGGCGCACGACGCCACGGGCGCGCTCCATAAATACTGCGGGCTCCGTTTGCATGCCTCAGTACGCGGCGCGCTCTGACGGCGGCCGGACGTGTGCTGAACATTTTGTTGTAGGTCACTACAAAACTATTAAAACTATTTAGATTTAATTTTACACTTTCCCCAACGTTACGGTTGCTTGTCAGCAGCCATGGTCACGGGGAGACTAAGATGGTAGTTGTCTCAATGTTCCAGTGTAGTTATTTCAAAGTATCCGAACATAATTTAATCATTGGTGTTTCTATTTACGCAGAAAGAGCTCAAAGTATCATGAAGCCTAGCTGTGGTTTGCTTCTTCTTGGGTTTGACTATTTTAATTACGAATTACTGGATGTTTTTTGATTTCAATAGCCTCGCGAAGCATCCTTGGTAGGAATCGGTGTTCTTTAACGAGAATCTGTGGTTTGTCAAATCTCAGGTAGTGGTTGGTCCCCTGTTGCACATGTTCACACACAGCAGACTTCAACGAGCGTTGGTGTTTTACATCAGCTATGTGTTCTTTATGCGGGTGCCTATGCTTCTCTTGGTTTGACCAATGTATGAGAGTCCGCAGTCACAAACTATTTTATAGAACCCTGCATCTTGTAAAGGTAGTTAGCACTTGACGAATATTTTGACAGATTTCTCCGTGTAGGCCTTTCGACGGGCAGCAATACGCCACGATGGGGAGCTAATAGAAATAATAATTATAAAAAATAATATTGCCTTACGTTTCCGCGACTGTTATACATTGAAATTAAACTACTTTATAAACATTATATCGCGTTGTTTATTTAAAAATATCTATATATACTACAGCTAAACCATGCTACTATTTAATCTACATATGTATTTAAATTATTAAACTACCTAGATTTAAGGTTTACACTTTCCTTGACGTTTCGGTTGCTTTTCAGCAGCCATGGTCTGACAAAATATTCAATGTATAATAAATAGTTTCGATGAGAGGAATGGAGGAAAGGAGGAAAGTGTAATGGTGTTTGCACACACACTTGTGCATTACTTGCACGAATGGCGCAGTGGTTTAAATGGTCGCCTCGACACTGCTACTACACGGAGTGATGTGGGTTTGAATTCCGCACGGGGCAAAAAAATGTGTCATTCACAAAAATAGTTGTACAGAGTCTGAATGATCTTTGTATCCGTTGTTTGAATGTTTTAAATCCCCCCGCGACACAGGATTCATTCCTAGTGCGGGAGTTGACCTTTTTAATAATAATTTTAATAAGTAGTTTCAGTGAGACGAATGGAGAGTGAACTTGTGTTTATGTGCACTATAAAATCTCCTGCGCAGATTCCTAGTATCCGTTTAGATTAATTACCGTGACAAAAATTCGTTCTGCATGACTTTATTTATTTTGGCAAAATATTATGTCAATGTACCGGAACAATTATCGTTTAATCTAAACTGTTTATATATAATATCAGTCATGTTTTAAACTGTTCCACTGCTGGGCACGGGCCTCTTCTCAGCTTGAGAAGGGTTAGGCCACAACGCTGGCCCAGTGCAGGTTGGCAGACTTCACAATTCTTTGAGAACTCTTAGACATGTAGGTTTGCTCGCGATGTTTTCCTTCACCGTTAAAGCAAACGATAATTAACTATTTCATACGCATATATAACTACCAAAGTAGTTCTATATAGCAGCACGGAGTCTGTTACTGTACTTAGTAGACGGTAATACGCATGACCTCTATTACGTTGTACTTAAAACCATTGCTGGAAATCGGGGTCTAACGGCCGTTTCCAATAACCTATCTATCTGTAGTTCAAGCTACTAGAGATAAACAAATCTATCCTTTTGCCTTTACTTGCTTTTCAATATCCTACTGTCGGATAGCATTTCCTACCGAAGTTGTCTATCTATCATCCGGAGGACGGATAGGTTACTAGAGATAGGAGCGCTCATACAAATTAGTCTTACTTGCATTTCAATAAAAGTTTTATGTTACTCTCCGGTAGGCGGAGCTAACTCTAGTAACATCATTTGTTTATCCGTCAACTTCGGGCGATTACGAATGCGGATAGCCGGTTGAAAATTTATTTTACTAATATTAAATACTCTTTGTATAAGTAATAATGGAATATTATAGTAGTGATGTCAGTGATATGGAATTATTTCAAATAATAATAGATTGTAATGAAGACAGTGACCGTGATACTTCTAATAGTTATACCGTTAATGTGCATGAGGTCTCGGGTTCAAATCCCGGGTCGGGCCAACAAAAAGTTATTGGGTTTTTCTGTTAAGAAATCTCAATACGAGCCCGGAGTTTGAAAGTTGGCGGTGTTAGACACCCCCGTGCCTCGGAAAGCAGGCAAAGCCGTTGGTCCTGCGCCTGATCTCACTCCGGTCGTGTCGGATTATTCGTCCCATCGGATTATGAGAGTTAGGGAACAGAGAGTGCACTTGTGTTTGCGCACACACTTGTGCACTATAATATCTCCTGCGCTGATGACCAGTCTCCGTTAAGATTGGCCGCCGTGACCGAAATTCGGTCAGGAGGACGTTATTGTTTTATATTATACCGTTAAACAAGGAATATAAGCCACGTGTGAATTATATGACAAAATTTTGAGTGAATAAAAGTGCTGTGAATCAATTAAATACTTTGATACAACCATATTTAAGTGTGACATCTAAAAGGTAAGGTTAATTTTAACATAGACTCAACTTAATGCCCTTTGTTTTATGATAAATAAGACTCATTCATTTTATTTTTACAGGAATCATAGATATTTGTACAATTTAATCAGGAATATTTACACTAATAAACATTTCGAAATACGGATATTAAAAAATTACTTCATTAAAATGAAATATATTGAGCGTAATAAGAATTACGTAGTAGCAAAGAACGAAACGTTTATTAAAGAGGCCCGGATTGTTGTCTTTTGTTCGCTAGGGATAGATAGCACTTATCCTTGATTGTGAAACGTAGACTATGGATAGATAACATCTTACTGGTAACAGAGGATAGTGATCTATCCGCAAACTTAGGTTGATTATTGGAAATGGCCATAAGACAGCTCTGCCTACCCCCTCGGCATCGGATAGCAGATGCACAGAAGTCGTATTCACTACCACCGAGGTAGAACCGTTGGCTTTCCTTGTCACATGCAACAATTATAAAGACCATTAGGTCGATATAACATTAGATCAAAAAGGTACTATAAGATGTCAAGATAAACATACAGATTTTAGTGTATGCTTCTAGTGACTTATCTATACTGATATATTAAAGCTGAAGAGTTTGTTTGGTTGTTTGGTTGAACGCGCTAATCTCAGGAACTACTGGTCCGAATTGAAAATTATTTTAGTGTTGGATAGCCTATAGGCTATATAACATCACGCTACGACCAATAGGAGCGGAGCATCAATAAACAATGTTGCAAAAACGGGGAAAACTCTTATATGAAGCAGACGAAGTTGCGCGGGTAAGCTAGTGTTCCACGTTTAAAGGTTACTGTAATTGTTTACCATAAAGCAGGCATATGTTTGTCACCCTAATGATATCAAAAACCTCACAGTCACGTTACATACAAAAAATATATTTTACTTTTTCTTATTTTAAGAGTGACACGCATCCTCGAAGCATCTCTATTTCAACAAGCATAGTCGATGACAAAGGCTAGTCAAATACGAAATTTACTCTAAATTTCACATAAAAGTTTGCAGTCAATATAAGCTTTAAATACTAGCATTAAGGTTCATTTTCGATTGGCATTAGCGTAAATAAGAAGTCACGTAGGTCGTTATTTCCGCTAGTTGTCGCTACAGCTACGGGATACGGGATTTGTGGGGTGACCATGAGTCGGGTGTAATTTATAGTTTCCGGGCAAAGACTTAGAGGTTTTTTGGGAAAGATCTGTATGATTTATATTATGTTTGTGTCGTATGTTTCTAAGTTAAATGTTAGTTTATATGCCGTATTAATATTATCATATGCCGTACCAAATGATATTATTACAAATGCAAGCTTTATTTTATAAGGCACTTTTTCTCAACAGTCAATCTAATATTACTAACATAATAAAATACTATTTTATCTATACTAATATTATAAAGCGGAAGAGATTGTTTGTTTGTTTGGTTGAACGCGCTAATCTCAGGAACCAATGGTTTGAATTTAAACATTATTTTAATGTTTGATACCCCATTTATCGAGGTGCTATAGGCTATATAACATCACGCAGCAACGTCAATGGAAAATGTTGCTAAATCAGGAAAAATTATCTTATGTGAAGCAGACGAAGGTGCGTGGCTCAGCTAATAAATAAGAGTATACCTACATTCTTTGTTTGAATATTTGAAAGCCTTTCTGAGTGACATAGATTAACGTTAATGTAAAATATAATATAAAATATAAACGGCACGGTGTTTGTTTTTTATTTCCTTTGGATGGGATTACTTGACAGAGTTGGCGATTATAATAAGCTACCTTTCACCTTGGGAAATTGGTACTAAGAGGAAAATAAATAATGCGATTAATGGCGCTATGACAACCAGCGTAGGAGGTCGTATATTTTGTTGGCATTTATTTTTCAAATGCAACGCAGCATAATACATATAAATGAACTCATTTCTAGATAAGCATATCCATAGGTGTGTTATTACTGATACTATTTATTTTTTACTTGCTGGAATGCTTTGACGCACACCTATCCGCGGGGTGACGTAGAGGTTATGTTGGACACCGAAAGATGGCGACATCCCGGTAATGCCGACTAACCTACCAAGGTGTTGCTCGACATAAACAGAGTCGGAGGGGCTGCGCGAATCACATCGTCGGGTCTTGACTGATACTTCATAAACCTTGTTTCCAAGATAAATATTTAATATTATAATACCAGATTATGTTTAAAGTATTTATTTACATTTATTCTATGGCCAAACGGTAACCAAGATTGAAACTTGAAGTAATTTTAAAGTAGAACAACAAAAAAAACAGAACATGGTATGTATCGGCCTTGTGTCTTTACTACATGGTACAACTGATACTCGACCACTGTTCTCGCTTTGGTTGTTAGTTGTTCATTTAATTTGACTCTGTTCATTCTCCTATTCAAATGTGCACTTACTCTATTTAGAGCCAAATAAATTACTATATATTGTTTGTAAGTTGCTCGAATGTGTTCATTTTAAGAACGATATTTAAATGGTTGACAAATTATTTCCTTCGTCTTTACCACGGTAAACACGTTTCTCCTTAGCTAAACCTTATTCAAATATGTCCAGTAAATCAAAGAGAGACTCTTTATCTCAGTATAAAGAGACGTTTAACAGCTAGCCTATACTAATATTATAAAGAGGATAGAAATGCTTTTTTGTTTTTCCCCCCACCAGTACGAAATTTGACTAGTGTTGGTAATTTTAAATTTAAGTTAAAGTTAATATTATTAGGCAAACAAAAATCCAGTAATGCGTAATCACTAGTCTCTTTAAGTTCAATTTATCTATATATTTTAATTTTTGGTTATGGAGTTTATTATAATTTACTAAATGCCCCTGGTCATAATTAAACCTGTTTATGTACCTATTATTAAAAAAATTGTGTATATTTATATTATTTTTTATAAACACTATACTCCTTGTTATTTATTTGTTTATATTGCAAATTTAATATTTAAATTTAATTATAAGTCCGTACTTTCGTTCGTGAGTCGCTTGTAGGCCTCAGCTGAAAATCAGCGCTGCGGTCATCCGCAGCATAGGCTGAGCTGAAGCCTTTTAGGCACGCTCTGCTGTTTTATATGTTAATGTTTATACTATTTGTGTGTCTAATAAAGATTTAATTCATTCATTCATACAATTGATTAAAAGAAAAATATCTTTCCTTACTTACTTTTATTACCTCGCTTATATTATATTACCTTACTCACTTTTATGCGAGCGAAGCGGCGGACAAAAGCTAGTTACCAATAAAAAGCACAAGTGGAAATCTCACTTAATAAAACGTCATGCTCACCCTACAAACACAAACTTACTATCCCAACTTTAAAGTGGTGATTTTCTAACGACTTCAAAATGACGCCATTTTGTAAGTTTATCCCCCGCTGAAAAAACTAGCCCCTTTTTGTACTCACTTACTTTATTCGACAAGTTAGTTCTCACTGTATCAAGTTCTCAATGGGACATTTAAAACGGTTTATCTAGATGCAATTGCTTTGTTATGCTTTTTCATTAGGTTAACGAGATTTTGCCGAGTGGATTGTTGTTCTACGACGACTTTATTTATGTGGTTGATAGAGTGTGCCATATCTTCGGTTCTTCTTAAAGATATTGGTGAATCGTAGCTTATATTGTAAGGTAAACCCCAAGTTACTAAATTTTGAAATACTAGATTTGGCTGCAGCTCCGCTCATTGTTAATCTAGATCTTGTCAAAAATTGCTATCCCTCAGGTACAGTATATTTTTCCTGAATAAAATACCCTATGTCCTATTCTATACCCCTGACAATTTGTATGTGAAATTTCATGAATATCGGTCGTGTAGTTAAGGCGTGAAATCGTGCCAAATAATCTAAATTACATTCGCATTCATAATGTTAGTTACGATGCATCGTTATCCATTCAGCTGTTTTTAAATAATTAGTTAGAAAGACAAAGATATACACCATTGTTTTTAATTCAAACTTCTCTAAACACAACATCAATTAGATTCAAAAATATTTTAATAGTCGGATACTTTACAGTATAAGTAATCAAAATCCAAGGGACGCATCAATATCCTTTTCAAATTCGGTGTTCAATGGTTTGTCAAAACTCAAGTAATGCTTTATTCAGTTCTTCTAAAAGCATGTAGATGAAACGCTTACATTGTAAGATGAACCCCGAGGTACTAAATTATGAAATAAGCATCGAAATTTATTTAGCGGCTTTTGTCAAAAAGACAGATAAACAACATAGTATACATCATTGCTTTTAATTCAAACTTCTCTAAAGACAAGATACATGAAAATAAAAAAATATTGGTAAATTGGCAAGTTGTACGTGAACGAGCTTATAGTCGAGCTCAGCAGCACCCAAATCGGATGCTCTGTTGATAATGTTAGCATGAATAATTTCAGTTACGCAGACGATATGGTGCTGCTGAGCTCAACTACAAATGCTTTAAGGCGACTATTGGTCATTTGTGAAACGTATGGCCAAAATCATGGCCTGGTGTAAAGAGTGTGTATTTGTTTTTCAAGGCCGCAGGTATGTAAGTGTCCATCAAGGGTGCCCCCAATTAAACTAAATGGTGTGGTGCTGAACAGGGTTCACCAGTTCAAAAATCTTGGGCACTATGTTACCGACGGTCTTGAAGATCAAGCTGATATTGAAAGGGAGTGGAGAGCATTGGCGATCAGGAGTAACATGTTGGCCCGCAGATTCGCTCGCTGTAGTGAGGAAGTCAACATTAAGCTTTTCAAAGAATACTATCAAACTTTCTACACGAGCAGTCTGTGGGTCAATTATACTCAGAGGTCTCTCAGTGTTTTCCGCGTCCAATATAATAATGGCTTTAGGATGCTCTTAGGGCTGCTTCGCTTTTGTAGCGCCTTGAAAATGTTTGTAGAAACAAGAATCGATGGCTTCCATGCTATAGTCCGTAAACGGGTGGCTTCCTTACTAACAAGAGTGATGAATAGTACTAATGGCATCCTAAAGGTCATTTCGGAAAAGTATGACTCTGACATAATGAATGGGTTCATTCGAGTCTTGGTTAAGTAGCTTGATCTGATTTAAATATTTACTAACATAGCGTAAGAAAAATTGTTACTAACATTATGGACTGTGTCTGAATAAATAAATATATTATTATTATTATTAATAAGCCGATATGTTACAGTATAAATAATTCATATTCTAGAGACGCATCTATAACCTTTTCAATTCGATGTTCAATAGTTTATCAAAACTCAAATAATGTTTGGTCATAGCGCTACTGTTCTCTACAAGCTGTATGTTATTTTACATGGGCACCTATGCTTCTCTTGGCCTATGCCTGTTCTTTATTCTAGTACGTGTCTAACTATGAGTACCTCTCTTTGATGCTTACAACCAAACCTGACATACATTGGTCCCTCTCATGCACTAACCGCTTTACAAATAGCAATTAAATTCCCACAATTGCGTTACAGTCTGAGTTATATTGCATTCCACAGTGGTGTACTTTGTTGTTCGTCTGTCACTCATGGACGCAATTGAAAACGATTGTCTGACCGCGGGCTGTTGCAATTGATATATACGTTGATCATTATATAAGCAGGAGGATATAGCTTATCATCACTTACCATCGGTTGGACGTTACCATCTTTAAGTATAATATCAAGTTATATACGTTGATAAGACACAAGACACAACACGTGTACATAATTATGCAATTTTTTTTTCATGCTATTGGAGGCAAACGAGCAGATGGATCGCCTGATGGTAAGCGATTACCGCCGCCTATGGACACCTGCAACACCAGAGGAGTCACAAGTGCGATGCCAGCTTTTTAAATCACTATAAGTTCCTTATTATTTACGAGTACATACACAGATATGATGATATACTATATTACTGTCACGCGTTAAATGGTGACCGACCTCTTTGCTAAGTTGTTATTAAACAACTTGTGATGACAAGATGACCAAAATGTGGTGTTAGTTCTTCGAAAACTAATTTGATTAAACGCAAGAAGAATCTATGTATCAGTCCTGACTATAGTAACATCAGTTTTAAAACGTTTGAATCCTTATTGAATTAAGGACTACCTCGGTGGCGCACCGGTTAGTGAATGCGACTGCCGGGCATGACTCTCGGGTTAAATTCCCAAATTGAGCAATGTTATTGGGCTTTTGACTAGGCATTCTCAGTAGCAGCACGGGGTCTGGTACTATTCCTAGTTAAAGGCAAAGGACTCACCCGTATTTCTTGAAGCCTAAAACTATAGTTGACGAAATCTGGTTGTAGCATTACTTACTGACATTCCGCAATAGAATGATCTGAACGAAAACATTTGCAATGTCTTTTTCAGATACGAACTTGAGTCTATCCCTTATTATGATTAATGTACAAGTATAACACCAAATCGGCATCGCACATAATAAAGTAATGTACAATTTACACCAAGCGAATGACGCCGGAGCGCAGCGCAGCGCATCGCAGCGGATGCGCGAGCATACGCCGATAGCAGACCGCGTCCGCCCGACGGCTACAATCTGCTGGAACCTGGGCGCAAACGCCTGTTCGTGCTCGCGTATACGCGCGCATGCTCATGTATCCGTTAGCATGCTCTCAGCGACTGATGACTTTCGTGACGAGAAGAAGAGAGCTGCTGAGCGGAACCGAGCGGACGCGACGACAGTCGACCGGCTGCCGCGGTATACGCGCACATCCGACCGGTTGTCGCGGTATAGGCGCGCATTCAGCCGGCTACCGCCGCATACGTGCGAATCTAACCGAGATCCAAACAGTGTACATTCCATGCAAATATGGATCTTAATTATTATGTAGAAGCCTGAATTTCCTTGCAATGCGCTTCGACGCGCTACGGCGACGACCGCTTGGTGGAAATCGTACTTTATCAGTAAGCGCCGGGTGGTGCTTGTTTATATGAAACAAAAGAACGACATTGTGTGGCAGACTGTGTTGGTGTTGTTTTTTACATTTTGCTGTTGTGTTTGTAAGTATGACCACCGTAGCTCAGATCCAGGATATTGGCACATTTCACATTTACAGATTTGCAAATGTAACTATTTTATTTTCTAACTCTTTACTTGTAACTGGATCAACTTATGCCTAAGTAAGTAAATGATTAAAGTGTTCAGTGGGCTCACTGATAACATAACATAATCACCAAATAATAAATTTTCCAACAGAGTCTATTAACTTTCTTAATTGGGTAGGTGATTATTTTTTAAGTTTGTAAAGAAAATAAATCTTGAACCTTGAATGAAAATGAGGCTATTGTTAGACTTATTAGTAACCTATTATTGTCTTATGTTTACGCGAATGTTATACTTCGAAATTAAACACTTTATACGGATTTTGTCGCGTTGTTTATTTTACTTTAAAACACTTTTATTACATAATTTTGAAAATTTTTCATTACTATTATTGAACTTTACTATGCTATTTAATTTAATTAAAACTATTTATATTTAAGTTTACTTACTTTGCCCTGAAGATTCGGTTGCTTTACAGCAGCCACGTTCACGGGGAGACTAAGATGGTAGAGCTACCATGGCTGAAATTTGTAATAGACTTCGCACGTGACAATGGAGTATCAATAATCTGCCTTCCTCCGCATTCTACTGATCATATGCAACCATTAGATGTCTCATTTATGTTTCCTTTGAAGACATACTATGCCCAAGAAATAGAAAATTGGTTGAATAATCACCCAGGGCGAGTTGTTACTCACTACCAAGTTGGAGAAATATTTGGAAAAGCTAATTCAAAAGCTTGTAAAATTGATACAGCAATGAACGGATTTCGAAAAACGGGAATATTTCCACTTAACGAAAACATTTTTGACGAATCTCCACATGCTCCTTCTTCGACCGATGCAAACAACATAGCACCGTTGTCAAATGCTGACTCGTCATCTTCACATTCCATAATGGTTAGACCAACAACTCCATTGTCACAACCGTGTATAACTCCTTCATCTCCATTTATAATTCCATCAGATGTGCATCCTGTTTCGGTAATTGAACCACCTTTAACCTCAACAAGACGAGGGAAAGCGATGGTAGTCACAGCCTCTCCACATAAACATGAAATAATGGAAGCAAAAAAGAAGCAGACAGAGAAGAATGAAAGAGTAGCAGGAAGAAAAAATTAAAACGTAAAAAAAACAACGAAAAAACCAGCTGGACGCAATAAAAATAAAACCAAAAAGCGACGAAAAGCACAGACTTCTGACGAAGAATCATCTGATGATGATGACCCAGTTTTGGTGTCCACTGACGAAGAAGATAGCGAGGATGATGACGCTGAATGCCCAGTTTGTCATAATACCTATTCTCAACACAAAAAGGGAGAAAAATGGATAAGATGCATTCAATGTTTCCAATGGATGCACGAAGATTGCGTTGAAAATCCAGGACTAAAATTTGTCTGCACTATTTGTATGGAGAATTAAAAGTACCTACTTGTACCTTACCAATGATTAATACATATAATTAAGAAAGGACTGATTAGATATTATGTAATATGATAGTTGAGTTCAATTTTATATGATAGAAAAGGAGTAAGTACAACTCCATTTCACGTACTGATAATTGTGATCTCAATATCGTCCCCGGGACGTAATTAGTAGCCCAAAAATATATTTTCATAATTTGAGTATTTTTGTTAAAGCTATTTTATAGCTTTTTCTAACAATGTTAAACCATTTTCGATTATTTTTAAGAATAAAGGAATATTGAACTTAGCGTTTGATGTTTCATTTATTACTGTAGTATTTATTTTTTTTTTTTTTTTTTTACAAAATAGGGACGATATTTGGCGACTCTACCTTAATAGTAGTGTTAGAGTTTTCAAAATTATGTAATAAAAGTGTTTAAAGTAAAATAAACAACGTGACAAAACCCGTATAAAGTGTTTAACTTCAACCTATTATTATCAATGTTATTAGCTAACGGATCCCAAGCAACTTAATGATTGTCTGTGGTAAAATTTAACGATTTTATAATGGGATTAAATATAATCGGCAAAGCGTTAGCTGAATGCTTAATCACCTACTGTGTATGTTCATGGGCTTCAGAGGCCATAAAACATTTGATTGAGGTTAAAAGAGCACAACGGGCTTTACTTAAAGTACTCCTCTACTTACCGTTTCGCCACCCTACACATTTAGTGTATGAGAAAGCAGAAGTACTAAGCGTGCAGAAGTTGTTTGTCTATCAATGTATTCGAAAATACCATAAGAATACCGTACCTTATCTACAACCCTCGGGTAAAAAGATAGACAAATGTCCAGTCCCAAATGTCAAAAGCAAATTTGCCCAACAACACTATAGTAATATTGCACCTAGGCTGTACAATAAACTTAATCTAACGCATAAAACCAAGTCTTTAACAAATTACAAAATCAAAAACACTATTAAACTTTGGCTTAAGAATTTTGACTACAAGGATGTGGAAAACTTATTACAAATCGTAACATAAGTACACACACACACACACACACATACACACACTCACACACTCACACACACACACGCACACACGTAAACTAACAAAAAAAGTTACTTATTGTTAATTTTATTTTTAATTTTTTGAGTCAGCTCTATTCTATGTATTTTGCTTATATATTATTATTGTAACAATATTGTATAATTTGTTTTGGGAAAGGACTGTTTCCCAACATACAGCTCACGCTAGTTTGGGAATCAGGGCTGACACTGTAAATGTATAAACCTTTTGTTGCAATAAAGAAAGATAAAGAAAGAATGACCATCAAAAATACTAATTGCACAGCAAAATATGCTAACTAAAATATATCATAACGAACATCTATACGCCTTAAATCACTGCATTCCGTCTCGAAAGGGTTAGTTTATGTTAGGTTCCTTCTTAAACTTCGCGGGGCTCCGTCGAGTTACTTTGTTCTCTTTGAATATATTTTACTGTGCAATTAGTATTTTTGGTAAAAGGCTAGGCATAGTTTGCTATAACCGATATCACAGACAGAGTCCAAAATATCTGTAATAATTATGCATGCAATGCATCTACTGTACGAATCTGTGAAAATACGATCAACTTTTTTATCGAAAATTTAGTATATTGAATCTTAAAGACTAAATAAGATGAATGTGAAATTGAGATAACTTTAACTGTCAGTAACCGTCCTTTGCAAACAAGTAATGTTTTGACAATTCGAGTCATTGTCTTGCCAAAACTAGACTGACGTTTAAGACATGTACGTTGATACTGACTTTGACAGCCAGATTAGATTGGCAAGTAATGGCGCCAAAAAACATGCAAACATAATCGATACAAAAGCTAAATTAGCATATTTTGGCAAATTCTGTCTGTCTCAAGATTGCTAAGAGCCAATGTTTATTAATATTCTTACTCATCTTATAAATACGAATATGAGTTTGTTTGTTATGCTTTCAAGCCCAAACTAATCAACCAATGAACATGAAATTTCGCATACACGTTGTCAGGTCTATAGGTATGGACATAGGGTACATTTTATCCGGAAAGAAAATACTTCTTCCAAGCGAAGTCACTTGTAAATGCTAGTAATAAAACCATAACACAAAATGCTCAATATATCCGGCAACGATATTCGTCCTACAGCCTTACGTTTCGCCGAAAGCCGAACAGAGGTATTCGGCCAACTTTATTGCAGCACCGCTAAACGATTTATATCCTGGCTTTCATTCCGAAGGATTGATTTCAATATATTGGCTTAGCTGAGTTAATAGAAAGAGTATTCAATCTTGTTCATTCAATGCAGGAAGTCGCTTGTGCGAAATGCTCGGATTGAATGGAAGACGTAAATAGGACTAAGTAAGTACGTAAAGGACTGCTGGGTTTGTGTCTTTGGAATTGGATAACTAATTGGAACTGATGTAAAGTATCATATAAAGAGAAGTGAGTAGAAAAATGCTAAGAGGCAATTAACTTTTCTAAACCTATTATTTAATAACGACTTTCAGTTTAAGACTTTAAGTTAAGACTTTAAGTATTCCCCTTCTCTGCTTTTTTTTTACCGTAGGCAGTGGCACTACTTTTATAATGTTTTGAGGCATGTCTGTGACTGTACTTATCGAATTTATTAAATGCTTATCGAACCGCTACCCACTAGATAAGTCGGTAGCTCGTCCGTTATTAATGGTAATAAAAAACGGCAAAGAATGCTACGCCTGAATATACCTCTAACTAGATTTAAAACAGCAAAATGTGAGGTATCTATGCTAAAAGTGTTAAACATTAAATTGATATGTCTAATACCTATTTGAGATGTCACGTCATTATGTGTTGATTAATTAATATATACATCTGTTTTAGCTAAAATATATACAGTTTGTTCGAAAGATTTCTTAGTTTCTAGTCTCCATAAATATTGAAATTAAACTACTATATACGGATTTTATCGCGTTGTTTATTTAACACTCTATTACAAAATTTAGAAACTGTTACACTACTAATACTTTTGAATTTTATTAATCAAATTATTAAAACTATTAGAACTATTTATATTTAGGTTTACACTTTCCCCGACGTTTTTTCCAGCAGCCATGGTCACGGGGTCACTTCATGAATATATTTCTATTTTTCAATTTGGTCGCCAATCTTTCACAGAGCATAGAACATTACCTATAATAAATGTACATAAAAGAACTATTTTGCACCTTTGTTCACAAATAAAACCTTTGATTTGATTTTAATTGACATAGATAGTAGTGCACCTTCCCACATTTGGAGCAGCCCTACTAATATCATCAATCTATATAAAATTGCTGCTAAATATTATACGCTGTTTCTCTGTAATAGGTTTCAGTCGCTTCACAAGTAAAATACTATTAATTTACTGCTGATACTACAGCACTGTCGGCAATATATTGCTATACCAGCACATTGCCTTGTTTAGAATAACCGCAAGTGGTTTCAACTGTAAGTTGCCACAATAAGCTCACATGATGAACCCCTCGTACTTGTGCCATCTTCTAAGTATATTTTTTTTACACAAAATGCATAACACCGAGCTATGGAGGCAGATCTCTTTATGATAAAAAAAAGATTCCTCGCTCAGCACACAACAAACACTTTAAGCTTAAAAGATTGCCGATCTTTTTTCTCGAAAGCTTTTCCAACAAACTGCTTTCACATACATCGAGAAAAGCCAATTTGAGGGCTTGTAAGATACCTTAATTTCCGCCAACACCACACGCCGTTCTACAATACAGTTTATCAGATTTTCCTTCACTGAATAAATTTAAATACGTATTGAGTTCGAAGCGAGACAAGTTGTTTCATATTTTACGTTAGAATAGATATCTTAACTGCTTATCGAAGTAATTTGGCAAATATGGTTTGAGAACGCAAATATATTGTAAGTTAGAAGTTCGAGGTTGAATATATGTTGTTGTTTTTCGGTTGATGGTAAATGATAAACATATATAGAATATTGAAGGCATACTTGACACAGGAGGTAAGCGCGTGCCACTGTGCGGTACGCAGGCATAGCCAGAAGTCTGTATCTTCTGTTGCGAACTAAGGTGAAACTACACGTAGCCTTTTTTCAGGAGGAAGAAGTGCCTTATGCGTGTCTCCTCATCAAAGAAGGAGACAAAGAGATTAAGTCAGGCTCCTCTGAGAATTCGAGTTTAACGACTAAAACCACAACAGTATACCAATTCCCTGCTTTACTGGTAGATGGATTGATGAATTCGTGCCTACATCAGCAAAGGCCTGCCCTATAACCTAACCAGTCCGACTCAGGGACGTCACTTTAAAGACAACAAATTGGCAGTAGTCCAAAGATAAGGCATTGGACATACGATCGAGAGTTGATTAAAATCCTATCCATTGCACTATTGACGTGAACCCATACTAGCTTAGCTGGAGAGTTTAACAAGAACGTTCAATATGTATGTGACTGCATAGATGGCGAAGAGGTTTAAGAGGTGGCCTTACCATTTGCACTTTACCCCGTAGACGGCTATAGGCCACCTACTACGTTTGATCCTAAAATATAGTTGGCGAAATGTGGGTGCAATATATATCTGCCTACCCCCTCGGGGTTATAAGCTCATAGCTCATTAGAGTCACCCGGCATCCGACCAGCACCGCGTCGCCTCGAGCGGTTAGTACTCTTTGTATGGAACACTATTGGTATACGCTCACTACATCAACTTCGGAGCGCCTCGCTCACAGGCTGACCGTGCGTGGATGGCGAGTGGGCCACTCGGTAACCACTCGTTGCCCGCACGCTTGCGTTGCCCACGAGCAGTTCCCGAATGGATTGCATGCCGTCCGTGAGTGGTCCACGCACCGTCTGCAAGACGAAAAACCTGTAGATCTAAAGACGATCCTTAACATCATCTATTCGTTGACCACGCGACGTTCACTCGTTGACTTTTTCCACCACCGTTTGTTTGTTTTGCTTTCGCGCCGACCTACTTGACCGACCATGAAATTTCGCATACACGGTGTCAGGGATACAGAAAAAGACAAAAGATACGGGATATACGTATGGACCCAAAAAAATGTACTGTTCCCGAGGGATAGAAAATTAATATAACCTACATTTACGCAAACGAAGCCTCGAGCAAAAATCTAGTATGATATACAAGTCATAATATTCCTTTTATTTGATACGCCATATTAAAATGTCGGTAAAATTTCAGATAGAACAGGTTGGTGCTCGTTTTTGTTGGCACGCACGCCTGCGGTTTGGGTGATGTCCAAATCGCCAGTGTTTTAGCCTAACTTGCGGTTTTAATTATAAAGTTATGGAAAATTTAGATTTACCATTACCAAACTATTCCGGTTTGTTGCCTGTTTAATTATTTAAGCAGATTATATATAACTAGCCCGCGACTTCGACTACGTGAATTTTGGAAGTACCTATCATATATACCTACGTACCCATATAATTTTTTTTCATTTGCTGATCTGATCTACACAAATAAAACGTGCCTATAAATAGATATATTTATTGGTAACACCTATAGATTAACCTAAATCCTTATTATATTATTAACTAGCTAACCCGCGCAACTTCGTCTGCTTCATATAAGGTAAGAGAATTTACCCTGTTTTTGCAACATTTTTCATTGCTGCTCCGCTCCAATTGGTCGTATTGTGATGTTATATAGCGTTAGCCTTCCTCAATAAATGGGCTATCCAAAACTAAAAAAATTTTCAAATCGAACCAGTAGTTCCTGAGATTAGCTCGTTCAAGCAAACAAACAATCAAACTCTTCAGCTTTATAATATTAGTATAGATAATACTCAATTAGATGGAACATGCACCTCACACGTTTTAAGTTAGATCTTCAGCTATACAACTATGGCTACGATCGCATTCAATTATGTACAATAGTTTTTTCGTGATGCTATGATAGCTCAGTGGGGACACCAACAGACTGCAATGCAGAGGGTCTCGGGTTTGAACCCACGTCGTGCACCTCTAACTTTCGGAAGTTATATGACTTTTCGAAATGATGTACGTATTGATTGACAATTATCGCCTGCTCCGTGCCTCGGAGAACACATTAAGCCGTCGGTCCCGGGTGCCATGAACATCTATGGCAGACGTTATTGAGAAGTCAGCGCCCTAAAAAAATTCTGACACTAATCTAGCCTTAGGGTATCGTTAGCCTTCGGGTTGCGGAGGTCAGGTGGCAGCCGCTCCGTGTAAAAACTGATATCCAGTCAAATCAGGTTAGACTAGAAAAGCCGACCTCAAGTGACTTAAGAATAATAAAAGCTAGGGAGAAGAAGAGTTTTTGCGTGATGCTCGTACAAACATACAACAGGCATAATGGTTTTGTTTCTCTAGCTTTTATAAACACCCAAAAACCTAATACCCCATTCATCTGCTTAATTACCAGTTGCAATTTTTTATGAATAGATTATATATTTTGTTCTCTAAATTCTCGGTGGCGCAGTGGCAATTGCTTCTGCTGCCTTCTACTACTTGGATCGTAAAATATAACAAGATGGGTGTAATAGATCTCCATTATGTTGTTCAGGGATATAGGCATTAGACTATCTATATATTAATACGTGAAGCAAAAACTTTGTACCCCTTTTTACGAAAATTGCGCGGACGAAGGAGTATGAAATATCACACAGTTGAAGTTTATAGGAGTGGCGAATTCTAATAACTATATAAAATATGAATTAGAAATACATTAAATTAATGAAAAAACCCCGCACGCACACTACCATACATTTGACACACGCAGTCGAATCGCGTTCGTAATATTTCGGCATTGTTCGGCTAATGTCGTACAATTCTTTTTTTTTTTTTTTTTTTTTTTTATTAATCAAAGGTAAGTTACATTTTATCTTATGACTAGTGAACTCGCCAAACGTATTCGTTTAACGGCGAGAAGCGCTCTTAAATTAATAACCCACCAAGATAGGATACATAATTATCAAAATTATCTGATATATAAAATGTGCAAAATATACATGTGAGTAAGTTTATAAAATCCATGTTAAATGTGTTACTTTACTGCTCGACACAGTCATCGAGCAAAGAATCTTTAATTTCTTTTTTTAACAGGTATATGCTTAATTTAGGGTTTTGTCTTAATATATCTAAACTATTAAATACTAGTGGTACTATATACTTATTTGTTCTCTCTCCATAATAATTTATTATTTTTGGTTTAACTAGATTATCATCTCTTACTCTTTTAGTATTGTATCTATTTGTAACAAACACTTTGTACTGGTCACTATAATAATATTCCAAACCTATTAAATACTTTATTTGTTTATGTATTGGTAATATCTTACAGATGCTAAATAACTTTTCATAATCTTTCTTACACATATCCTTCTCCTTCTTTGTTACAATATATTTAAGCAGTCTTATTTGTAATGTTTTTATATCATTTAAATAAGTAGTAAATGTTCTACCATACACAATAAGTCCGTAGTTTATTAATGCGTGAGCAAGTGCGTAATATACTATTAATAGTGTGTGCTTATTTACTACTCTATTTAATTGATAGAACTTTCCTAAGACAGACCTTAACCTATTACAAATATCAGATACATGTATTTTCCAGTTGAAATGCTTATCTATATTCAGACCTAAATATTTAAATTGTTCTACATACTCTAGCGATACACAAGTACAATCAGCCTTATTATTATGCAAACAATCATATGAATGTCCTTTTATTGCTATATCCGACACATTTACAAATTTTGCCAGTCTATTGTAACTATGGTAACATACCTTAAGACCCTATTGCGATTTCGCGGTATATATAATAACGATCAAACTTAAAATTTAAATCAATTATGGTTGAATTTCGAACACTTGGCGACCTCTAGTACGTATTAAAATTAAATTTATTAATTTGAAATTAAAATCAAATTTACCTATTCTTTAACGGTTTTGACACATTTTAATGGCATGACAAGCCTCCTCGGTAAGTATATCCATCGTACAGAAATTCGCATATACTATAATTATAGACTGCTTCGATGGTGTAGCAGTAGTGTATGTAGGAGCATATACAGCATAAGCGTAGCAGGAGCTATCCTCGTCCGAGACTTCATGCTCTCAGGTTAAATTTTCGCAAATATTGCCACTTGTCTACTATCACGGTTTTTATAACTGTGCCCAGCAGGTGGTGATAGGCTTCCTCCCTATGATATAGGACCTCAAACTATAGTCTGTAACTTGTGGTTATAATATACCTCTGCCTACCCTTTCGACGAAGCAGCCACCATGCTATGTATATGTGTATAAACAAAAACTAACAAACTCAAACTTGAAATTTTCTAGAAACAATCTACCAACGAAACATGCAATGCACTCACAAATAAACCTTGGTAAGTCTTAGTCAAATTTTACGCATGCCAAGCACTTCGTATTAAAAAGTAAATCCCTAAAGTAAGCATGAGTGACCCCCGGGCATGCCAAACGCACATTAAACTACGGGACTAGCATGTCCTGTGACTATGTGCCGTGAAATGCATTTCACGCTTCTCGTTACACACGGACGTAAAGAATAACGAGCAGAATATATTTAAAATATAACTAGATTGTTCCTACAGGTTTGCTCGCGTAAATGTAGAGGTTCGGTTGGATTAGTAACAATACTTCTTTCTGGATGAAGATAGAAAATCACATAGGGTACCCTATGTGATTTTCTATTACTCTGGCAACATGTGTAAGAATTTTCACGATGATCTCTTGAATGGCTAAAGCGAACAAACAAATTAATATGCGCATGTATATTATTAGGAAAGATATACAGGGTGTCCGGTAATTAATTGATAATCTTGAAATGTCTTATAGTAGAACTGAAGGCCGTTCAGAAAAAATGAAAAAATAAAAAATAAAAAAAAATATATATATTAAAAGTGCAAGCTATATTAGCATAGCATACTTTTGACTGTCTATCTATTAGCGTAATTAATGTTTAATAATAAGACAACAAAAAACCGATGGATTTCATTCATTTATGGTCGTAGTATACAAGAAAGTTATACGTGGTAATTTAAAAAAAAACACTTCTCAGGTAGTAGTTAGGATAAAAATATATAATAAAAATATGAAAAGGAATCTCCTTTTCATATTTTTTTCTGAACGGCCGTCAGTTCCACTATAAGACATTTCCAGGTTATCAATTAATTACCGGACACCCTGTATATCAGCCCTGTATTAAACTGTCCCACTGCTGGGCATGGGCCCCTCTCATGGCACCCTTGGGAAATTTCGCATACAGAAAAGGACTCTTATACTCAGAAAAGGACTCTACTCTATCTTTCATCCAAAAGTATTATTTCTGAGCGAGTGAAGGGAATATCATCATTTTAAATACACAGGTCGATGCAGCTCGAAAAACTAAATAAGGTTACACCAATAACTAAATTTCGCCAAATTGGCTGTAACAACATTTCATCCTGGAAGGCTCGATATATAAAGTGAGGATGGTTTCATATTAAATTGTGTCACTTATAGTATGCATACTGGTCTACCCGTTTTTGGGTTAGCCATTTACTCTTTAGTTAATTTTAAATCAATTTTTAATATAACCGTTGTGGATGAATGATTAGATACACCTAAGTAATTTAATAAATAAATGAATGACAGTTTTATTTCTCAAGGACAAATAAAGCTGTTCTAGTGACGAACAAAGAGAGCATAGTTATGAATAATCTAAGTTTCCAAATTACTTATTATACTTAGGTCATTATAGCTGAGACAAAAGCTACTTATCTAAATTACCCTTTTAACTGTTATGTTGCTGAAGCATTACTCGAAACACATTAAAACTAAAGAATATAATATGATACTGTAAAAAAATATAATTTTGAATATATTTGCTCTTTAGTATATAAAGTAAATTTTCTTAAAATTTAAAAACCCCCAACACAAAATTCATTTGATACGCATATTGCAGAAGTTGTGAAAAAAAGTTATTCGCCATTTTGTAGTAGCGGCCATCTTGGATTTGAAATTTATTATAGTATATAGTATTCTACTAGTCAAGCCCTTTCATTTAATACTCATATTGCGGAAGTTGTGAAAAATATGTAATCCGCCATTTTGTGGCGGCGGCCATCTTGGACCAATTTTCATCAAACATAACTAAGAACACTCCCGACTAATTCATCTTTCAAACAAGAAAAACTAAATTAAAATCGGTTCAACCGTTCGGGAGCTACGATGCTATAGACAGACACACAAACACACACATACACATACACACACAGACACGTCAAACTTATAACACCCCGTCGTTTTTGCGTCGGGGGTAAAAAATAGGTTTCCATTAAAAATACTTTAGCTAAAGTATATACGAAATGGAAAAGGACTAAATAGGCTTGTTCAATATCAGTTAAGACTAGTTTTAAGTTTGAGGGCAATACCAAGGTTTTCTGTAACGCACAAATTGACATGTTTCTGTTATATCAGTTTGCTCTGGAAAATACATATGCGCGATATCCAATATAAAATGAGACTACTTTTTAAGACATGTTCCGTAGGAATTGTTCTTGTGTCGCAGAGCACTTATAATAATAACAGTCCATGAAACAGGACTTGAACCTGCGATCTTGACGAACCGTATCGTCGCTATGACAACTGAGTTATTCATTACATTCATATGTGTCCTCCAGACCGAGTTTCGGACATGGCGGCCAGTCTTAAGGGAGACTGGCCATCTGCGCAAGAGATATTATAGTGCACAAGTGTGTGCGCAAACACAAGTGCACTGTCTGTTCCCTAACTCTCATGATCCGATGGGACGGTAATCCAACACGACCGGAGAAAGATCGGGCGTAGGTCCAACGCTTTACGTGCTTTCCGAGGCACGGTGGTGTCTAACATCGCCAACTTCCTAACTCCGGGCTGATATTGAGATATCTTAACAGAAAAACAACAACAATCAACGGAAAAAATGAACATCTAAGCTCAAAACAACTATATGTGTAAACACTCGGCGCATTGGCAATGGCGAAGCTACTACATAGATAAAACATCTGTGCAGTGAATTGCTTATGTCATCGCTGTATCATAACTTAAGTCAGCTGTACTTTTGCTTATATTGATAATGTTCGGTCGAGTAGTTAAGGCGTGAAATCGTATCAAACAAACAAACTATAACAACAAAGCTTATAATAATATTAAACATGAAGATTGTAAATACCCAGTATATTGCATATTCATAATAATTATCAACTCGTAAAACAGGATTCTCATCTTCTACAGTTTTCACTTCACATAATATTATCTTACGTTTACGCGCATGTAACACATTTAAATTAAATACTTACGGATTTTAACACAGTCTATTATAAAAACACTATGTTTTTACCTATTTTGAACTATTAAACTATTCATTTGAACCCTTTTTCGGCGCGTTGGCTACTTTTTAACACACTTTTTTTATTAGGTTCATACGTATGTTAGTTTCTATGTTAGTATGTATGTAACGAAAACTTTGAACATGATTTTGACCTCCTTGAAAACATCGGATTAACTCGAAATTTAAATAAATACTTATCAAGGATCGATGACAATACAATAATTTAGAAAAAAAACTTAATATAAATAATAGCTTGAAAAACTAAAAAACACGCTTTATCAACGCGGGGGTTATCAAAATATGTTAGAAAGCACCCCACGCTTTTTTACATAAAAATCATTAAATTATTTTCTACTTTTTAGTTTGCTTTTTTAATAAAGCGTGTTTTTTAGTTTTAAACTATTATTTTTAGCAGCCATATTCACGAAGCAACTAAGACGGTAGTTGTAATTGCCTTATTTTTTTTAAGGAAAGGTTTTCGAAATCTCTGTGCATAATTTAATTTTTGTTGATGCTAATTTTGGTGTTCCTATTTAAGCAGAGTATAAGTTTAAATAGTCAAATGGTATAATAAAAAGTAACTAGTAGTGTTTGTATTATAAATAAATCACGATATAAACCATCAGTAGCATTTTTAAACGTCTTTGCAAATGCAAATATAAAAAATATATATTTCAACATGTTGCGAAATAGGTATTGTGCAATATTTCTTGTAACAAAAATAATTCCTCTGATTGCGCAGCATTGTGCAATAGTTTGCATAATATTGCGAAATATTATGATTAACATATATAAATGCATATTATATTATGAATTAAGTACTCCAAATATGAGTATACCTATTAACGGGTTTATTATAAATTAAGCGTAATATTACGTACTAATATCATTCGATTATAGATTATGTACTGTACTCAATAATTCAATCGTGGCCTGGCGATTACTTCAACGACGGATTTGAGTGCAATGAATTACGTAGGCATAATTCACATGATGGCAAGTTATAAATTTTAAAATTTGCATTCAGACTTGTCGTTGCATTAATTAGATAAGTAAGTTAGAGAGTATGCCTTCTGACTTACTTCGCACAAATTTTACTTCAGATATTGCCTCAAGTCTTCTTTTTCCCCCTTATACTAAAGATTTTTGCTCTTGTCGTCGGACTATACACCATCTTTCTCGATCTTTGGCCAAGAGCTTAACCTCGTTATATGACCTGAACTTCGCCTTTTCTTTTATTTGGTCAGTGAATGGTCTAGGTCCAATTTTCCTGTCTTTCCTTCCACTTTTCATCCTGTTTTTATAAAAACGTTATGTCATATATGATGGCCGAACATCTTTTCACTTCTGATATCAATTGTCGCCAAAATGTTGCGTTTAACAAATTGTAGCAAATATTAACTGGTCAAGTCTTGGAATGCCAGACATAATGAAAAACCCGATGTGTCTGGCCGCTAGTATGCCGCTACGACTCAAAAGGTTAACTCAATGATAAGTAATAACCGTATCAAATTCCACATGAATTCCAAACATATTGCCTATACCATAGTGTTAGAAACGTATCCGTGATACAAGATATATATTTCTATAAGTACTGATATTTGTTAAAATAAATAAATACATCAAGACTGTATACCAGGAAACCGTAGGCAAAGGTTGTTTCACGCCGACATTTCGTCAGCCGTATTTCAAGTCTCTATTTATAGGAAGCGAGCTTATTGACGTCTCCCAGATCCCTTTCCACGACTACTAAGAATTTCCTAGAGGTTTCTAAAGGCAGCTTTATTTTATGCAATATCTGCAAAATATACAACGGCAATTTCTACATAGCATATTACATAATACATAGCAATATTATGCGTGCTGAGTCAGGCAATTAAAGGCAAATAAATGTTTGGCATAGTTATCGCATTCAAATGTTATTGAGATGATTGGAGTATAACTAAAATATGGTAGCCACATATTGCTAGATTAGAATCTACTCAACAGAAAATTTACATATCATTGAAAAAAGACGAGGCTGTTTTTAATAGTAAATACTAATAATGTTAGTTATACTACTTACTATTATTATTTTTTTAATTGCCATTGGTGGCAAACGAGCATTTGGCCCATCTGATGGGCAGTGGTAACCGCTGCTCATGGACTTCAGCAATGTCAGGACACAGCAAAGCCGCTGCCTACCGTGAAAGAAGAACTCTCATTAAACCTCGTTTGAAGAAGGACATATCATAGCGCTCGAGAAACACTGAAACAGGCAGTTCATTTCAGAACTTTCACGTACATACGAGGAAGAATAGATCGCTGAAAGCGTACCGTCATGGATTTGAAAGCTTTCAGGTGATATGGATGTCACAGCGATGGTGTATGTGTATGCTATGAATTAAGTATCTAGTTTGGATCACGTTTTTCTATCAATAAATTGTCGGTAGAAGCATTAAGTCTGAAATTGCATGGTTCCTACAATTATAGCCGACAAAATGTGGACGTTATATATCCACTGTTTACAATTCAGACCTTCCAACTCTGGGTATTCTTTATGTCTGTAATGTCAACGTTTGTAATATACACTGAGGTACAGGGGTTATTTCTAGTGATGTGGGATATAAAGTAATCTAAAAAAGATATGCAAAATGTTTTAAATTTGTTGAACATTAGGCAAAAAGACCATTCAGTTCATCTGAATTCCAAATTTATAACAATCGATGAACTGGCAGTGGCGTGGCGTAGGTAGATACTTAAATAATTATGATATACACCATGTATATTGTGCAACAATATGCAAAATTTTCCATAATGTTGTTTAACAATGTGCAATATTTTGCATAACATTGTGCAACAGCTTGCAATATTTTGCATAATATTTTGCAATTACGAGCGTCTTTTTGTTCGATGTTGTGAAACAATGTGCAATATTTTACATAATATTCTGCAACAGATTGCAACATATTGCATAATGTTGTTTAGCAATGTGCCATATTTTGCATAATGTTGTTTAGCAATGTGCAATGTTTTGCATAACGTTGTTCAACAATTTGCAAAGTTTTGTTTAATATTGCTCAATACTGTGTTATTATTGTAAGTAAGAAAGTATCGGACTTCTGCCCTGGCGCTAGCATTTTCTACCAGTGAATACGTTTGCCCTATGTGGAGTCGATCGGCGCATGCAAAGTCTGTGGATACAGCACTTAACGAAACATGCCGTATTATCACGGGTTACCTTAAACCGACCTCAGTAAAGCTACTGTACCCATTGGCTGGCATCGCACCTCCAGAAATCCGCAGAGGTCCGGTGATGCTCGGCACCCCTTGTATAGACACAGGATAGTGCAGCAAAGGCTGAAGAGCCGTAATAGATTGGCTAAATGTATCCATGTCCTGACCCTCGAGCCATCAAAGGTGAGGTGCAACCTGTGGCAAGAAAATATATCTCTACGTATTCCTTTTATGTCACGTGCTGAGAGCCTTCCATCTGGACATCAATTGCCATGGTTGGTCTGGAAATTGCTAAATAGTCTCCGAACCCAGGTCAGTCGGTTTAAAGAAAACATGTTTAGGTGGAAACTCTCAGATCTGGCTTTTGCGTGCGGTACAAGACAAACGATGTCCCACTTTACATCGTGCCCTGCGTGCCCGGCAACTTGCACGTAGGAGGATCTGATGGCTGCCTCTGAAAACGCAGCTAGCGTAGCTGCTTTCTGGGTGGCAAATATAGGTATAAATTAAAAGTGTTTGCCAACGTTACGCTAAGAAGAAGAATACTGTGTTATGTTTTCTTTAAGCCTCGTGTCTACTAGGCAACATTTGGCGCACGACATATTGCACAACATGTTGCTCAACGTGTTGTAAGTCAGCGCGGAACTTTTTTTTAGCAACGTTGTCTGTCTACACATGATTTCGCTCGCATCAGTCGTCGACAACATGTCGCCAGAGGAACTAGTGTTGATTTAAGCAGCTTTTACACGTCTCCACTTGTCAACATTTAATACTCAACTGCACTTGCACGGAAACAAACAACAAGTCGCGCGTCATGTTGCGCGTCAGCTAGCAACGAAGCGCGTTGTTGTGCAACGCTGATGATCTTGTTGAGCGTCACGTGTTGTGCGTCAATTGTTGCCTAATGGATACGAGGCTTGGAGCCTCGTATCCACAACATAACGCGCGGCTTGTTGTTTGTTTCCGTGCAATATACAGTTAAGCATCAAATGTTGTCAAGTGGAGACCTGGCGCGCAGAAATATCCGTAGTGTGGTGTAATGAAACTGTGCTGTAATGGACACTAGTTCCTCTGGTGACATGTTGCCAACGACTTGTCATGCCTGCAATGTTATGCAAATTGTCGCGCGTCAAATATTACTAGTGGATTTCCACTAGGCAATAATTGACGCGTGACACTAGATTGGCAACGTTGCGCAACAACGCGCTTTGTTGCCAGCTGACGTACAATATGATGCGCGGCTTGTTGTTTGTTTCCGTGTAATATGCAGTTGAGCATCAAATGTTCTCAAGTGGAGACGTGAAAAAGCTGCTGAATTCAGCACTAATTCCCCTGGCGATATGTTGCAGACGACTGGTTATGCGTGGACAGACAACGTTGCTATACAAAGTTCGGGGTTGCCGTGAGGAACAATGTTGTGCAACATGTCGTGCGTCAAATGTTGCCTAGGGGATCCGAGGCTTTAATTTTATGTAACAACTTGCAACATTTTGATTAGTGTTGTCTAACAGTAATGTTGCTCTATAATACGCAACATTATCTATAATATTATGCGACAATTCAACGTTTCACAGCACTGTGACAATATACAACGTTTGGAAAAATGTTGTTCAACAACGCGCAGCTTTTTGCATATCGTTGAGCAACAATTTACAAAGTTTTGTTAAACAACTTTTTGCTTTATATTGTGCAAAAATTTGCATAGGCAACATGCCTTTACAACTCAAAAATATTATGCATGAATAGTTTTAGACCTTTACGACTATAATTTACATTTAGTAAACGTTGAAGATCAAATTATATAGCTTAATACTTATGCTTCTAAGTCCCTTTGTAGAAAACGGTTGTGGGCAAATATTAGAATATTGCATTATGTATAATATGCATCTTGTTTAATAGTGTTGTTGTATTACGATTTGAAAATGCTAATGTTGCGCAACATCTCATTTGAAATCGATTTAGCACGTCATTTTGTAGACTGTTTACTCTATTTAAAACTATTTTCATAGGTGTTTAGTTTTGTGATTTTCAAATCCCTGAAGAGTCAAGCAGATATATATATATATCTAACTACATGAACCAGCCATTTCCTTTCTTTATATTAAATTTATAATTTTGTTACTTTCATGTTTTATTTATAAGTGGTTAGGTTTGTTAATATTAATTAAGTTGTAAATTATAATTGTTGCTTTGTTTATGTAAAAAAATATTATTTGAATATAATATTTTATAAACGTTCCAGACATTAAAAAAAAAACTACATGAAAGGTCTACGTAATGGGACTTTTTTGTTCACCAGAAAGTTACCAAACTGACACTAGACTCTGTGCTACTGACGATTTTCTTTCAGAATGTATGATACGACTTAGATCCGGCAATATTACACTCAGTTTTTGTTCGATACAAATACAAATTGACGGTTAAACGCTAAACTATCTACTCAATAAAGAAATCAATAGTTCGACTATCTATAATATTATAAATGTAAAAGTTTATGAAGATGGTCATTACTCAGTAACGCAAAGCGGATTGAAAGCCGTTAAATAGATTGGAACGCAACTTGGAACACAGACAGACTATGTCCTGGGTAAATATTCTAACAGAATCCTTTCCTAATGAAATTCGTGCTGGGCCAGCGTGGTGGACTATGGCCTAACCCTTCTCACATTGAGAAGACCCGCCCGTGTCGGCAGACTTGACACTTCTTCGAGAACATTATGGAAATCTCTCAGATAGGTATTTTGACGTTATATTCCTTTACCGTTAAAACGAGCGGCAATTAACTGTTTAATACATACATAGCGTAGGAAAGTCAGAGGTGTGTGCCTTGATATCGAGCTCAAGACCTCTATATGATAGTGCAACGGTCTAGTGTTGGGCACTCAGTTGGTATATATTCAAAGTCGTGTGTCACAAAGCAGTCCCTAAGCTAATCGCTACATACTGCTCACTGCTCATTGCAGGCTCGTGTAAGTGTAATGGTATTCAATGTGGATATACTGAACAAATATTACGCTATTTACATTACATGGAGCTCTTAATTAAATAAGCAATTTAATGTACATGGACTAACGCCTTACATATATCGCATGAGGATGTAAAACATCTACATTTTGCCAACTATATTTGTTTAGGTCCTATATACAGAGTGTTTGGCAGAACGTTGAACATACGAAAATAGTGGATAGGTGGGGTCATCTGCTACTTACTCAGCCCTAATTTATTTGGCCCTGGCACACTGGAGACTTTATAAAAAATTTTATTGCTTTCTTCTGGTTGCATTGCAGTAATAAATTGTAAGAAATTTAATACTGCAATGCAAAAAAATATTTAATTGTTTCATTAACGCACCTAATTAGTATTATATTTCGCAAAACATTTCACTTTCCGTAAAGGTAGAGTTTCGTCAAAAATTTCCTATTTGATAAAATTATGAAATTAACTCTTAAAGTCTTTTTTATAAGAGCAAATTACATACCATTCGAAAGGCCACACACTAAGGATGTTTTGCTAAAATTGGAATTCCTCAGTCATAATTTGTTTTTTTTTTAATGCAAGTTGAAATTAAGATTTAAGTATTTTTTACATCTTTCTGTAAGTTTGAGGAGTCATAACATTTTTTCTAGCTAACATCTGAATAAAGCAATCGTTTTATAAGAATCTGTCAACATTAAAGATTTAAAAAAAAAACAAAGTATTGCCTGTTTTACCCATTTTTAATAAAAATTACACTTTAAACTTAAGAAAGTGGTGAAACTAGAAGAAAGCAAAAATTTTTTTTTGAAAATAACCACCTGGCCAGGGCCGAATAAATTAGGGCTGAGTAAGTAGCAGATGACCCCACCTATCCACCATTTCGTATGTTCAACGTTCTGCCAAACACCCTGTATGTCCTATGGCGATTTTATTACCGTCTATCAGGCAAGTTTTTATAGTACATACTGCTACTAAAAAATCTATAAAATGTAGGTACATGACAATATTTTACAACAAAGATGGCGGGACGACCTGGATGCCTTTGAAAGGGACTGGCAGGGAATATCCATCAACAGAGAGATTTGGAAGTCCAAGGGAGAGACTTTTACCCAGCAGTGGGACATATCAAAAGGCTAAAGAAAACATTGAAATCAGGAACCCATGGTTAGCCGTTTACATGAGTGTTAACTTATGCCATGACGACCAACAATATAGTTACGATAGATAGTATGAAGTAATTTCATTATAATTATAATCAATTCTCAGACAAAAAATCCTGATGTCATGCCCGGCCTGAGAATTGAGCCTCATGCATAGCATTGAATGCAGTGCCGCAATTTATTTTATGTCAAATAGGGTTTTACAGTATTATTTCATTAAAATACAAATTAATAATATACAAAATAATAATAGAATACAATTATCAAGAAAAATTATAATACAGTTATATTTCAATAAATAAATTACATTTTAGAATTAATTAGAATTTTTACAATTAGGCATTATTTATATATAACATTATGTGGTTACGAAATACTTAAGGCTTATCTGAAAATATGTCTGCATCTGAATATTTTTCAAAAATCATTTATTAAATCAATGGCTTTTACAGTAGGGCTATTATTAGTTTTTGTAATATGCCAGGATGGTGGATACGCGAGAAGTTGGCGTTTTCGTCTACCACAGTCACGCAGGTAATTGTTAGGCACATAGAAACAACAAACAATCGAGGCAGCTATTTAGATAACTCTTATAAAATTACATATGTAAGCGATGTGACTGTTTGATGATTTGTGTCAAAGAAATGATAGCAATTGTAAATCGCAGCATTGTTGAAAATCAGAAACGCATTTTACAGTATTGTTCAATATACAGAGGGATTTTGAAATCGTGTAATTCTTTTTAACCACGCATTCTACTGGAGGTATAGAATATAGGATAGTAAAATATTAAGATTGTGTCGGGTCGTTAACATATGACTATCTGAAACCATTTCATGAAAAAAATCAGTACATAAATTTTCCAAAAACATAATTCTAATTAAAAAAATATATGGCCAGGGTTATTCTATATCACCAGTAAAATGCGTGGTTAAAAGGAATTACACGATTTCAAAATCATCCTATATATGTCCATTTTAGAGGGTATATAACGCTTGCCTTCGGTAATTAAATATTTTGTTTGAATACCTTCAATCTGATTTTCACTTGTGATCCTAACGTAATACTATTTGTTAACCGACTTCAATAAAGAAGGAGCATTCTACTTCTAACTGTATGTACCTCATATATTCAGAATTTTCAACCTACTTAGATGAATCTTTTTAAATTGAATGGACGTATATGTAGTGTGTTCAATTTTGTAAAGGTCTAAAGCTGAGTTTCTGGTATATTTTATGAAACCACTTAACAGTTAACAGAAAAATGGTGATTAAAAGTATTTAATATGTGTCTCAAACTTTACTTTTTACTCCGTACTACCATAACATAAGCGTGAAGGAGTCTGCCCACTACACCGTCTCATACCATAACCGTGTTAGGAACGTATCAGAAGCGAAAAGCAACACGATACGCCCTGCTATAGGAACTGCTGGTTGGTGACGGAACGGTCTAGTGGGCATAGTCTCATACATTTCCTTACAAAGAATATTTTTTTGCCTGACACGTTCCTAGCACGGTCATGGTATGAGACGGGATAATGGGCAGACTCCTTTAGTATCACGTTCTTTAAATGTATCTATATAAACTAATCTAACCCTTAATTAGTTAAGTTACACGTGAATGACCAATAGGTCCCTGTATACTAACCAACAGTTCACTCATCGATCTATCATTTAACGTCACTATAAATTGTATGACTAAAATATTATAACAAAAATTCTTTGTGTTTTAGGAGGCGGTTTTATTTTTACAACATAATTATTATAATATTTTTATCACGTCATTATAATAATGACTATTTGCTATCAACACCAAATAGATAGCTCTCTAAACCAAGAAATAGTCGCAGAAATTTCATTAACCAAATATCCGCTCTTAAAAAGAAATCTCAACGACATTCTCCAACATAAAACTTCAGCTCTCATATTCCCGATATTTCAATATCACAAGACCATTTCAAATTAAACTGAGGCCAACGGATATCTCTTAAAATAATATTTCTCTAAGCAGTCCAATTACGGAGGCTGCGAGTCGAGTAGAGCCTCCATTTTTGCAAGGATTTTTGGGGATCAACCTGAATTAGATTGGAGTGAGCGTCGTCATTTAAATTCTTTAATAATTGGCAGGTGGTGGTACAAAGTTTAAAAGGTATATTATTTTTCTTCGTTCGGAATAGTCGATGAAAAGTTTGCGCTGGCTTAAGGTGTCAAGTAATAAGCTTTCAAATTAAACTATTTAATACAGCTATTATCGCGGTTTTTTTAAAACTAGAAGGTATGATTTAAAATTAGTGAATTTCTCGAAGGCAAATGTAACTAGAAAATAGAAATTCATCATCTGGACAATACATATTGTTGATACTTTTATTATTATTTTATACATGATTGACATTTATATTACTTTTTTATTATTTTATACAAGTTTAAATTATTGTTGTATATTGTTTTTATAATTTTGTACTAGATTGACATTTTTATTATTTTACACATGATTGACGTATTGTATATTGACATGGCCCTGATGAATTTAATTATTTTACTTATATTCTAAAATGCTTGACTGTATTGTTTGTGTACTGATCTTTTATTATTTGATTTTTTCATAAGAACTACTTATTTTAATTTCTACTACTTATATCATTGTTATGAATGTTACTTATTTTATATAAACTATGTACCTAATTAAATCTACTTAACACAATTTTAACGAATATTAAATAAAATATAATGTACCATTTGCATGCCATTAAGGTAGATTAAGGAGAACAATTGATAATCATGTTAACACCACTGTATATCCTTGATCAACAAATAAATGATTTGATTTGATTTGGTATAGGTGGATTCCCCTTCAGTTAAAAAGAAACTGAAATGTCGTGGTACGTGTAAATCTGAATAGTTTAATAATTTAAAAAGTTTAATAGCTTTTCATTGTGTCACATTTGCATAAACGTGTGGCGACTCCGCACAGACGAAGAAGTTCAGCCTACATTTAACAGATGGCGATACAATCGCACTTCACATGACGTCATACTATTCTGCATCGCACAAGTGAAGTTTACACAGCGACTGAGTATATATACAAGCTCCCGACATCAACCGTTGGGCCGCGGCCCGCCAGGCACGATCAACCAGCCTGGTCGGAGAATCCTCCCTTTGTGTTGGAGGGACTTCACACCCTGTTCCTCCACAAACATAAGTAATAAGCTGTTATGCAAAATGGATTGTTGAGTTTCAGTTCAAAAATAATGATATCAGACAAAGTTTTGTGTAAGAATGTCTTCCAGACGGAATTTCGGTTACGGTGGTCAATTTTTATGTAGACTGGCCATCTACGCATGAGGTATTATAGTACACAAGTATATGCGCAAACACAAGTGGACTCTCTGTTCCCTAACTTTCATATTCATAAGACGCCATGAGGTGACCGGGGAGAGATCAGACGCAGGACCAACGGCTTTCCGTGTTTTCTGAGGCATAGAGGTAACTCCGCTTACTTCCTAACTCTGGGCTACGGTTGACGATTTTTTAACAGAAAAATCCAATAACTTTTTCGGTGACCCAACCTGGGATTTCAACCAGAGACCTTACAAGACCAGCGTAACCCAGGCAGGCAGTCCGAGGATAGAGTGTAGTTAGTAAGTGGTAGGAACACCTATTTCACGGAGAGGTTCTACTTAAATGCTTGTTTTTATATGCTGCAAAACTGAGTAGACCTTTTATCTATTAATTTTAGTTTATTCTGCCTTTATTTTCGCCGTCAGGTTATTGTTCTATTGGTCAACGACTATAATGACACAAATTCTAAACAAATAGTGCCGCCATTTTTTTTTTTTTTAATTTTAGCGCCCGCACTATAATGTAGGAACCCTCCATAGTGGGACGCTCCTGCGGACTGCGTTCAGGGATAAGTCTGTGTACATCTAGTGCACGGGAAGATTTAAGTTTGATGTCTGGGAGGATTGAGGAAGATATTTAATATGTCACTGACAGGGAACGTCCTCTCGATCAGAAACGGTTGTCCGCTGGCCACCCGCGGTATAGTACAGGACGGTTCATGGTTGTTACCATCCACAACCACCTAGTAACCGTTAGGATACTGAGAGGAGGCGGGTAAAACTTGTCACTGACCTCAACAGGGTGTTGGATGACATATCCGCTTGGGGTTCATCTAACCTGGTTGAGTTCAACGGCTTGACACTGATGACGACTAGAAGACATCTATCTTCTCCTCGTCGTCACTGTCTCTGGACTGTAATTGGGCTTTCCATCAGGTCCGTTACAATCACTTTGCCGTGTCACGGAAAAAAAAAAACTTTTATTGCGACTGAATTCACAAACATGCAAACAACGGACAGATACACAGATATACTCGATAATTTTTTTTGTGGAATACCTTCACACGCATATATTTATCCCATGTTAGACTAGAACTCACAATACTCCGTGCAGAGGCAGTAGTAAAGCGACCACTTAAACCACATCAAACGTGCAGTCAATTAGGCTTTCGATAGCATTCAAAATCTATAATCCATGATATGGATAAAGATCCATGGCCATGATTTTCACCGATATTTCACTACCAACTCTTTAACAGGAACTCACTCCTTTCAGTAGCATCTAGCTTAGCTAGAAAGTTTAATAGAAATGTCATTTTATAGTAGGTAATTCAAACAGTAAAAATAAAATAAAAATAATAGAACGAAAAATAATAGATTTCCAATACTTTTAAATTAGTTTGCTTTAGATTCGAGCGCCAAGATGATGGTGTAGGTCGTTTAAAATGGCTTAAAACTTCTAAGATTTCCTAATATGAATATTTATATAATGGAATGAGTGAAGATGAATCTATTATCACATATGACCCATTGTACTTACTTAGCTTACCTACCTACATTCATTGTTATCAATGAAAACCATATGAGGAGTTTTATTTCTAAGAAGTATGTAGATAATTAAATACCAGTATGTAGTGTTGATATCATGCGTGTGTGTAAACAATCAAATTTAATTTGAAAGTATTATTTGAAAATATGTGCATATCAAATTTATCTTATCTTATCTTGTGTGGGGGCCAGTCAGTACAGACCGGCGACACTTCGACCCAGTGGGATCTTTTATGTCGACTTCCCCAATAACGACTGCCATAGATGTTCATGGCAGCCGGGACCGACGGTTTAAGGTGCTGTACGAGGCACGGAGCAGGCAATAATTGTCAATCAATACGCACATAATTTCGAAAAGTCATATAACTTCCGAAAGTCAGAGGTGCGCGACGTGGGTTCGAACCCGAGACCCTCTGCATTGTAGTCTGTTGGTCTCCCCACTGAGCTAACACTGCTCTTTCTGCCGATCAAAATAGAAACGTTGAATTGCTACCGTTTTAATATTACTACATAACTAGATAATATATCTTTTAAATATTTTATGTTACTAATTAGCGGACTTAGGCCCGGCGCTCATTGGCGGCACGGCATGGCAAGGTATTTTTAGGCGACGAATAAAAGTATAACCTAATCGTATGAAAATAAAGTTGAAATTTCAATGTTAACAGTCGTAAGTACAAAAACAATACCGCGGTATGCTTAGGCATGCCTTATCGGCTGCATTCGAAACGCTTCGGCATTCCTCGGAACGCTTTGTCAGTCTTCGGGATATCGCGGCAAGACAGCGCCCGCCCGTACCGCGCGGCCCCGCGCGCAACTTCAATAGATTAGCGTCGTTCATGCCGCCACGGCATGCCTAAAGATGCTTTGGTATGCTTAAGGACGTCGCGGCATACCTAAGGATGTCAGGGCATAGTTACCGCCAGTGTGCACTTACATGTAGGGATGCCGAAGGATCCCCTGCCGTGCCGTGCCGCCAATGTGCGCTGGGCCTTAGGCTACATAATTTACTATCCTAATCTTTAATGTTCTGGCTAATAGGCTTTTAAAGTGGCAATATCAATGAAGAAATTTAAGCAATTCTCAGTTTCTCTATGGCATTCATATGCCTACCACTGGTAAATATATTTATAAATTTGACATGAGTTTGCAAATAATTGGCAATGACATAAAGAAGTAAAATCATTTGAAACAATCCTTTACAATATTAACAGCGCTTATCAGTAAAAGTATGGTCATTTTTTTAGGCCGTTTAGTGAACCTTGAGGCCAGCGAAAACTCCTCATATTTTGCGAAAACTCTTCATATTTTAAGGAAGATTATATATAATTTAATTGAATAGCGTAAAATTATTTTAGAGAAAAGTAAATTATGGATTTGAGAAACCATCCATACAGCGACTTTCTCAGGTGTATATAGGTGTGAATAGTGCTAATTCAAATCTACACAGTGTGCTGACATATAGATATCTCTATACGTCAGCACACTGTGTAGATTAGAATTAGCACTATTTACCTTTACGGGATAAAGTCAAGTAAAGTCACTGAAGACACGTCCAATTAATCCGCCGAAATCGCAGTAAAAATAATAAACTAAATTATTGACGATTGCATGCAAATATAATAAACCGTTAATTGACTTGTGTATCTTCATGGGCTTTAGTAATTTCTTATTTCTTTTAATTACATTACTACTATTTTCTTGCCGGTACTTTCTTATTCTAAAATATCACGACAACTTACCAACTATCATACCCTGAATACTATATTTACATGAACTATTAAACGCTTTCAGTACATTTCTTAAGCCGTCATGGAAATCATGAGAAATCATATATTCCAGACAGTAGCGATAAGATGGGTGCTGATTGAAATTCCCTGCGTGGCCCGTTACCTTTGAATACTGAAACATATCACGCATGAGATGTATCGGGAGTTTTATTTGTTTTTTTGTTTTATTACACCACTTGATTTAAGTCGACCTAGTTTTGTAGTCGCATATATCTTCAGGAATTGATTGGAAGGCGCTTGAGCCTTGATAAAATCGATCAAAAGCTTAACCAAAATCTACAACGTATACGGGCGAGATTTTGATATTGGGAGATATTTTTATTATTTGCTATTTAGTAGCTTTGAACAATATCCTCTAAGTAAACAAGATGGCAGATACTTCTGTAATTTATTTATATTTGCTTTTTTTAAGACGTGGCGTGGGTGTTTTACAAATAATAATAATGTTTATTGTCACTTATAATATTTTTAACTATAGGCTCATATTTTAGATACATAAATGTACTTAAGGTAAACAAATACTAAAATCTTTATACATATATATAATTCTTCTGTACGTGTGTTGACAGTGAAATCCTCCTAAACGGCTGGACCGATTTGAATGAATTTTTTGTGTGTGTTCAAGTGGATTCGAGGATGGCTTAGATTTGTTATTTTTTCCTTTTTTTTCACCTGTACAGGACGACGTCTGTCCAGACAGCTAGTATCCATATAAATATTCAAACAACGGACACAAATAACACCCAAGCTCGGCAAAACCATTTGTAGATCACAAAAATATTCGTCCCGCGTGGGGATCGAATCCACAACACTCCGAGCAGCAGTATTGATGAGGTGACCGCTTTAACCATAAATATATAACCAACCGTGAATTTTATATTATTTATTTATCAGCTTATAATGTCCCACTGCAGGGCAAAGCCTTTACATACCTCTGTTATGTGCTAGTATGCATAACTCAACAGTGCTAGGTAATATATGCTGGTCGTAAATTGTTGTGTTACTTTGTATTAACAATTGTGAAGAGATAACATAAAAATAAAAAATAACTTAATCATGTAAAATAACCACAGCTATATGTCATGTCTACGGAATTAATAAATACATACGTAGTACATGCGTACTTATAAATCCCATCACCGATTTCTTTTAAACTTTGAGATTACAAAATATACTCATTAATTAAATCTTCAGAATTTAGTTTCTTCTTCTACAGTTTAAAACGTTAATTAATTACAATGCATCTACCATAATTTTTGTGCGTACCTAACTAATAGATGTTATATATGCGAATGTGAGTTTTTTTAATATATATAAATTTAATAAATATCCAATATACCCTCAATACATATTAATATCAAAATTAAATAACGTCGGTATTTGTCTGGCTGGAAACATTCCAATTAATGATGTTAATCTTGTGTTTCTCAAACAAGCGAATGTATATTCTTATGAGAAATAAATGTCTTAAACCTAAAAAAATAAAGACAGCTAAAATTAAAAAAAAACATTTCTACAAAATATTATTTTAAAATAAATTGAATGTCTATTTGAATATAAAATCATTTATTCATGTAGATGCTAAAAAACATATTCCATTAGTACAAAACTCTTATTCCCAATACTCAAGTGTATTATTGCAGAATAACGAGCATCAATATAATCGAATCATACAAAAACCAATTGAATACGTTAAAGAAAATACGTGCCGAACTCACGTATTGAAAACTACTTAAGACAAAAAAGTAACTATTTTCAATATAACTTGTGCAGTTATATTCGCATAAGTTGGTAAAGTATCCCTGACAATACATTTTTCTTCGAACTTCCAGTACAGTTTTGCTAAAGTTTTATTAAAAACGGGCCAATAACCCGTTTTCTACTCTGCGAGTTGCCAATAATCGGGCCACTCGAACTGCCTGGAGGGTTAAAAAAATTAACCAAACACTTTCGAGTTATGACTACTGTTCTGGGGATGGTATGGAGTGGATAGTATTTACGTTTTATATATTTACGATTTATTTAACAAGCATCTATTTGTCAGACTTATTTTCTTTATAATGTAGTCTAGTGGGAACATCGATGGACTGCCACTTAGGGCCTCGAGGTCAGCAAGGCAGGTCTCGCGTTCTATATTACTGCACACATCATACACTATAGAAGGTCATGTATTGATTAAAAAGTAAACTTCCGCTTGGTTGAACGGTAAAGCAAATCATCGTGAGGAAACTCGCACGTCTGAGACTTGGTGACGTGTAAAATCTACTATCAGAGGGATCGTGTGCTTGTTTGCCATTTATATGCCTTATACCAGATGACCAGTGACTCGTTTCTGTTGCCTTGGAATTGCTTCAGTGATGGCAAGAAAATACATCCATGTACATGAACGGTCATGAACGGTGGTACGTTTACCATCAGCTGGACAGGCGATAGCTCAGTGGAGAGACAAACAGACTGCAATGCAGAGGAACTGCAAAGAAGAACCCCCGTCGCGCACCTCTGACTTTCGGAAGTTATATGACTTTTCGTAATTATGTGCGTATTGATTAACAATTATCGCCTGCTCCGTGCCTCGGAGAGCACGTTAAGCCGTCGGTCCCAGCTGCCATGAACATCTATGTCAGTCGTTATTAGGGAATTCGACACAAATGATCCCACTGGGTCGAAGTGTCGCCGGTCTGTATTGACTGGCCCCCACAACAAAAACATTAACAACTGCCAATGATTATTGACTGGTGTCATAACTTATCTACCTAATATTGTAAAGAAGAAAGATTTAAAATTTTTGCTTTTTTTGTTTATCAGGATTTAAATAAAAACTACACAACCGATTTAAAAAATTCCTTCACCATTAGAAAGCTATATTATCAACGAGTAACATAAGCTATATTTTATTTTTTAAAAGTACTGTTACTTACATAACATACCTACTTTTCAAGCAAAGCCACGGGCACAAGCTGTCGACTAATAACAGGGTTAGGTAGTACTTTATTCGCCCTTCTTCAGTGTATGGTTGTTATAAAGCAATCGTCAGCAGACTATAAATTAGCTTCAGAATAGTAGTAAGACAGAGAATTTTCATGCTAATCACTTTTCTCAAACTTGCAAATCTAGGAACAAACTAGTTTGGCGCTCGAGATTGATCTAACGACTTTGAAAGATTTTACATATCTGGCGTCGAATCGTTTCGTCAGCGTTTCCGTATTATTTCTAAATTAAATATCTAAGCATATGACACATGACCCAGAAAAATGTATTATAGGTCTTCAAGTAAAATATCACCTAAACTTTAATGGTGTCAATTTCATTGTACATGTCACTAAATCGATATTGCGTCTTCACATTTCTTTTTAAGAAATACATTTTAGAAAAAAGGACCTGATTTAATATATTTTTGAAGAAGTAACTGTAGAATTCTTTCTTGATGTCATTGAGTCAAAGTGCAAGAAAGATGGTGCCTAATTTAAATTGACAGCAAGCGATTCCAATACCTATTTAATTTATTGAATGTGACGGTTCCAAATTGTATGATTTATTGATTTATATAATACTAGATTTTGCCCGCGGCTTCGTTCGCGTAAAAGTAGGTTTAGGTAACGTTATTAACAGTACTTTTTTTAAATAAAATATAATATATATATATTACTCGGTGATAATATCGCTTTCTAATGGCGAAAGAATTTTTAAAATCGGCAATCGAAGGCACATGTTGTTTGCCGTGCCATCATGTCGCACCGTAGCGCGCGTTAAGTCACCCATACCGCGCTCACTTGCTGCTCTCAACGCTCTCCTGCCGGCTATATTGCTGCTCGGCCGAATATATTGTTAGCGTGTCAGCGATTTTGTGACAGTAAGGAATGATTGTTTATGTGGATACCAAAATCCATATAATTATTTATTTGTTTTATATCTTTGTTTTAATTTTGTATTTGTTTTATGTTTTCCTATCTTTAATTATTGTAATTGGTGTACAACCGTTATAATTAAATACATTGAGTTAAATCGTTACAAGAGCAAATCTTTCTTCTTTACAATATTACTATAGACTAAAATACGATTGCTACGATGGCACAGCAGTAGTAAATATGACTGCTGTGCTGCTGTGTTAGGTCTTAGGTTCAAATCCAGGTCGGGACCAATGATCGCGGCAGTCGGATCGGTTGCAATCTCGCTCCCGGCCGTAGTTCAGTCTATGGTCCGGAGTGAGAGGTCGTGGAACGCCGTCGCCTCCTTTTGCGAGGATGTGATTTCCATCAAGGAGGCGGCGCCGGCGGAGCGAGAGAGGGAGCGCTTAAACCCTCTCCCCAACCGCAAAGCCGGGCTCCGGCGGGCACGAGATGATCTCCAGCCACCCTGAGGTTTGACCTGGGTGTGGCGGGCTTTGTGGGCCTCCCCGCCATCCGTTCAGCACCAGGTCCGAGAGGCGGCGTGCGCGTTCCCACGCGCGCCTTTGTGTCGAGTCCGTCTCCCCTCTAGGGTGGAGACAGTAGGGTTTATTAGTGAGTGAGTGCCTTTGGGTAGGTCTCTTCGCGTAGTGGCCTGCCGTTTTACATGGCGAGCCGAAACCTCGGCGGGGTCGCGACCGGATGCGAAAGTCATTCGCGCGGCCCCGTCGATAGAGGTTTTGTCGAGGAACACCGTGGTAAGTTTAATCGGTATTCCGGGAGGTACAGTATTCTTATTCCATTTTTTTTTTACCCCGAGCCCGACATAATCCCTCCGCCTGCCCCCGCGGAGGGGCACGCGTCAATGCATATTCGCATGTAAAAAAAAAAGATGTCTGGACCAATAAATATTATTGGGTTTGCTATCATGAAATTCTCAATAGCTTTACCTACTAACTCTGGACGGATGTTCCGCCAATGTGGGCGACAGCTAGTCATCGGATAATATCTGGGTGAAATCAATTATTAAATAAATGTCTACACCATCGGAAACAAAAACATAATATCAAAATTGTTATAAATCAGGGCATGTTTTGCTGAGTAAATAAAATAAAAGCGATGTACTAAGTTCGTAGCAAGTGGACATCATGTTTTTACACCCCTCTCTACTGGAAAAATTGTATTTATGCACTTTCAAAACAATTACAACGCAATGAAAAGGCTATACATCCTAACTAATATAAAAATATAAATGCGAATGTGAGTCTGTTTTCTTAGTTGTTTGTTTGTTTGTTTGTTACGCTTTCACGCCTTTCCTACTCGACCAATCATCATGAAATTTTGTTATACTAGACAATGGATTTTTTACACGCTGTCGGAGGAACAGACAAGAACATAAGGTACTTTCCATCCAGAAAAAAGGTACTTTTCTTGAACTGGCAAAACATGTTAATATGTTCTCGAGGCATAGAAATTTTTTGACAAAATGACCGTAAACACAAGTGAAGAAGCAGGATAAGTCTATTATATAATTGTAAAAACTCTATATATGTTCGAAGTAAAACAGTACACCTAGAATCGTTTACCTTTGTTAAGTTTCCATAGCACTCAACGTTTTCCGTTCTCCAATGAATGGGGAATTGATTTTTATATTTTTCGCAGCGAAAATGTAATTACTGATAGGGGAAAGGCGTACAAAATGACATAGGCGGGTTAAATGACACACTTACTTTTCTCCGAAACCACGGACGAATTAGTTCTGACGATTACGTGTAGGTGGCCGTTTAGTAACCTATCACAACCTGTCGCGTCGCCAGTGGCGTCCGTCTGGCCGTGTGAGGTGGACAGTTGTTTGTTTGATTTTTACAGTCACGAGTTTTACTCAGATGCGTTTTGTTTCTTCGTAAAAGTAAGTATTTCATACAGTTCATTTGTTTTTATTGGCGTTAGTTAATTGCAATCTTACTAAATTACGCCGAGAATGTGTAGAAATCTCAAATTTGTTATTACATTTTTAGTTATTGTTTTCTAATGTTTGAGTTTATAAAGTGGACAAAATGGCATACCCCTTGTTCGGGTAAAATGGCATAGTATGTCGTTTAACCCACCAATTTTCTTCTTCCAGATAATCGAACATCATGCCTCGCAATTATTCTAGAAAAACAAACCGACAACTTGGTTAAAGAGCCATCCAGGTAGAGTTGTTACTCACTTTCAAATAGGTGCGATACAAAGTGCAAAGTCCAAACTGCAGTCAATGGGTATCAAAACACAGGTCTCTGGCCTGTTGATCTAAACATATTTCCGGATTATTTGTTTGAGGCTGCTGAGACGACAAACATCCCCATGCAACAAGATCGGGTAGAGCCCCAAGAAGATTCGACGGCAGCAGTAAACTTATGCATACCCTTAGCAACCTCAGCAGGCCCATCTCAGGTTGAAGAAAGCAGTTCGACATCACTGATAGTTGCAAGCACATTAACTTTAGGCAACCCACATACACTCTCAGCAGCCTAATCTGGAGACACAGCTAATGCAATACCTACGGCAGCCACATCATCTAGGTCGATACTCCAAGACATGAATATCAATATTCCAGTCAGCGTACTATCTTCAGTGCCAAAAGGAGTGTATGTAGCTGGACAAGGTAAACGGAAACCACGAAAAAAACAAACAGTCTTGTTGATAACTTCAACGCCAAACATAGATAAGTCTAAAGAAAAATCCGCTCTTCCACCTATTCTAAAGAAAGGTTACAAAAGTTTTGGATTTTAGTTTGGACAGTAAAAATGATTTCTCTCCAGTACAAGCTTACACTGAAGCCAAAGATGATGATGAAGATTGCCCCTGCATTTATTGCAATGACCTCTACTTCAGGGCCAAACCAAGAGATTCGATTAAAATGCTTGAGCTGTAAAAAATGGGCTCATGTATCATGTGCATATGTTCCCAAAAAGACAAAGAGGCTTACGTATGAACTCTGCAAGTAATGAACTGATTTTCGCTGCAAACTTGGTATGCCATTATGTCCGCATCACGTATGCTATTTTACCCGCCTAGGGTGGACAAAACGGTTTTTGTTTGAGTTTTTAAAAATGATTAATAATTCTATTGTTTTCGTTTTAAGTTAATTGATCTCATTATTTCTAGCAAGGTAATGAACCAAAGAATATATAGCTACCTAAAATGTAAAAAAATATTAATAAATAAAGATTTTATGACTAATTATATAACTAGTATGTCATTTTGTACGCCTCTCCCCTATGAGTGCTTATAACGTGCGTACGTGCGCGCCCTCTATTGACAACAGACAGACACTTTTATATCTTTGAAATTTTACTTTGTAACGTGCCTTGATGATATTTAATCAAAAAGTTCTTACTATGCTTTACGCCATTTTACATATACATATACACCCGTACATAGTCTTAAAACTATATACCTGAAATGGTACACAGAGATGTATTATTTCCAGAATTCATAAGCCATGCTGACGTCGCATATAGGAGTCTATTCCCATCTGATCTGTAGTAGGCAACTATTAGACATGCAAAGGTCTTCAGTCCAAACCCAAGGTGCGCGTCTCTGACCTTTCGAAGTTACGTGCGTATTATATAGTTATTTATGGCTCACAGCATCGTGAGGAAACCTGCTTGTCTAAGAGTTTTCAGAGATATGTGAAGTCTGCCAATCCTCATTGGGCCAGCGTAGTGGACTATGGGCTAACCCTTCCACACTAAGAAGAGGTCTGTGCCCAACAGTGGGATAGTTTAATACAGGGCTGATATTATCATAATTATATTATCAAGCTTATATACCCGAAATAGTAGGCAGATAGGAATTAAACCTACATTCCAGCTGTGCTTCCATTGCATGTTATAGAAAGCGAGTCTATTACTATCTGCTAAATGGAGTTATAAACCCCGTGCTGGTAACCATTTTTTGATAGAAAACCCCAATAACAGTTTGCCTGAAACACCATGAATATTAATCATATTCACTACATCTGCGCCACCATAGCCGTCTATATATTTTAATGATACATACATACATATAGAAATTCACGCCTGTTTCCCAGAGGGGTAGGTAGATACTACAGATTTCCATTTGCTACGATCCTGACACACTTCTCTGGCTTCATTCACTTTGAAATATCCGTATATAGTAGATAAATTTTAATGAATAACATTCGCGTAAACAGAAGACAATATTATTCATTCACTTTCATAACATTCCTCATACACGCTCGCCGATTTAAGGTGCTCTTAACCTGGCCTTTATCCAGAACGTCTCCGATCTAATCAAGAAACGTTCGCCTAGGTCTTCCCCTTGCGACTGTTCCATTCACACTAGCCTTATAAACTTTCTTAGTCAGTCTGTTCTCGTCCATTCTTTCTACATGCCCAAACCAACTTAACATACCCTTTTCTATTCTCGTCACTATATCCACTTTTATGCCGCATCTCTCTAATCACACTATTCCTTTTTCTATCTTTCAGAGTCACACCACATATATTTCTCAGCGCACTCATTTCTACAGCATTTATTCTGCTCTCATGCATCTTTTGCCATACCCAACTTTCACTTCCATGCATAAGTGTAGGCACTAAAAGTCCTCTATGAATAGCCAAACATGCCTTTCCGGATACATTTCGACTGTTCATAAAAGCGCGTGGAGCGCCATTCACTTTATTGCCAGCAATCGTTCTTCTTTCAATATCTTCGTCATGTAATACCATCCCTTGTAAACAAAGTATACATACTCTTTCACTTGCTCCATTTGTTTTCCATCAATCATAATATTGCACATCGTCATGCACTCCTTCCTTTCAAATACCATTACTTTCGTCTTACATTTATTTTCATTCCTTTACTCTCAGCTAGATCGACAAATTGTTAAAATTAAGGCAAAACTGTTTACCAGTTATTAATTTATCTTCTTCTCCCTAGCCTTTATTATGCCCAAGTCACTTGGGCTTGGCTTTTCTAGTTTAACCGGATTTGACTGAATATAAATTTTTACACGGAGCGGCTGCCACCTGACCTCCGCAACCCGAAGGCTAACTATACCCTAAGGCTAGACCAGTGTCAGGATATTATAGGGCATTGACTTCCCAATAACGACTGCCATAGATGTTCATGGCAGCTGGGACCGACGGCTTAACGTGCTAACCGTGACACGGAGCAGGCGATAATTGTCAATCAATACGCACATAATTTCGAACAGTCATCTAACTTCCCAAAGTCAGAGGTGCGCGGGTTCGAACCCGAGACCCTCTGCATTGCAGTCTGTTGATCCCCCCACTGAGCTATCGCTGCTATATCTATTATTATATAAATGCTATATCAGTTATTAATCTATATCTACACTAATATAACTAAAACTATTCAACCGATTTTAATAATTCTTCCACCATTAAAAAACCTATATTATCACTGAGTAATAGGCATATAATATTGTCTTCTGTTTACGCGAATGTTATTCATTGAAATTAGTATGTTGTATACTACATGTTTATTTAACACATTATTACATAATTTAGAAATTATTACAATACTACTACTAATAAACTTTACTAATTTTTAAGCTAATTAAATTATTAAAACTATTTATATTTAAGTTTACACTTTCCCCGATGTTTCGGTATTAGGAAATATTAATAATTTAATTAGCTTAAAAATTAGTAAAGTTTAATAGTAGTAGTAGTGTAACAGTTTCTAAATTATGTAATAAAGTGTCAAATAAACAACGTGATAAAATCCTTATATAGTAGTTTAATTTTAAAAGAAACATAGGCGTATTAAAAGAGGAAGTATTGATACCAACATAACATAACCCAAGTTTACGCGAGCGACGTTGCGGGTAAAAGCTAGTCAATACATAAAATGGCTTCCCATGTCATTTTACGGACAAATAGTGTGTAAATCTATATGTGACGTGACATCGTTACTTTTACTTGCCTTAAGCCGCTTCTAAATGGGCAATATGTTTTCAGCAATATGTGGCTGCAATGATTTCAACCATGGCCAGTTCGAAAACATTAGACCATTTTACCATAATATGGCTGTTATTGCCGACCACTATATTAAAGCCACATATTGTAGTAAATACAATGTTCTATTAGAAGCGCCTTAAATGTCGACAGCACTGAAATCTTAACTAATATTATAAATGCGAAAGTGAGTTTGTTTGTTTATTAGTTTGATACGCTTTCACGCCTTAAGTCGGCCTCGATGGCGTAGTGGTTAGTGTAACCGACTGCCACGTCTGAAGTCGCGGGTTCGATTCCCGCTCAAGTCAAACATTTGTGTCCATGAACATGGATGTTTGTCTTGGTCTGGGTGTTTCTATGTATACTATGTATATATTTACAAAAAAAAAGTATATATGTATGTTTATCCATTGTACAAGCTCTGCTTAGTTTGGGCTAAATGGTGTTGTGTGTATGTGGTAGAAGATTCTATTATATTATTATTATTATATTAATTACTCGATCATCATGAAATTTCGCATACACGTTGTCTTGGTACAGAATAGGACATATGGTACCTTTTATCCTAGAAAAGTATTGTTACTAAACTAACTTTATCTAACCTACATTTACATTAGCATGAATATAAGGCTCTAGTATAAATATAAATGTAACTCTATGTAAAGAGATTCTATACAAGTACCAACGTAATGTATAGCGAACCAACCGCTTCTATTCATCGGGACATTATAAAGTGCAAACAGTTTGCACAGAGCTCTACCAATAATAATTTTCATTAAAATCCTCGGTAGTTAATTACCTGTAGGGTAGTAGAAAGTTTTACTGGGATATAAAAAGAACTGGATAAGTTATCTCAAAGTTTATATTTTATGTTATACACTCTGTACCTACGTATAAAATTACTGTTCAGTTCTTGTGGCTCGTAGCGTGATATTAAACAGTCCATATTAATTTTGGAAAAAGTTGCTTTCTTGTAATGAAAGAATTATTAAAATCGGTTCAGTGGTTTCGAAGTTTATCGATTACAAACAATCAAAAAAATCTCTCAGTATAATATTAGCATATGCTAACTACTATTCCCTTAGTTCCATAGTCCGATGGGATGGTAAAGACAGACACGATGAGACAGAGAACTATACTGTACCAACGGATGTATGTGTTACCTAATATATGGAAATAAAAAATTGATACCTACCTAAGACATTTGCTAAGAATTTGTAGCTAGGAAAATAATAAAAAACTAATTAGAATGTAACTCTTTATCGTCGGAAAAACGTTTACCTCGAACATCTTTCTTAAGGTTTAGGAACAGAAAGTAATCACTAGGGGCCAGATCTAGGCTGTAGGGTGGATGATTGATTTCTTCAAATCCGCATGCCCGCACAGCAGCCTTAGTAACGCGCCCTGTGTGAACCGACGCGTTGTCGTGAAGAAGCGTCTTGCTTCTTCACGACAACGCGCCGAGAAAAATACTTCGAAAATTGACCGCAGGTGTCTACCTGCGGTCAATTTTCGAAGTATTTTTCTTTTACTGCCTCCTTTAAATTACGTAGGGTGTTTGCGTAAGATGCGGCAGTAATACTTTAACCGTTTTTTTGTGTACTCAATCAGTAAGATACCCTTAGAATCTCAAAACAAATATGTTTAGAGTATTGAACTCTTGGCTAATGAGCCATGAGTTCAATACTCTCTCTACCCCGTCTAAATTTACTAAATCACTTTTGAATAGTAGATAATCAAGGAGCAGAATCTTGGTGAACAGCCACCATTTCTTTGTGAATAACTTTTTGAGTCTTTCCTTGTTTTGTAAGGAATTTTATCACAGCGCGATGCTTGATTTTTTTCAACATTGTCGCATCTGTCATCGTAATTGCCTTTTCGTAATGATATCTTGAATACTAATGGTGACAATTAAATAAAATTTTATACTTATACCCTCAAAGGGTGTCTTTAATTAATGAGATAATTTAATTACCCTCATCATTAGTATATCACCCCGATACCTAGAATACATTGAACGCCCCTCGTAAGTTCGATCATCACACGTGACAATATTTTGTATCATCATAATTTTTCTTGCTATTCTGGATATTAATTATGTATATTAACACAATATTTGTAAAGTTGTCTTAAGTGGGATTTGCCTTTTCAATAATATTTTAATTGTTCTTTCAAGGGTTAAATAGATAACCATATAATATAAGCCTAATTTCAACGGATTTTGTAAATTTAGCGCTGACATAACGCAAATGCTAGTAAACTCTTTTCGAATAGGTGATCCGCTTTTAAATGGATTGGGTCGTTAGCTGTAGGTGCTCCTGAATGTATAGAGCAGTGCCAATATGTGAGGATGTCATTAATTCAGGGACTAGTAGCATGCAGTTCTTTCGAATTCGTATTTAGTATTCCGTACATCTGTAGCAAAAATTTTACATCAGGTTTTTAAAGGTTACTTCATATGCAGTACGTTTTATTTTTACTAGATTTTTGATGTGACATTGTTATACATTTTGGTTTCGTTATTATTGTGGATTTTTTTATTTTTATATATTATATTTTTTTACTTTTTATAGGTTGTAGCACCAATCGCAAAAAATATTTTTGGTCTTAAATTTGTTTTGATACCTAATGCTTTTGATTTCGTTTTATTCGCTTAATTTCGTGTATGATTGTATAAAAATAATATTTCTTAATTTTGAGTAAATTTCTTTATAAAGTCGATTGTGTCGATGTTAAAGTACATTTTTATTTATGATAAACGGTTCCCCAAGTTAATTATTGAGAGTTTCAGAGGTATCAAGTCCAATTGCTGAATTTCGGTTATGTGAATTTTCAGCTATAAAATGATACTTTCTCGGGTGCGCCAGCTTATTTGTAGCATCACAAATTGGCAACAGGAACCCGTCCTGTGGATGTTTTTTTAAAGCTGATGAAATAGACCTATGAATCAAAAAAGGTTTTACTAGAACTATCTAGGCAGTTGCCTATACTGTTGTGTTTTGGGTAATCTGACGGAGCTAATGACCACGGACCCTTTTTATTTAATTATTATTGCCTGTCAAAACGACTACAATCTGCCTGATGGAAAGCAGTTGTGTAGGCCACGAGCAGAGCACTTCACACCACGTGAAGTGATGCCGAGGTTTCTACTTTGACGGCCTAAGGTGGTACTTTTACACGCTCCACATGCCTTCAAGACCCAGGATCGAAAGAAGAATGAAATACATGCATCTGCATAGAATTTAAAATTTTAACAGTTCGGCAAACTTATTAATGCGGCTTGTAATCAGCTCTCACAGTTAAGGGTGTATTCTTCCACGATCTTCTTTGGATCACTGAGATGGCCAGCCCAGCACGCGTTGTTCTAGATGAACTTATTTTATACCACATCTAGTAATCCTATTAAACAATACGTCCGAAGATGGTTGGAATTCATTAAATTTTCTCATTTGAAAGCGTCTCGCGGCGACACAGTTGCAAATGCATCTCGCTTCATTTAAATTTAATTATGTCAAAATATTTGTAAAATGTGTCACATAAACTTATCTCAGAGACAGTGTAAACGAATATTCATTTCGTAAATTAAATAAATAGCTTTTCTTATAAATGAAAACCGTTGTCATGCTTACTGCTGCACTCAGAGACATTAAATGATGATTTAAGTGGAAATGCTGCCATTGTTTAATACATACAAATATATTTCTCCTTATTCTTCCTAAATAATGCCATGCCGTCAGACCAGAAAATAGATATAATTAATATATTGTTCTTTTTTATAACTATTTTATAATTTTCCTTATTTTTTAAAATTACTAAATTCTGTACATTATACTGTTGTTTTAAGACACACAGTAAAAATATCAACGAAACTGATTAAATAAAAACACATATTAGCTAGAATCTTCACGGATTGTTTATGAAAATCATATTCATACGAATTCTTTTTGAAGAAGGTAACACAACACATACGCGGTGATGATTATGTAAATTTTCTAAGAACATTTTCTTTGCTTGTTTAATGCCAACGTTTCCTCTTAAGTGACGTTAAGGAAGTTAATATTTAGACAAGGATATTTGGAAACCTGGACTTTAGCCAAGATGTCCTCGATGTGATCAGAGATTGATTGGCGCCTATCCCATACACTTTTGCTTCATATATTTTCCATTTATGCTTTGCGCATCTTCAGACCACTACTGCAGTACTCCTCTTCAATTTGTGTCACTATCTCTCCATTTACACAACGCCCTCTCGTAACAATAGTTTCAGCAACGAAGCATAGTTTTTAATCATAGACGTGCCCTGACCGTACTTAGATCATACGAAAAATAGTCAAAACCAAAAAGAATGATTTCGCACATTAGAAAAACGATAATGCACAATGTTTAATACGAGTGAGCGTGGTATCACTAAATTTTAATTCAGATTTAAAGTCGGCATTGTGTATCAGATGAGAACTAAACGTCCATAAAATTGAGTATATTTAAACCTAGTAGGGTGTATCTATGATGTAATCTTTGGACAAACCTATATTTTCGTGCTTACTGTACAGCATGCAGCATTTGAGAGGTATCCTTTGAGAGAAACCGATGTTACGATAGCCAGTGATTATACAAATGGTGCTACTAATGGCAAGTAAATTCTAAAAGCTAGGGCAGGAATATTAGGTAGCTGACTGATATTCGATGGCGCTGTTATTATGAGGATTGATAAAATCAGTGTAAAATGTATGTTACTGCAAATATGAATAGACGAAGACTTATTTTTATCATTTAAGCAGAGTGTGTGGCAGTCTTCAAGGAACTGCACAGATATCATAGGTAGTGTTTTAAATGGTCGCCTCATCACTGCCACCGCGCCGAGTGTTGTGGGTTCGATTCCCACACGGGACAAAACTTTGTGTGATCCACAAATGGTTGTTCCGAGTCTGAGTGTTCTTTGTGTCCGTTGTTTGAATGTTTGTAAAGTCCCTCGCGACACAGTAATTATTCCTAGTGTGGGAGATAAAAATAGGAAGTCAAATTGCCGGCTTACTTCACCGCCATAAAAATTTTCTTTTGCAAAATCGAAGAACACTTGCACGTTACTTGCGTTTACTACTGGTACGCCACCAAGGCACCTCTATAGTACATACATATCCATCCAAAACTTAAGTGCTTTTAGCTCCTTATAAGTTTCAACTATCACAACTTCTGTCAGTTGATCGGTGTACCTTCTTCTTGGTCTTCCCCTCTTCTTTCTTGATTCCATCTTCCCTTCCATTATATTTGTGATGAAATTATCACACATAAATAGAACATATATATGTAGAAAAGTATATTCGGAGAATAAACAAAGCCACCATGGTAAATCTGTCCATTGAGTCGGATCTCCTGCTAAGATTAGGAACGTAAGTGAAATTGTAACGTTAATCGCCTAGGCGCCCGTCGAGCGCGGGCGCACGTCACTAGCCACCACTCGCGACTAGCGGCGCCGGACTATATAAGGAGAGGACGGTGTCAGACGAGGACCTCTTCCGGCCGGCTTCACTTCTCAAAGCTAAGTGTCCTGATTCCTGAAGGACCACGAAGCAAGCCTTTAGATGAACCACGCCCTGATTATTGTCGCGTAGGAATGTTTTATTGTCTATAATTATTCTTTAGTAATATATTAAAAGTGTTAATCTACATCTCATCTTTGATTAATCTCTAAACAAATTTACCTTAAGACACCACGCCCCTACGGCCTGGCCTGTTCTTTTATGGATCGATCAAATCCCTAGTTAATAACCTCACTAAATATTACAAAATAATAATGTGCATTATATTTCGCCTAAAACAGTTACGGATGTACTTTTTGTTGTTTTTTTCTGTTATGTTTTCCTTTACAGCCAATACCATAAAAATACTTTCAACTTTGATATTAAATGTTTCATGGGATAAACAATTTGCTTTGTAAAATAAAAAAAAACAGGACAAATATTTTTTTGTTGTTTCATACATTTTATCACATTACTTGTATTTCTTTCAAGAAAACCAAGGCTTTTTATTGCTGATGTGACAAACTAGTTTTGACGTCATGGATGGCGCAGTGGTTTACAGGTCGCCTCGTCACTCCCACTGCGCCGAGTGTTGCGGGTTCGAACCCCATACGGGATAAAAAGTGTAATCCACGAATATTTGTTCCCAGTCTGGGTGTTCCTTATGCCCGTTGTTTAAATGTTTGTAAAGATCGTGAGGCAGCAATCTTACCTAATGCGGAAGCCGAGTTTTAAGAATAGAATCGAATAAAAACACCTTACAAGTCTGATAGAAAGCGGTATTTGCAGTTCATATATGGCTGTATTTTCTTGACATCACAAATGCAATTTAATTATTATATACTAGTGACCCGCCCCGTCTTCGCACGGCTAGAGTAAAACCTTAACAATTTATACACGTAAACCTTCCTCATAAATCACTCTGTCTATGTGAAAACCGCATGAAAATCCAGACAGACAGACGGACAGACGCGGCGGGAGACTTTATTTTATAATATGTACTGATGATATAAGATTTGGTTATAAGTGGTTACGCATTTAACTTTTAAGATATTGTTACACCCAGTGCCATCCCTCGGCATTGTGGAGAAGACTCGGCAGTTCCGTCTAATAATTTATTACAGTGCCATCTATTGAAGTCTTACGTAACTACGTAGTTCGTTGGTACGAGTAAAGTAGAGTTAGTAGAGCCTCGCTGATTTCAACATGAATGGGCCGGCTCGACCGGGGAAGGACTACCCTCTCACAGAATATCAACGTGAAATAGTAGTATTCCTGCTGTTGTGTTTCATTCGATGAGTGAGAGTGCCGGCGGCCCAATCACTCACTTTCCCCCTTCCCGCTCCTTCTCCTTCCCACTTCCTTTCCTAAAGGGTCGGCAACGCGCAAGTGATGCCTCTGGTGTTGCAGGCGTCTATAGGCTACGGTGACCACTTACAATCAGGTGGGCCGTATGCTTGTTTGTTACGTTTGTTGTATAAAAAAATAAAAAAAAGATAGAACGCTGGCACATTCTCGAATATTCTTATCCCTCGAACCCAGCACGTAACAATATGATATGTTCCGTATCCTTAGTATAACGTAATAACTGACGGCAATCATCCTAAATAAATAAAATTTCAAGAAACTACACTCCGTTGCGTAAACTGCATGTGATATTTTGTTAGCATAAGTCAATATTCTATGAAAGGTTATTAATCAAGTATATTTCTTGGAGGTTAGCAGTTTTCTTAGACTTTTAGACCCTTACACCACTCTGTCTGTACAGTATAAGGCAAAGTCCGATAGACTGAATTTCGGTCACGACGGTCAAACTTAAAGGGGACAGGCCGTCTGCGCAGGTATAGTGCATGTATGATGTGTGTGCCCAAACACAAATTCAGTTTCTGTTACCTAACTCTTACAATCCAATGGGATGGCAATCCGACACGATCAGAGAGATCAGGCGCAGGATCATAGTGCAATCCGGGGTATGAGGGCGTACGACACCGCCTTACTAAGTGCTGGCTGTTACTGAAGATTCCTTGCCAGAAAAAGCCAATAATCCATTGTTGGCTCGACCCGGGATTTGAACCCCAAGATCTCATGCACAGCAGCCGCATACACTACCGTTGCGCCACCCAGGAGTCTAGTATACCCCGCGGGTCAACGACTACCTTCTTAAAAGGTCTCCTTGTTCTGTCAGCATACCGTCTCAATGAGAAGCCCTAATCATCATAGGAGCAAAAGCTAAGGTTGTTTTTTTTACAATATATGTATGTAGGTACTTTCACAGTCAGGTGATTTCAGTTTGAACGAAATGCCAAGTGAAAACTAGGATCTCGCCTTGCTTATCTAGATCATTAGTTGAGCACAGCGCTTATACAAAATTGACTTTACCGTGTTAGGTAATAGATAAGGCTTTAAACTTCATCGAACATCGACATCGAAAGGTCATGAACTGCAGCCTCGCCCGTTGCATTGACTCTTACTTTACGACGTACTCATACATTGACTTTAAATTGCCCATCCTCTAACTATAATTGCTGTAAAAAATGTATATACTACGAATGATAGAATCACTCAAAATCTACTTATTCACTGACTGTACTAGTAAGCCAAATCAGTGAACCAGGTAGCTAGAGAACTTCTCCCCAAAACTCAAACCAGATGATAAAATAACAAACATTAAATGCTTGTTTAATTCTTAACAGCTACCGTGCAAAGTAAGCTAACATAAATTACATGCCATCAATATTCCGTCACTTAATACTATTACAAAGTTTTAAGAATTTCAAAGTATGATGAGTATTTGCATATTCCTTAAGGAGGTCGTCGTGCATGTAAACTTGGGGCTTTTAATTGGAATTTTACCATCGCTCTCCGAGGCGCGAAAGTTTCAGCGCAGACCGGGATCAATTTCCAATTCTGAGTATTCTATTCGCGTTCCCTAGGATCTGTAGGGGTGGGAACCGACGATGAAGTTATATCGATAATAATTTTTTGAATTGAAGTACTTCAATATTATCCGTCGGAATTTAGGTACTTAGAACTCTTATGAACGTTAATTAGCCACTGGCTAGCTTTATTCATGGCGGTAAAATTAACACGATGTGGTGCATGTAGACGACACTAGCTGCTCCGCTGGGCTACTTGCGTGAATAGTTCACGTCAGTCTTTACACGACGCACAAAACCCGTGCGAGCACATCAATTTGTGTTGCGCAAGCTTGATAGCATGTTCAAGAATTATAAAGTTTATGACAATAAAACGAGAAAACATGTAAGTAGAACGAATTTATTACAAATCACAAGTAATAAATAAATCATTTTACTAAAGCACCAGCTCTTCTGACTCCAGCAGCAATACCTTGCCAAGTCTCATGGCAGACCTGCTCAATATAGACAGGATCAAGATGGAAACCTGCAAAACCAAGTCCGAAACCAGGCAGCTCATAGGTGTAAGAAAGAGGAACTCCAATAGAATGAGCATAGTCTTCCGAAGCGCCTGCTGCACCATACTGGATGACGTGCACGGAATTTCCAACTTCGTAAAGGGGGAAATTGGGCAAAGCTACGGCATGGATAGCATTAGCCATAGCGATACCCACGGTGTGAAGAGCCAGAGCGTTGTGAGAGAGGGAACCGTCATGTCCCCAAGGGTACAAGATCATACTGCCGTAGCTATGCATGGTGAGGTAAAGGGCAATGCGATGCAGATGCTCATGAAGGAGATCTCTGACGGCACGAGTTTCAGATTCAGAGAAGGCTCGGTTTCCGGCGTATGTGTCACTGCAAGGGGTGTTGCTGGTACCCACGGTGTTCCAGAAGAAGTCGTAGTTACGGTTGCCGTCAACTCCGGGGCAGAAAGAACTGAGGGAATGTGTGTCGGTGGAACGAGTCTTACGCCAGAAACGGTACTGAAATTTGAAATGTGGTTTCATTATTATGTACGGGAAGACAAAAAAGGAAGCTGGTTATGTGTTTTCATTTATGTTTGTGAACGATCAAAAACTCAGAAGCTTTAAAGTCCAGAGACTATCGAAATACTGTGTGTAAATGAAAAAAAAAAGAAATATTAAATGTTTGAAAAATCTCAGTAGCAGAAAGTCTAAAAATGTGCCATAGTCTTGTCCCCTGTTACATAGGACCTAAATATCTAGTAAGTACAATGTATAAGTAATGTACTTCTACTTGACGCATCTTGAACACACAGGCCTTTGTCTATGTGTGTTTTTCTATCCTCACTATCTGTTCTTTTTCTTTGTAACAACAGATCGACGTGATATTGATACTGATCAGATTATTTGCCTAGAGCGAAAAATATATAATAATCTGTAGAACATGGTTTATGGATCTGCTATCCATAAACCATGTACTACAGATTATTATATATTATTATATATTTTTCGAGGGCTACTTGAAGAAGAACCGTGGTTCCCTATGTCGCCTAATCTATTAGTCAACACTCAGATCTCAGAGTCAAAGCACGATGTTTTGTTTATTACGTCTGGATTCCAGATATTTGACTCAATAATTATCGCCTTCTTTTACCGTGAAGGAACATATCATGACGAAACCTGCATGTCTGGTTGTTCTCTAAAATATCTAAAATCGGCTTACCCGTGCTTAACTCTTACTGGATTATGGCCGGATTTTTATACTCAAAAAGCCAACCAGTAGTGGGACAAATTATAGTCCCAACTTGACAGTCCGGACTATAATTTCTAATATCTTATAATATACTTACAGAGGTAAAAGAATGCACATAGCCATCAGGGTTGACAACGGGCATAAGGATCCAATCATAGTTATTCAGAAGATCAGGCTCAGTGACATCTTCTGTCAACTTCTTGATGGCCCAGGTGACAGTGGGAGGTGATATCCATTCTCTTGAGTGAATACCGCCGTCGATGAAGATAACTGGCTTGCTTTGGTCCTGGAAGTTGGTTGTGGAGATCTTCAAGTACAAGATAGGACGACCTTCGAAAGAGTTACCAGCGGAGTGCAACGTCGCTACGTTGGGGTATCTGGCCGCAATGTCTCTAACGTAGTCATAGATCTGGAAGCAATTGTAAATATTAATACATTATAGTTCCAAAACCATTTTGGAAGAAAGAAAGAAAGAAATATATTCGATGTACCGAATATTAATATTCAAAATTAACACTACTTTATACAGATTTTATAGCAGCTTATTAGAAAAACAGTATATTTAAAATACTTTGAAACTACTAATATTAAACTATTTAAATTATTTTACTATACAGATTAATATTTTCGCCGAGCGACGTTTCGGTGTCTATATAGGAACCATGGCCATAATCTAATATGTAATGGCCATTGTTTAGACAAAGGATTTTGAAAATTTCATGATGATCGGTTAAGTCGTTGGGACGTGAAAGCGTAACAAACACACAAACTCATATTCGTATTTATAATATTAGGTACTATTGTGTCTGGCCACCAGTGTGCCGCTGCGACTTAATAAGTTACATATATTATTTAAATTACTAACCACGTCAAGTTCTTGGTAGTTATCGTAAGGCACCTGCCTTCCGCCGTTTCTGGCAAAGCTCTCCAGCTTCCTGGCAGCGATGAGCTGATCATCAATGTCGAGTTTGCTAAAAAAGAAATTAATTTTAATATACTAACTCATTTTGTTTAAACAAACGATATTGAAGTGAAGGCATTTTGTTACATATGTAGTTTAGTTCCAGTATGTCTAAAAGAATACATAGAATTGTAATACGCCTACATTTTCAATTACGTATCAATGAGCATACTATAAATAGCATAAAATGAATATTTTGATAACAAATTTTATTAATGATATTACAAAGATAAGGCATAAAAAAACAAATTGGCTATATATATTTTGCAAGCTAATTATTTTATTATTATTATTATTACTTTTTATCAACTTAGACATAACAATATTTTTATTATAAAATAATCCTATAAATGTATAAATATATTGACGCCAAACGGCGAAATATAGCTGTACGAAATGTTTGTTATTAACCAAATATTATGTTAACACCCATTGTAATCTTATTCGCAATAAGCCCATTGAATTAAATTGTATTGAGAGCAGCGATATCTCAGTGGGGAGACCAACAGACTGCAATGCAAAGGGTCTTGGATTCGAACCCACGTCGCGCACCTCTGACTTTCGGCAGTTATATGTGCGTATTGATCGACAATTATCGCCTGCTCCGTGCCTCGGAGAGTAGTTAAGCCGTCGGTCCCGACTACCATGAACATGTATGGCAGTCGTTATTGGGGAAGTCGACACAAAAGATCCCACTGGGTCGCAGTGTCGCCGGTCTGTACTGACTGGCCCCCACACAAAATAAGATAAATTGTATTGACTTTTCCCTATTATGGTTTTAGGTACAACCTTAAAGGGGGCGAGCGTATAGCCATCTACTTCTACTTTAGAATTCAAAATCAAATCAAATCATTTATTTACAAACTAAGTGTACATACATTAGGTCTTAAATACTTTATAATAGTTACTTAAAACTTAGCGGGCTTTTACAGCCATGGCAAATTAGAGTGCACTGCAAAATATTATTTATTTATAGCTATTTTACATAAAACATAAATTATTCTAAACAAAGCCATATACTTAAAGTTATAAAGCATATTAGTATTCATGTAAATCGCCATATTAGGTATTATTATTCGAAGGCTCAAGCTCTATCCACACATATCAGGACCGTGCCCGGGACGTTACTAATACACTGAAGCTCCGTCGCCGTCCCGGCCCGGGCACGGACGTGTGTGAACGAGTTCATATAAAATGTACACACCGATATTTTTTTGAGCCCGTGCCTGGGCTCGGTCCCTCCACGTCCCGGGCACGACCCTGATGTGTGTAGATAGACCTACATGTCCTTTTACTTAGGTATGTATTTGTTTTTATAAGTAAGTAAATATGGCGTGTTTATTATTTTTATATTTTCACGTATATTCACGTTGTTATTAAGAGTTTCTTGATAGAAATACATTTTGACGGATCCGTGTTATTCTGTAGGGAAATTGACAGTTTTAGGCATTGAGTTAATAAATATGTATTACGTACTAGAGGAACCATTTAAATTTTTTATAATATGAATAAGAGTGATGGTATTTATTCACTTCGCCGATTATTGCAATGACACGTTTGCATTTTTTTGAGTTCGACAAACGCTTATACAACATCTTTGTTCGTCTGTCTGTTTGTTATACAAATTTCTACTCAAGAACCGTAAAACCTAGAGACTTGCGATCAACGCCATTTGACTCAGGATAGTCGATATCCCCCGAAATGACTATGACCTTTGACCTCTGACATTTGTATATTACTTGAACCATTTTTTCGAACTCAGATTTACAGCAATTCATTGCCGTTTTTCAATAGTTTATATTTGGAGCATGTAATTTTATTTATTAGGATACTTCATTAATATTGCACTCAAACAAAAAGATTACGTAAGTTAGCGAGCTTGCACTATAAAGGAGTCTGCCTACTATACCGTCTCATACCATGACCGTGCTAGGAACGTATCAGACACGAAAAGCAACACGATACGCCCTGCTATAGGAACTGCTGGTCGGTAATGGAACGGTCTAGCGGGCATAGTCTTATACATTTCCTTACAAAGAATATTTTTTTGCCTGACACGTTCCTAGCACGGTCATGATATGGAAGGGGTAGTGGGCAGACGTCTTAATTCATGTTCCAAAAAAATTACTAATATGTGTAACCGTTCTAATAAATAGTATGTAATAAATCAATGACAGCAACAGTAAGAAGCGATAGCCCAGTGGGAAACCGTTGGACTGCCACGCAGAGATCTCGAGTTCGAACACAAGGCGCGCATCTCTGACTTTTCGAAGTTATATGCGTATTAAATAGATAATTATCGCTTGCTTTAACGGTGAAGGAAAACATCGTGAGGAAACCTGCAATGTCTGAGAGTTCTCCATAATGTTCTCGAAGATATTAGATTATAGATTTTAAATTATGAATGTATTTATTGACAGCCGTGTTTGATTATTTGATTATCTTTTTTTGTTATTTTAATCTTTAATTTGGCATTATATTTGTGTGTTTAATTTTAAATTGTTAATTATCATTTATTATAATTATTTATTGAATTATTTTATCTTGATATGTCATGAATTTAATTTGATTTGATATAATTTTTGATTTGGTATTTTATAATTTATTGTTCTTAATGTATTTATTTAAATGTTGTATCACTTTTACTATAATATTTTTAAAGTTGGTCTAAATAACCTTTCTGACATACACACCGCATACTTCTTTCTTTTTACTTTTCTTTCTAAGCTCATCTAATTGTACATGCAGTGGCAGCCTTAAAAGGTTACGCAACCAACTAAATCTTGTCATTGTATTATTTTATTTGGATTGTTGTTGTAATCACTGGTGGTCCTAAATAAATAAAATAAATAAAATAAATAAAATAAATAAAATAAATAAAATAAATAAAATAAATAAAATAAATAAAATAAATAAAATAAATAAAATAAATAAAATAAATAAAATAAATAAAATAAATAAAATAAATAAAATAAATAAAATAAATCAAATAAATCAAATAAATAAAATAAATAAATAAAGATATGTGAAGACTGCCAATCCGCACTAGCGTGGTGGACTATGGCCTAGCCCTTCTCTCACTGAGAAGAGGCCTGTGCCCAGCAGTGGAACAGTTTAATACAGGGCTGATATTATTATTATAATGAATGCAGCATGGAATCTAAAAAAGCCTGTATACTTCAATAATCATAATAATATGATTACAAACACATACACATAAGTGCGTTGTAAATAGCTAGCGAAATTAAGTTTTAGTTTATCTCTGCTTACTCCTTCGTGAAAACACAAACGTACACTACTTCGGTGTTTCCCGAGCGCTATGATATGTCCTTCTTCAAACGAGGTTTAAAGAGAGTTCTTTCCTCACGGTAGGCAGTGGCTTTGCAGTGTCCTGACATTGCTGAAGTTTATGAGCAGCGGTTACCACTTTCCATTTATTTATTTATTTAAAGGCACATCTACAGATTACAAATTATGTATGAGAATAGAATATGAGTTCAAGGTTACATGTTAATTTGCAACCCGATTATCGGCGTGCACAACATTTAACAAATAATAGTAATAAAATAAGGCAGCATCACAAATAATATTACATAAAACAAAACGTTGAATAAAAAAAATAATGTCGGGGCAGGCCACTTGCCCGTGTGCCACCAAAGGCAATAAAAAAATGTTTATTTATTCAAATGAATCTAAAGTATTACGTAACTCAACAAAACTGCCTCCATTGCGCAGCGTTAGTTAGTTCATCTGCTGTGAATGAGGACCCGGGTCCAGCCAACAAAAAAAATCTTAAGTTTATCTGTTAAGAAACTTCAATAGCAGCTCGGAGTTAGGAAATTGGAGATGTTAGACATCCCCGTGCCTTGCAAAGTACGTTATGCCGTTTGTCTTGCGCCTGATCTTTCTCCGGTCGTGTGAACCGCCCCATCGGATCATGAGAGTTAGAAATCAAAGAGTGTAGGTACTTGTATTTGCGCACACACTTGTGCACTATAATATCTCCTGCGCAGGTGGCTAGTGTCCGTTAAGATAATACCATAACCGAAATTTGGTCTGAAGGACATTATAAAGTATTACCAAATATCATATGGCGTCGGCCTCGATGGCGTAGTGGTTAGTGTAACTGACTACCACGCCTGAGGTTGCGGGTTCGATTCCCGCACAAGTCAAACATTTGTGTGCATGAACATTGATGTTTGACTTGGTCTGGGTGTTTTTATGTACATATAATATGTATTTATTTACAAAAAATAAATAGTACATATGTATGTTTATCCATTGTCTAGTACCCATAGTACAAGCTCTACTTAGTTTGGGCTAGATGGTGTTGTGTGTAAGTGTAGAATATTATTATATTATTATTATATAGAGGATTTCCTATTTATTGATAATTTGTTATTTGGATTAAAATTTGATACAAGCCATAAATCTATCAATAATTATCAATATATATAAATGATTAATTATAATCAATTGATAGATTTATGGTTTGTATCTTTCGCATTATCAGTATCCGTTCTTAATTTGTCATTATAGTTGCCTATGCCTAATTCATAATGATTAGAATAACAAGGTTCTATATTTAAATTTTATCCGTTTGGATTATCTTTTCATAATAATATCAGCCCTGTTTTAAACCGTCCCACTACTGACAATGACTTTCCTCAGTATGATTCTAGTTAAGCAATAGATTACTACGGATAGTAGGCCTCACATTACTTCGAAAACATAATGGAGAACTGTCCGATGTACAAGTTTTCACACGATGTTTTCCTTCACGGTTAGCGCGAGTGATGATTAACTATACGGACACATCTTACTTTTTGTAGAAAAATCAATTTCGTGACTACTGCCTGACAGTCTAACGGAGACACCAATAAGCTATTGCTACTCATTTTCTAGAAAATATTATAGTTATCTTGCTACAAAGTTAGGTTAACTCAATGTCTGATAGTTTGTTCTTGTAATCGAAAGGTAAATCCAAAACTCATTCCCAATACCAGCTTCGCTAAACGGTTAGCAATAATAGTAGTAAGCTGCGACGCAATTTTTAACCAAACATACACCTTACATACACAGATCGCATTGTTTAAATAACACTATAAATAAATATAAATATTTTACCACATACACACAATACCATCTAGCCCAAACTAAGCAGAGCTTGTACTATGGGTACTAGACAACGGATAAACATACATATATACTTTTTTTTTGTAAATACATCCATATTATACATAGAAACACCCAGACCAAGACAAACATCCATGTTCATGCACACAAATGTTTGACTTGTGCGGGAATCGAACCCGCGACCTCAGGCGTGGCAGTCAGTTACACTAACCACTACGCCATCAAGGCCGCTGCTGCACCAATCTATTTTTAAGAATAACACATTACTAACACACAACGTTACAAGTTAATGTATTGTGGCGTATGTATATACGCACAGGCAACATATAACTTTACGAGAAACCTGGAATCGAACGGAGCATCGTACAACTAGCCGCGCCGAAACCAAGCGACGCGCGAAGGCGATCGAACGGAGCATCATACGTCTAGCCGCAACGATATCAACATTCGAACTGGTGACGCGCGAAGCTTCCCTCTGCTTTTTATACGTGGCACTAGTGTTATACTCGCGAACAGATTTCCAAGAAACCATTTGTACATGTTAGATTTTTGTTTACTTGTCGCTGATTGGTGAAAATGTTTATTGTACACATTAGTGTTAGCGTTACTTTCATGACTAATAAATGGGATATAAGATAGGTGAAAAATTGTAAATATATTATCAGTTGAATCAGTCTGCGTGTTTCAATATAACCCTAACGGTTACCAGCTACGGACCTGGCTTCTGCCCGCCGGCTGGTAACGCGTTAAAGTATAATATACAATTCTAAAGATTTCTATTCTAATGACTGTTGTAAACGATAAACGGTAATATGCGTAAATTGAAGCATATGCGCGGTTTGTATGCATCATATAAGCGAATGACGCAAGCTACCTGCGCGAGCGAATAACTTGCTGTAACTCGTGCATGCAACTCGCGCATGAATAACTCACGCACTCAGTCCGTACGAACAGTTTACGCATGAAACTGACACGCGTGACTTGCGCATGTAACTAGCTACTTGCGTCGTGTACAAGCCCTGTAGTAAAGTAGATATTTTATATAATTCTCCTAACAAAAGGCTCAATATAAAAATACGTTGAGGTTTTTATAAAAACACGAAATCTCACGTACTTAAGTTTGTCCTCGTTTCACCAAAATAATATAAGACAAAATGTTATGCCGTTCCATTTTGAGATTAAATTTTTGACGCTTGTCATATTGTATTTTCTATTCATATTATGGTTTCTACAAGATGGCTAAATTTAAGCTTGTTTTTGGTATTAATTATCAGAAGTTAGTATTCTTTTCAGATTAAATAATTAACTAAATAAGCTGAGTCATTGGTTCAGGAGCATAGCTTACCCTGCGATCATGAGGTACCTGTATACCCGGGATGAATGAATCGAAATTAAATTTTCCTGTCACAAAATTCTCAGTAGCATCTTCACGAAGTCTTGTAAACAGTAATTGTCTGGAGTCCTATTATCTGGAATCTTAAAGATATACTTGGCTAAATGTGGGTATATTACACGAGTCTATAACAGAGTAAGAAGTTTTAGCTTTAAGTAAGGTTCCTGACTAATCTAAATAATGTGAAGTAATAGCTATAAAAATTAAAAATATTAGGTTAATTTGAAAATAAAAACGGTTATTCTCCTTTTCTGAATTTGATTAAAATAATACTTACGCCTTAACATCATCGGCGTGGATCCTGTAGGCGAGTCCTAAGTTCTGCAACTCCTTAACGAAGCCTTCTTGATGTTCAGGCTGAACCAGGACAACACCTTCGCGTCTCTCCGTAATATAGCTCAGGATATCCAGTTCATATTGGGAAGAAAGGTCGTTCAATGATCGTATCTGCTCACTATTTCCAGGTCCTACGAAGTAGGATTTCCAGCTGAAATGAAAACGTAATAAGAATAAGATAAATAAACACGACAAATGTAAGTGCAATTGGTACAAGAAAAATTCGAATTCTAAATTTGTATTATAATGCATTCGAATATTAATTGATTCGTTGTCACTAATGATGACTCGAATTATAACCGTATATTCGAAACTTGATTCGATGATGACACTATTGATTGAGTTATAATCAAATCAAGCTACATCGTGACCACAATGACAATCTTTTCGCTTCGGTCGTTTGCCTAATGTTGCTATACTTCATGTCTGCATAATAATTGACAATGAACTCCTACACGGTGAACAACAACGAAGATATTTTTTACAATTCAAATGTATTTAGTTACAACACTTACAATATGCAATTTAAATTAAATTTAAATTAAATAAATTAAGATACCCGTAACAGTTATAATCTGACACAACAATAGTCTTATAAACAAATAAAATTATATTAACTTATTTTCAATATTTGACATTCCTAATGAAATTAAAATATAATTATTAAAAAAATATATTGTAGTAAATTTTAAAATGGTACTAACCCTGTATAATGTTCATGCTTAGCATATGCTAAAGCGAAGAGACCAACCAACACCAGTAACTTCATCTTGTTGAGAGTCAAATGCGTACTGTCAACATATCTTTTATAAGATTTTGATATCGATAATTCAAAATATCTTTAACTTATCTCTAACTATTCGAACAGTATCAGATAAAAATTACCTACGGTTTAAATAAATTAAAACCGTTAATCCATGTTATATATTTTGCGTATTATTAAAGTTTGCTACTGGAATTCATAGCGTGCTACTGGAATTCAATCTTATCAGTATAATATATAATAATCTTATTGATACCCATATAGTATTGAAGATTATCGATGTAGGTAACGTGACGACACCACTATCTGTATTTAAGCTGTAAAACTGAAAGGCATATTATACATATTAGGCATAGTAGTAACGGACTGTATGCTCACAATTATATGACAAGAACCCACGAAACCCTCAAGCGCTATCAGCCCTAAAAGCCTGAACCCCTAGCCTACACAAATAGTTTTTTTCTGAGACTGGGTGTTCTTCGTGTCCGTTGTCTGATGATATTTGTAAAGTCACCCGCGACACATAAACACATCTAGTCCGGTATATGTCTTTCTTGAAATGAAAAATAAATTGGCGGTTTTGTTCATACCTACTGTCAAAGTAACAAAATTTATATGCTTCGTAGAATGATGATAAGCAGTTTTTTGTAGCGTAATTAAAAAGTTCAGTAAGTCAGCAAGTAAAATATTATTAACACCATAAAACTGAAGAACAGTTACAGAGTTTCAAATCCAGCTTAGTTCAGAGAAAAACCATCATAACAGTATACACTTATTGGATTTACTACCTATAATATATACTATATGGGCGGTAAATAAATGCAAGGGCACGTTATTTTTAATAATAATGTTTTAATTATTATTATATTATTACACATTCACTGCGAAGTGGAAATTATATAGTAAAGTGCTTGTTTATATTACAGACAGTTTATTTTATTTACAATTATTGTTAACAAAACCAAATAAACCTGCTGAGCATGTAATCGCAACAATTTCCGACCGATCGTGCAATGATAAACTTCTATGAATACGTATCTTATCTTATCTTATTTTGTGTGGGGGCCAGTCAGTACAAACCGGCGACACTTCGACCCAGTGGGATCTATTGTGTCGACTTCCCCAATAACGACTGCCATAGGTGTTCATGGCAGCTGGAACCGACGACTTAACGTGTTCTCCGAGGCACGGAGCAGGCGATAATTGTCAATCAATACGCAAATAATTTCGAAAAGTCATATAACTTCCGAAAGTCAGAGGTGCGCGACGTGGGTTTGAACCCGAGACATGCATTGTAGTCTGTTGGTCTCCCCACTAAGCTATCGCTGCTTTTTATGAATACGCAACTATTTGGGTTAAATTTATAGGTAAATTAAATAAATGTACTAATACATTATAATATTAATCCTTAAAATATTTCTCAGAATAAATATTTTCAGAATAAATAATGTAAATACCGATATCTTGTCAAATCCGGTTAGACCAGAAAAGCCGATCCAAGTTACTTGGGAATAATAAAGGCTAGGGAGAAGATTCTTAAAATATTTTTCTTAATTCATACAATATTACTAAATTTCTTCATAATAGCTGTTTGCAACACTGATTAATTTATAACCACATCATTTACTTGGTTATAAATAAAATAAAAATTATTTATTTTCCTAAACATTTGGTGTTTCCTTAACCTAGTGTATGGAGTATCCATTTAAGCATATAACAATACTTGTACTAGGACACCTCGCTCTTTCACATCTATACGTATGTTTACAATAAGGTAAGTATTAACAAAGCATGAAAAATTCCTTAATTAATAGGTGTGAGTTTAAGCGTATGTGTTTATGTGTATTTAAGTGTGTGTGTGTGTGTGTGTGTGAGTGCATGTGTTTGTATAATATGACCACACATAAGTATGTTGATTTGATTTATATTCTGTTGAACATTTAATTTATTCCATTTCCATAAATAAATATAAATTATGAATGTTGATGTTTTATTCTAAACTACATAGTTAATATTTTCTCCGTGTCGTCGTAAGACAATTTACTAATCCACTCAGAAATAGTCGTTTTGCAATCATGATAAGTTTTAGGATATATTGTAAGAATTTTGTTTAATTTATTATAAATGAGAAAGTGTGCGACTTATTCTCTCTCTTCTTCAATTCCGTTTACCAGCCATCAGAGATACCTGACTCTTTTGACATTAACAATATAAGTAATTTGGATAGGAATACTTGTAGTAGTGATTTAATTAGTGATATTCGTATATCAGACAAAAACATGTTAAAGGAGTTGAAAAAGCTCGATTCTAGCAAAAGTGCAGGGCTTGATAACGTTCCACCCATTTTTCTTAAAAATACGGCTGCCGCTATACATAAACCTTTAGTGATAATATATAATAAATGCTTGAAGGAGGGCACATTTCCCTTAGTGTGGAAGTCAGCGAGGATAACACCTATACATAAAGGAGGCTCAAGGAATGATGTGACCAATTATCGACCAATCTCAATTCTTCCTACGTTATCGAAGTTACTAGAAAGGTTAGTACATAACGAAATTTATCCATTTTTACACAAAGTTATACTTCCACAACAACACGGTTTTGTCCGTAAACGCTCAACTATTACTAATCTCATGGTTTATACTTCAGATTTGTTTGACAACTTAGATGCTAATAAACAAACAGACTGTATCTACACAGATTTTCGGAAAGCGTTTGATCGGGTAGATCACAAAATATTGCTTGAAAAGATTGCTTTCAATGGTATTCGTGGTAATTTGTGGAGATGGTTCAAATCATATGTAACGAATAGAACTCAAAAGGTAGTTGTTAATGGATACGAATCTAATACGGTAGTCATAACTTCGGGGGTACCGCAAGGATCTATCCTCGGTCCCCTACTATTCATTTTATTTATTAATGATTTAGATGATTGTTTTAGACATTCTAATTTTCTGCTTTATGCTGACGACCTTAAAATGTACCGAACTATAGATACCCACGGCGATAAGATTAAACTCCAGGAAGACTTGGATAGATTTACACATTACTGTCAAACTAATAAAATGCAGCTCAGTATCGATAAGTGTAAATTTATAACGTTTACTAGAAAGCGCTCTGTGGTAACGTATTCTTACTCCATAAATGGGTGGTCCCTCAATAGAGTTCAGACCATTCGTGATCTTGGAGTCACTTTGGATGCTAAGTTGACGCTAGATGCACATGTTGATAATATTTGTAGTAGAGCCTATAAAATGTACGGTTTTGTTTTGCGAGCCAGTAATGATTTTGTACGTCCCAGTACATACATGCATCTATACAAATCGTTGATTCGCTCACAATTGGAATATGCGACATGTATCTGGGATCCTTTATATATAAAATATTCTAACAATCTTGAAAGAGTGCAAAATAAATTTTTACGATGTGTAAATTATAGATGCTTTCGCAGGTGTGAACCTTACTCTCAGTTGTTACATAAATATAAGCTCTTAGATTTAAGATCAAGGAGGTTACAACTTCAAGCCATGTTTCTATATGATGTCTGTCATGGCAGATATGATTGTATCGAAATTATAAATAAAATTAGTTATAGTGTGCCTATCAGGTCATCCACAAGATCATGTCGTAGAACTAAAATATTTGAATTGTCTACATCGCGTACTAATGCAGGAACTCGCTCGCCCATTCGTCGTGTGCTTTGTACTTACAACAATTATTTTGGTCACATTGATATCAACGCGAATGGCGTGAGCATTTATAAAAAATTGTTGCTTGAGAAATTAAGTGATCCAAGCATAGCACGCTAAATTTTAAATTTAAATTCTATTTTTTATTTCTTTTTTCTATTTAACTTATGTTTGAATTGATTTATTTAAATGTTAATATAACTAACCTTGCATATACCTCCAACACTGTACTAATGTCCATTTATTTGTTTATTGGTGGTAAACGATGTGGATATCACATTTACAAATATTGTATGAACTGATACTATAAAATAAAAACACATTGTGATATTGTTTGTTACCCAAATAAATAAAAAAAAAAAAAAAAAATGATTGCCGCACGTTTTCTATACTGTATACTAGCAAATGTTGTATTTACTTTTGGGACCATAGCTACTGTCTTTTCTTCTTTTTGTTTCTACGTTTAGTGCATCACGCGCTAAAGATTTATGCATTTTTAAAATTGTATGCGTAATGTATAACTTCTGAATTGATAACAGGTTACTAAATTTATATAGGATTTCTGTAGGAAAAATCCGTTTTTTAAAAAACATAACCTTAATTAAAGCTTTTTGGCATCGCTCAGTTTCTAGAAATCGCGTTTTAAATGATCCTCCCCAAACTGGTAGACGGTATACTATCATTGATTGAACTAGTGCTTTGTAAATGTTGTTAATTAGTATGTTAGGAGCAGATGACACCTCTGTAGTTTTACTCTGAATTATATGTCTAAGGTTTTTAAACATCCACATAAACTTTCTAATTCTTTTACTAACTTGTTCAATTTGGGGATACCAGGTCAATTTTTGATCAATTTGTACACCAAGATATTTAGTATTATTTACCTTCGTATTACTGGACAGTCACATGTTGTATTGGTTGTGCCATTACCACAAACGTGTATAATATATGTATTTTTAGATCTTCTTTTGGCTGTGTATCATTCTTTATGGTAAAACAGATATAATTTGTTTTATCTGTATTTAGTGTAAGCAAGTTGTTCTTTAGCCAGTTAGCTACCTGAGTTAGGCCATGCTCTGTTGCTATTTTTGTGCTATCCCAGTTTCTACCAGTGAAGACAATGCTGCGTATCATCGGCGTAGGTGAAAAACGGTAAAGTACGGTAGTGTAATTCGATGTGGAGGAGATTAAAGATCTTACTTGTACTGTACTGGTACATATTGTAATTATATAGATACTTACTTATGCACACACTCTCGCCCGGCCTTTACAGTGCTAAGTTGAAATTAAATTAATAATAACATGATAATTGTAATCTGTTATTTCATTAATATAAAAGTTTTCCAGATTGAATTTCGACTACAGTGGTCAATGTCAAAGGAAGAGGTCGTCTCCGATTGCCGTCCTATCAAACGATGAGGGTATAAGGCGTGCGCTTTACGCACATGTTTGAACACTATAATATGCCATGCGTTGATGGCTAGTACGCTAAGATTGGACGCTATGACCGAATTTGCAGGCTCTTATGTTAAGCATATATGTCAATTGTTAATATGCCAGATATCATTAATATCTATTACGTCTAACCAGCGGTGTGCCACTGCAGCTCAATAGATTAATTTGAGTGTGCATAATCACGAATTCACATACCTAAATGTTTTATATTAAAGCGAAATCCGACTTAATCCTCTAAATTATTTTATTTTTATATTTAATCTAAATGCAAGAACAGAGCGTGAAATATTTTATCACTTAACGGATAAGGATTTGGAGCAACATATGTCTTTAATCCAGTTTGTTAAAAGTGCAATTAGGATTCGCTCAGCGAGACGTACTTTGATAACATCGAAGACTCAGGCCGAGTACAACAAAATTTTTTTTTAATTTTTTTATATGCTCCTTATACATACCCTCTCCCCACAAGGGGAGGCGAGAGGGTTCTGTCCGGCTCTCCCGTACTTTAGGCCTACGGACCAAAACCCCACGATGTGCCTACTCGCTGCCTTGTATAGTGGATGGGAGGCCGAGTACCCTAGACCCGTGGCCGGCAACCCGCGGCTCGCGAGCCGCATGCGGCACTTTGACTCCTCGGCTGCGGCTCATCTACGATATATTTAGTGCAGGCACGGAATATTATTTATTATCTTGCTTTATTAGTATGATACCAAATTTTGTTTATTTTCCGTAAGTTAAACTAAGACTTATTTGACAAAGGCAAGTTCGAGTGTGCTTTCAATCCTAATTATTTCCGTAATTATGTCTTCTGCTATAGCAAAGCTTAACTTAAAAAAATGTCTCTATGAATAGGTTTCAATTGTATATTGTCTATATTTGGCTCTTTTGGACGACGTGGTTGCCGACCACTGCCCTATACCAACGTCCATGGTTGGTCTACCAACAGAGTGAATTGGAAGTCTACGGGAGAGGCTTTTGAGCCTTTGCTGGGCAAAAGCCTCTCCCTTGGACAAAACGTTCACTTGAAAACGAAGAGGTTGAAGCCTGGGTGTTTACACCCATCCCGTTTTGTTACCAATTTGTAATTTTAAAATTCTTTAATATATTTTTCATTTTAACCTATTGTTATTTAATATTGTTTTCTGTTTACGCGAATGTTATTCATTGAAATTAAACTACCATATACGGTTTTTTTTATAATCCGTATATAGTAGTTTAATTTCAATAAATTAATGTTATTCTTTTATAATACTTACTATTTAGTATTTGTTGTTTTTTTTAAATGATTATTTAGCTTTTGCCCGCGGCTTCGCTTGCATAAAAGTAGGTGAGTGTATGTTAGTGATAGTATCCTTTTTTAAATCAAATGTAGTCCGTGTCACTCGGTGATAATATAGATTTCTAATGATGAAATAATTTATACCATTGTTCTTATTATAAGTTATTAAAAGTATTGATGCTGGGTGATATCACATCAAAATAACGAATCTTCATATAACATATGTACACCTAGCTAGCCCATCACAGGTTTATGATGAGCTTCACTAATTTGCTGCCAAGAAACCAGCATTTCCATTAGGAGACGAGGTATTAGAGACACTTAAGCTCCTTACCTTAGTGTCTCCGAAATTAGTCTCCTATAAGGCATTAATAATTCTTCTGATTTCACCATGACACATAAAACGCCATTGTTGGTTAAAGAGGCACCAGTCAAATGTATAAAGTTAAACAAAATTATATGGTTAAAATAACCTTTAATGTGTTAGTGCAAAAATGGTATGAAATTTTAATGAAAAGTACAATAAAATAAATAAATTTTAACATCAGCATCAGATAGCAAAATTTATTGAAAATGTAAAAAGGGTGCATTTCCTTCATAATTAGTTACAGCCTAAGATTATGCAATAAATAATCTAAGACAAATTTAATTAAATAATTCACCAGCTGTTCTAGCACCTACTACAATACTTTCCCAAGTTTCTTTGGATACTTGCTCAATGTAAATAGAGTTTAACGTGAAGCCTTGCATTAAACCTGTCAATTCGAAGATATAGCTTTTTTATCTGCCATAGCAATACCAACCGTGTGGAGTCCTAAAGAATTGTAAGACGGAGAGCCGTCATAAGCTCAGCAATACAAGATGCCACTTCCAGAACTGTGTATTGTTAAATATAAGGCCATACGGATCAAATGCTCTTTAAGAATATCTCTTACAACCCTGGTTTCTACTTCAAAGAATGCTTTAGAGTTATAGTTCAGAACAAGGCCAAGGCAAAGCTCCAATTTCGTTCCAATAAAAATCGTAATTGCGGTTTCCGTCGAAACCTGGGCAATTTACACTTTGAGGGTCCTGATCAGTAGAACGGGTCTTTCTTCAGAAACGGGACTGGAAAATTATAATTAAAATAGTATTATAAAAAGCTAATAAAATATTATATAATTAGTATAAAAGAAAACCAATCAAAGATATCCTAACTGATATATTTTTAACTAGATTCTGCCTTCGACTTGGCTCATGACGATCTAAATTTTGTCAATAAATTTTAATCCCTCGGAAGCGGTACGTTTTTTCGGAATGAATTAATATCATTCGTCCCAAAAAACTGTTATAGGGTATCCTATATGTCTTATTCTGTACCCCTCTGATCGGACAAGTAGTTAAGGCGTGAAGGGGGAACAAACAAACAAATAAACATCACTCATCAACACAAAACAAACAAAAACCTCACATTTGCCTTTATAATATTGGTCGGGATGGGAATGTGAGTTTGTTTGTTTATTACACTTTCAGACCTGAACTACTTGATCGATCATCATAAAAAAATTGCATACACGTTGTCAGGGGTACAGAACAGAATATAAAGTATCTTTAATCCACAAAAAAAAACATTCTCGAAAGAGCGAAATCACTTTTGAAGTAGACTGCTTGCTAACCCATTGCCCCAGACGGGCGACTAAGTAACGTTGGTTACGCGCTCTCTAGTTACTCGTCTATACGATAATAATTAGCAGAGTGGCTGTTGTATAGTAGTGCGACAGCAGCGTGGAACACAGCTCTGGGAGTAGCCAGCGAAGCCACGCGCGGTCAATTGGCATTGAGCCAGACTTGTAGGTACACGCACAAATAGTAGACACCTACCGTGGCCATGTTTGATGTAATTACTTTTTAAGTATTGGTACTAAAGTTATAGTTCTATCAGAAAAATAAGGTCCCTATTAAGATCCATATTTAGATATCTTTTTCGCATATCTTTAAACGATATTGCCAACTCAATCGTTTCAAGCAGTATTTGCCCGGCCGAGCATTGCTTTGACCCTTTGAGTAGTAGCGATACATCGGTGGTCAGATACAATATGCTATTAATTATGCCAGGTATTCTTAGACGTGACAGACTAAATTCCAAAAATTAAAGATAGCTGCTGCTACACGAATATTGCTGCATGATTAAGCCATGCAAGTGGTCTTAAATATCAGTAGAAAGTCCAAATGTCACTTACATTTGTATGGGAGAATTTGTATCCATCAGGATTCACGCTCTTAGACCACGACTGCTTACCGTCAGGCAGAGTGTGGTCATATTGAAGAGCAGAAAAAGAAGGTAGAACAATCCCGTCAATATTATCCAGCATATCTATCCTGTTCAGTCACATCTTCAACAAGTTTATGGATAGCCCAGGTATGGAAAATCCATTTCCGGAATGAATTCCAGCATCAATGAAAATTACAGGTTTACTGGTATTTTGAAAGTCCGTGGTGGATATTTTCATATGTTTCATAGGCCGTCCTTCAAATGATAATGTTGTTTCTACGACAATAGCAATGTTAGTATATTTGGCACCAATATAATCCATGTATTTATAAATCTGTAACAAGCTTACTTATTTTATAAATACGACAATATTATCTTAGATATAAAAATATTCTTTTACAAAAGACCACGGTAGTCCATAGACGGTCCTTATTATAATAGTGTTTATAAAGATTGAAACAATGTACACAAGAATCGAGAAGCGCAAGCTGTAATGTTTACTATGTATAAGCCTATTATGATTGTACAAAAGACATTTGTAAACAATATTTATTTAACTCGTACAGTTTCTGTGTTTTAGTTTACCAATATGCAAATAGCATATTGGTAAACTAGATGAATTAGATTCCAAAGATTAATAAAGTACAATATTGTTTTCTTAGATGGTGATATTTCAATATTACCTTAAATTGAATACCTTAAATTGTACATCAGGAGTAATCTTTAGTAAGCTATATCTGCGCTTTCATCTCATTCTGCTCGTTGTTCTCCATATTCTTTCGTATTATATGTGAAGTCTGCTAACCCGCACTTGGCCTGGGTTAGCAGACTTCAATTAGTTATCATTTAATGATGATAAAATTAAGAAATGATGATGAATTAATATTTTAATTTTTAGCCATCAGCGTCATTTAGGCTAACCTAGGATACCGAACTAACCTAGAGCAGCCGAACAGCCAAATAATTTTGTTTATGTTTCTGCGTTCAGAAGAGTTTCGTAGGTGTATATGGGCGCGAAACAAATATATTAATTGAAATTGTAAATATTGTGATTATTTTGTATCAACTTCCTATATTTATAAAGTATTTGATTTGATTTTAAGTACTAGCATTAATTTTATTTCCATTTTTATATTAGTAGGTATTTGTTTTGATTTAGTTTTTACATCTTGTATTTGTTTTGGATCTTCCGGTCAATTTAAGATTACGTCATATCCACTGTATTTATTTTATTGATGTAAAATGTCGGTAATATTACGCCACATCCTCTGTATTTATTTTATTATTAGTTTTTGTATTGAACTTCAGTTTGATTTAATTTAATGTATTTTCGTGTTTCCGTTTAGTATTGGAAGGTCTATATTTTGACTACAACTGTATTTGTGATTGGTTTACTGTTTTTAAATATTTCTGTTATCACTTTCGCTTTTTGTTATGTTGGACTGTTACGAGAAATCAGTATAAATAGAGCTGTAATGTGACTTCTAAATTCATTCCTTGTTGGTTTACCAGTGAATAAACACCTGAAATTGGAGTAAGTTCTTTTTTTAAATCACTACTATCCTCTGCAAAGTATTTGTGCATGAATTTTGGTGCTCATTATGTGTGATCGTGACAACAATGGCGATGACGCGCCGACATGTACGTACATATTAAAGCAATAGCTCGACCGGCTAATGGTTCCAACTGGCGTAACTAATCATGAGTAAAGCAAACTATTGCAGTAGTTTTATTTTTAAGGTAGTAGATTCTCACTGGTTTCAGCATGAATGGGCCGGATCGACCGGGGTAGTACTACCCTCTCACAGAATACCGGCGTGAAGTAACGGTACCCGTACTGTTGCGTTTCGTATCGGTGAGTGAGGGAGCCGGAGGCCCAGTTACCCCGATCCTTTTCCTATCCTTTCCTTTGTCCTTTCCCTCCTTCATTCCTTTTTAAAGGGCTGGCAACGCACTTGTGACTTCTTTGGGGTTGCGGGTGTCTATGGGCGGCGGTAATCGCTTACCATCAGGCGATCCGTATGCTCGTTTGCCAAACTATGCAATAAAAAAAATTAAAAAAAAAACTATTTAGCGCCTAATACCGCTGCCTACCCACTTAATCGCTTATTAAGCAGTAGGTAGGCTACACTTGTCATGTTAAGCACAACTAGCTTACACCCAGGCTTTGATCATGTGCGCGTGACTGCCTCGTTGGCGCAGCGTCAGTGAATACGACTGCAGTTAAAATCCGGATTCGGCAGCAAAAGCTCTCTCCGATCGTGCCGAATTGCCGTCACATCGGATTATGAGAATTAAGGAACAGTAAGTGCACTTGTTTGCACACATACTTGTGCAGTATAATATCTTCGGTGCAGATGGTCATTCGCCGTTAAAATTGGTTGCCATCAATTCGCTCGAAATGACATTGCGGTAAACTAAGAATCTAAGGATATGTTCAATACTTATTTTAAGCGAATTGAGTGCGTTACTTTCTTGTCACAAGTTTCTCTCGTCTTTAAATAAACATTTGTTGCGCGAACTGCTACGTTCGAACTGGAAGAAACCTACAACACTCAATAATAGGCCACTGCTCACTCAACAAACAATTCTTCAACACTGATATCACAAACAGCCCCTTATATAGAAGCTATACTGCAGGAGTGTGAGTAACTAACGGGTAACACTATGCCATCATGCTGAATTGCACTGATGTAGGATTAGTAACCAGACACCCTTTGCATCGGGCACTTACACACAAAAGCCCAAAAGGGTAGTTGCCTATGTTTGATTTTGTACATTATTTTACAATACGGTCGCGGGTTCGACTCCCGCAGAAGTCAAACATTTGTGTGCATGGACATGGATGTTTGTCTCGGTCTGGGTGTTTCCATGTATAATATGTATGTATTTACAAAAATAAATTATATATGTATGTTTATCCATTGTCTAGATGGTGTTGTGTGTATGTGATAGAATATTATATTATTAGACAATTACTTCTACTACCAGATTTAAAAACCTTGTATATTATATATTTTTGAGTACATCTTAAATATTCTTTGTATTTTAGGCTTCGAAAAAATAAAGTCAAATTCTACATAAATCTATAGAAATAAAAATTAATTGCAATATATGACGGAGCATTACTTAAGAACGGCTCTACCGATTAGTCATTTTTTTTTTATCTTGTCAGGCCATAGTTTGTATGCACGAAAATTTGCAAAAAATCAGCAGGGAATTTAAAAAATTTAAGTGGTATTTTTATATGCAAAATAATTTATTGACGTTTTGATATTGAATTTAATTAAGTGAAATATATTTTTGTATAGATTGACAGGGAACCCACTGTTGGGTCAGCCAGTACCAAATAGAAATTGTGAGTCATCAACCATATTGTGAAGCTAATGGCGGAAAGCACACGTCCAACTAACTAACCAACCGCTTAACATCAGATCTGATAGTAAGCGATTGCCATAGTCTACTGCTTACCCCTGGTTTCTGAATAGAGAAAAGTAGCAAATAACAACTGAGTCTTCTTCTCCCTAGCCTTTACTATTCCCGAATAACTTGGGGTCGGCTTTTCTGGTCTAACCGGATTTGACTGGATATCAGTTTTTACACGGAGCGGCTGCCACCTGACCTCCGCAACCCGAAGGCTAACGATACCCTAAGGCTAGACTAGTGTCAGGATATTATAGGGCTCTGACTTCCCAGTAACGACTGCCATAGATGCTCATGGCAGCTGGGAACGACGGCTTAACGCGCTCTCCGAGGCACGGAGCAGGCGATAATTGTCAATCAATACGCACATAATTTCGAAAAGTCATATAACTTCCGAAAGTCAGAGGTACGTGAGTTCGAACGCGAGATCCTCTGCATTGCAGTGTATTGGTCTCCTCACTTTTTACAGCATCGAATATCACCAAACCCCTATCAATTAAGCATTTACTTAAATATGTATTATTAAACTTATGCTATTTCCACATCGGCATTTCGTTACTAAAAATATTATAACAAGACATATTGAAGTATGTGGCGATGATACCAGCGATAGCCTAGTTGGAGACCGCTGGAATGCCAGTCTGTTTAAATATCCACTGATGTTTAAATACCTACTAATTTTTTTTACCGCTTAAGGAAACTTGATATGAACTCAGAACAAATGCTTAAGTGATAATTATGTAGAGTATGAGCCGTTCTCAATACGTAATTCTTAATTCAGAAACCGAGGGTTAGTTACTTATTATATCGTTAAAATATCTATTTGCTACACATAAAGATATTAGAAAAGTTGGTCACATTACAAACACAGGACGAAGAAGATTGAAGAGATTTAAATGATTACATGAAGGTAAAGATAATGAATAATTTACAAACGTAAAGATACCAGAATATAACAAATATAATTAGCATTACGGGTTTATGATAGCGACAATCTAGTGAACTAGATTGACTGATCATAATATTACTATTATATAAAATCTATATTTGATAATGATAATAATAATAACGTTCTGCTGCCTTTAAGGTTTGTATGCCTATGGTGGCTCTTGAGTGGGCCCATCTAGTGAGTCGGCGAGTCACCGTCTGCCATTTTTTTATCCATAGTTTTCAATATACCAGTCCATTAAACATAGGGATAGGGATGGCCCCTATATCTTAGATTTATTAAGTTCTATATGTAGCAATAGTCTTCTACACTTGCCGCGGCTAGTGCCTCGGTAAGTGTCCCATCTCATTCTAAATTAAAACTCTCGTAGGGCCTCTGCTTGTTGGACCCATGTCCCCGTGTAAGCCTCTGTAAGGGCCCGGTTTTTCCCTACCGCATTAGGAAAATACCCATGAAAGAGAAACACATAATAAATCCCTCTGGGGCAATCGTTATCTCTTCTTGAGATAAACACGATCTCGGAGGGCATAGTACCTTAGCTTTTAAATCATCTCACCTTGTGATATAAACAAAAAAAAAACATCACCAGGTTAACAGAAAGCGCACAAACCGCAGGGCAGCTTGTGTTGAGCTGAATGTGAGTGGCGACACTGTGCACTAGATATAAGTTAGGTTAGTAACAATACTTTTTCCTGGACGAAAGGTCATACATATGTCCTTCTCTGAATTCCTGACGCGTATGAGAAATTCCACGATAAGCGGTCGAGTAGTTAAGGCGTGAAATAGTAACAAACATGCAAACTTACATTGGCATTTGTAACACTAGTTAGGATAGGATCGGATCAAATTGAAAAAAGCATCTATGTGAGCCTTTGTATCGCAAGCGATTAGGCTACAATATCCATGGCCCTAGGACAGATTGCTGCATTTATTGTATAAAACATATAACATTGTTTTATAATTATTGAAAGGATTACGTTTAATAATTTAATTGTACCTTAAAAGCGCCTGCAGTATTAATTTTGGCAATCAGCTCAGTATTTTTTTGTAATTTGATATTTGAAGGCGTTGTCAACCATTGGCGCTAGACAATTATTGTACTTTTAATTACTTCGATTACTAGTTTTGATAAAGTCTTTCTTAAGTAATGAAAGTTTGCCTAAACTAGAACAGCTTGACTGTTGAATGATCACAGCCAAATAAACTCATGTTGTTAATCTGCAATGAGGAAGGTTCATCAGGTACCATAAAGAGTTTATTTTAAAAGACAACTGCCGCACTGGGAATAATTTCTGTATAGCTGAGAGATTGACTAACAACGATCGCAAAGATCACCAAATCTCGTACCAACCATTTGAGAAGCACACAATGGCAAGGCGAACAGATAAATCACGTCTCCATCCGTGTAGTCTTGAGATCTATTCTCAAGTACTTTTTATGGTTGTTTACCTGTATACACAATTATTCTTTTTAAAATACCTAGTGGTATAAATGGTAGTGGTTTTGATCTCTGCATGAGACAATGAAATAATGTCTATTGTATATGTGCATATTAAGTAGTAGTTGCTTTGTTTTTCACGTTCTTTGATACAGGGTGTCCGATAATTAATGGATAACCTTGAAATGTCCTATAGTAGAACTGATGGCCGTTAAGAAAAAAAGTAGAATATATTAAAAAAGTGCAATATCTAGTCATACTTTTGACTATCTACCTATAGCATAATTTGTGTTTAGTAATAAAACAAAAAAAACCCGGTGGAATTCATTAATTTATCGTCATAGTGTACAAGAAAGTTAAATATGGTAATTAAAAAAAAACATATCTCAGGTAGTATTTAGGAAAGATTTCTATACATATTTTATTCTGAACGGCCATTAGTTCTACTATAAGACATTTCAAGGTTATCCATTAATTACCGAACAGCCTGTATATTATGTGTATGTGTATATTTTACGTAATTGTTGTATGCAGCTGGCTTGTCGTCCGTAAGTAATGGTGTTCATAATTTAAAATCAGCGTTGCGATATCACGTCAGTATTAACACAACATCAATGCTGAATGGGGACCATTAATTGTTGCCACAATAGCTTTCTATTATTTCTTCTTGTATGTTATTTCTCAATGAAGTCTATGCAAACTACTTATATAATTGTGTTTTTAATATCTAATTTATGATAAAACCTATGCAATTATTATTAAGTCTTTGTGTCAATAAAAATGTTTTCTTTACTTTTTAAAGTTATTGTTGTATGTGTGGATTCGATCCCTACACGAGACAATTATATGTTCTACAAATAGTTGTTGTTGAAGTGAATATTTATGTAGGTATATGGTTGTATGTAAGGTATATGGTTTGTGTTGCGTTCATAGGCTAGGATAATCGCTTATTATGAGATGGGTGATAATTATATTTTTTTGCTTTCTTTCGATAAAAAATCATATATAATTTGAATGTAAAGAGGAGTAGGAAGATAGAAGGGAAAAAGAAATTAAAACGCATTTGAGCGATAACTGTTATGATTGAGAAAAATAAATTATATAGGTTAAAACATAGTAATAAAGCAAAATAATAATTAAAAACACCTAACAGAACTAATATTTTTACCGTCGCGTTATAGCCCAAAGTATTGCCCATTTGTTGTCATATAAATTGATAAATTGCTAATTAAAATTTACATACTATCGAATCGCAAAATTAAGTTATTTAGCACTTCGAAATTAATTAATTAGGATTTACATTAAGCTAATGCTGAACACAATATTACTTTTCAGTCGAAACAGCGGGTAATAAATAGATAATTACATTAATAATAATATCAGCCCTGTTCATGGATGGTCTCACTGCAGAGCATGGGCTTTTTCTCAGTGTGAAAAAGCTTAGGCCAATGCAGGTTGGCAGGCTTCACACACCTTCGAAAACTCTTAGACATGTAGGCTTCTTCGTAATGTTTATCCTTCACTATTAAAACCAGCTATAATTACCCATTAAACACGCATGTAACCTTGGAAACTCAGATCCCGTAAAACCAGTAATAATAAACCATTTAAAACATATATAACCTAGTTAATTATGCCTGTCTTAGGATCGAACATGAGAACCTTGCATGTCAGTCTAACGGTCTCACACTAGGCCATCGCTCTATTTATCACCTTTAAAATAATTACCAACTCAATAAAGTCCCGTTTTCTAATATTTTATTAAATATGACATAGCTTTTTTAGGGACTCAGCAAGTTACTTTTAAACAAGTCATCAAATTTTCCAGCCTTTATTAATGACATGATCAGGCGCTTGTTTTCTTTTTTTAGTAATGTAACGAGCTCCTTAACAGGCTCTTTTTAACAAAGGAAAATAAGTTATTATACCTCTTCGTTATTCTAGTAGTAAAGATCTATTGATAAAGATATAGAAAGAAATATCACATTAAATAAACAAATACGGATCTCTTCTCAGTGTGAGAAGGGTTAGGCTACAGTCCACCACGCTGGCCTAGTGCGGGTTGGGAGACTTCACATATCTTCGAGAACATTATAGAGAACTCTCAGATATGCAGGTTTCCTCACGATGTTTTCCTTCACCGTTAAAGCAAGCGATAATTAACTATTTTATAGGAATATAAATTCGAAAAGTCAGTGATGCGCACCTTGGGATCGAACTCGAGACCTCTAGGTGGCAGCCCAACGGTCTCCCACTAGGCTATCGCTGCCTTAAAATCGCTGCAGTAAATGCTATCATAATATTTTTTTACTCTAGTATTCATATTTAGGGAGAAACCAAAGAATACGCTTGTATGGAATAAACACTGCCCGCATTGCATCGTTAGTAATTTTATTATAATAAACAATAAGGACAATAATTGTAAGATAGCTTAGTGGGGAGACCAACAGATTGCAATGCAGAGGGTCTCGAGTTCGAACCCACACGTCGTGCACCTCTGACTTTCGGTAGATATATGACTTTTCAAAATTATGTGCGTATTGATTGACAATTATCGCCTGCTCCGTGCCCCGGAGAGCACGTTAAGCCGTCGGTCCCGGCTGCCATGAACATCTATGGCAGTCGTTATTGGGCAGTCAGTGCCCTATAATATCCTGACACTGGTCTAGCCTTAGGGTATCGTTAGCCTTCGGGTTGCGGAGGCCAGGTGGCAGCCGCTCCGTGTAAAAACTGATATCCAGTCAAATCCGGTTAGACCAGAAAAAGCCGACCCCAAGTGACTTGGGAATAATAAAGGCTAGGGAGAAGAAGGACAATAATTCTAACATGTAAATATAAGAGTTAGATATTAGAGACTGGTATCGAGAGCATTTGTGTAGACACATAACTATGTGAACATATCACGTGAATACGCATATCGAAACAGTTATGCAAAGCAGCGATGTTGGACTACGAATTATTTTGCAATTCGACTTACTGGTATTTACTAATAAAGAATTTCCCCCATTTCTGTTATATAACTAGCTAAACACGGCAAAGTTTCGTTGTGACGCAGTCTTATATAAATTTTTAGTTAAGAAGGTATATCCACAAATGTTGACTATGTTTAAGCCTAAGACTCCCTCGCGTCCCAGTCACACTATTGAAATCTAGCGCCCATGACAGCTCCTCTTACCTTTAAGAAGAACTGTCTTCGCGCTACCCCACCCTATGCAAGAATATGTAAGGTTATCTATTGATAACCTTACATCTTCTTCCTAGCCTTTATTATTCTCAAGTCACTTGAGGTCGGCTTTTCCGGTGTAACCGGATTTGACTGGATATAATTTTTTACACGGAGCGGCTGCCACCTGACCTCTGCACCCCGAAGGCCAACGATACCCTAAGGCTAGACTAGTGTTAGGATATTATAGGGCACTTACTTCCCAATAACGACTGCCATAGATGTTCATGGCAGCCGGGACCGACGGCTTAACGTGCTCTCCGAGGCACGGAGCAGGCGATAATTGTCAATCAATACGCATATAATTTCGAAAAGTCAAATAACTTCCGAAAGTCAGAGGTGCGCGATGTGAGTTCGAACCCGAGACCCTCTGTATTGCAGTCTGTTGGTCTCCCCACTGAGCTATCGCTGCTTAACCTTACATATTCATTATATTTATAGAGCTTTAGTGATAATAAATAGGCCTACATTTTAATCCGGCACTACACAACTATGATCGCTTCGCATTAGCTACTGGTAATAAGCGATGATGGTTGTATAGTGACGGATGCAAACCAGTATATCAGAAGATAAATCCTTTGATATAACTAACATTAAAATTAAAATTACATATTATAAGAATATTAAATTTAAGACTTTTTACACATCTTCCCAGTACGGCGGGTTGTGCTGGCGCTGCTGCTGCATCCGCGGAGACTCACAAACGGCGCAAGTACTAAAACCTGGCAGGGGATTATGTTTTTGAGCCGTTTGGGGTCGAGACGCTAGGGTCATGGGGTCCCAGTGCTCGTGCTCGTTTATAGAGAGATAGCGAAAAGGTTAATCGACGCTTCCCGTGAGGGCTGGCCTTTATTTCGCGGAAAGGATAAGTATTGCCATTCAACGTGGCAATACTGCCAGTCGACTGTGATGTGGAGGAATTCTATGATGCCTATTAGAGGGTCGTAGATTTCTTTTTATTTCTCTGTTTTATAATATTTAGGTTTAAGTTAGTTTTAAAGAATTGTTTATATTATGTATATAATTAATAATTTGTATTGTTATTAGTTAATAACATCTGAATAAAGACTTTTTATATTATATACATATACAAGCGGTGATCACCTTGATGTATTGTACAATTTACCAAATTATACAATCGTATCAATGTTTCAGTAATATTTGGTAAACCTTAAATAAATATATAGTATTCTATTATTTCCTGTTTCTTTGAAAACTTCAGGATAAAATTATATAAAGATATTTTTATATAGAAATACTATATTGTATACATTTTCGTAAATTTTTCGAGATTAGAGGACAGAATAATATAGCAACTGAACTTTAATATATAATGATATTATTCTTTCCCTTATTTTAATTAATCCATTAGGTTATTTTGCACCGTCAAATAAATACTTTATTTATTTTCATTTATAAGCGACATTTACAATATATGTATTATAAATTATTATTAACTATAATTACACATTACAATTACAATAAATACTACATAGGTACATCCATATAGTCACACAAACAAAAAACAAGATGGTAACGATTTAGGTGTTGACAACATTGCGATTAATGTTATTACCGAAGACATATTATCTTAGAACTTTCACAAAAAATGAGCCATTATTCAAACGCTAATCTAGATTAATTATGCATAGATATATCTTAACATAGATTAGTGCTATTATGTAGTAGCGTACCTGCGTAAGTCCCGTTGCCGTGGGAATATCGAGATAAAAAGTAGCCCGTGTGTGGATCCAGATCTCCAGCTATCTACATACCAAGTTTTATCGCTATCGGTTTAGTAGATTTTACGTGAAAGAGTAACAAACATCCATACATCCTCACAAACTTTCACATTTAAAATATTAGTATAGATATAGATATACGGCTACTAGATTCTGCCCGCGGTTTTGCTTGCACATATATACGTAATGTAAATTTGTATCCCTTGGGAGCAGTACTTTTTCCCCTGAATGAAACCCTGTATCTTTTTCTGTACCTCTGTTAAGTGATATGCGAAATTTCATGATGATCAGTCGAGTAGTTAATGTGTGAGAGACATACAAACAAACAAAATCACATTCGCATTAATTATATTACTTAGGACTAGTTAGGATGTATGTAGAGGTCCGTGACTAATGATTCAAGTTTTTATAGAAGAATACTCCCGCACTATGAATAAATCGTATGTCGAGGCATTTTACAATAATTCAAACGGTCACAAAGAATAACTGTAGTGTTAAAACACGTAAAGCCGTTGGTCCTGCTCCTGATCGAGAGAACAGATCCGGTCGTATCAGATTGCCGATTATGAGAGTTAGGGAACTGAGAATGCACTCGTGCTTGCGCATACACTAGTGCTCTATAAAATCTCCTGCGGAAATGGTCAATGTCCACTGAAATTGGCTACCGCGACCAAAATATAGTCTGGAGGACATTATTATCATTTTATCTTTTTATCGACGTTTATTTCTCACGTGCACTAAAACCTAATCGTTTAATCCTGGTAACAAACGTGAGACATCTTATCACGTAGATTTATGACTCTGAGATAAAATAACCTATGGAATGACAACTTGAAGAAATAAAGTTTTACTAATCACAGCCAAAGCCTATCACAAGCATTTTGCCTTGGTAGGCTTCGGTGTGGCTGTATTTTTTAAAAGACTACTCTCGCATTAGGAATACATCCTTTTTCGCGAGACACTTTACTAACAATTAAACAACTGCCGCAAACAACACACAGACTCGGAACAACTATAATAAGTCACAGACAGTCGTTATCTCATCATGAGACTAACGCGATATCGGAGGGCACAGTATACTAGCTTTTAAACTTACCACCTTCACCTTGTGATATAAACAAAAAATGTATCACCAGGTTAAATAAAAGCGCACAAACTGCTGGGCAGCTTGTGGCGAGCTGAATGTGAGTGGCGACACTGCGGTCCTGAATGTCTCGGAGAGTCGGTTAGGGCCTCGTCCCCGGCTTGCCGTTACTAGTTGGCTGGGATAGAACTTCAAGAGCGCCCGTAGGACCCTCAACTCTGGCTTGCCTTGGTCGGCCGGTCAGACGGGGGCCGCTAGAGCTATATGCTTGGGGGTGGAAGTGTAATTTTCAAGGGAATAACTACGGGGAAACCCGCTCCGGATCGCCGTTGTCACGAGACCTATGATGGTGAAACTGGCGCCGCACCGCTCGACACCCCAAGCCATTCGCACCGGTGTTGCCCTCTGCTGCTGGCTTGTATGCCTATAGTGGCTATTCAGGGGGCCCACGGTGACTCGCCAACTCACTAGGAGTTGGCGAGTCACCGTCTGCCCATTGCAGTGGTGCTATTAGAGTATTCAGGGCAGACGCTGCTTTTCATCCATAGTTAGCAATATACCAGTCCACCAACCACACATACCCATAGCCCATGTATTAGAATCCATACGTAGCAATAGTCCTACGCCTGCTTCGGCTAGTGCTGCTGTAGGTTTTCCATCCCACATTTGATTAAAACTCTCGAAGGGCCTCTTCACGTTGGACCCATGTCTCCATGTAAGCCTCCCAAAGGGCCAGGTATTTTCTAATATAATATGTTAGAAAATACCTGTGATAAGAGAAACATAATAATACAGTTCATTTGCTACCAAACATGTATCTTTTCATTGTATACTTTTCCCTGGACTAAATAACAACCTGAATTCCACGGAACAGTGCCTTCTCCATATCTCAGTTCTAAGTTTAACATTTATATTATTTATAGAAAATAAATTTATGTTGGTAGGCATATAACTATCTACATAAACCTACCTACCTCTTCTTCTCCCTAGCCTTTATTATTCCCGAATAACTTGGGGTCGGCTTTTGTGGTCTAACCGAATTTGACTGGATATCAGTTTTTACACGGAGCAGCTGCCACCTGACCTCCGCAATCCGAAGGCTAACGATACCTTAAGGCTAGACCAGTATCAGGATATTATATTGCACTGACTTCCCAGTAACGACTACCATAGATGTTCATGGAAGCCGGGACCGACGGCTTAACGTGCTCTCCGAGGCACGGACCAGATGATAATGGTCAATCAATACACACATAATCTCGAAAAGTCATATAACTTCCGAAAGTCAGAATTGCGCGACGTAGGTTCGAATCCGAGATCCTCTGTATTGCAGCCTGTTTGTCTCCCACTGGGCTGTCGCTGCTGCTTACCTACCTACATAAATTTATTTTCTAAAATAGGTAAGATCTGTATCTTAGGAATCATTATCATATCATATCATTACTAGACATATACATTAAAAAAAATATATTTATGAGTCGCACAAATGTTTAAAGAAGTGAGCACGTAACACACTACGCCATCCGTGAAGTCGATATCTATGACATTCGAACTCGTGAATGGCACTTACCACAATACACACATACCACTTACCATCAGATGGGCCGATAGGTCTTCTGCCATTAGAAGCATTTACACAACTGCAGTACCCTTGTATTTTAGTGTTTTTCGTCATCTTAGCCAAAAGACGTCCACTGCCAGATATAGGCCTCACCCAAGGCTTTCCACACAGACCGGTCTTGCCCACCCGCATCCAACCTTACCAGGTCGTCGGTTCACCTTGGTCCTACCGCTACTGCTTCTTGCATCATTGCGTCTTTTAGTGATCTAGATCATCTTAGAGTCATCTCTCGCGCTAGGAATACATTCTGTGTCGCAGGGGACTTTACGAACATTCAAATAATGGACACAAAGAACACCCAGACTCGAAACAATAATTTGCGGATCACACAAATTTTTGTCACGTTTGGGATTCGAACCCACAACACTCGGCGATGTGGTAGTGGCGAGACGACCACTTAAATCAGTATGCTATCTGTGCAGTCCGGTGGACCGCTAGCTCGTCTGCTATTAGAAGCATTAATCTATACTATAATATTATAAAGCTGAAGAGTTTGTTTGTTTGGTTGAACGCGCTAATCTCAGGAACTACTGGTTCGAATTGAAAAAATCTTTCAGTGCTGGACAGCCCATTTATCGAGTAAGGTTATAAGCTGTATAACATCACGCTATGACCCACGGGGGCGACGCAGTAACCATAAACGCGATTGAAACCGCGGTCACATTTAGTAATATTATAAAGCTAAAAAGTTTGTTTGTTTGGTTGAACGCGCTAATCTCAGGAACTACTGGCTCGAATTGAAAAATTCTTTCAGTGTTGGATAGCTAATTTATCGAGGAAGGTTATAGGCTATATAACATCACGCTACAACTAATAGGAGCAGAGCATAAATGAAAATGTTGCAAAAACGGCAGAATTCTCTTATGCGAAGCAGACGAAGTTGCGCGGGTTAGCTAATTTTAAATAATATAAACTATATAAACTATATATTTTGGGAACTCCAAATTATAATCAACAGCATACACATTAGCTACAATCGAATCGGTTATCTTAATCCAATAGATTATATACTTAGCTTATGTTAATTATTTTATCAAATAAACCTTGGCATATAAGGTAAGAATTTTAGTACCCTCAGTAATTCGTGAGACTAGTAGCAACAATGCGGTGCTTTCTCATATTTTGTTTGCTTTTCTATGTGGCATTTGCTAAAAATGAACTGTATGATGGGTAAGAATATATTTTGTTAATATTAATATTGTTTTATAAAAGAAGTGTTTATTCAAGTAAGATTATTATTTCCATTTGCCAAAAAATGCAAGTGACTGGCCTGGCTAGCAAAGTTAAACATCGCTTCAGGAAAAAAATATTTATATAAAGGCTAGGGATTATTATTTCTCCGTCGCGAGGGACTTTACAAATATTGAATAAGGGTACGTAACGTCCCGTGTGGGGATCGAATCCATAATTCGCGGCGCGATGGTAATGGTGTGGCAAACACTTATACCTAAATATAGGTGAAACTGTCGGCACATCGCCTACGGTTTCACCCGCGTTTATAGTTACTGCGCCGCCCCCGTGGGTCATAGCGTGATATTATATAGCCTATAGCCTTTATCGATAAATAGGCTATCCAAAACGAAATTAATTTTCAATTCGAACCAGTAGTTCCTGAGATTAGCGTGTTTAACCAAACAAACAACCAAACAAACTCTTCAGCTTTTTAATATTAGTATATAGATGACTTATATAGTCACCTCGTCACTGTCATTGTTCCGAGTTCAGTCAAAATATAATATGACAAAGTTTTGCTCGCGGCCTTGCTTGCATAAAATTAGGTTATGTTAGTACCATTACTTTTTGTAAATCAGTTGAATAGTTTTTGACTTAAACCCTTACAAACAAACTATCAAAATATCAACTATTTCCTCTTCATAATATTTATATATTAATACGTGAAGCAAAAACTTTGTACCTCTTTTTATGAAAATTGCGCGGCAGAGAATTATGAAATTTGGCACAGTTAAACTATATATGGAGAAGGAGTGGTGAATCCTAATATTTTTTTAAAATATACATTAAAAATACATTAAATTAATCAAAAAACACGCACACAACCATGCATTTGACACACGCCGTCGAATCATGTTCGTAGTATTTCGGCATTGTTCGGCTGATGTCGTAGAATTCTTCGTAACTATGGTTACATACCTTAAGTACCTATTCCAATTTCGCGGGACTGGCCATTTAATAAAAAAAAATTCTATGCATTTAAACTACTTTTTGTAAAATAGAGTACCTACCATATTTGGTTAAAAAATTTAAATCAATTATTTCGACCACTTGCCGACCGTTAATTAGTATAGATGTGCTAAGATAATTACGATTTATCGGTGGACTAAATTTTATTTCACGTCGAATTATTTGGTTTACGCATTATAGGGTAGTTATCTATGTCTGTCACACAAGATCAAAATTAAATAGCAATCGAAAGAAATCTTCTTGTGAAAATAATATCAAAATTGGTTGCCAAATAAATGAGTATATATTTTAAATTTAGTTATAAGAAAAAGTGGGTTCGTAATGAGGATGTTTCGCTATCTAACTCGCACAGCTGCTGTTAAATAGCGGTTACGTCATAGTTTGTATCGTTCTTACTTTTTCTGTCATTTGAGAATTACCCCTACTACCAGATTTAAAACGCTTGAATCTTATTCACTTTTGAGTAGATTTCAATCATTATTTGTATTTAGAGTTTAAGTGATTTAGCTGTATGAATTAAATAATAAATAACTATGAGTCAACTATCCCATTCAATAACAAATAACCAAACGTAATCTCAAACTATAACGTTAATAATATTAGTAGGATATCATGTTTTAAAAGTAACATTACAAATAATAATTAATATATAACATACATTATTTTAAGGATCTAGTAGATACTGGTAAAATTATTTATAGCATTAATTATATTATTAAATTTTCTTTTCAGACATGCAGTGTACGAAGTAACCGTAAAAAATGTAGACGAAATTAAAATAATTAATGAGCTGGAAAATGAATTGTTCCTGGATGTCTGGTCCCACGCTTTCCCAGGCAAATCTGGACAAATTCTTGTGCCTAAGATGAAAAAGGAAGCTTTTGAAGATGCATTGAATGCTGCTGGTGTAGAATACAAAATTGCAGTTGAAAACATTAAAGAGTAAGTTTGTAAAGATAGCTATATTTTATTAAATCAACAACCAATCAAATCAAAAATCAACCCAAATTTGGGCAGAGGGGTGGATTATTTGCCTACCCTTTCATATTAAGAAAACTGCCCAGTTTTACCAGGCACAGTTGCAAAACTCAGTTGCTGAAGTGCAGGGCTGTTACTGACAATTTGTTGCCAGAATACAATTTGCCTGACCCGTAATTGTAGATACCTCATTCATAGTAGAATTCATTACTGCTATTCTATTCCTAGGCAATGGGGTTACCACAGTTATATTTTGTTTTGGCCTTTATTTGATGTAATGCTTTGGTAAGTAATGAAGTTTTCTTTTATTTTACCTACAGATTTATGGACTTGGAAGACCAAAAGTTAGCGGCAGCTGCCTCTAGAAGCCAGCGCAATAGCTCTCGCATTTCGTTTGATACCATTTACACCTACGATGAGGTAAGATTTTTAACAACTGAGATGACACAACGGTAGTGACTAAGACTGCATGAGATCTTGGGTTCCATTCCCGAGTCGTTTTAAATTGTGATTGAGTTTCAGTTTTACTGCAAATGATTCATTCATTTAATTCCGTTCAAAAGAACAAACAATATGATGCATTGTGATGCATCCACAAAAATGTCGTTAACAGGCAAAAGAACCGTGATGGGCTACGTTACGTAAATTAAAATTTGTTGTCATTTTTATTTTCAGATCAATGACTTCATGGAGACCTTAGCTCGTGAATATTCCCATGTGACAGTTGTTAACGGAGGCAGAAGTTTCGAAGGCAGACCTATCAACTACCTCAAGATTTCAACCACAAACTTCCAGGTGACAATTTCTCGGTTATATTTCGTTTTTATTGATATTTGTATGGATTATTAACTATATTAACTGGACGAGAAAAGACTGACTAAGAAAGTTTATAAGGCAAATGTGAATGGAACAGTCTTAATAGGCTAGGCGAACGTGTCTTGACCAGTTCGGAGACGTTCTGGATAAAGGCCAGGTTAAGAGCACCTTAAACCGGCGAGCGTGTATGAGGAATGTGATGAAAGTGAATGAAGCCAGGGAAGTGTGTCAGTATCGTAGAAAATGGAAATCCGATGTCTCTGCCTACGCCTCTGGGAAACAGGCGTGAATCTATGTATGTATGTATGTATTTATTAACTGCCTCAGTAGCGCTGTGCATGGCCTTAGTTTGGACGAAGTAATATTGAGTTTGTCAATTTAAATTCTCAGTAGCTGGATTGACTCTAGTAGACTAAAATCGGTCCATTTCCTATTAAGTAAGTCTTAAAATATAGTTGAAGAAATGTGAGTGCAGTTTAAATTTGCCTACCCCTACGTGTTACTACAAGACTTTTCCCGTGGCTAAGCTCGTTTTAATCTAGATTTTGTCAATAAATTTATATCGCTTGAGAACAGATTTTTTTTAAATGAATGTGTAACTATATCATTTTCTGTACTCCATACAAAGTGGATGAGACTTTCATGATAACCGCTCGAGTAATTAAGGCGTGAAACATACTCACATTTGCATTTATTATATTAATTTAGCATTAAAATATAATAGTCTCTATATCCTATTATGAAGAAAGTAAATCATAGGTAGTAAATTGTGTACAGAAGTGAGTACGTATGTATTTTACGATACCAAATATTATTTTTCCAGGATACCAGTAAACCCATCGTAATGATGCAATCTCTTCTCCATTGTCGTGAATGGATTGGACTGCCTGTTACTCTCTACGCTATCCACAAACTGGTTATTGATGTGACCGACTCTGACTTGGTCAATAATATTGACTGGATCATCGTCCCAGTTGCCAATCCTGATGGCTACATTTGGACTCACACTAGCAATGTAAGTAGAACATTGGTCTTAATTCCGATAATGTAAAATGGTAACTTATGGTTAATTCGGAAAGACAGTTGTCGAAAACTATAGATAACAGGAGAGGAAAGTAAAATAGCCAGAAATGACGACTTCTTTGACATAATCTAAGAAGGAAAAATTGATGCAAGAAAAGGAAGAGAAAAACGTAGGCGTACCTTTATCCAAGAAATAAAGAGCAAATTGAGGTTGAGTCGTCAAGAGGTTAAATGATAAGCACAAGGTAGAGACAAGTGGCGATTGCTCCACTGACATGCTCTGAAATTAAAGAAGAAGAAATAAAATTGAAACAGCGGAAGCCGTAGCAATAGACTCGTGATTGAGAAGTTGTGGGTTCGACTCTCACCCATCGGACTAATGTTTTAGGAGTGCCTTATATGAGCATATCAGCTAAGTAACATACTTAATAAGTATAATAGTTATTAAAGCCTATCAAATTGTTAGCCTATTAAGGTTTTCAATTATATCTGGCACTCCAACAATTGACAGGTTAAATAAAACACTTAAAAAAACGAACACATTAATTAACCTTACTTCAATTTGTTTCAGGGACGTTATTGGCGTAAGAATCGCCGCAACGGCCTCATGATCGGAGACTTCTGCTCAGGCGTAGACCTCAACAGGAACTTCGACATTCACTGGGGCACTGCCTCTAGCTCCAGCGTATGCTTGGATACTTACCATGGCGCCGGCCCAATGTCTGAACCAGAAACTCAAGTCATCGGTAACATCTTAGCCACTTACAGAAACAGAATAGCATTGTTCTTCGACATCCATAGTTTCGGCAGTATGATCTTGTTTGGATATGGCAACGGTGTTCTTCCTCCAAATGCTTTAACCGTCAATTTAGTTGCTGTTAACATGGCACAAACTATTGACCGCGTAAAATGGTCGTGGAAACCTAACTACATTGTTGGAAATATTGCCCACGTCTTATATGATGCTTCAGGAGGTGCCAGTGATTATGCTATGAGTGTGGGTGTTCCATTATCCTATACCTTTGAACTGCCAGCTTACAATAACGTTAACTGGGCTCTACAAGGCTTTTTGGTTGATCCTGATTTTATTGAACAGGCTGGTTATGAAACTTGGGAAGGTATTAAGGTTGCTGCCAGATTCGTGCTATGAGTTTCGAAACAAGAAGAGATATAGACTGATGACGCATTTATGTTTTTAGTACATACATTATGTGGAATAAAATATAAAAAGATTTTCGTAGATTTCATTTTTGCTTTTAACAGAGCTATTGGTTAAAAATATTGAGTTATTATTATAACCAAATTTTTTTTCATGGAATTTATATATTACTAATAAACTTAGGACATACAGACATAGTATCATACTATAAGTAGGTAGATTTGTCTTACACCCAGTTTTCTCTTTAGACCAATCGCAGTAGAGAGCAAGCCCATTGCTAAACGGCAATAGGCTTGCTTTTACTGGACACAGATCCAGACACTGTACGATGCTACGAGGATTCCTTGTCAGAAAAATCTTGCGATAATTAAATCCAATACTTTATGCATAGGAGTCGCAGAAAATGAAAGAGTGAAATGACTGGACCAGCGTTTTATATACAGGACTTACCTTCTAATACAATAATTGGTATCAACTCTTGTCACATTGTCGACTTGCGGCCGTGCGCGCAACGATGGGAGTGGTGCCTCCTCTTGCTCCCCATCCCCCCTCCTAGCGGTAGCAGTGGTATATAAGCGGGTCGCGCCGAGAATGGGGTCTGGTTCTTCCCGCCGCGCTGCCTACTGAAGATACGTGGTCCATTCTACCCGGGACCACGTAACAATCCTTCACCTTGAACCACACTCTGAAATACCACTAAATATCTAGTCGAATTTTAATTGTAATTCTGTTATGTTTTATACACCTGTTATAAGTGACAATATTTGCATGTTGATCGCGTTGTTTATCTTTAATTTCAATTACAATCCCAAGTCAACCTCGCCTCTAAAGCGGGACAGACCTAAAAACGTTACACTCTTGTTACGTAGTCTTGCAATATCGTTTTTTTTGTTTAGTTTTTTGATCTTTTTTATTTTAACAATAAAATGTCAGCCCCATCGTTCCCTATACTAATCTAACTATCAGAAATAGAAATAATAATCTTTATCTCTTTATCTCTTTTAATAATCTTAATCTCTTTTAACATAAAACTATATTTAATCTTTCCTACACAGTCAGCGCTGCAACCAACTTCTATTTGCTGCATCATCAACGTGCTATTGTATTTGTTTTAATCCTTTACTAGAAATAAATCATGTGTCGCGTGGGACTGACAAACATTCAAACGACGGACACAATGAAAACCTGGACTAGGAACATACATTTGTGGCCCACATCATTTGTTGTCGACTGTGGGATTCGAACACACAGCACACGGTGAAGTGGCAGTGCAGCAATTAAACCACTACGCCAGCCACGCAGTCAAGTGTTGCAAACTTCCATACGTTTATCATTGTACGTTTTGCTATCAGTCCAACCATATGCTCACTTAATATCCTAACGTTGTCAGGAGAACACAAAAGGAAGGTTATTTTTTTTTCTTGGGGCGATGCTTTGACGCGTACCTCTCCGTGAGCGACGGAGAGGTTATGTCGGACTCACCGGGGAAAAATACCCCGGTAATACCGACTAATCCAACCACGATGTTCCACGATATAACCATAGACGGCGACGCCGCTTCGCATGCAATCGCGACCCCGCCGTGGTTTCGGCCCACCGTGTGAAATGGCAGGCTACTTAGACACGACACAGAGGCGCACGTGGGAACACGCAGCCCACCACCACCAGGTCAAACCTCAGGGTGGCTGGAGGTCATCTCGCGCCTTTTTTTTTTGGTACCCAGGAAAAAGTGCTTGATGCACTACCCGCCGGCTAGGGGACGGCAGCGGCGGGGCGTGTGGAACTCACCAGCCTAGTGCTGGTATACCCACTAAAAAAACCTGGGGTGTTCCCTCTCTCACCCAATGCGGGGGGGGGGGCAGTTGGGAGTCTAAAAAGATTCATCCATAACAGGCCCCCCCCGTGTGGGTGCCGGCCGGGTCAATCGGACCCGACCTCCTCTCGTCCCCGGGGGAGAGCATTTCACTGCTCTCCCCTTGCGACGTTAGAAGGCGCGCGGGAACACCGCGCGCGCCCTCTATGGGTTCTTACTCACGGGTGGCAGGGTCCCCTAAGGCCTTGCCACCCAGAACCCTTAGGTGGGTGGCAGGAGAGCGACATAAGCGCGTCTCCTGCGCCCCCTCCTCCGGCGGCGGATGTCCGGGACGTAAGGATCTTCCTCACGCCCCCGCTCCGCCGCCTCCGAGATGACAGCCTCGCAGAAGGACCTCATTGCACCCCAGCACCTGTCGTCGCCGACCATCATGGATACGACGGTCGGCAACGAGAGGTCGGGGCCAATCACGGCGACCAGGGCACAGCGCTCCTCGGCCCACGCCGGACACTCCTCCAGCGTGTGCTGCGCCGTGTCCCGGTCGCATTCCTCGCAGTGGTGACACCTGGTTGTCGGCTCCCTACCGGCTATCTTGCACAGGTACTCTCCGAAACAGCCGTGTCCGGAGAGCAAAGCCGCAGGCAAAACATAGTAAAAATATATTTGAATAGATTTATCGATAACCCCGTGTCCCAACACTATGGATCTTCAGAGTTTTCAACAACGAATGGTAATAGGGTGTAATCCTAACGTTGGAACTTTTCAATGAATTTAAAATACCGCTGCAGCGGTGCAACTAATATTTTCTTAAACTTTTTGCTGTGAAATTGCTTTTTCTAATAGGTTTCGTCTATAAGCTAGCTTCGGAATACTAGGGGATTAAAGGTGTATGGGGATTAATAAGACTACGGCATCCTGGCGTCTCCGTAATTACTTTCTTAGAACAGTAGTTTAGTTAATAAATTGACTTAATTTTTCCACATTCATATGGATAAATCATATATATATCCATACATAGTCTTACGCTCATATCTCTGATGGTATAGGCAGAGAACGAGAAACGACGGGGTGTTATAAATTTGACATGTCTGTGTGTGTGAATATAGGTTTAGTTATATTCACACACACAGACATGTCAAATTTAGAACACCCCGTCGTTTTTGCGTCGGGGGTTAAAAACTACGTATAATACGGCAGCAGTCCAAAGCGTAAAACATTGGAGTTGCGATCATAAGGTCGTGGGTTTGAATCCCACCACATTGGTACAGACGTAAAGCAAAAATGATCATGCTATCCCTACCCGAATTCTTACCGCTACTGTAACTTTTAAATAAAACTAAGGTTACATTCAATCTAATATATTATTTAAATAAATTAATCTACAAATTTTAATAATCATTTGGTCCTAAACTTAAATGTTAAATTATCAAATAAATTTAAATATACTTAAAATATGTTTACTTACATAAACAGAACGGTGGTTTAAAATTAAACATCACAATGACAGTTGACGTCACAAACTATGACTATAATAATTCATCGTTGTATATATTAGACGAATCTCAGTATAAATGATTTCACTTGAAACAACCTTGATGGCGTAGTGGTTAGTGTAACCGACTGCTACGCCTGAGGTCGCGAGTTCGATTCCCGTACAAGTCAAACATTTGTGACCATGAACTGATGTTTGTCTTGGTCTGGGTATTTCTATGTATAATATGTATGTATTTACAAAAAAAAAGTATGTATGTATGTTTATCCATTGTCTAGTACCCATAGTACAAGCTCTGCTTAGTTTGGGCTAGATGGTGTTGTGTTATGTGATTTGTTGAGGACACGGCACTGCACACTTTGGCGGTTTGCCCCGCCTGGGCATCGCAGCGCCGTGATTTGATCGCGGCAGTCGGATCGGTTGCCCTCTCGCTCCCGGCCGTAGTTCAGTCTATGGTCTGGAGTGAGAGGTCATGGAACGCCGTCGCCTCCTTCTGTGAGGAAGTAATTTCCATCAAGGAGGCAGCGGAGCGGGAGAGGGAGCGTTTAAACCCTCTCCCCAACCGCAGAGCCGGGCGCCGGAGGGCGCGAGACGACTCCAGCCACCGTGAGGTTTGACCTGGGGGTGGCGGGCTTTGTGGGCCTGCCCGCCACCCGTTCAGCACCAGGTCCGAGAGGCGGCGTGCGTGTTCCCACGCGCGCCTCTGTGTCGTGTCCGTCTCCCCTTTAGCGGGGAGACAGTAGGGCTCTTATTGAGTAGTGCCTATATTGGGTAGGTCTTATTAAGTAGTGGCCTGCCGTTTCATACGGCGGGCCGAAACCTCGGCGGGGTCGCGACCGTATGCGAAAGTGATTCGCGCGGCCCCGCCGATAGTGATTTTGTCGAGGAACACCGTGGTAGGTTTAGTCGGTATTCCGGGAGGTACATTATCTTTTAACATCTTTCTTTTACCCCGGCGAGTCCGACATAATCCCGCCGCCCACCCCCGCGGAGGGATATGCGTCATTGCATTCCACAACGTAAAAAAAAAAAAAAATGTGAGAATATTTAAAAAAAATATATATTAAAGGAGCTCTCCATTCTCGTTCTATACATATATTTAACTTAGTAATATGAGCGTGACTAGCAAAATAAAATTAAATAAGCAAAGCGTCTAGCGTCTAACATTATTAAAGCAATTATTTCAAAAATCACTAAAGGTCCATTTCCACGGGTCGAACTTGACGTGCTAAGAATGATTCCTGTGTAGTGTAACGATCCACAAATGGTTGTTCCGAGTGTTGAGAGATGTTCTTTATATATAGAAATTATGCCTGGTGTGTTTAAAATAATATATATTCGACAAACTGGTAGTGGGGACAACATAAACCATTGCCATTAAAATAAACATCCTAGTTATTGCAGCTTGACAAGAACAGCAATATTTGCACCAAATTAGACAAAAAACTGACCTGGTGTTAAAGAGCCTTTGCGAGCTAATATTTTTGCAATTTAGAGATTGTCTACATTAAATCAAAAGTTGAAATTAATAAATTATGTAATCATTATAAATTGTATAGGAGTATCAACGATATATTTTCATCAAAGTCTTTTTAATATAAACTCCATCATAATAAGATACCTTGAAGATAACAGTTTGGTATCGAAACATCAATTTGGTTTTAGACCTAAAAATCAACTAACCAAGCAGTACATTGATTTTGTTGTCAAATGTAACTAGCAATTTGGATAAGGACTTGCACTCCATTGGTATCTTTCTAGACCTTGCTAAAGCTTTTGAAACTATTTCTTGCACTGTACTATTGCACAAACTTGAAACACTTGGAATAAGGGGAACCCAATATAAGTTATTTAAGACGAGATTAAATCAGCGAATACTATGAAACTCTCAGCCTACGTCTCTATATAGTTCAGTAAAGCACACAACTGTATTGGAATGACATACGAAGCCAACAGTACGTATATGAAAAACATTCGACACGCATTGGCGTGTAGGTAGTATTAGAATGTTTTAACGTACCTAAGTACGTGCTTTACATCTTCAGTTCATAGACACACAGCTGTTACAACTAAGCTTAGTGTCGTTGATGGATTCGAATATCCTTCGAACGTATACATATGTATATATATAGTCTCAAGCTTATAGGTACAGATATACAGGGTGTCCGGTAATTAATGGATAAAAATGTCTTATAGTAGAACTGAAGGCCGTTAAGAAAAGAATGATGAAATGATGAAGATGAAGCTACCCTATGTAATTTTCTATTACTCTGGCAACATGTGTAAGAAATTTCACGATGATCTCTTGAATGGCTAAGGCGAACAAACAAAGTAATATGCGCATTTATAATATTAGGAAGGATATACAGGTTGTCCGGTAATTAATGGATAATCTTGAAATGTCTTATAGTAGGACTGAAGGCCGTTCAGAAAAAAGAAATATATTAAAAAGTGCAATCTATATTAGCATAGCATACTTTTGACTGTCTATCTATTAGCATAGTTAGTGTTTAATAATAAAACAACAAAAAACCGATAGATTTCATTCATTTATGGTCGTAGTATACAAGAAAGTTATACATGGTAATTAAAAAAAAACACATATCTCAGGTAGTAGTTAGGATAGATTTTTATTCATACTTTTTTTCTGAACGGCCTTCAGTTCTACTATAAGACATTTCAAGGTTATCCATTAATTACCGGACATCCTGTATATTACATTCAGATTTCTCTAGCTATGGTTTTATGTCCTACATAATAGGTAAACCATAACTGCCATTTACAAGGTCAAGATCCATACTTCGTGCTGCTATCAAGAAATCCTTGACGGAAAAGCCTTTGACTAACCCGGACATCCAATCTGAGACCTTATGCACAGCAACTGTATTCACAACCGCTGCGTCACCGAGACAGCGTGGCAGTTATTGAAGCTAAATGCAGTTATGCGTGTTGGTTACTTAAATAGTGACCTAGGTAGATTTAAATTATTTTTTTCCGTAGTTAATCTGATCCAACGTTTACTTTAAAGGCACAATAGGATGCTACGTAACAATGATTGTTGACTACAACCATGGGTAGCCAGGAAATATCCTGGCTGACACTGATACCGTTAACAGTAACTAAACGAGCTATTCCTCTAACATCTCTATGTGACAGGATTGTGCAGTTCCATATACCAGCCATATCATCAGTGATCTGCGGCACCTGAGAACCAAAATGAGTAAACGAATCAATAGAGAGACTATATTTTGCTCGTGGCTTCGCTCGCGTAAATATAGGTAGGTTAGTAAAAGTACTTTTTTTCTGGGTGAAAGGTACCCTATGTACTTATCTGTAGCCCTGAGAACGTGTATACGAATTTTCATGTTGACCGGTGGCGTAGTTAAGGTATGAAAGCGTAACAAACAAACTAACTCACATTTGCATTTATAGTATAAGTTAGTATGCAAGCTACTGAAGTGTGAAAACAGCATTAAAATCCGTTCAGTTGTTTATGCGTGAAACTCGAACAAACAGACATAAAGATAAACATAAGGAACCCTATATTAGTTGACGAGTTTCTGTCTTCGGCTTCTCTTGCATGTACCCTATGGGTACTCACACCAAGAGTATCATATGTAACAGTCAAAGACATAATCTACCTATACTCCATTTAGTTAGGTACTTAACTAAAGGTAAACAATTTTGATGTGACTTTTTACACAAACACGTCATATTAAACAAATAAACTACTGCTTAAACTAACAGTTCAATTGATTTAGTAATCGTTATTGTTGTATTTACATTGATCTTAAGCAGCATTTTTATTATTAAACTGAGTTATATAAAAAGATACGTCAAGATTGTTTACCTTTAGTTAAGTACTTAACTTAATGGAGTATAGATGTGATATAACTCGTTTAAAATAATTTCGAGATGCTGTGCAATTCTACCAATCTCATATTCGAGTTGTTTTATCAGAAATTTTTTGCTCGTCAAAATGACCACACTCCGCCTGATGGTAAGCAGTCGTGTGGTCTAAGAGCAGTGGCCTCCTCACCGTTCTTATAGCAGCCGAGGCGACATCGAGGTCTCTACCTTGACGGCCTGAGAAGGTGCTTTTTCACGCCCCGCTTAAAGGACCCAGGGTTGAAGAAAGAAGAAAACACATGCCTTGGCAGAGAATTCTATGCCTTGATCGTTCGGCAGAGGTATGAGGACCCAAACTTGTAGGTACGCACTCTACGTACGTCTAGTGGTATAACTCAAAAATTATTATACAGTAACTATGGCACATAAAGAACACTTTTTAGTCCTGTGTGAGGATCGAGCCCACAACACACTTGGCGCAGTGTCAATGGCAAGGCGGCCACTTAAAACTACGCCACCTGTCGTAATAACACAACGCCTCCTGAAGAAGCTCTGTGGACCCTACCTACTTTAGAACTTAAATTTTGTTTAAATGCAATCTTTAGTATGTCCTAAGTAAACGAAAAAAGGTGCGAAAAAAACGTACCGTAATAATTTTTCTTGATGATTTAACTGAGGGATTTCGTACAAACACCCGACTTGAATTAAAGTAGTCAGTGCATCTGTAAACAAAATATTTTTAAATAGATTTAATAATAATATCTACTGTGTATATAAACTGTCCCACTGCTGGACATGGGGCTCTTCTCAGTGTAAGAAAGGTTGAGAAGATAGTCCACCAGGCTGGTTCGGTGCAGCTTAACAGATTCTACACATCTTCGAGAACATAATGGAGTTCTCACAGATATCGCAATCTTCATTACTGTTTTCTTCCACCGTTAAATCGAGCGATGATTAGTTATTAAATAAGCACACCAATATATTTGCAACTGCTTATTGAGTAAGTTAAGTTTACGCATATACTAACCAATCTTCTCCGGATCTAATTCAGGCTTTAGAAGAATTGTTTTTTGGGATGTTCTTTGTGGAAATACTTAGCAATGAGAGCAGAAATGAGCAAAGTCTGAAACCGTTCTCGGTAAATAGAGCGTCTCTAGAGTCTACAATCTAACTGGCGAAATATAGTTGGAGATGTAATGTACATACAACTTTAACTACGTATTAATTATAATTTTACGAATATTCTATACATAATCAGTATTTTTGGTGATATAAGTACTCCAGTACTACCATAATAAGTAGCAGGACTTGTGGTTATGCATGTTGACAATGTGTATATTTTATCCATTTTATCCTTAGTATGGTTTTCACTTCATTAACCATATACATGATATAAAATTTAAAAATATATTCTTTTTTTAATATATAAGGTATGTTGAGCTGTTTGGGCATATAGAAAGAATGGACGAGAAAAGACTGACTAAGAAAGTTTATAAGACTAGTGTGAATGGAACAGTCGCAAGGGTAAGACCTAGGCGAACGTTTATTGATCAGATCGGTGACGTTCTGGATAAAGGCCAGGTTAAGAGCACCTTAAACCGGCGAGCGTGTATGAGGAATGTTATGAAAGTGAATGAAGCCAGAGAAGTGTGTCAGGATCGTAGCAAATGGAAATCCGTAGTCTCTGCCTACCCCTCTGGGAAACAGGCGTGAATCTATGTATGTATGTAAATACGTACTGTATGTAATTTATGTATTTATCGAAATCAACAGCAATATTCAGTTTTCCTTCTTCTGGAATCGTTACTTCGTGTTTATCTATATTTGTTTTATTTTGCTCACAAAATATATAATTGTCATTATAAGAAATTTTTAATTTCATTTCAGCGGCATCTGAAAGGACAGAAATAAAAATTAAAGTGAATATCGAAACATACCATCTATCTTATGTAAGTCAATATGTTATTTATACAATACAACACATATTAAAAAGAAGGAGGGTCAGTAACCCCTGGAACAATCAAAACCAATAACTAAAGCAACTTGGGTTTTTAAGCTTGACTCATACCTGTTTGATGAACATTTACACGAAAGGCGCAATAAACTGCAATATAGTGGTACCCATTTACAAACACCATGGGTGATAACCCTGAAATCTCTTTCAATGTTAGTATTGTGCAGTTCCAATCACCACTAATTTTGTCCACGACTTTCGGTACCTGTTGACAAACGAAACACTCATAGCTTAAACATTTTCTTTTTAACACGCTTTTATTAGCTTCATACGAATGTTAGTATGTATGAACGGAAACTTTGAACATGATTTTGACGTTCAAAACGTTGGATTAACTCAAAATTTGGCATACTTATCAAGGACCGATGACAATATAAAAATTTAGAAAAAAATAATAATAGTTTCAAAATATAAAAATAAATAATAGTTTAAACATACTAAAAAACACGCTTTATTAAAAAACCTAAAGTAAAGAAGTAGAAAATAATTAATAATTTTAATGTAAAAAAGCGTGGTGTGCTTTCTAAGAGATTTTGATAACCACCCCACCCCACGCTTTTTACATTTAAATTATTTTCTACTATTTTAGTTCTTCTTTTAATAAAGCGTGTTCTTTACTTTTTTAAATTTATTATGTTTTTAAATACGTCGTAACGGACGTCTTTATCGTCGTAGATACATTTATTCATTATAATTTAATTTAATGGAAATATTGATGTAGTTGCAATATTTAGCTATCTCATATTATTTATTTTATCAGTATTATTTCTGTTATGTATACATATGTTTCTAACATTTCTCTGCACACCGATGTATAAGTGTCAAATTCACTTCAATGTAGTGACTTTTCTAAGATATCAAGTATCATAATTTACTAAAAAAATAATTTAAATAATTATGTACAATCTCTAAGTCAGTATTAAGTTTGGAAAAAAAGACTGTCATTGCTGACATATCATAAACATTAATAGTAGAGTTATAGTATTTGCAGTTGCGATTATGTCAAGGAACCGTGGTAGGTTTAGTCAGTATTACCGGGATATCGCTCACCATATTTCCCCCGGTGAGTCCGACATAACCCCTCCGTCACCCTGCGTAGAGGTTATGTAGGTATGCGTCAATGCATGCCCGCACGTAAAAAAAAGGGTAGTCGGACTGTTCACCTGCGAACAGACTTCCGTCTTTCCGGAGCTCGGAGTCAGCTTTATTGGCTTAGCACATACTCGCAAATGGGCAGGCTATTACCGTCTTAAACTTCTCCAGATTCAAAGACGTCACCTTCGTCAGTGACAAACTCGTTGGAGTCACTGGAGCAGCATATCAGCGCTCGTGGTTTCCCTTGAAAGCGCTAGTGCGTAGGTCAACGTGGTAGCTATGTCTGACCTTGACCTACAGAGCCAACGTAAACCCACCGTAGTCGAGCAGAACGTATAAAGAGATACCAACGCGCAAAAAATATATCTGAGCTGGAAAGCGATCGTAAACTACAGCTCAGCTTATCTTTACAGATAATAATAATATTTAATACGAACCATGATTTGTTTCTTTGAATACTTCCTGGGATTCCATACTAAAACGCTTGAATTTGAGTTGGCAACACATCTGTAAAACGTCAAAAGCTGCTATAGATTTAAGTACGAGTGCCGTGTTGGCCATTTGGCAACTGTAAGTACTACGGTTACAGGTATGATTACAATGGTGCCAATTCTGTTGTCACAAAATTCTCTTATCTTGGCTAAAAATCTCTAAAATTTAGTTTACTCCTGTCAAACGACATTTCGTATTCTGAAATCGCTAAAAGTGACAAGACTAAATGAAATTTTAGAGATTTTTAGCTAAGATAAGAGAATTTTGTGACAACAGAATTGGCTCCAATATCTGACAAATGTTGTCAAATTTTAGTAAAATTCTATTTTGGGTTTAATGAAAATAAAAAAAAAAGATTTTCAACACAATTTCGCACTAGGAATGATATTATCTGTGTGTTGAAGGAGTTTAAAAACATTCAAACAACAGACACAAATAAAACCCAGGCTTAGAACAACTATTTCTATATCACATACTCGTAATTTATTGCCCCGCGTGGGGATCGAACCTACAACACTCGGCGCTATGGCAGTGGCGAGGCGAGCACTACACCATCCGTACAGTCTTACAAGCTATTGTCTATATGATACTTTCATTCAAAATAACATCATGTATTAAATAGATTCAGTGTTATTCTGTTATGTGAATACTTTTATTCCCGACTGGTTTCAGAATGAAATAAAAGTAATCTGTCGTAAGTCAGTAAGATTAAAAGGTTTAATAAAATAAACTAGCGGTCGCCTAGTGGTCGAAATTCTACCATAATTGATTTAAATTTTAAGTTTGATAGTTATTAAGGTTTTATTGTCTAAAACTATACCCTTATAATCACGTTTCATTTAGATTTCGATCTATACAGCTTAATTTACCGATCTTTTTCAAACAAATTATTTACTCAACTGATATAATATGTAATTATATATTGATATATGTAACCATAGTTACGGAGAATAGTACATCAGCCGAACAATGCCGAAATACTACGAACGCGATTCGACTGCGTATGTCGAATGCATGGTTGTGTGCGTGTAGTGTATTTTCATTAATTTAATGTATTTCTAATGCATATCTTATATATAAAATTCTCGTGTCACAATGTTCGTTGCCGTACTCCTCCGAAACGGCTTGACCGATTCTCATGAAATTTTGTGAGCATATTGAGTAGGTCTGAGAATCGGCCAACATCATAATATTTTTTTTTTTTAATCTTTTTCAAAACATTTTTTTATGGCAAAACAACGTTTGCCGGGTCAGCTAGTTTTATATAAATATTAGGATTCTTATTCTTATTATATATAAGTTTTAAATAATTATTCTTCTTCATATAAACTTTAACTGTGCCAAATTTTATACTCCTCCGTCCACGCAATTTTCGTAAAAAGGGGTAGGTACAGAGGTTTTGCTTCACGTATTAATATATATAGATTACATATTAGTAAACACCGACGATATCATACGCAATTTCCATAAAGTCACTAAAGGAAAATATTATCATAATCAGTACAATTGTCTAAACTAAACAAAGAGTTAGTTTCGTATTTAATATTATTATTAATATAAAAATAGTATGAATATAAGGATAAGTAATATTATTATAAACAATAGGAACTTTTCATTAATAGCATCATTTTAATAATTGCGTCGTTATAATTTTAACATTTTAACCACAGGGTTATAAAAGTATATTGCAATGATATAATTTATATAGATTCATTGTAAACAACTTTTGTACTTACTGTAAATGGTTTATGTAATATCTGAAATTTACTTTTATTCTTAATGGATGTCCATCTTGTACAGTGATTTCATGTTTATTTAGATTTGTAGTATTTTGATCGCAAAATATTTTATTGCCTTGACCCGAAATTTTAAGGTCTATGCCAACAGCATCTGAAAAGGAGACAAATTATTATAGTTTGAATAATGTCCTCCAGACTGAATTTTGGTCACGGCGGCCAATCTTAACGGAGACTGGCCATCTGCGCAGGAGATATTATAGTGCACAAGTGTGTGCCCAAACACAAGTGCACTCTCTGTTCCCTAACTCTCATGATCCGATGGGACGGATAATCCGACACGACTGGAGAGAGATCAGGCGCAGGACCAACGGCTTTACGTGCTTGCCGAGGCACGGGGGTGTATAACACCGCCAACTTCCTAACTCCCGGCTCGTATTGAGATTTCTTAACAGAAAAACTCAATAACTTTTTGTTGGCCCGATCCGGGATTCGAACCCGAGACCTCATGCACAGCAGTCACGTTAACTACGGCTGCGCCACGGAGCCACTGAATATTATATAACTGAAGAAGGAACAAACGTCACAAAGAAATTATTTTTAACAAAGTATTTGACAGCTGTAGCTGCAATAGTATTTGGTAATGTCGTGGATAACTCAAACGTATAGGTTAATGGCGATGGCGTAGTGGTTAGTGTAACCGACTGACACGCCTGAGGTCGCGGGTTCGATTCCCGCACAAGTCAAACATTTGTGTGCATGAACATAGATGTTTGTCTTGGTCTGGGTGTTTCTATGTAACATACGTATGTATTTACAAAAAAAGTATATATAATTATGTATGTTTATGCATTGTCTAGTACCCATAGTACAAGCTCTGCTTAGTTTAGGCTAGATGGTGTTGTGTGTATGTAATAGAATATTATTATTATTATTATATTATAAACTAGATGTGCCTGCGGATTCACCCGCTTTTATGATTACTGCGCCGCCCCCGTGGGTCGTAGCGTGTTGTTATACAGCCTACAGCCTTCCTCAATAAATGAGCTATCCAACACTAAAATATTTTTTCAATTCGGTCCAGTAGTTTCTGAGATTAGCGCGTTCAAGCAAACAAACAAACTCTTCAGCTTTATAATATTAGCCTACAAAGCAAGGCTAGGGGTAGAGAATCTATGGAAAGAATAGGCAATTATTGACCTCATTATAAGGGTTACAGTAGTCCTCCCGCTCTAAAATTGTTTTGGGTCTCTATATATTAGTTGTTGTAATAATATTTCATAAATAACTATAAATTAAAAATTTAAAAACCCCCGACACATATTGAGGGAGTTGTGAAAAAAAATGTAATACGCCATTTTATGGTGGCGGCCATCTTGGATTTGCAATTTATCATAGTGTATAGTATTCTACTAGTCAAGCCCTTTCATTTGATACCCATATTGAGGGAGTTGTGAAAAAATATGTAATCCGCCATTTTGTAGCGGCGGCCATCTTGGACTGATTTACATCAAACATAACTAAGAACACTCCCGACTAATTCACCTTTCAAATAAAAAAACAAAATTAAAATCGGTTTATCCGTTCGGGAGCTACGATGCCACAGACAGACACACACACACACACACACACACACACACACACACACACACACACACACAGACACGTCAAACTTATAACACCCCGTCATTTTTGCGTCGGGGGTTAATTAGACTATGGTAAGCGGTCAGCACTTCCCTGTTGTTTTTTACAGCTCCCGCTCTAAGATATATTGGTAAGACTAAAAACAACTATTTGTAGATCACACAGATTTTTGTCCCGTGTGGGTAGCGAACCCACAACACGGCGTTATGGCAGCGGCGAGGCGATTAACTTAAACCAATACGCTAACCGGTGCAGTCATGAACAAAATGTAATTATGGATATTTAGAATGCTAAATTGACCTATATTTGCCGCACTCTTCTTCTCCCTAGCCTTTATTATTCCCAAGTTACTTGGGGTCGGCTTTTCTGGTCTAACCGGATTTGACTGGATATCAGTTTTTACACGGAGCGGCTGCCACCTGACCTCCGCAACCCGAAGGTTAACGATACCTTAAGGCTAGAGCAGTGTCAAGATATTATAGAGGACTGACTTCCCAATAACGACTGCCATAGATGTTCATGGCAGCTGGCATCGACGGCTTAACGTGCTCTCCGAGGCACGGAGCAGACGATAATTGTCAATCAATACGCACATAATTTCGAAACGTCATATAACTTCCGAAACTCAGAGGTGCGCGACGTAGGTTCGAACCCGAGACCCTCTGCATTGCAGTTTGTTGGTCTCTCCACTGAGCTATCGCTGCCTGTTGCCGATATTTGCCGCACTATACATAAATACACATTCCTTAATATGTATTTATAAATATATTAATTGACGTAATTTAGGATATAATAATTCGGCGTCTTTATGTTTACAAAATATTGGATTTGTGTCAAGTGTCTATCTTTGTTTCATATCGCGAGTTATTACTAAAGTAGAACAAGAACGTGCAATATTAATATACGATATAAATATAAATTATGTATATGCAAGTTATTGGCTAATAATATGTAATATTTTGTCTGCATTTAAAGCAAGTAGTTTTTTGTGATAAAAAAAAGTTAAGGTCAATCTGGGTCTGTTTATAAAGATCGACGGTTTGTTCCGAATTCGCCCCGATGTTTCGTCCCAAGCGTAGAAATACGCATTCGTCCCAAAACATGTTCCTTATATGCCCTAAATTTAAATAAATATTAATTTCTTAATGTAAATCCTCCTTCGTCGCAGATTATGTTGCATTTTGTTCCTCTTTTTTTGTATGGAATATATTTGTTGTACCGTCAGCCAAAAAATATTTTGATATACCTCGTTGATCTCTCAGTAAATCTTTGGGCTTATGATTGCATGAGATCACGAACCTGACAACAAAAGATTTAAAATAATTTTAAACCCTGTTTTGTTTTGTTAACCATATGTACAAAAATGTAGGACGAAAAAGGAATAATTTAAAAAGCGGGGCGAATGAGGAAAATTTTGAAATCTGGGGCGTAATGTAGGGGCAAATGCGGCACAAACCAGATCTACGCGTGATCTAGTTGAGTAATATCAAAGCTGTCTCATCCAGATATAATATTCTGACACTTGTTTTTATTTTAAATTGCCTTGAGGAAATCCACAACAGACCGATATGTATGAAATAACTAATATTCACACATTATAATATAATATTCTACCACACACACACAACACCATCTAGCCCAAACTGAGTAGAGCTTGTACTATGAGTACTAGACAGTGGATAAACATATTAAATATATTTTTTTTAAATACTTACGTATTATACATAGAAAACCCAGACCAAGACAAACATCCATGTTCTTGCACACAAATGTTTGACTTGTGCGGGAATCGAACCCGTGACCTCAGGCGAGGCAGTCGGTTATACTGACCACTACGCCATATTCAGAAAATATTTATTATATAGATGTTGCAAAATATTAAAAAGATTTTCTTTTGCAACAAAACTCAAACTGTTTCATCATACTGCTAATAAAGCAAAAAATAACAACAGACAATGTCCAGAAAGTTCATACTGGAGTATATATATATTTAAGTAAACATAATGCTAAGTAAGTAAGTAGTAAGTTTATAAGACCATAAGAAACTGAATGCGGTTTTATAGTTTTCACAGTTGTAATGCTAGAATTCTAACTTAACATCTAATGCATGTTTCATCTTCATACACAGCTCAGTCAAGTATTAATAACAATAAATTTTTGATACGCTGCCGAAGAGAAATAAAACAAAAAATATTATATAGATATAAGTTTTAACTTCTGAAAATGCAGGGAAGGAAAAATATGCATATTTACCTATTTCCAAATATTACGCGTACAGAGTAGTTAATACATAAAAGTGAACTAAACATTGATTGCTGTTGTTAGAGTACAAGTAGAGTAAGATTAAGAGTTATCCTACAAAATAAACTGATGAAGAACGCGGCCAATCACTACACAAAACAATGATATTATCTTGTCTTTCTTGTCTATAGTTTCTTAAACCTGCACTACAAAGATGTGCTCAAGCGTCACATGAAACGCTGCGACCTTGACCCGTCGCAATGGGAGGCAGTGGCGGCGGACAGGCCACTGTCGAGGAGTACTGTGCGCGCACTAAGGTGTTCGAGTTCGAAAGGCGACGGAAAGAAGGGCTCGATGCCAAACCATACATTACAATTACGTCATAAGGGTGCTAGTTTGCAGTAATTGTGGACACACGTTCACTGTAAAAATTGGGTATATCTGTCACCTGAGAGCACACCAACGAAGCTCTCAGTAATCAGTTCCAAGTCGCCGTGGCTGTATATAGTCTGGACGGTAAAAATATTAGTTTCTTAAAGTTCCATAATGATTCACAAAACATCAAAACACAAAACAGCAGAAATATTATTGCAAAATTATCTCTATCAAATAATTATAGAATTACGAATTAAATTCTTACCAGCTTTAATATTTAAAACAAATAAATTAGCACACAAGAGCACCACGCGTGGCAACATTTTAACCGGTAATGTGAATTGTGACAAATATTTATTCCCTATTACGTCTGTTCGCTATTTGTGTATTCGTGATAAATAAATTCGATATCTACATATAAGTTCATATATAATAATATATACATAGGTATATACGTACGTAGTAATTGGCTGCGGTCACATTAAATAGGTTACTGAGATAAATATAGCTAAAATAAAAATGACAAATAGATAAATTGTGTCACTATTATATTTATGTTAAGTAGAGGCCCACGTCGCGCAACTCCGACTTTCGGAAGTTATATGACTTTTCGAAATTATGTACGTATTGATTGACAATTATCGCCTGCTCCGTGCCTCGGAGAGCACGTTAAGCCGTCGGCCCCGGCTGCCATTAACATCTATGGCAGTCGTTATTGGGAAGTCAATGCCCTATAATATCCTGACACTGGTCTAGCCTTAAGGTATCGCTAGCCTTTGGGTTGCGGAGATCAGGTGGCAACCGCTCCGTGTAAAAATTGATATCCAGTCAAATCCGGTTAGACTAGAAAAGCCGACCCCAAATGACTTGGGAATAATAAAGGCTAGGGAGAAGAAGAGGTGTAGTTATGTTGAGTATATGCACCCGCATTTCGTTAGCAACGGTTTTAGTCCCACGTTGTAAGGGGCGAGCCAGATGCTGACTGTGGAGGAACGTGGTGTGATGCCCCTCCAACACAAAGGAAGGATCCTCCGACCGGGCTGGTTGAACGTGCCTGGCGTGCCGCGGTCCGACAGCTGACTTATTTTCTTATTTTTTTGTTTGTGTTAGTTGTTGGCCTCAGATGGCCTTCACATCTTTACGCGAACTGTGGGTGAGCGCAGAAGGCTCCCAACCCGTTCCCGACGGTTGATGTTGGGAGCTTGTATATATACTTAGTCGCTGTGTAAATGTTACTTGTGCGATTCAGAATTGTATGACGTCATTTGCGCTCATCCTATTTAGCGCCATCTGTTGGATGTAGGCTGAACTTCTTAGTCTTTGTGGAGTCAATCAAAAAATCAAAATCAAAATAAATTTATTCAAATTAGGTTACAAGGTAACACTTATGAATGTCAAAGTTACACGTAAATTTTTTCCTGTGAATTTACATTTACTGCCACGTTCAGCAAAGCTAGGGTGTGTAGGGCTCATGAGAAGAACGGGCAAGAAACTCATAGCCACTCTTTTTAATCGCCAAGTGTACAATAATATTTCATTTACAAATCATAACTGTAAGGTGCTGCAACCATTTCTTCATGAACTACTACTCAACATACTCAAGCATTTGATAAAAATTGATGGTAGCCTCTAAAGCAGCAGTATGGTAAATAGGAGCATCCACTTACATGTACATAAATAATCAAGACAAGACGTGATTATAGTCCGTAGTTTAATCTAATTGTTTAAATAAAATGTAGAAGTAAATTATCGAATTCCACTAAACCAGAATACAGGATAAGACTCAAAAGAAAGCTTAACGGAACTGTCCATAATCACGAGTTGTCTTCATTGCACATTCTTCTTGATTAAAATACGACTGAATGTAACAGTAATGCAAATTCCAGCTTAAGCAAGGTGTAATATTACAAAAAAAAAATATATATATATATACATATATTAAAAAAAAAACATAAGTGTTAGTATTGGTCATTTAATATCCTGTGATCTAATGCAAATATTAGTGCCATGGATGTTTGTCATTTAAATAATCATCTATATTATAATATGCTTTAGAAATTAAGCAAGTTTTAATTTTAACTTTAAATTTATTCTCTGGTAATTCTAGAATATTACTCGGGATTTTATTATAAAAACGTATACCAAGACCCATGAAGGAACCGTGAACTTTATGTAGACGGTAGAATGGAACACATAATTTATATTTATTTCTAGTATTGATGTTATGTATGTCACTATTTTTTATGTATAAATATATATTTTGACGGACATGCATGATATTAAAATAAATATATTGTGATGCTACAGTTAAAATACCTATATTCTTAAATTTTTCTCGGAGCGAGATTCTAGTTCCTAATTGATAAATTGCACGCACAGCTCTTTTTTGCAATATAAAAATACTTTGTATATCAGCTGCTTTTCCCCATAATAATATTCCATATGACATAACGCTGTGAAAGTAACTAAAGTAAACTAATCTAGCTGTATCAACGTCAGTTAATCCACGGACTTTTCTAATGGCGTAAGCGGCCGAACTAATTTTCGCTGAGAGACAAGATATTTGCGCACCCCACTGTAACTTTGAATCAAGTGTAATGCCCAGGAATACTGTGGATTCTATTGCTTCCAGTACCTCACCGTTCAATGTTATGCTAGGACCAAGATGTTTTACATTAGGCAGTATGAATTTAACACATTTTGTTTTTTTGGGGTTCAGTACTAAATTATTTAAAGTAAACCATTTTGTTACTTGAATCAATGCACTGTTTACTTCGTCAAAATGGTCCCTATTCCTATTTACTTTAAATATTAAGGAAGTATCGTCAGCAAACAGTACAACGTCACAAATATTGTTCAAATAAAAAGGTAAATCGTTTATATAAATTAAAAATAAAAATGGGCCTAAAATCGAACCTTGCGGCACCCCTAGCTTTACAGGTAAGCTATTTGATTTTGTACCATTGACATCTACACACTGAATCCTGTTATTCAAATACGACGTAATTACATCCAGTGCATTACTCTGAACACCGTAATGCCTTAGTTTCCGTATGAGCGTATCATGACAGACGCAGTCAAATGCTTTTGAGAGGTCGCAAAAAACACCAATAGCATTTTGTGAGTTTTCCCACGCTCTGTATATATGTTTCAGTAAAGCTACTCCTGCATCCGTTGTTGAACGACCCTTAGTAAAGCCATATTGGTTGTCATGAAAGAGGCTATTTAAATTAAAATGTCTAAGTAATTGCTTGAGTATTAATTTTTCAAATATTTTGCTAAAAGCTGGTAGAATTGATATTGGCCTAAAATTACTAGGATCAGTTTTACTACCGGATTTAAATAAAGGTATGATTTTACTATTTTTCATCAAATCTGGAAAAGTTCCCGAATCTACACACCTATTAAATAACCCACTTAAATAAGGAGCAACTATATCTATTATACTTTTTACGACCTTAACGGAGATACCCCAGAGATCCCCCGTATTTTTAGATTCCAGAGATTGAAAAGCGTTGATAATATCAGTTGCGTTAACATAATCAAATCTAAATAATACTCTACACTTTGTTACGCTGGAATGTAATAACCTCTCTGCGTCTATAGATGAAGAATTTAATGCGCTCGTGGTGGTAATCGGTACACTAGCAAAGAAATTATTGAACACGTATGCTACATCGGCATTATTTTTGATCATTTTATTATTATCCATTAGACTAATACTATTGTCTATTTGAGTTATCTTGCCACTAGCTTCGTTAATAGCTCGCCAGGTAGCCTTAACTTTATTAGAGGACTGTTTGATTTTGTTACTGACGAACTTGGACTTAGCTAATTTGCATACCTTTTTAAAAATTTTGGAGTAATTCTTAACATATTCTGTAAAAGTAGGATCAAAATTATATTTCTTCATACTATATAACTCATACATTTTTACTCTGCTCTTATAAATACCTACGGTTGCCCATTCGTTAAATGTCCTAGTTCCTTTAATAACTTTTACTTTAAACCTAAACGTATTATCAAATTCTTTCTTAACAATACCAAAAAAGCTGTCATACTCCTTGTTAGGAGATTTATCTTCCCTTATATTAGAGTACATATTACATGAAATTTTATTTCTAAAATGTTTGAAGCGATTATTTGTTAAAGGCCTAACAAGTATCTTTTGTTTAATATTATTATTATTAATGTTTGGAAACATTGCTAATTGTCCACAGTGATCTGAGGTTAAGTCAGTGGTAACTAATTTGTATGAAGCGTTACAATCACTGAAAATGTTATCTAAACAAGTGGAAGACGTGGCAGTTATTCTTGTTGGTTCCAAAAACAAATTCGTTAAATTAAATGATTTAAATAAGTTTATAAGTCTATTAGCCAAGGAAGAGCCATCTAGTATATTAATATTAAAATCACCGCATACTAATATGTATTTCCTACTAGTTCTGATTTTAGTAATTACATCTTCCATCACTGATTCAAACAGATTAAAGTTACTCAATGGGGGGCGATATACACAAATAATTATATACCATTCAAGCTCAACACAGGACAGTTCTATGCTACGCTCTATAGACAGACAATTTATGTCTTTACGTTCCCTGCAAGTTATTGTATTTGCAACAAGTATTAAAGAACCACCGTGAATGGCTTGTGTTCTTGAAAAGGCGCTATGTACCATATAATTCATACTATTTAAAAAACTTACTTCATAGCTTTTGAGCCAATGTTCTGTTATACACATAACTTGAACATTGTGGGTCTCTAGAAATAAACTTAACTCTAAATCTTTGCCGGATAGTCCTTGTATGTTTTGGTGAGCAACACTCAATTGATAACCTCTATCCTTTGTCCCAACCTTAAGTTTAAATCAACTTTGTCATTATTTATAATAGAAGAATTTATTGAAATAGAGTTATTTACAGAAATTAAATTCATGGATACCCTACAGGTACCTGTGTCATTTTGTATATTATATGCTAATAATTTAGCAAGTTGTCGTTTGTAATATAATGAAAGATACATATTATCTTTTGTCAAAATAAAATTACTAATAAATATATTAGTATCAAAAAATAAAATGTCCTTATATTGACATGTCAGATTATACATACGTAAATTCATGTCATGGATATATTTATTTTCATGATAATTAAATCTATTTGAGTAAGGTAATGCACATGTTATAAATTTACATCCTAATTTATTTTGTATTGACAGCATTACCTCTGTCAGATTGATAATATCCTTTTTTGTGACTAATAAGCTATCCCCATATAGAAATATAATTGTGGAGTTAATATCTAAACTAGCTGTATTTAGTTTATGAATAAGTTTGGAGAAAGTCATATTAGGGAAACAGAAGTTAATAATCTGCTGTTTTATGTGACTTTTAATTAAGCTACCAAAACCTATACCTAAATGATCAGAGAAAATATATACCTTTTCAATATTACTATTTACCACTGACAAAGCACTACCTATCTGATCAGAGACGGGACTGCATATTCTAGATAGTCGCCACGCTGACCCTAGGATACAGTTCCAGATTCCGTGCTGTTATGTATATCCTGTACTGCTTTGCCTGAACTGGGCATTTAATCTGACACCACCACGATAAATAAAAAGGAACTAGCAGGTTCATATGCTTGTTGAATACCTAGTTGTATAAGTACACCCTTCGTGCAAAGATATTGATTGGAACTGCTTTAGGTCTCAGGGTTCGATTTTCGGGCTAACCTAAATGAGCACCTAACCTTATGTCTGGACAATCTCCGGTCTGGTCGGCTTTTGGTACTATTGGACGATAAACGTGTGGGAATATTAAATTCTTACATAATATTACCTCTGCATATTATCAAGGCGGCCTCGGTGGCGTAGTGGTTAGTGTAACAGACTGCAACGCCTAAGGTCACGGGTTCGATTCCCGCACAAGTCAAACATTTTGTGTGCATGAACATGGATGTTTGTCTTAGTCTGGGTGTTTTTATGTGGGATCCCTCCTTTTCGCATAATGTTTTTTGTCCTAATATACTTCGGCATAACGATTTTGGCACAATTTGTTTTGGCATAATAATACTTTGGCATACTTTTTTTAGGCATACATTTTATGTTGGCATAATCATGTTAAAGACTAATTTGTTTTGGCATAAATTTGATTCCCATGACGTTAGTAGGCCTAATGACTATTAGCATAACGTTAGTAGGCCTAAAGACTTTTAGCATAATAGAAGTTAACTGATTGAAATAGTAGTCCTTAATTATTTATTTTAGGTGTATATTTTCAAAACCGACTTCACGTAGTCTTGTTTGTCCTACCCCTAGAGTGTTATTTAAAATCGCGTAGGCGTGTAGGGGCGAGGCGGCCCGCGGGCTGAGGAGCAGGCGGCTGCGAGCGAGCCTCCGCGGCTGAGGCTGGCCGGCGAAGCCGGCCAACAAGCCGAAGCTGCGGTGGTGAGCGAAAGCCGTCTGCGACGATTAGCACGCGTGGGGACGCCGGAGGCCCGCAGCGCCGGAGCCGTGACAGAAATTCATTCAACACATCATCAATTTATGCTTTAGGATATTATGCTTAAAAAAGTTATGGTTTAGAACTTTATGCTTAATAAATTTATGCTTTACAATATTATGCTTAATCATTATTATGGTTAGAGAAATTATGCTTAAAAAATTATGCGTAAGCTGTTATGCGTAATTATATTATGCGAAAATATAATTATGCCAAACAACATTATGCTAAGTTATATTAGATCTTAAAATTTTATGCTAATGGATAGGGAACCTTTTTATGTATAATATGTCCGTATTTACAAAAAAAAAAAAACAAAAAAGTATATATGTATGTTTATCCATTGTCTAGTACCCATAGTACAAGCTCTGCTTAGTTTGGGCTAGATGGTGTTGTGTGTATGTGGTAGAATAATATTATTATTATTACCAACTTTTCTTTACTTTTAGAATTTAGTTTTATATGGACAGTGACATATGGCATAATGACTGCAACACCTGATACATAAATGAGTTGTAAAATACTAAAATTATAAGTTGATGGCGATTTAAAAGAGTACCCTTTTGCCTGAACCTTGCAACTAATATAAATGTAAATTTAGTAAATGTAATAAACTCACTAACCCCTTTGACGTTCATAAGTGTTACTTTGTGACCTAAGTGAATAAATTATTTTTGACTTTGACTTTGACACCATAATATCTCTTACGCAGATAGAAAAGAAAGAAAAATATTTTATTTGTTCCACGCTCATAAGCTAATAGTAGCTCATAACAGGAAACACAACCAATAAGTATAAGAACAAATAAGGTCCTGCGTCACCAATGTTGTAGTATATCCACAACGCTGGTATTCTCGCAGAGGCTGCATGATTTAAAATAAATTAGGCAGAAGATGGTCATAGACGCCAAAATTAATTTTATACTAAATAATAATATTGGTATTTATATAATACTTATATGCATACATATTTATAGAATTAAAAGAATATTTAAAATAATAAAAGAAAATAATAATAAAGACGTTATATAATAATATTTGAGCGCAGCATATTGATGTTGAGTTACATAGCTAGTCTCTGTTAAGATTGAACGCCGTAAACGAAAGTTGGTCAGGAGTACATTATTATGGATACTTATCTATTCGTTATGCAGGATTTTACTGCACTGATGGTGTATTAGTTAAAGTTATGGGTTCGATCACCACACGGGAGAACAAACTGTATGACCCATAAATACACTGACGGACACATGAACTGCATCAATGTTCAAGACGCCTTTGAAATAAACATTTTAAACAAGTAGGTATTCAAACTTTTTATAGAAATTTAAATTGAAACCTATAATTTAATTCGTTAATTTCATAACAGCGTAGTATCATATCCTTAAGTGAAATGGACCATTCATGTTTTTAACAAAATCGATAAATGTAACAAAAATTGGTTTTGGTTGGTTTATTGAAAAATTGGATTTTACAATTTAAAAAAAGTTGAAGCACAGTTTTTTCTTTTAGTAAGGTGTATTGCCTCCACGTGCCCTTATTACAGATTCTAATCGGTTCCGCATAGATCTAATTAGGGTTATTAAACGGTCTTGCGGAATATTGTTCCATTCTTGTGAAATCGCTGTTCTTAGTGTTGCCACTGTTGTGGACACAGGATTTCTCGCATATACAGCTTTTTTAAACTGTCTCAAACATGCTTAATAGGATTAAGATCAGGGTTGTGTTCTGGCCAATTCATGGTACGTATTCCAACCTCTTCGCAATATTGTCGAACTTGTGCAGCGGCGAGGAGTCGGGCCTTATTTCACATTAGAGTAAAATTTTCGCCTTTTAATACCATGTTAGGTACCACGTGAGCTTCTAAAACCTCAGTTATATAGCGTTGTGCCATCAAACCACCTTTTCTACCGTTTTGACGAACCATGTCGACGAACACAAGTTCCGTTCGCCCGAACATCGAAATGAATCGAATCCCACACCATACACAAACCGCCTCCAATAGGAATACGCTCCTCAATGCAACTTTGAGCATATCTCTCCCCACGTCGACGATAGACTTTTCTGCGACCGTCTGTACCATTTAAACATGTTCTACGCTCATCGGTGAACAATATGGAGGCCTATCGCTCTTCAGTCCAATTAAGATGTTCACGCGCAAATCTTAAACGAGCTTGTTTGTGAGTTGCAGACAGCTTTGGACCATTTGTTGGTCTAAAAGGGGTGATTTCCGTTTCCGTAAGCCTCCTTCTTAATGTTCGTGCACTCACGTTTACTCCACGTACTTCATTCAGCTCTGTTTTGATGTTTACGGACGAGAGGAAACGATTTCGTAGGGAAGTTGAAACAATAAATCGGTCGTCACGACGGGTGGTTGCTCGAGTTCTGCCAGTACCGGGTCTCCTTTTGTAAGAACCTGTCTCTACAAACCTTCGGTATACTCTAGAAACCGTAGACTGCTTTAAATTTAAATTTCTAGCAATCGTTCGCTGATCCATTCCTTCCCACACCAATGCCACAATTTGAGCGGCTTGTTCGGATGAATTATCCATATTTATGGTTACGAAACTTTTGTTGAGTTTAAGAAACAATCAATACTATTGGTAACAATAATTTAAATCGCAAATGAAAAAAAAAACAATAAGAATTAATTTCAAACTTTACTCTAATAACACACGAATTTTTATTTTCCCGGCTATAATTTTATATTCTACTGCAGTTCCATTTTTAAATTTAGTTTTTTTATGATTAATGGATAGTCTCGACATTTTCATTTAGTTTAATCTATAAAGTTTGCATACTTATCAAAAATATTAATTCGAAAGTAATTCTGAACTTTGATGCAGTTTATGAGCCCGTCAGTGTAGTTCTTCCTAGTCTGGGTTTTCTTTGTGTCCATTGTTTAAATGTTTGTAAACTCATCGCCCCACAGTATTTAGGTGTTCCTAGTACGGCTGTTGTCTTTTTATAGAATAACAACGTCGAAAACATGTTTTTAGGGACGGCATACCAAAACATTTAACAAAACGTCTGCTTATTGCGACGCAAACTTCACTTTATGATAAAAATGCAAGATTAACACCGCACGGCGAATGACCTTTACGCTCAACGCGAATGCACAGCTGATATCATAAACTGCTTACATCATATATAATTCAATATCATTGCTAATATTCGGTAAAACGTGGTGATGTTGTTTTTATTTAAAACTAGATAATGCCCGCGACATCGCTCGCGTAAATGTGGGTTGGATTTTTCTATTATTTTTTTTAGTTTCGAGGGAAGGTATGTCCATTTCGGTTTCCCAGACAACGCGTATGCGAAATTTAACGACAATCGGTCGAGTAATTAAGACGTGAAAGCGTAACAAACATACTTTTGCATTTATATTATTAGTTAGGATATAATAATGGTCTCTTTAGGCATTTTGTTATGATTCACAAGCAAAAAAAATCTAATCACCGATGGCTTTTTTTATAGAAAATACCAAAATTTATCCTAGACTAATGGTACAAATTTTCGTAGTATATAGAAAATCAGCTTCCGTATATTAATGTCCACAAAACTCAAAAAATAGTCAATGGAATAATTTGAAATTTTTACACTAGTTGCTTTTTTATACAAAAGTGTTTTATATCCTTTTATTACGAAGTTCTTACGTAAACGGGTAATACGCGTTCTGCGAGGTTTAACTGAAATTAGATTGATCCACAAAGGAACGTGGACGGGTTAAACATGTATTTTACACAATAGTCACTACTATTACTAAAACACTTATCAATGACGGGTAGACTATATACAAATAAGGCACTAATATTGTCAATCTAAGGATGCTTACTCCATTCAGCGGTATACGTCACTTTGATGAAGCTGCACGGATAGGATAGTTTTTATGTTCATCTCGCCACTATAACTACGCCGAGTATTGTGCATTCAATCGGCACGACATCAAATTTTCTGATCCACAATTATTTGCGCCGAGTCTGAGTGATTTTGTGTCCGTTGTTTGAATGTTTATACAGTCGAACATGGCATAGGAATAATTACTAAAGTGGCATTATACTAAAAAAGAAACATTACATATTTATTATTAATAAAAATAAAAATAATTTAACACACACATACACACACACACACATACACACACTCACACATACACACATACACACACATACACTCACATACTGACACACAAAGATATTAACTAACATACAAGGTTTAGTAAATTATTATGCTCTAGTTTCTTATATTGTTGTTTATTTTGTTTTATTTGTTTTGGAAGTCCTATTATAGATAATTTTGTTAGTAAATGTAAATGTACTCACATTGTTTCAACATTATGTTATATAATATGTCAGTTATATAAATCTTCTGTATCATTAGAAGGTTGTTGATACTTATGGCACAGGTTTTACCTATTTTAAGTACCAGCTGCAAACAATTCGTACCTAACATGACTGATATGCCTACATTTAAAATTTTATCTCATGTATGTTATGTTCAGTGAAACAATAAATTCAATCATATAATAAGACGTTTAGTCTTGGGTAAAACTGTGTAATTTACTCAAGTTACCAGTTCCCGTAGGATATACACAGCTTGAGGCGAAATGGCAGGAAAGGCTGGCCTAGCCCCGCTACGGGGTGAGGACCGTCGAGGCTGTCCGTCCGGTGCTAAGGCAGTGGACGGACAGACGGCGCGCGCTCACCTACCGGCTTACTCAGGTGCTCTCCGGACACGGCTGTTTCGGTGAGTACCTGTGCAAGATAGCCGGTAGGGAGTAGAGACAACCAGGTGTCACCATTGTGAGGAGTGTGACCGGGACACGGCACAGCACACGCTGGAGGAGTGCCCGGCGTGGGCCGCGGAGCGCTGTGCCCTGGTCGCCGTGACTGGCCTAGACCTCTCGTTGCCGACCGTCGTATCCAAGATGGTCGGCGACGACAGGTGCTGGGGTGCAATGAGGTCCTTCTGCGAGATGAGAGTCTCGCAGAAGGAGGCGGCGGAGCGAGGGCGTGGGGAAGATCCTTACGACCCGGATGTCCGCCGCCAGAGGAGAGGGCGCAGGAGACGCGCTTATGTCGCTCTCCTGCCCCCACCTAGGGGCTTCGGGTGGCGGGGCCTCAGGGAACCCTGCCACCCGTAAATTAAAAGCTCCAAGGGGGCGCGCGTGGTGTTCCCGCGCGCCGTTTAACGTCGTAAGGGGAGAGCGGTGAGGGTCTCCCCTGGGGACGAGAAGTGGTCAGGTCCATTTGACCCGGCCCGCACCCACACGGAGGGAGAAGCCTGCTATGGACGAATCTTTTGAGAGCTGCCGTCTGGCCCCCCCATTGGGTGAGAGAGGTAACACCCCATGTTTTTTAGTGAGTATATCAGCACTTTATGCTGGGAGTCCCACACACCCCGCCGGTGCCGTCCCCTAGCCGGCAGACAGTGCCCAAGGCATTTTTACTGGGATACAAACAAAAAAAGGATTTACACGGCTGCGTAAACTACCTATACCTATTATAAAGCTTACGTCACGCTGACCACAGTTTCGGGATGACTATAAAACACATTATTGTCTTTATTTTCCTCAAGTAAGACAAACTGTGTTTATTGTTTCGATTTATCATTCATATAAACACGTTTTTACATATTGAAATTTATAATAATATTGTAAATAAAAAAGAAATATAATTAATATAATAACGAATTTGCAAAGAAGTGTAATAATGTGCAGTGATTCGAAGATATTGTCAAAATTTTAAGTATATAAGTAAATAATTTATTTACTTAAAAAAATGTTATGGACTGTGTTACTTGTTATGGCGACAAATGCGATCGTGCATTCGAAGTCAAGTGGGTATTGATTTTTAATTTGCTATGAAATCAAACATGTGAGGCAACTTGCATGTCTAAGAATTCTCCATAGTGTTCTCGAAGATAATTAACGCTTGCTTTAACGGTGAAGGAAAACATCGTGAGGAAACCTGCATATCTAAGAGTTCTTTATAATGTTCTCGAAGATATGTGATGTCTGCCCACCCACATTGGTTCATCGTGGTGGTCTATGGTCTAACCCTTCTTACACTGAGAAAAGGCCTGTGCCCATTGTAAGAGGACAGTTTAATACAGACCTGATATTATTATATTATATGCATTACATTTTAGTGATTAACATTATGAAAACATAGAAAAATTATACGAAAAGTTATATAGCCACATTTTACAGGATGATAAATATATACTAATGAAAAATATTCCTTACATTACAGATAGACTAAATTCCGACGTTAAAAACAATGACAAGTTACGTTTTGTTGGCAACGATACGTGGGTCATCGACAACAATGTTTATAATATATCAGAAAAATATAGTAAGATTAAACTGCACAAATGGCAGAGTAAAGAAATATCGTAAGTAAAATATAATTTACAGGATTTATTGAAAAATGCTAATAATGTTTTACCGTGACTTATCTAAGGCTAGATGTGCCCGCGGTTTCACCCGCGTTTATCGTAACTGCGCCGTCCCCGTTGGTCGTAGTCTGATATTATATAGCCTTCACGAAAAATAGGCTATACAAGACTAAAATAATTTATCAATTTGAACCTGATTTATAGTTTCTGAGATTAGCGCGTTTAACCAAACAAACAAACTTGTCAGCATTATAATATTAATAATAATATAATAATAATAATAATATTCTATCACATACACACAACACCATCTAGCCCAAACTAAGCTGAGCTTGTACTATAGGTACTAGACAATGGATAAACATACATATATACTTTTTTTTTGTAAATACATACTTATTATACATAGAAACACCCAGACCAAGACAAGCATACATGTTCATGCACACATATGTTTGACTTGTGCGGGAATCGAACCCGCGACCTCAGGCGTGGTAGTCGGTTACACTGACCAAGCCGCCATCGATCGATCTAGATTTAAAAAAATATTTGACCCACATATAATTGTACCAAGGCTGGGTGTTCTTTCGTGCAACACAAAAATTGTTCCTAGTGCGTATTTGTCTGTCTGTATCTATGTCTTTTAAAAAGATAAAAATCTAAAAATTTATCATCGTCTATATAAGTGTAGTCTGAGGCTTATCCTCAGCCTCTCTTTTTGTTTTTGCTTATGTATCTTATCTTTGGTTGTATATACAGGGTGTCCGGTAATTAATGGATGACCTTGAAATGTCTTAAAGTAGAACTGAAGGCCGTCCAGAAAAAATTAAAAAAGAAAATAATAAAAAATAAAAATATTAAAAATTGCAAGCTATATTAGCATAGCATACTTTTGACTGTCTATCTATTAGCATAATTAGTGTTTAATAATAAAACAAAAAAAAACCGATGGATTTTATTAATTTATGGTCGTAGTATACAAGAAAGGTAGTAGTTAGCATAGATTTTATTTTCATATTTTTTTCTGAACGTCCATCAGTTCCACTATAAAACATTTCCAGGTTATCCATTAATTACCGGACACCCTGTATATTTGAGTAAATATAAAACTCTTGTCTCAGATGCCAGAGTCTGTATTACCCAGAAGAATTTGCTATTACCTACAAAAATAAGAACGAAGACACTGAAATTAAAGTAAGCTGTTTTAATATATATTTTCAACTAGTCGTCTGCCGCGTATTTATCCACGATTATAATTACTTTTCTGCATTTTTAGAAGATGAAAATTTTGTTATAAAGAAAACTACACACCCGAGGTTGATGCTTTCCTGATAAAAATTAGTAGGCAATGTATTATGTTATGTTAATTAACGCTTGCTTAGCGGTGAAGGAAAAAATCGTGACAAAACTGTCTGAGAGTTCTTCATAATGTTCTCGGAGATATGTGAAGTCTGCCAACCCACACTGAGCCAACGTGGTGGTCTTTGGTCTAACCCTTCTCAAACAGATAAAAGGCCTGTGCCCAGCAGTGGGACATTTTATATACAGAGCTGATATTATTATAATGTTCAGTAATCTAGATCACATAAAGCCACTGGTCCTGCATCTGATCTCTCTCCGCTCGTGTCAGATTGCCGTCCCATCAAGCTATGAGATCTATGGAACAGAGAGTGCACTTATGTTTGCACACACGCTTGTGCACCTTAATATCTCATTCACAGACGGCCAGTCTTCGTTAAGATTGGTCGACGGGACCGAAATTCGGTCTGTGCTGCCTAGAATATGTGTAAATTCTAAGCAGCATGTGGCCTGGAAACTTGTAGTTGTGGAACTTGACCGACTCCAGGTATCTGGAACCTTATGATGCAAACATAACCACAAGACAAATAGTTAAATATAAAATAGTATCTATAATATTAATTTGACTTATAGGTGCTACAAGTTACTGATGAAATGAGTACTACATGGAATTGTAGCTTAAAACGAAGTGACGGTACATATGCGCATATTTTCTTTGATGTCAACGTTGAGGGCGCAAGTAAGTATCGTTCAATCAAAACACACATTTTTTTAGTATTGAATTGTCGTTATTATGTCCGTATTAGTTAATTAAATTATCGCTTGCTTAAACGGTGAAGGAAAACATCACGAGGAGACCTGCATGTCTGAGAGTTCTCCAAATTGTTCTGAAAGATATGTGAAGTCTGCTAACCCGCACTGGGCCAGCGTGGTGAACTATGGCCTAACCCTTCTCACACTGAGAAGAGGCCTATGCCCAGCAGTTGGACAGTTTAATATAGGGTTGATACCGCTGTTTGATTAATTCCTGTGTCGCGGAACAGTTGTCAAATATTCAAATAATGGATACAAAGATTACCTAGACGCAGATCAACTGTTTGTGGATCACACAAACATTTGTCACGTATGGAAATCGAACCCACAATACACAGCAGTAGCAGCGGCGAGCCAATCACCTAAACCGCTAGATAAATCAAGAGCATATCAAGACAAAACCGCAAGACGCATATTATTTTAGCACTGCTAAATTGCCAGAGAAGTGTGTCAGGATCGTAGCAAATGGAAATAGTAGTCTCTGGGAAACAGGCGGGAATCTATATACATATGTATGCTGAGTTTTACAACTACTTGACTGCAATAGCCCCACAACCAATACTTATACACCCATTTTGCACGATTCGGAAATCGAAACCTGATAACGCACGCCAATTTACTCACAAACTTTCACCAACGAATGATGAACTTAGTCAGGCAGTACTTTATCCTCATCATCTTGTGGGTTTGATTCCCACGCGGGAGAAAAGTTGTGTGATACAAGATAGATGTTCCGAGTCTGAATGTTCTTTGTGTTTGTTGTTTGAATGTTCGTACTCGTAAAGTCTACCGGGACACAAGATTCTAGTGAGGCAAATGAAAACCTATGGATGCTAGCTAGGTTAAAGTAAGGGACATTTTGTTTTGTCAATACTGTCTTATACTTAAAAAACTCTTGCAAGGAGTAAAAACATTTGTGTAACATTCGATAATTGAGCTAAATATATGGCCGAATAAGCATATTCGGCAAACATATCAAATACTCCAAATTCTGTTACGCATACTATGTACGCTATGCACGTTATAGAATACTATTCATTTTATTCTTTTGTTTTCTAGACCCTCCTCAAATTATTCTCGTGAACAGCGTTGTACTACGAACTCGAAGAGATCTCACAGGTAACATTTATCAGGCAGTCAGACATAGTGCCACACATTATTATAAGGCAGATGACCAGGTGGATGTCACTTGCATCAATCCAGGCTTCGATCAGTGTACTGTTCAATTAAATTACGATTATGCTGAAGCTTTAAGCGGTAAGTTGTTTTTATTGCTGTTGATAGTCGAGCTAACTGCTGGACTAGACAGGGCTACACGCTTCTAAATAACTTACCAATAGGGTTTGAATACGAACATTATTTTACACATAAGAGGAAATAGCAATCAATAAAAAATCTTTTTGTGAAAACAGTATCAACTGGTTGACAATAATTGATTACAAAATACGGGCATAATTAATATTTTTATTTGGATTTAAGAGATTCGTGGTATAGCTATTTCTTTTTAATATGTGTACGGTCTCACTACAGTACATTGCTGCCTACACCACAAGTTGCAAAGCGCGTGTAGCTGCACGCTCAGCATTTATCGTGTGCTACTTACTATAAATTAGCGATACAACAAAATACATGGACTCAGTTGAACGTAAACCAAACATATTAAATAAGCTTACTTTACGAGTGCATTAAGAGAAAGAATTAAGTCTTATTTTTACTGTAACTTATCTACTTATACTTTAAATAAATTATTTACGTTATAATTCTTTTCTCTACTACTTCAAAATCTTATTATAGTGTGCGGAGTTACTAACTAAACAACCCGTACAATATGTAATTTATTTTCAATACCTATGTAATTTTTCGGTATGGAAAAGCGGAGCTTCCTAACACAGGCATAAAATGCTTAAAAGGAGACGCCACAAACTAACTTAAGGAAACGTGTTATTAAAACGTAGAAATTCCAAATAGATCCCCCAGGGGATCTATGTGGACAAAAATTCCAAATAAATCCCACAGGGGATCGAAGATCGAATCCAATCGGACGGAGCCGAAATAAATAATGTAATTTGTATATTAATAGCGATATCTGGCTATCTCTCGCAAACAGATGCATTTAAATAGCGTAACCATTTTTGTCGTCATTATTTTCTGACATTTGACAATTGCTCCTACTAACAGACATGAAACTTGTGTTTTGAGTTGATTTCAAAAATACTCGGTATTTTAGAGTTTGGGAAATGTAACTATTATTTTGAACTAATAAAAAAAAAATTGTCGACTATCCTATTGAGAACTGGATGATCCATGACTACAATATAAGTTAGTTAGTAGGCACGTTGTCTTTTGTTTCGTATATTTTGTTGGTTGCTCCCTTTTTTACCATACCTGATTTTAGATGCTAATATTGACATTAATTTTTTTATGCTTCAGTTTGTTTAGTAGTAGGTAAATGGTACAATGGGTCCTTATAGATATAAATATCAAAATAAACATTACTGTAAATATAGCGATTAAAAGGAGCGGCCATGAATTTCGTGCTCGTTCTTTTTATAAGTTCTACGTCCTTTCCTTGCTGAATGTGGTGACAGGTAAATGTATCTAAATCAAAAATATAAATCATAGATGCACCCTACGTTTGCATATGGTCACCTTTCTGGCAGTGAAATTGTTATATGGCACACAATGTCAACATGACATCTGAATTATAAATGTATTATCACGTTCACTGTTATTGAAAATTGTACACAATCTTTCTCTTCTTAATATGAAAACATTTTCGAGCGAAATAAGTAAGAACCTACGTTAATGGCACGTCTATCATCTAAATCTTTGTATCTAAATTTTATTCGCACTTAGCCAAAGGCACTCTAAAGTCACCAGTTCTCTCTAAAAATAAATACTTATTACAGAAATGTTTACCGCAAGTTCCAATATGCGTGTCGGTTTCCGCGCTGTATTGAAAACCATCCATAATAACAGCCATATGAAATGCATGTTCATCTGCAGTACTGATTATTCAATTGAAGTTGTAGTTACATTTTTATTAATAAAAGGACGTGATGGTAAGTCAACTGTCAATTTATTTTTTATTAGCTTTTAGCCGCCGAAAGCAAGCGATAGCTTAGTGGAAGAATAGATAGAAGATACCGTTGAACTGTCACGCAGAGGTGCGAGTTCCATCCATGGTACAAACCACTGACTTTTTAAAGTAATGTGTGTATAAAATGGGTAATTATCGCTTGCTTTAACGGTGATGGAAAACATAATGGGTAAACCTGCATGTCTGAGAGTTCTCCATAATGTTCTCGAATATATGTGAAGTTTGCGAACCCGCAATAGATCAGCGTGGTGGGCTATAGCTTTATCCTTCTAAGAGGAGACCCATGCCCAGCAGTAGCAAATATATACGGGCTGGTATTATTATATTTTACCTGCGGCTTTCCTAACATCGTTCTAAGGAACTGCCCTAAAAGAAACTGGTAAAAATGTTACGTCACTCTCCGGCGTAGAAGCTCTCTCTGTCCAAAAAATCTATTCGATCCAATACTAGGTTCTGTAGTAGCACGAAGATGCACCAACACACACATTTATAGTGCTATTGAGGAAAGTAAGATAAAAGAGCGCAGTAAAGAAAAAATAAAGAAAATAATTTGTTCAGGAAGATAACAAAGCATCTATTGCTGAAAAGGTTACCAGCTCAGCATGTGCTAGGCGTTCCAGGTCCGGTACCTTTTTCCCTATGTTTGGCAACCGATTTTCTTGAATTTTGTTTATTTTGTCTAGAAATTGTCGAGCTTCAGCATAGTCAAAATTATATAAAATTGTATAATTATGTTTTCCTTAAATTTTCAATAATAATTATGGTCCGAATTTCGACCACTGAGCAAATACTAATAACATTAAATTTGTGGTAGTTCCCAATTACATATATCTGTTGTTTACCTTATTAGCAAAAATGATTTGACATATAATATTGTCTTCTGTTTACGCGAATGTTATTCATTGAAATTAAACTACTATATACCTATATTCCTACCAAGGATGCTTCGCGAGGCTATTGAAATCAAAAAACATCCCAATTTCAATAGAGGAGATGGTTGGAATGTCTCAAGCTGGCTTGGGATCCAGTACTTCAAATAGTCAAACCCAAGAAGAAACAAACCACAGCTAGACATAATGATACTTTGAGCTCATTCTGTGTAAATAGAAACACCAATGACTAAATTATGTTTGGCTACTTTGAAATAACTACACTGGATCATTGAAACAACTACCATCTTAGTCTCCCCGTGACCATGGCTGCTGATAAGCAACCGAAACGTCGGGGAAAGTGTAAACCTAAATATAAAAAGATTTAATAGTTTAAATAATTTTATTAGCTTATAAATTAGTAAAATTCAATAGTAGTAGTAGTGTAATAGTTTCAAAATTTTGTAAAACAGTGATAAATAAACAACGCGATAAAATCCGTATATAGTAGTTTAATTTCAATAATTTGACATAATTCGTATGAAACCTATGTCAAATTTCTATCTCCACGGTAACGCACAAATAGTTTATCCTTAATGAGAACAATGCTTGTTATGTATGCAAACTTTAAATCTTCTAAGGATCTGTGCTCTTACCAACACAGCACTCTGTAACGCGCTGGGTCTTTTTCGCGCATCCAATAACAATAATATATGAGGCGGTGGCTCATATTACTGAACTAATATTTTACATTACAGAAGCAGTAAGTTTAAAAGTTAACGGCCTTACAGTAAGAGGAACTAATACTGACGAAAAGGAAGACATTTATTTAAAATATGCATACTTTTTAAATTATAAACCTCTAGCTTTTGCATATAAGCTGAATAAAGAAGACATTGTATTCAACACATTTTGTAATGGATGGGGCTGTGGTAAGTGCAAACTAGATACTATACAGTGTGAGTTTCATAAAGTGCACATATGAAAATGAGTGAAACTAAACATCATTTTATCGCTAGGAAAAATAATAAAAAAATATATTATAAAAATAATATTCTTCGATTTACACCTATTTCTATTTTTTCTTCAGTAGTTATGGACCTTGTACCAAGAAAACCTTGTAACTTTTGAACCAGGTGGTTAATCGTGTTGAAACAAAAATAGTAATAATACGCAATATGTAGACAACAACGACGGTATACTATTCACATCCAAAAAAATACCGGTGGCATAAAAATAAGGAACATTTTAGACCAAAACTGAATTTCGTACAATGTTTTTTTAACATTGTTAAAAAACTCAAGAAAACGTCGGGATTGCTCCTAGTTTTTATTAATTGTTTGTTGTTTTAAAGCTTATTAGATACAAATTAACGTCAATTAATAAAAACTAGGAGCAATGTGGACGTTTTCTTGAGTTTTTTAACAATGTTAAAAAAACATTGTACGAAACTCAGTTTTGGTCTAAAATGTTCCTTATTTTTATGCCACCGGTATTTTTTTTATGTGAATAGTATACCGTCGTAATTGTCTACATATTGCGTATTATTACTCTTTTTGTTTCAACATGATTAACCACCTGGTTCAAAAGTTACAAGGTTTTCTTGGTACAAGGTCCATAACTACTAAAGATAAAATATAAATAGATATAAATCGAAGAATATTACATTTTATATTTTTTTATTATTTTTCCTAGCGATAAAATGTTGTCTAGTTTCACTCATTTTCATATGTGCACTTTATGAAAACTCACACTGTATTGTCTTTTAGGAGTAATACTAATGCGTTAGCTACTTCTAACGCTATCTTAACTACAGTCACTAGATAAGCCTTCCTACAAAACGAACTCTAATTTCGAATACAAAAACGTTGCAAATCGATTTCAAGTGTTCATTTGGTGCATCGAGGTTTTATAAAATAGAATCAATGTTATTAAGACCTACGCTATTAAACTGTAACGCAGAGGTCTCAAGTTCGGTCCAGAGGCCTCTGACTTTTCGAGATGCAGCCTAACGATATGCTTGATATGCGGTTTTCAAGACTATTTCCCTATAGTTATTAAACATATGCATACACTTACCTATAGATATTGCCCTAGTCATTTTACTATAAGTCACCAGTCGATGACTACTAATATTCGAATACAATGAAATATTCGACTAACGTAACTGATGAAAATTCATATGCCTTAAATACTGGTTGATTGATTATATCGAGTGGTGAGTACACAGAACAGATTTTATATTCTGTGTGGTGAGTGAGCGCAATCGATCGTTCGACTGGATCCACCACGGCCTATCGGTCTGTCCAAAACTGTTTCGAATATTCGATTTTGATTCGAATCGTAAGCAATGACGACGCACTAATCAACATACAGAGGCGATATCGTAAAAGTTTCAAATATTAGACTATATTATTTCGTAGCATTTGCGCATCGCTAATGATTCGATTGTTATGGTTGATGTTTCAACAAGTTTTGAAGCAACTTTACAAACATTATACCAATGTACACAAGAACACAAAAATTACACGAATTTTGGTCCCGTACGTGTGTGTTAAGACGATATTCCGTAAAGAGGAGGTGACCAATTAACGTTTTTATTCATTTCAGGCAACTCTAAAGACAGTAACACAGAACAGTATTATACTCCTATAAAAGATACTATAAAAACATCAAAATTAGGATACACTGCAATATTTAAAGACAATAATCGTCGGGAGAGCCTACACATTGGTTTTACGACATTGGATGCTAAATTTATTCGTAAGTATAAAAATCAGTATGTCTTGTCTACTTGTTAAATTAATTACCACTGATTAAATTAGGGATAGCTATTATGATTATAACACGTTTATATTATAATATTATGTCAGATATTTTGAAAGCCGATTGAAACTTTATAGAAGTTAGAAAATGTAACCTGAAGGGCGAGTGGAAGTTAGCCTTTAAAATGTTTTATTTAGCAGCATACGTCAAATAGGACATCTGATTAATAATATATTATGTTAATAATCAATCATACATGTTTTACCATTTCGAATGGCCTTTCTTCCTATTATAAAGTAGAAATGGAGAAAGGTGAGACGTGGAGGAAAATGATTACAACTGTAAAAATCAGATAAATAATGTGGAATGCTAGCTTCAAAAACATCATATATAGCAATTTTCTCCCTAAGAAATACAGCGTTATTATTAAAAATTTCCGTCGAGACCAATATCTTGTTTTAAATCCACACTGATGAAGCTGAAATCCAAATGCCTTGGCCAAGTTGTAATCAACCTGCGCTACGCAAGTCAACATGAGCAAGAGTGAATCTGTTCTGTTCGTTCTATCAAGTGTGGACGTATAATAAATTTATGAAGCAAATTTGTTTTCTTCGCAACACTGTTAATAATTCATCTTCTTATTCTCTTTAATCTTTAAACTGTTGAACTGTATATCTTGCAGTATAAAATCTTTCGATTAAAACTGTCAGCTTAACCGCGACATAATGCTAAAAGCATTTTGTCTAGACGCCGGTTTGCTAAATCGGAATTAGGAATTACCATTTGTTCTGGTGACGATAACATTTTAATTTTGGATTAGATATTATTATTTTGAGCAGCGATAGCCTAGTAGCAGACCGTTAGACTGCCTCGCAGAGGTTTCGAGTTCTATCCCAAGGCACGCATCTTTGACTTGAAGTTATGTGCGTATTAAAATATTTAATTGCTTTCTTTAACGAAGAAGAAAAGCGTGAGGAAATCAGCAGGTTTGAGGGTTCCCCATAATATTATAGAAGATATGTGAAGTCTGCCAACGCGCACTGGATCAGCATAATGGACTATGGTCTAACCCTTTTCACGCTTAGAAGAAGCTCGGGCCCTGCAGTGGGGCAGTTTTTTACAGGGCTGATATTATTATTTTTATAACTTCCGTACGGAAATCCTGTGTCACGCGGGGTTTTACAAACATTAAATCAACGGTTCCAAAGAACACCTGGGTGTGCTTTGTACCTCGGCACAACTGTTTGTGTATCATATAAATATTTGTCCTGTGTGGAACCCATAAAACTTGGCGCAGAAGTAGCGAGGCGACCATCGGTATAGTCAGCTGATTAAATTCGGCTGTAAGTCGATCTACTCTTTACAAAACTATTATATTAGTTGTTACATGGTTCGCTCGTGCTCAGTTTGCGTAGCTAAACAATTGCGTATTAATGATATCGCCAGCAAAAATCGTGTTCTTTAGATTAGCTACTTAATTTAATGGCTTCTTTTCATGTCACATTTTAGCTCAACCTTCATTAAACATCAATTTACCGAAAAATAATACACTAATAGAAATATACGAATATCATAAAAAGGTATGGATTTATTATGAGTATAATGACGGTGACAAGCTGTACCTAACATGTTCCAGAGCTCGAGTGAATATTCCAACAAGTCTTCATTTCGAAGGATCAGGTATAATTACCGTTTAATAAATTACACTGCATCATTTATCTATTCAATAGCCGAAATGTACGATAGTGAGTTAAGTCACCTAAGTAAACTATTTAGGCAAGTAACAAAATTAGTTTCTAACATTAAATTACAATGATGATGAAACGATAAAATTGTTCTATAGGAACCATTTCAAGCATTTGAACTACCATTAGTCATACATACTGCCTCCGTGGCGCACTGGTAGTGAATGCGATTGCTGTGCATGAAGTCTCGGGTTCGAATCCTGGGTCGGACCAACAAAAAGGTTATCGAGTTTTCTGTTGAGAATTCTCAATAGCAGCCCGGACTTAGGAAATTGGCGGTGTTAGACACCCCTATGCCTTGGAAAGCACGTCAAGCCGTAGGTCCTGCGCCTGATCTCTCTCCGGTCGTGTCGGATTAACGTCCCATCGGATCAGGATCATGAGAGTTAGGGAACAGAGAGTGCTCTTGTGTTCGCACACACTTGTGCATTATAATATCTCTTGCGCAGATGGCTAGTCTCCGATAAGATTGGCCGCCGTATCCGAAATTCGGTCTGAAGGACATTATTAGTCATACACTTTTGTTTGTAAAAAACTCCCGCACTATGAATAATTCTCGTGTCACGGGAGACTTTACAAACGTTCAAACAACGGACACAAAGAACATTCAGATTTGGAACAACCATATATGAATCACAAAAAATATTTTGTCCCGTGTGGGGATCGAACCCACTACACTCGACGCAGTAGCACTACTTAAACCAATACGCCATCCGTGCAATCTATCTAATTAAATTAATTGATTTTCCAATTGCTATATTGGTTGAAGACATTTAATATTTATTTAATTTATTAAATCAAAGTACTCGATTTTAATTCCAAGCTCTTAATGACTCTTAATCTAATCATTTCGAAGTATCACAACGTAGTTTGACTAGCAGTTTATTAATATTCCTTCCACCTATAATATCAAATATACATTGAAATTAAACTACTATATACGGATTTTATCGCGTTGTTTATTTAACACTGTATTACATAATTTTGAAACTGTTGCACTACTACTTCTATTGAATTTTACTAATTTATTTGTTTATAAAATTATTTAAACTATTAAAACTATTTATACTTAGGTTTACACTTTCCCCGACGTTTGGGTTGCTTTTCAGCAGCCATGGTTACGGGGAGACTAAGATGGTAGTTGTCTCAATGTTCCAGTGTAGTTACTTCAAAGTACCCGAACATAATTTAGTCATTGGTGTTTCTATTTACGCAGAATAAGCTCAAAGTATCATGAAGTCTAGCTGTGGTTTGTTTCTTCTTGGGTTTGACTATTTAAATTACTAGATCCCAAGCTGGTGGTATATTGATAACATTCGCGTAAACAGAAGACAATATTATATCAAATATATACTTGCAAAACATTTTGTATTACTTTTTACTATTACTGCACGGATGACGTATTGTTTTAAGTGGTCCCTTCGCCAATGCCATTGCAACGAGTGTTGTGGGTTCAAGGCCAATCCCACACGGGCTAAAACTTTGTGTGATCTAAAATTGGTTGTTCCGAGTCTGGGTGTTTTTTGTGTCCGTTGTTTGAATGCTTGTTAAATCTCCCGTGACACAGGAATTACACCTAGTGAGCGAGTTATCTTTAAAAATGTCAATCACATAGCAGGAATCCCTCATCATTATTCCTATCATCAATATCGTCATCGTTATCAATTACCAGAAAGTACTCCTTTTTAACCCTTCAATTTTACTATTCTAGAATCTAACGTTCAGAAAGAGCAGGTTACCATTACCAAACGTTTATCATTGAATATCACGCACAATAATACGACAATTCAATGTAAGGAAGTACATCTTAATAAAGAGTTGGCAGTAACGCGTATATTGTTGCGTATGAAAGATCAAAATGCCATGACGTCAGCTGCTGTGAATGCAAACGTCCCATTGGTCATAACAACTATTCCAAGTCTATTAACTATATCAAACAATACTTCTTCTGCGGCATCAACTTCAACATCAACTTCAACACCAGCTATAATATCATCTGTATTATTAACCTCAACAAGTAAACCTGATACCGGTAAGTTAACGACAGTTCCTATAGATGCAGCTTTGAAATAAAAAATGAAATGAAAAAGAGCCTATAATTCACTAACCATTAAAAACCAAAAAAATAATTGATGATATACTTGTACATATCGCACCTTTAGAATTGAAGTGGCTTAACTAAAAAAATTAGGAAAATGAGTTTTATACATCAAACGACTTATAAACATGTATTCTATCAGTTTATTAAAAATAAACGGTCTCTTTTAGTCCAGAACAGGACAAACGTACTATTTCTGTCCCTTTCGAATCAAGCGCTTACCGCGCGTCCCTCGGTATTAAACAACCTCATTTAGTGTTGCATGGACAGTGCTAAACGTTGGGTGGACGTAAACTGTAATTCGCCGTTTTAATACTAAACTCAAGGTAAGTTATTTGTTCTATATTTACTTTTGTAATGACTCTTTCTGGTTTTGGGCGGTTTTGTACTAAATGATAATAATATTGTGGTGTCTTATTTGTACTACCGTCATTTTATTATTAAACATTGCATAAATGATCGAGCCTTATTTTATTTTACAGTTTTACTTTACTAACCGATTTTGTGACTGCGGAGTCGTATACGTGAATATGTTTATTCTTTACTGAGTGTTGTGTGGTTTAGTTAGGTTTATTGTAATTGAGTATTTTTATATTTATTTCAGTAAAAGTTTAGATTAATAATGAGAAGAAGAGCAGATCACATTTTGCAATAAACTTGAATTAAAATATAATGCAAGAACTGTGTGAAGAGATAAGAACAGCAAGTTCCGAAGGTTATACTAGTGTTCAAACTGAATTCAAAGAATATAATAAGGAAAACTATCTTTAGATAAAGCGACGGATGTACTAGTATGAAACCTGAAATTTTACCGTATGTGCAATCTGAACAACGGCTTCTAAAGGATCTTACCAATACGTTGGCAAACAGTGATGAGTATAACGTTGATTTAATCATCGAAGAACAAACATGAACAAACATGAAAGATCGGTGCTACAGCACCGATCTCTCATGTCTTGTCATCATCATCCAGTTCGTCTACATCGTCATCTTCAATTTCTAGTACATCGTCGTTGTCATCAAAGCCTTCTTTATTACCGAAACAAAACGAAGATGAAATTAACGTTAACAGCTCACCTTCAATCATACCAGGTACTCCTACAGACTATACGAATATAATTTGTGCTGAACGTTTGGATAAAGACGTAAACAACCTTCAATCGCCTGTTCATTCTGAGGAGTCAGATATTGATCTGAGTGACGCTGATCTAACGATTCCTTGCTACGCCGCTCTTTTAGTTCATTAACCTGGTGGTTGATGAATTAAAAGAGCGTTGTAGCGATGAGCGTCTGACTGTGAAAAGTAGTAGAGTAAAAAGTCCAGAAAGCGCCTGCGCAATCCATCTCAATGGAAACAAAATATCGTTAAATTGCTTCGGAATAACGAAAAAGCCTACCAATCACTTTCAAAATCTGATAAAAAGGTACCAAAAATAAGAAATAGTTGTTGTATTGAGTTGTGTGTAGGCTTCGTTGTTTTGATAATATTAGGCCTGGGGAGAGATTCGACATATTCGACTGTTATTGGCAGCTAAGTAATTTGGAATCGAAGCGATCTTCCATGACGGAGATGAAACCCAAATATAAGTACACAAATGCTGCTAATCTTCGGAAACCAATCTCAGCCTTTTACGTGTCTGTAAAACTTTTTTTTTAAATCACTAGATATAACAGAAAGTCAAATAACAACTGTGAAACTGAAAACGATTTGCAATGGTTCTATAGAAGAAGATTTCAAAGGGCGTTCTAGCCTTCGCCTAGCACCGATTGAACCAATTTTTGTACAAGATATTAAATAAAGTATTAATAGTATACCACACATAGAGTCCCATTATCTAATACCTTCTACTACAAGAGAATATATTGATGGCAGCAAGACTATAAAAGAACTATGTAGGAACTTTAATTCTAATGAAACCAAAGAAAACAAACCTCTCGTTCCATACTGGGTTTTTCACTTAATATTTACAACTGAGTAAATTAACCAAAAAGGTTTTGTGTGATTAAGATATGAATTAGCATCTGCAGATGAAAAGTATTCAAGCAACGGTCAAAACAAAAATAATTATATTGCCAGTTAATACTTTTATGCAGTGTCTCATTTTGACAACATTCAATCAATAACGCATAAGTATTTAATAAAGGAATACACACAGAACGAGGGAGACAATACACGTGGTTTAATAGGAAAAGAAATAAAGAGGATCCTAATATCTGTTAACGTATGTAAATAGGAATTTACATACCTCAGCAATATGTGCCTTTGCTTTTTATATGATATAATAATATATAATAAATAACCTCCAGACCGAATTTTGGTCACGGCATCTTAATGGAGACTGGCCTTCTGCCCAGGAGATGTTATAGTGCACAAGTATTTGCGCAAACACAAGTGCACTCTCTGTTCTCTTACCCTCATGATCCGATGGGACGGATAAACCGACACGACCAGAGAGAAATCAGGCGCAGGACCAACGGCTTTACGTGCTTTCCGAGGCACGGGGGTGTCTTACACTTCCTAACTCTGGGCTCCTTTTGAGATTTCTTAACAGGAAAACCCAATACGTTTATATTGGCCCGACCCGGGATTCGAACCCGAGACCGCATGCACAGCAGTCGCATTCACTACCGCTGCGCCACGGAGGCAGTTGATGATATGATAATGAGATGTTGGCAGAACCTAAGTGTTGATTGATTGTGGTTAGTGTTTAATGATATAATTAGTGATGCAAAATTTAAAATTATACGATTATGAAAACATACTCTGTTTTTCACTGTCCTTAATTTTAGCAAGTCATCAATAATTAAACTAGCATATTACAAAATTAGTCACTAAGCATAAGTATAGCATCAGAAATGAATCGCCTCGTTTTTTAAATAGTCACAATTCTTTTTGTATTCTTAAGTAAAAAATAAACACGATGTTAAATAAGTCAATGATTTCAAATTATTTTCGGAAAATAAGTGACACCTTTTTTTAATGATTAAATAACAAAGGTTCTAATTAGTTATACTTACAAGTTTAGTATCCAGTCATTAAAACAATCCCTATCCTACGGCTAATAACAAAAATTGTGTCATGAAACGCATATCCTGAAGTATTTATAAACGAAAAACTAAAAAATGGCCAATTGTTCAAACACATTTTTGGCGTTTACCAAAAACCAAGAATTTTGGATTAAGCCACTTCAATTCTAAAGGTGCGATATATTATCAGCAACCTGGTTCTTGATAATCAGGCTGTCTGTGATAGTCAGGCTGTATGGGCGGGTATATATACAGGTGCAGCTTAAATGACCTGCAATACTTCAGCACGGTTCTAAATAGTATTTTAAATGAGACTAAGTTGGTTTGTTACGCATTTACGTCTTAACAACTAGACCGGCCATTATAAAATTTCGCATACACATTTTCAGAGGTACAGAAAATGTCAAAGGGTACCCTTCATTAAAAAAACAACTGTTCCCGAAGATTAGCTAGTTTACCATAAACACATATTCAAACAGAAATATTTTTTTAATATAGTGTCTTAAATTAGTCAAAAAGTATTTACTGTGTATCTTACATCAATCAGTCAGGTAATATTAGGTATTTAAGATTTTTCGCTTGGTAAAGTTCAAAACACAAAGGTCACGTTTTCGAACCCCAGGGACGCACATCTGCCTTTTAGAAATTGTATGCGTATTAATTAGTTAATTAACGCTGACTTCGACGATGAAGGAAAACATCCTGAGGAAATCTGCACGTGTAAGAAATCTTTATTATGTTTTCGAAGATTTATACAAAGTCTGCCAGTCCGCATTGGGTCAGCATGGTGCACTATAGTCTACCCCTATTCATACTGAGAAAAGGCCCGTGCCCAACAGTAGGGAAGTTAAAAAGGAAACATACCTTTTAGGGCTGATGCTTCCGAGATGAAAACGATCTTGGTACTTAAAGTATATTTTTATCAGAAGGCACAAAATATGCATATTAAAAAAGGCAAAACCGTAGCCTATAATGTAAATTAGTCTATATTGTAATAGTAAAATAAACTTACTTAATTATTTTGTACCCTGTTTAGGCTTTTTAAAATATTACTTACACACCAATTATTATACTTATAATAATAGTAACTAATCTTTTAATATTACAGATGATGACAGTGAAACGTTGATGATAGTAGTCGTTGTCATTGTGGTAATTATTGCCACAGCCTGTTTTGCCGCCACTATGTATTATGTGAAGAGACGTAATCGTCTTATGCAGGTAAATTACGCTTACTTTTATGTACATAATATACAGGATGACAGCACTAAGAAAGAAGAAATAGTAATAGTAGAAAAGAGTAATAGTAGAGAAGAGTAATAGAAATAGTAATAATATAATAGTATAAGAAATAGTAATAATATAATAGTATAAGAAATATACTGATAAGTAAAATAGTATTAGGAATCTATGTAAATCACTAAACATGTAAACATTGTATAAAACAAAATAGAAATTAAAATAAAAGAGTAAGAAACTTAATTAGAAGAATAAATATAATAGCATAGATTAGCGCGAGTCCCACCCGGCAAAGAAAGAATGAGGATGGATGTAAGAAAGATCAAGTATGCGGCCTGAAAGTGCGAGAGGAATATATGCGAGAAATCGAATGTATGAGTAATAAAGCTAGACAAGGACCCGGTGATCTCATGATCGGGGAAAAGCAGAAAAAAGAAAAAAAGAAATATATACAGAATGTCCGGTAATTAATGGATAACCTGGAAATGTCTTATAGTGGAACTGATGGCCGTTCATGTAATTGTAATTCTTGTGTACCTATTTGTGTCACTGAACTCCGTCTAAATAGCTGGACCAATTGTGATGAATCCTTTAGAAAGGGTCCCTGGATTTAGTTTAGATTCATAATTGGACCCCGTAGGTGGTTCTACGATCGTTTCGTTCGGGCAGGAATGTATCGAGTCTGTTTGTTAATAATAAAATAATGGTAGGCAAGTAATTAATTGCATTTATAGAACCTTGACACACATTTCATTACTTGTAACGATTTACGGGTGCCAGTTATCTGACAGTATGTCTTTGTGAAAAGGTGGTTAAGGAATCAAAGTAACTTTAACGAATTTTTGTATAAAGAAAGTTCAATTCCATAAATCAAGAGTGCCTTTCATAAAACTAATTGAGACCAGTACTTACCTATTATTATTGATAAGTAAAATGAAACTGTACAATATATTAGGACTATATGACTGCCTCGGTGCCACAATGGTGAATGCAAGTTCTGTGCATAAGGAGGACTTGAATCCCAAGTCAGCAGCAAAAAGTCATTAAGCTTTTCTGTCAATAAATTAGCAATATTAGCGAAGTCCATAAATTGGTGGTACGCCTCCATGCCACAGAAAGTACGTATAGATAGTTCTGCACCTGATCCTAGTACAGTATACAGGGTGATTTTGAAATCATGTAATTCCTTTTAACCATGCATTATACTGGTGGTATAGAATAAGCCTGACCATATATTTTTTTCCAGAATTATTTTTTTGAAAATTTTACTGTATCGATATTTTCGTGAAATTGTGTCAGACAGTCATATGTTGACCACCAGAGGCAATTTTAATTTTTACTAATTAAAATAAAATAACATATTAATAATTAATGTCGTAAATAATAACGGGCGGTACTATTTGTTGCCTCTTATTATTTACGACATCAGTTATTGCAATTTTATTATTTTTAAATTAGTAAAATATTAAGATTGTGTCGGGTGCTTAATATATAACTATCAGAAACCATTTCATTAAAAAAATCGGTACATTAATTTTTCCAAAAACATAATTCTAATTTAAAAAATATATGGTCAGGGTTATTCTATATCACCAGTAGAATACGTGGTTAAAAGGAATTACACGATTTCAAAATCACCCTGTATACCCTAAAAAAATATTTTGTATATCTGGGGTCAATCCTCTTAATACAGCTTTTGAAAATAATAATAATGCAATCGCTATATAGACTTCATTATATCAATACATCTTAAATTTCCAGGCTGAGGCGGTCGTTCAATTCCAGAAAACTCATACTGATGCTAATCCTACTGAATACGACTATGCTGTACTTGATATCAAGCAATGTATAATTTCTACCAACGATGTGAACAAAGATATATATGCAAAACCAACACCAAAAAGTATGAGACAAGTTAAACATGCTGAAACACTTTACGCAAATGAAAATATAACTCATATTGACCAAAAAGCTGACGGTTTACAAGAGACCAATACAGAACCAAATAATGAAAGTATTTATGTTAACAAAACATTGAATACCGAAGTGTATAGCGAAGTACTGCCTAAAAGTAAACGTATGCAGATAAATGCAAATTGTTCTAATGTTGTGAATAGTCCAGACTCAATAGATTTAGAACCTATGTACAGTGAACTTAATGTTAATCAATAAGCATATTAATACAATGAGGTCACTTATACTTAGCAATATAATCGAACATTGTTATAATTTTGATTTTGTGGCAATTAAGGCGATGTATAGTTCATAATTTCAGCCGTCGTTTGGAAGTCGCATAGCCTACTCTCAAGACGATTCGTGATGACCCTTGGAAATAGCTTATAAACGTGGCTGAGAAATGAGTTGGGTCTGTAGTTCTTTTCGAAAGGGTTTCATCGCCCTTCTTAAAGAATAGCACCAACACATGTCCCATGCATGTGGCGTTTTACCCTCGAGTATAATGGAATTGAAAAGCCTCCGTACATAGCGGTTCGCCACTGGGTTTTTAGAAGTTCAATCGTAATTCCATTATCACACGAATGACACGGATGATAAGGATGCAAAGATATCAACTTTTAAATCTGCTTGGCTCTTTTCTGATGACAGATAAGTTACCAAATAAGATGGACTAACAACAGAGGGTCGCATTGTTATCCCACTTTGTATAGATAAATATGAAGATACCATGAGTGAGAAAGAAGTTGATAGACAAAGGAAGAAAAGAAAGAAAGGAGAAATATTATTCCATGAGACATATTATAAAGAAATTGACTCTCATAATATTGTCTTCTGTTTACGCGAATGTTATTCATTGAAATTAAACTACTATATACGGATTTTATCGCGTTGTTTATTTAACACTCTATTACATAATTTTGAAACTGTTACACTACTATTAAACTTTACTAATTTTAAGCTAATTAAATTATCGGGGAGACCATGTCATGTCTCCCCGTGACCATGGCTGCTGAAAAGCAACCGAAACGTCGGGGAAAGTGTAAACTTAAATACAAATAGTTTTAATAGTTTTAATAATTTAATTAGCTTAAAATTAGTAAAGTTTAATTGTAGTATAGTAGTGTAACCGCGGGCAAATCTAGTTCTTAATATTTTCGGTGGAAACTTTGTTAAAAAGTCTCATATAAAAATGCAACGTTGTACCAACAATACAAATCAGTGTATCGACTACTTTTGTAGTTTTGCGTACACAAACATACAGAAGCAGATTTTTTATTTATAAAAATAATTTCTTGACGCTGTCATAGATAGACCATAGACCTAAAGCAAAAAAGATCGCTGGTGATCAATAATATTATTACGATACAATTGAAACATCCATTAGGCAAAGACATAATAATATACTCTACAGAAGATCATTAAATAAAAAAGAAGAAAGAAAATAAAATAAGGAAGTGTTTATTCCCAGCAAAATACATCAAGGTAGACAACAACAATTAACTATTGTACAGTCATCGCCTTACTAGTAACGGACTGTATGCACACAATTATATGACAAGAACCCACAGAACCCTAAAGTACCTACAGCCCTATCAGCCCTAATACCCTGACCTACCATATACTATGTGATGAATAAATAATAGGTAGATAAATTCGGGATGCCTGCATCATGCGTCCTAAGGTAAAAGGTGAAGGTCTCCGTCTGTTGACGGAGAGTAGACGGGATGTCCAGGATGACGATAGATAACTCACTGCCAGTCGAGCAGACTCACACGACTGTTCAAAGATTGCTAAATGTGTTGCCCACAGTGAGGGGTTGGCAAGGTTGGAAGTCAAAGCCAGATTCAATAAAATGACTGATTTATTTTACATCAATTATATCTTATATACTAATCTTACTGTATGTACACAAGTATAGGTCTTCAGTAGTGTGCCGTCGGTGTAAAATGCGTGTGCAGTTGTCTTGAATATAGGTCAAAGATTTTGTCGTCAACGCCCGACGTAAGGACCGTTCGATTTGTAGGATTGCAAAGTTGTAATTTATGTTCCTAATTAAACAACTGTTACTGGAATAAAATTACTTTATGCGGATGTTATCATGTTGTTTATTAACTGCTGTTGTTAAACTTTAATACTATTTCAGCTATTTACATTATTAAAACTAACCAGATTTATGTTTACACTTTCCCTGAAAGTTCGGTTGCTTTTTAGCAGCCGTGGTTATGCCACGGCATAAGATGGTTGTCTCAGAGTATAATTATTCTAAAGTACCCGAAAATAATTATTGGTATTTGTATTTACGCAGTATGACCTTAAAGTATCGTGAAGTCGAGCTATAGAAAATACAGCTAGACTTTTTGATACTTTGAGCTTATAAAGCAGTTTAAATTTCAATATATAAAATTCGCCTTAATCTTAATTAATATAAATGAACTCTTCTGCCGAACTGCAAAACAGTGTGTTGGCAGACGTAGCTCCAAAAAGAGTCATTCATGGTTACAATTTATTACACTTATTCACTTTAATGTACACATTCAGTACTAAGAACATAAATCAAATTTAACTAATTAAGTTTTGTTTGAATTTACTGCAAAGGAACTAAGTAATTTTAAATTCTAAAGATGGTTTTATTTTCTGAAAGTACGGTAAGTTGTAAAGAATTGTTGGAACTGAAGCTTAATAGTGTATTCCCGTGGTGAGTAGGGTTTGCAGAAAGATAGGAATTGCACATTAAAGTGTTAAAGGCTTTGAAATAAGCCAAGCCTGATATATATTTTGATCAATAAGAGAAGTGCAATCCATCTTGTTACTTCTTATTTCTTTCATTTTACTTTTCTGTCGAACATATTATAGTAACAAATATATAAAAAAGAATCACTGATCTACTGGCATGTAAAAAGTCGGTCTCGGTTGTTGCCAAATTGACAGCAGTCGTTAAACCATGTCAGAGGCCTACTAGGCTTAAACAACTCTTGACAACAAGTTGGCCACTAACCACACGAAAAGAAAGAGACTGATCTACTATTCATTGAATACCCATATTTTTAAATATTATTTTAGATAGTAAAATGCTGCGTATGCGCAGTAAGATATACTCCTTGCTGTTGTACTGTACGGATGGCGCAATAGCCAAGTGGTTGCCTACAGCCACTGCACCGAGTAATGTGCGTTCGATCCCCATACGGCACAAAAATTGTGTGATTTACACTTAATTGTTCAGAATCTGGGTGATCTTTGCGTCTGTAGTTTGAATGTTCATAAAGTCCCTCGCGACATAGGAATTTATCCTATAACGGGTCATCTTTTTAAAAGAATAAAGTAATTATATAAGTACCTATATCTGGCGAAATGTGAACATCCATATTTCCCCAGATTGACTTTTCGCCACATAGTGAACGGCAAGTCTGTTGCTATCATATGTTTCCCCCATAACATCCAAATATTACTACATATACAATTTATGGTAACTGGGAGATAATATTTAAAATTGACGTCAGTGTCACGTGACACCAATGTGGTATTTTAGTTTGTTTGTTTGTTTGTTACGCTTTCACGCCTTAACTACTCGTCTGATCATCATGAAATTTCGCATACCCGTTGTACTAAATATAAAGGAAAAGACTGTACAGTGTTAGATTGATTGAGCTGTAGTCAATATATTCGCTAGCATGCGCTTAACATTCCGCACGTTAATATTTGCCGACTATACTTACTTTTCACCAGATATGGGTTAATGTTCCACGTAGCGGAAGGCGAGTTTTGTGCCGTCTACTGTACTCTGATCTAGTCTACTGGACGCTAATAGCAGCGATAGCTTAGTGGGAAACCGTTGGACTGCCACGCAGAGGTCTCGAATTCGATACCAAGGCGCGCACCGCTCAGACTTCTTAAAGTTTGTGCGTATTTAATAGTTCATTATCGCTAGCTTTAACGGTGATGGAAAACATCGTAAGAAAACCTGTATCTCTGTGAGTTCTCCATAAAGTTCTAGTATATATGTGAAGTCTGCCAACCCGCACTGGACCAGTGTGGTAGATAAGATCTATGGCCTAACTCTTCTTACACTGAGAAGACGCCCGTGCCCAGCAGAGGGACGGTTTGATACAGTACTGATATTATTATTGGTCTCATTTTAAGACTTCGTGCTGTTACTGACAATTTCTTGTAAAATCTCAATAATCCTTTGCCTGGCGTCACTTATTTCTATCCCCAGAAAGGATATATTAATATAACAGATATAAGGCTAACCGCAGTCCGTCAATGTTCCTAAAATATATATTATTTACTCCATTTTCCTGAATAACTCATTAACTATTGTCATTGGAACATTTATTACTTCAGTTACTCCATCGGAGTATAACTCGTTTATTGTTTATAAAATACTAAAAATGTTATGCTTAGTAGGTTTATTTTATAACGTTTAAAAATATCCTTTCCAAATATGGAACCGTTTTAATGAGTGACCAAAATGTTCAGTAGTAAAACATTAAATAAAATGTTACGATTAGTTCATTGTGTGATGGTTATGTTTGCATTTGTGTGTTCGGAAACTGGTGTGTATTATCTTTTGTTTATTTAAAACATGTTTTGTTTATCCATATTCAAATCAAATAGGTCTGGTAAAAGTGAAAATAAAGAAACTGCTTAAAATAAAAGTGTTATCTGTGTACATATTACTCCAGTGGTTTGTAGAGAAACTACGGCAATTTATATGAAGTAGTTCTAGCAGAATACTATAGGCAAATCAATTAATCCATCAACTTTTCGTAGTCCATTATTGGACTCGTCCAATCTAATCATATATCATCGCGTTACATGATTTATAAAACAGAAAATAGGTATCAACGCGATCATGCTCGGTATTTCCATACCTTTTTGGAAGATATGACGTTTGCGCTGGTCGTGGTTACAAGTAAACGTGATGATGTCAGACTTTCGTTTATCAGGTAGATGTTACTAAATCTAGCATCTCACGATCTGGATCACAATTTGCCTTTCGCATCCATTCAAGCCATTTATTATTATTTCCATTTATTCATTATTCACTTTCATAGTCGGTTCTAATGGGTCCTTTGTTCTAAAAAAGTTTAGCAGTGCTTGAACAGATACGGCTACACACTGTCTTTAGCTTGCTTATTATTGAAGATAATATATTGATCAATTAGATTCTTTGTCAGATAATCTGGTTTCGAAATTTATCATTTAAAGAAACCCTATGTGTATTATTATTATTATGAGCCTAATTAGCGTCCCACTGCTGAGCAAAGGCCTCCCCTTCCGACTTCCATCTATCTCGATCGCTTGTTATGAGTTGCCAATCCCTTTTAAAGGCATCGAGCTCGTCTTGCCATCTACTTGGCATCCACTGTGTGGTTGTTCCCGCCCATAACTTTCTTGGCATCCAACAAACGTGACCTACCCAATTCCACTTCAATTTGACAACTGTGGCCTACATCAGCAATTTGAGTTTTGGTACGTAGTATTGAATTTATGATGCGGTCTGTAAGTCTGACTCCCAAAATACTACGTTCCATTGCACTTTGACAGATCCCGAGTGGACTTTTGATTTTTATCAATGACTAAGTCTGTGCTCCATAGGTAAGGGTAGGAAGAATGTACATGTCCATGAGTTTTCTCTTGAATGGAAGAGATCCTTTCATTAGTGATTTCATCGACCAAAAGCTCTCAGGCATTTTCGGTGCGTCGTGCGACTTCTTTTTCTTGTCTTGCCTGAAAGGAGACACTTTGGCCGAGATATATGTACTCATGGACATATTTAATCCTCACACTAACCCAACCATTATATTGTGCACCCTGGTGTTGGTCATGACCTTCTTCTTTTTCTTTTCTTGTGGTTAGAGGCTAAACTGTTGTCAAGAGTTGTTCAAGCCCGTAGGCCTCTGACATGGCTTAACGACTGCTGTCAATTCGGCAACAACCGGGAACGACTTTCTACGTGCCCTCTGAAGCACGGAGACGCTCTAATGAAATATCACTAAGCGTTTACCGATCTATAGACTGACCGCACCCAACGTTGCTTAACCTCGCTAATCGCTTACCGGTCAGTGAGTGCTGAACTGGCTATGAGCGCCTCAACCTTGGTTTTCTCCATGTTCATGCTGAGACCGACTTCGAGGCTGGTTTTGCTGTTGGTCGAGTATAAGGCCTAACTCAGCTGCCGAATTTAAGAAGATGACAATGTCATCAGCAAATTCGAGATTAGTCAGTCTTCTATCGTCAATGGCTTGGCCTTTATCACACCAATCGTTATTAAGTTCAAATTAATACTCGCTAAACGGCAAGTTCTAGTTTGTGCACTAGCTCCATCATTATTGTTCATGTCTTGACAATTGAAGACCTTTAAAAAAATAGAATACCTTAAATTCGCTGTCTTCTCTCTAGGATTTCTTTGTAGCAACGGTTATCATCCTTAAGTACACTGCTACTTTAGCTTGCTTATTCTACGGGCTATGTCAATGACGTTGATTCTTTGCCAACTTAGGTCGATCAAAAAATTATCTTATAAAGAAACTCCATGCTTAGTTAATTTTATAATTCGCTGCGTAATTTTTAATTTGTGGACAAGAGCTGCTGTTAGCTTCCATGTATTGGCACTGCAATGTGAATCTGAGGCAGCTTATCAAATATTTTCTAGCCTAAATTGATTCTTCTGTCGACTTCTTTCTCGCAATTGTTACTACTACCAGTCGACTCTGAATTGATTTGATTGTAAAACCTTGTATCCATTTATTTGGCTGTTTAATAGTTCTAATTTATAAGTGGTAACTATGTTGCAAGTCTAACACGACTATTGATATATAAAACCTTATAATTTCAGATATTGAAAGAATAGAATTGGAACGCCAGAACTACGACTGGGATATAAATGAAGCGATCGCGTGGACTTATGTCAACAAAGTGTATAATGTATTACCGAATAAATCTCTTGAGATCGTAATAATCGATGAGGTTCTTCAAGATGTTCAGTACGTACATTTATATAATTATAATTAGCTTTATTTTACTTGCCTTTACAGTTTACTTAACATAGTCTTGCGACTGCTCATCCCCGTAAAGATATGCAAAAGAAATATACCTATATTACATCCACTTTGCCAGCTATGGATTTTAATACCACGTAAAAGAGGCCACGGCGTATTCTTAATACATTTTCAATATATGTATGTATATGATGCGACTAATTACCCACATGAAGCTTTCGGGATAGAAAAACAAGTCCCCCGTGTGTTAATTCAAAATAATATGATCTTCCTGTGTATCCAAAACCCAAATTTGTTTAACGGTTTACGCACTCTTGAGTAACAAACATCCAGACACCTTCACAAACATGCTTATTTATAATATCAGTTGGATGCTCGGTGTTAGCAGTTATTATTCACAAATATCTTTTAACTAATCTTTATTTATATAATTTATATTCACCTGCCTTACGAGTCACAAATTATGTGAAGTCTGTGATTGGACTTTTTGACAATTTGGACGTTCGCCACTGCCAATGCTCAGTGGTATGGGTTCGATCCCCACACGTAACAAAACATTTTGAGATTCACAACTAAGTGTGCCGAGTCTCGGCATTCTTGGTGTCCGTTGTTTGAATGATTATAAAGAACCTAATAAAGGCAATAATCCCTGTGTCGGACACAGGGATTATTGCCAGTGCAGGTTGTGATATTAGGTAAACAAAAATATGTACATTCTGTTATCAATTTCAATGAATTTCGCCGTCATAAAATGCTTTAGTTATCCTGCTTTTATTACGTCATCTTCACACATTATGAACAATATAAGCAGAGAATAATATAGTGTGAACGTCTCCACATTATAAAAGGCAAATACGCTAACTATGGGCTATAGAAAGTAAATACAAAAGAAAACAATCAAAAGACCAACATATTGCCTTACGTTTACGCGAATCTTTAATAATTATAATGCAACTTATTTGAAAAACCACTACTCTTATATCAGTTAGTCCAATCCAAGTTGTAGTTTATTAGTTTCAAAATTATTTAAAGTAGCAGTAGTACCTAGAGAGATAAGAGCACTCCCTTTACATAAATTTAAAATTAGACTTAAATCGTGGTTTCTAGAAAATAGTTATAATATTAAATAATTTATTTGATATAAAAGAAAAATATATAGATGTTATTGATGTCTTAGGTTTTGTAATATGCAGAAATAAGTATAACAAATAATGATGTAAATTAGCAAAAGTATTATATAAAGGAGACGGGGATTTCTGGGCCTGACTGCTTTAAGTTAAGTTATGGTTTAAAAAAAAGCGTTGTATTTTTCTATTGTAAAATATAAAAAATTAGCTTAATTCACAATCTGGAAAACGAGAAATCTAAAAAATAAGTTTATGTCCATAATAAAATAGGATATCGATTACTATAATCGATTAATGTGAATGTATTAAATAAAAAAACATAAAATCACTTGCACCAGACGATTGATTCAATTAAAGTAAATGTATTTAACAATAATTAACATAATGTCAACAGTTAAAAATGTCGAAATACTAACTTGATGAAAATAAATCTGTAAATTGATTCTCGTTTACAGATCGATTTATTACCTGTGTTTGTCAACTGTATTTTTAATCTGTGCTAACAGTGACAGCTACCTGACTCTCAATCTATGATCACTCGTCTCGTATCGTTAATCGTTTACTGCGTGTGCGTTTTGAGTGTGTTTCCAGTTTTTTTATATATATTCCCCAACCAGTGCTTTCTTTCTACGGACTTCTGGTCTTGCTTAACTTGTACGACCCTTGCTATCTTAACGGACACGGATAAACTCGTTTACTCGTCTGAATTTGGTTCGTTATTTTGGATTTTACGTCCTGCTTATCGATTGGATATTGACACCATGGATCGCTGTGTGAATTGTGGTATAGCGACTAGTCGCTGTAATATACTGGGGCGATGAGCTTTAGATGATGAAACGACACTGTCAGTGATTCGTCAATGGCGGGCACCAGAACCTGTAAGTACAACCTTTTGTTTGTTGGCTACCCAGCGTCTCTCACTATAGGTTCCTTTCTACGTTTTCCATAACCATTATGCAGGAGCAACACTAATGCTTAACGTCGTTTTTTAACGCGTTATTGGATACCTACTAAACATCGATTTTGAGAGGTTGATTTTCCATAAATCCTTCTTTCTTAGTGGCGGCTTCATTATAAAAGAAACCTACCTACTGTAAAAAATCATGCTTGTTGCTACAATAGTTGACTCTGCTTGTTAATAAGTGTTCCTAAACAAGTTAATAATTATCGGCATTAAACCTAAGTGTGGCCCCTGCATTATACTTACAAATAAAGTGTAGATACTTAAACATATTATAATAGTCATATGAAGATTATTTACATGTAAAAACAACTAAAAACCTAAACTGACTGTATATTTTGCAGTAATCATGTTTTTTTTATTTAAATTCTTTTCTCATCTTTCAGGTAAACAGCAGTGACTATATTTGCCAAGCTTGTTGGGATTTGGCTCAACAACCATCTGTTGATGAACCACAACAACTTGGCCACCGTAGTGTATGTCTCCGCTGTGGTCGTTCTCTTGCATCATGAGTCAGCCATCTACCACCTTCGCACTTCTTAGCTGATATTCTGATTATAATTGAAGATGAATACAAGATAATTATTATTAAAAAAGTGATTTTATTTTTAAACATCACATCTTTGTCTTCCCTATATTTTAATCTATTTGTGAGTTTCCTAATATCCTCCCACTCAATACAATACTGTCTAGTAAAACAAAGTAGCAAGCGCAGCTCAAAAATCAGCTGTTTAATATAGATTGTTGTCAACTTGTTGCATAACCTCACTTTTACTAAATCTCTTATAACTCTGCTCTCAGTTTGCCAAAATCCGTAGAATTTTCAGAGATGGTTTGATAATATATAAGCTCTAAATTCATTCAACTTTCATCCTTTTACATCCAGGCCCAAGAATGTATGAAAGCGTATCCGTCTCCTTTAAAGTTTTCGCATGTCCACTGAGGGCGAGATGTGTTTGAACCTTAAAAACTTGTAACACCTTTTTCGTATACCATGTCTCAAGCGTATAAAGATTTCTATTTCTTATAGGGTGTTTTTCAGATAACCCATGATAAGATCCGTATATAAGTTAAAAGGCCAACATAAATTTGTATTCAGCTACAAAATAAATCTGTACTAATTTTATGAAGCGATAAAATATGTTTAGCTTCCACTCTGGAATTATTGACCCGATTTTAACATTCATAGGCGAATGAAAATCTATGTTAATGATATAACTACTTAAGACTGTGCCGAGCGTATGACGCGGTTGGACTGAATGACAGAGCTCGATATTCAAATCGGCGCGCGTCCGCCATAGTAAAATTGTATGGAGAATTTGAAGTGCTCTTTTGACAAATATATATCTTTATTCAACCAATAACTTAAATATTTGGGACGGACAAATTGTAATATAACTATTTATGTTTCGTTTAAGCTGTAAAATATGATAGATTTCTACTGTTATAATCTAAAATCACGTAACACGAGCTTACGTTTTTGCATTTTTCGTACAAATTTACTTAATTTTATAGGCGAAAATATTAATTATTTTAAGCTTTTAACACGGTGTAATTGTAAACTCATTAATTTTTGTAGTAAATGCATATTTTACTGTGATCGCCTGTTTTGGCAATTTCGCTCGGCGCAGTCTTAAGCTGTTTGATTATATTATAATTATACGCATTATATAAGATTGCATGCAATTCAGAACGCCAATTCTCGTAATAAAATATGTTCAAAACGGAACACTATTTAACAGTTTCGGTTATATGTTATGAGAATTGGCCCTCTTATGTTTATATATTTTTATTCTAGATGCCAGTGCTACTACTACCGAAATGAATTCGAAACAAAGTTTGAAATTGAAGGCAATAATACTGTGATAAAAGTAAGTTGTGTATATAAACTTAATTAGGTTTCATGTGAAATGATGAATAAATATTACATGTCCTATTTAAGCAAAATTATGATTTCCTAAAATGTCTTTCTTTGTTATATAGAGATAATATAGGCAGTTAAGAATGATCAAAAAATTACTTTTTGTTCGACGCTAAGTTTTATTTATGAACCGTTGACAAAAATTAATTAAAATATTACTCAAAATGTATTGCTTCCCTACCCAATAAGATACAGCAATTCTATCTATCACAATCTCCAAGTATAAAATACATTAGCAACATAACAAAATAAATACCTAAATATTGTTTTAGGTGTTAAATGTGACAAATGAAATGAGTACTTTATGGCAATGCAGTTTAAAAGAAAGTGATATCGATTTTAAATATCTCTACTTTGAAATATCCGTCGAAAATGCAAGTAAGGTTTTGTGAATACTTTTGACACTTTACATAATTCCTGTTGATAAGTTTTATCGTAGTATTTGACAATTTTATAATAGGTAAATATTCATTAAAATTAAACTACTATATACGGATTTTATCGCGTTGTTTATTTAACACTCTATTACATAATTTAGAAACTGTTACATGTTTAATTTCAATGAATAACATTCGCGTAAACAGAAGACAATATTAGGTAAATATTCCTTCAACAATGTAGCGATGAATACTTCAGCCCAATTGTGTTTGTATTTAGATGTGGGCCAAGAATGCTTCCTTGCGTACTCTTTCTATTTAATTGTAATTATAATCCTCTCACGTTCATTTATTAAAAAATATATATATTTTATATAATACTTTAGATTATAAGTAAATATCTTTGATATGTTTTACAGAACCGATGCAAATGATTCTCGTGAATGGTGTTGTACTACCCACTCAAAAGGAAAGTACAAATCCAGATCTATATATCAAACATGCCGCCACGTACAATTATAGAGAAGGTGATAAGGTAGATGTCGCTTGTATCAATCCAGGCAATGATACATGTAAAATGCAATTAAGTTATGATTATGCTGAAGCCTTAGATGGTAAGACAATATTGGTTTTATATTTTTATAGCTATATATAAAATACTTCACAAAAGTGTTAAATTATTTGAACCTAAGAATAACTCTTACAATGATTCAGATATTAAGCATATGCTTAATGAATCTCTGAATCATTGTTGGAGTTATTCTTAGATTCAAATAATTTTACGCATATGCGTAAGTTACCGCTATTCTTGATCTGATTGTTCAAGATTCGGTACACATATTGAAATACCTAATACCATGTATTGTATCAGAGTGACGACATGTTATTGCAGCACTGCGACTAACAAGTCGCAGCTATTGTAAATATTTTTTGTCACTAAAAGATGATCATGAAGCTTGACAAGACCAGGTAGCAAGATCCCGTGATCTTCCTACCTGGTCTTGTCAAGCTACAAGAATCTGTCTTTACTTATGGCAAATGCTTTTGTTTACAGATATGTTTAAAAGTGTATCATCAAGTTTCCGTGTCGGCTTCCGCACGGAACTGCTATCCAAACACAACATGAGCCGTATGATCTGCACGTACGTTTGTCCTGAAGAGCCTCCAACTGGAGTACTAGTTACGTTTGTTTCGTCGAAGGATTTCAATGGTGAGTGAAACTGTGCCATTTTAATTTCTAATTTTGATTATGAAGAAACTACAAAATATTATTTATTACAATACAAAAATTTGGGTATCATTTCATCATGGGTGGTGCTAAATTCAATATTAATTAAAATATAAATAATTTTACAACCAATCAAATATAAAAAGGTATTTATTTCTACAAAGAGATAAGTCTGTGACTTGACCCTTTCTTAGCCCTCTTAAATAATGTCGATATTGACTTAACAAAGCAAATCAATCTGTAATTTTGATGCCTGCCTAATAACATAGGCCTGATATCTAGGTTATTAATCAAAACTTAACTTTATAAATGCTACTCATATCTCTAAAAACTAATTTATTAAAATAAAATCGGATCTTCACATATGAAGACAAACATGATTCTTTAACTATTAAGATTGTTAAGATTCACTTGGTGCTCCTTCCTCGTTATTCAGGATAACCGACAGCAATTTATAATAATTCCATATTAAATTATTAGTTATTTCTAGATTTTTCCTAATAACATAATATAATAATACTAATATACCAATAAATAATATAACAATGTTTTTGGGCAATATATTTGAATAGCATGCAAATATTTTAAACTATATATTTACGAGTAAACGGATGTAAATTAATTTGTCAATTAGCCATTTTAATAATAACTTGTTCTTACATGCCATACCTTGTTCGTTTTATGGTTAGCTGCAGACCATGAGGTTACGGATTCATTGAATTTTATTTTAATAAACCAATATCGAAATCCTCCCGCCGCCTCCTTGATGGAAATCACTTCCTCACAGAAGGAGGCGACGGCATTCCACGACCTCTCACTCCGGACCATAGACTGAACTACGGCCGGGAGCGAAAGGACAACCGATCCGACTGCCGCGATCAACTCCCGGCGCTGCGATGCCCAGGCGGGGCAAACCGCCAAAGTGTGCAGCGCCGTGTCCTCAACAAAGTCGCGGCAGTCACCGCAGTGGTGACAACCGGGCGTCTCTTGCCGGCGTATACGACACAGGAACTGGCCAAAACAACCGTGGCCAGTCAATACCTGTGTCAGCCGTAAGGTGAGGGCGCCATGCCCCCTCTCCAGCCACTCCTTAAACACGGAACCTACCACCACGATCGTGGTGTGCCCGACTATGACTTAACCTGCACATACGCGAGCAAAGCTATGGGCAAAATGTAGTAATGGATAAAAATAACGTCGAAACACAGATTAATTATTTGTAAATCACACATTTTGAGGAAATAAATGTATAGAGTAAAAAGTAACTATAAATAATAGTTTATATGATTTGTATTCCAGATCCAGCAAATCTGAAAATCAATGGTGTTACAGTGAGAGGGCCACAAGAGAAACAAAAAAATAATGCCCCTGTCAATGTGTATATCAAATATGCATACTTCGGCGAAGATAAACCATTAATCTTTGTGTACACCACGGAGAAGAATGATATCATTTTGAAGTCAAATTGTTCCAGCTGTTTGAGTCGTAAGTGGATATAACTAAAAAATGCTTTTAAATATCCTAATTTGGGTCGAATGAAGCGGTTGGCTGCGGGTGGCCCAAAATCAGTCTGTGCAGAATACTATAGGAGAGGCCTATGTCCAGCAGTGGACGCCTTTCGGCTGTGTTGATGATGATGAAGCTATTGAGTCGCAGTCAATGCCAGTCCAACAATTGACAGGTTAAGGCACCTATATAAAAGGTGTAAATAAGACACTATTACTAAACCTACATCAATAAATAGGAAGCCGTCTGTAATTTTCACTAAATTTTGTTGTTATGCCCGATATATTAATATAAACAAAATAAAGAGTATCGTCATTTCGTATATAGAGTGAACTGTAAGGTGAAACAAAAAATACAAACAAGCGTTACGTACAACACGTGCGTGTGACACCTTCTGTGTGTGTGACGTGCGAGCACGAAAAGAAATAGGGTATATTAATATTTTTTTATAAAGTAGCCGGCAATTTTGAATCCCCATTTTTCTTATAATAATCTATATATAAAATCTCGTGTCACGGTGTTTGTGGCCGCACTCCTCCAAAACGGCTCAGCCGATTTTCATGAATGTTTTTATATATATTTGGTAGGTATGAAAATAGGTCGTAAAGTATATTTTATACCGATACGTGATTCCATACTTTCAACTGCTGCTGCTTTCAGCTAGTAATCTATAAATATTTTACATATTGACTACGTAAGGCATATAATTGTCATTTCAGCCTGGAACATTTCATTTGCATTTTTAATCGACAAAACGTGCAATATTTTTAACCTTTCAGAACATGTGAATGATAGTTACATCGAACAACGCTTAGCACCTACTACTATATCGAAAGTCTATTATGGTGCAAGTAAAAAGAGTCAGACAAACTACACTCAGTCGGTCGAGATTGGCTTCGTTACTCTAGATCCAGCTTTAGCCGGTAAGTTAAAATGTTTGATAAATCTTTTTCATTATATACATATATAGTATATATCCTCGAATGGGAAGGCAAAGGCATATTGTGGAATTGACTCCTGCCCAGGGTTTTTCACAAGACTACAGTATGTATGGGGTTCTTCAAAAAGGGCGTTAAAAGGGTTTTTACAAGGTCGGCAACACGCAAGTGATGCCCCTGGTGTTGCTGGCGTCCATAGGCTACGGTAACCACTTACCATCAGGTGGGCCGTATGCCTGTTTGCCACTTTAGTAGTATAAAAAAAATCAGCGTAATAGGGATCGAGTGTATGCCCGTTCACCCATGACGTGACCCCATGCTGCTGCTAAGAATTTCTGGATATTTTTCCCATATGGGAATAGAAAATAAGACCTCATGCACATGCTGCACCGCAGCCACATACATTACTGCTGCGTAACAGTAGCCTAAGATCGCTTGCTATATTAAGGGTATCCGCACGTTGTCATCCCTTGTTAAAAGAAATTAAATATGGAATTGGAGACAAAGGAATCAACAAAAAATACTAAAACAGGACATTGCATGACTGGGAAAGCCATTCATACGTCGTGCGACCTTTGCTCGGAGTACAGTGTTTGTCAGTTGTCATTCAGAAAAATAATCTAAATAGTGCATTCTTGGCTTATTGGAGTGAAGTTAATAGTGATAAACATTAAATAACATTGGTTTAAAACAATACTATAAAATTATCAATCAAATATCGTAACTGTGCATAATATCTAAATAAAAACAAAAACTTAAACGTGTTGTCGTGTCATTCAAGTGACCTCAAAGTGTGTGTGCGAAGAGTGCAATTATTTCTGACTCACTCTCATAACGACTGACTTTGAGCTCTGTTCAATACTGTCCATAAATTAGCGCTAGAAAGCTATGTCACAGTAGCAGAGCGGCAAGGCGGTGTCTTCTAAGTTCGGGCTACGCTTGGGGTCGCTGGATCGAATCTGACCCAGCACACAGGGAACTTTTTAAAATCATATTTATAATTATATTTAATTTACTACATTTGTTAATAGTTGTTCACAATGATTCGTTCTCCTAGTGATAAAATTAGCAAATGTTCATTGGATGGTGACTTAAATAAAGCGCCTACGACAAGTGAGGAGCAAAATGTTGCTATTCGTAATAAGCGCAAAAAACCAGAATCAGATTGGTCTGCAGCGTTGGAGGCAATAACTGTCGAGTTATCCAAGATAACCGATAAAGTAACGATGATTCAAACCGATCTATCCGCCCTCACTCAAACCTCCGTTGAAATTAAAGCAGAAATAAATAACATTCGGTCGGAACAACTTTCTTTTAAACAGCAACTTTTAAGCTTAGATTCTAAGTACAATGGAATAGCAGAAGAAATTACAAACCTACAGAACTCGATCCAGTTTACTGATGAACAGCAGAGAACTATGAACTGTCAAATAGAAACTCTGAGTAAGAACATACAACACAACTCAGAGTTGCAAAGCACTATCACGGAATTGGTCACTAAAATTGATTACTTGGAGCAGAGTGCTAGACAATGTAATTTAGAATTATGTAACGTACCAGAAAGGAAAAATGAGGATTTATTGACAATCGTTGAAAATGTGGGAACGAAAATAAACTGCACTATACGTAAGCAAGATATTATTTCAATTCATCGCGTTCCACACGCACACCGAGAAAACGTGAATCCCAAGAACATCGTGGTGAAGTTGACTTCACGTATACTGCGCGATAATGTACTCAGTGCATACCGCTTAGTTAAGGGACTTAACTCTGAACAGTTAGGTATAGCAGGCTCTTCCCACAAAATTATGATGCATGAACACCTCACCTTAAAGAACAAGCATTTGTTTCGGGAGTGTAAGGAGGCCTGTAAGAAATTTAATTATAAATTTGTGTGGGTCAAACACGAAACAATCCTCGTACGTGAGAAAGAAACGACTAAAGTATTTCCCATTCGATCGCAACAGGATATTGCCAAAATCAAGACAGGATACGCATCTACATTGCCTAATTAGATTATTATTCGCTCCTACGCTATTTTTAGCGTGTCCCCTTATAAAGAGATTGCATGTTTATTATGCTTTATTTATGATTTTAACGATGTTTAAGTTCAAAATACGTATTTCAGTCACATACAGATATTTCTATTGTTATCTTATGACGGCATGTCGAAATCAAATACAATATAATTTAAGATTAATGTCCTATGTCACGGCATATTTCAACTGCTCACTATTTTCCACAGGCAATATTGTGATAATATTTTTGATGATTTGTTTTCATTTAGGATCGCAATCAAGCTACTGCTTTTGGCAACCATATATTACCATATACTATATATCAAGATTTATGAAACTATATTGTTATACTACACTTATTTGTAATTTGTACCATTCAAATGGCTATTAGTAATTTAGCAATATTCTATCAAAATTGTAGAGGGCTCCGCACTAAATTGCATCTCATATATGTGAGTATTCTATCCAATTATTATGATATTATAATTCTAACAGAAACTTGGCTAATTCCTGAAATATCAAATAATGAATTTATTGACCAAAGATACGTGATATATAGGTGTGATCGCGACCGTGCGGCCACAGGTAAAAAAGATGGGGGTGGTGTCCTCATTGCAGTTTTAAAGAATTTAAATCTGAACACAGTACAGATGGCATCGAATATTTCGTTACATTCTCACATTGAACATATCCTCTTACGCTTTTCAGGTTCCGGAAAAGGTAAATATCAGGTTATTAGTGCAGTGTATATACCGCCGCATACTCCAGAGTTCGTGTATGAATCTTTTTTCAACATGTTGCGGTCTAAGCTCAATGATAATAACATTGAATACTTTTATCTAATAGGAGATTATAATTTACCCGAAATTGAGTGGGTTTTATGTCTTAACGATTCATCTGTACAGAATATAACTTGCAATGGCACCTCTGGTAATGCTATAAATTTAAATGCGTTCTTGAATTTCATTGATGGCTATCAGTATAATATGGTAAAAAATATAAATGATAAAATTTTAGATCTGGTTATCAGCAATAATAAGATATCGATACTTGAGTCTTCCGATGGCCTGGTTAAGCCGGATGATCAACATCCACCTCTATGTATCTTAATGCCCAATAATTTAAATCTGAAATTTATAAATAGTAAACCATTAAAAAAACATAATTACTTTAAAGCCGACTATGATCTCATAAATGTTGAATTAGATAAAATTGATTGGGTTGGCTCTTTGTGTGATTTGTCTGTGGAGGAAGCATTAAACTCATTTTACGATAACGTATTCCGTATTATAAAGATGCATGTACCATTGACTACAGTAAGATCAACAAACTTTCCTGTATGGTTCTCCCCCGCACTCATACATATTTTTAAAAATAAGACAAAGGCATGGACGAGGTGGAAGAAATTTCATAACATGTCGGATTATGAACTTTTTTCAATTTATAGACAACGTTTTCAGAAGGAATGTGAACATTGCTATAGAAAATATATAAAATCAGTCGAAAATGGTATTAAACATAATATAGGATATTTTTGGAAATTTATCGCAGGCCGTAAATCGAATACTGGTACCCCTTCCATAATGCACTACCAAAATGCCTATAGCAGTGACGGAAACGAGATCTGTAACCTCTTTTCAAGTTATTTTCACTCGGTTTACGAATCGTCATCGAGTAGCTCATCATTTTTAACGGATGATTACGCAGATATTTGTTGCTTGATTAGCAGTATTAGTTTCAGTGAGGATACAGTTCTTAAAGCACTCAAATCTCTGGACTCTACTAAGGGTCCTGGACCTGATAGCCTACCTGTTATTTTTCTCAAAAAGACAGCATCTCGTCTATGTGTTCCCCTGCAAATAATATTTAATAAATCGTTACTGGAAGGAGTTTTTCCTGCAATGTGGAAGCAGGCAAATATCACTCCAGTTTATAAGTCGGGTCCTAGGGACGATGTAGAAAACTATCGCCCTATATCTATATTGTCGGCCTTGTCGAAGCTCTTCGAGAGATTAGTCCACAATGAATTATACCCAATTCTTAAAAATAATATCACCCAATATCAGCATGGTTTTGTAAAGAAAAGATCTACAACCACCAATTTAGTAACTTTTGTGGATTATCTATTTAACAGCATGGACTCTCGTACTCAAGTTGACTGCGTGTACACTGATTTCCGAAAGGCATTTGACAAGGTCGATCATATACTACTATTACAGAAAATTGCATACAATGGTATACGTGGAAACCTACTCAGGTGGTTTTCCTCATATATTTCTAACAGGACTCAGAGGGTTGTCGCCAACGGTTTCCAATCACCAACGATAAATGTAACTTCCGGAGTCCCGCAAGGGTCTATCCTAGGACCCCTACTCTTTATTATATTTATTAACGACATACACACCTGTTTCAAGAACTCAAAAATTCTTTTATATGCCGATGACCTTAAAATATATAGACAAATTAAAAGCATCCAGGACAGTTATCTTTTTCAAGATGACCTTAATAATTTTTCGAACTATTGTGTTAAAAATAAACTCCAGCTAAATATCTCAAAATGTTGTTGTATAAGCTTCACAAAGAAAATGAATGTTGTAAAATATCCTTACTCTCTAAATAACATAAACCTCAATAGAGTGTCAATGGTACGAGATCTTGGCGTGTTACTAGATGAGAAGTTACACCTTGATACTCATATTGCTAGCATCGTGGGTAATGCATTCCGAATGTATGGCTTTGTTATGAGGTCTGCAAAAGAATTTAAGAGTCCGGACACTTACCTGTATCTTTATAAATCTTTAATTCGATCACAACTTGAGTACGCAGTTTCAGTGTGGAGCCCTCATTATAACAAATACTCTGACATTATCGAGAGAGTTCAAAAAAAATATTTAAAAACTATGCACTACCGATGTTTTCAATCTACTTTGCCTTACGTAAGCCTACTTGAAAGGTACAAACTCATGGAATTAAAAAGCAGACGCTCACAGCTGGATGCAATGTTTTTGTTTGATATCTGTAATAATTCCTACGATTGTCCAGATATTACCAATAAGTTGTTTTATGTGGTTCCTAGAAAAGCGATGATGCGTAGTGTACGTGAACGATCTGTATTTGCCGTATCGTCATGTAAGACAAATGCAGGACTACGTGCGCCTTTGCGACGACTTACAAGTAATTTTAATAAGTATTTTAAGAATCTTGACTTGTTTGCCGATTCTGCTAGGACATTTAGAAAACATGTAATAGAAATAATAGTCTCCATAGAATCCCCCTGAATTTACCTAACATCATTAATATTTTATTTAACTCAAAAGTTAACCAATGTATGTTTTATTATTTTTTTTTCTTGAATTTTCTCCTCCTTTTTGATTGCCATGTTAATTTTGTTTTTAACTGATAATTATAGTTATAGTAGATAATGATACAAAACCAGCATGACGTAGTTTTAAGGATTACAATCTAGATATTCTGTGAATAACGTAGTTGGATATACATTAGTAAAACTGTCTTATTGTAATTCTATATATAAAATATTGTATATCTGTTTGTTGTTCCAAATAAAAAAAAAAAAAAAAAAAAAAAAAACAGGTTTGGTTGAAACTTGCTACAAAGATAGACCAAATCCCGGAAAAACATATACGGTTATCTTTTTACGCCAGTTCATATTCACATGTAACGTAGACAGAGCTTCAAGTAAAAACTAGTAAATTTATATAACCAGGGTTGATCAAAGTAATCAGTGTCTAGCACACTCGTAAGAAGGCGAACCTAAAATTTCATTAATCAAACTTATGACATGAAAAGTTTCGTTCGATATGCCATTACTGTAATTAGGTTCGTACGTTCAAACTAATGTGGTTCGGGTCGTTGGGGCGCCGGGCGACTTGGAGGTGAAACGGCAAATCGATTGAGTGTTTAAGACTCTCTATGTAAAATAAAAAAGTGTCTGAGGCATAAACGCAAGTTAGTGCTAAAAGATCATTAAGACGGTCAGTATTTCACGAGATGATTCATAGTCGGAAAAACCTAACCATATTTAGAGTATTTAGACTTAAGGTAAGGTTAGGTTTCCTGACTATGAATCTTTTTTATCTTTTCAAGCAGCGATAGCTCAGTGGGGAGACCAACAGACTGCAACCTCCATTGCAGTCTGTTGGTAGTATAAGTATATGATACTAGCATTTGGTCCCGACTTCTTCTGCGTTTATTAGATTTGCCTGCATTTATGTCGATCACACTATCCTAAAAAATATTTAAATGCAAACATGAATTCGTTTGCTTGTTACGCTTTCACGCCTAAACTACTCCGCCGATCGTTATAAAGGAAGCATACAAGTAGTCAAAAACAAAAAGCAGCCATAGCTCAGTGGAGAGACCAACAGACTGCAATGCGGAGGGTCTCGGGTTGGAACCCACGTCGCGCACCTCTGACTTTCGGCAGTTATATGATTTTTCGAAATTATGTGCGCATTGATTGACAATTATCGCCTGCTCCGTGCCTCGGAGGGCACGTTAAGCCGTCGGTCCCGGCTGCCATGAACATCTATGGCAGTCGTTATTGGGAAGTCAGTGCCCTATAATATCCTGACACTGGTCTAGCCTTAGGGTATCGTTAGCCTTCGGGTTGCGGAGGTCAGGTGGCAGCCACTCCGTCTAAAAACTTATATCCATTCAAATTCGGTTAGACTAGAAAAATCGACCCCAAATGACTTGGGAATAGTTAAGGCTAGGGAGAAGAATCTTTTTTATCTTGTTCAATCTCGTGTGTGTCTCTTCATACTCAGTGGCTTAATATCTCTTAGCGCACAGCTGATATTTGGGTCTTGAGATGATTTTCCAATTGTAGCAAAGTATTTAAATTAGCAGACACAAAGCATACTTAGACAATGATTTATACCAAAATGTTGTCCCACGTGATAAGCACATCACTCGAAGCTGGGTTGGCAAGATAACCACCTTAACTATTGCGCCATCTATATAATCACAGAGAGCACAAGAAATACCCAGTAACAGTGCAACAGCCTAACAATCTTAGCCACGACATTACACATAGCGGCAAACAGATCACTGCAGATACTACGAGTTTAATATCAAGGCACGCAGATCTAACTTGTAGTTATGTGCACATTAAATGGTTAATTACACTGGGCAACAAAAAAATATAAATTTTCTGCAGCTTTAATTTTGTTACTGGTGTTTTTTTTTTCTTTATTTAATTAGGGACTTTTAACCAATCAAGGTTCATGCCAGTCCCATAAATTCACATAAATATAAATTTATAAACTAACTTACTTTCAGTACTAGTAGGTTCAGCTAATACACTTTGGAACATACCTAAATCTAAAGAGTTTAATTTTAATGTTTTACATAGTTGTTTCCTTTCAAATACATTTCTAGTACACTCTAAGAGAAGGTGCTGAACATCTTCTAGTTTATTACACACGTTACAAAAAAAGAGTATGTTAAGTTGGTTTGGGCATATAGAAAGAATGGACGAGAACAGACTGACTAAGAAAGTTTACAAGGCTAGTGTGAATGGAACAGTCGCAAGGGGAAGACCTAGGCGAACGTTTCTTGATCTGATTGGAGCATTCTGGATAAAGGCCAGGTTAAGAGCACCTTAAACCGGCGAGCGTGTATGAGGAATGTTATGGAAGTGAATGAAGCCAGAGAAGTGTGTCAGGATCGTAGCAAATGGAAATCCGTAATCTCTGCCTACCCCTCTGGGAAACAGGCGTAAATTTATGTATGTACAATTTGAGGATATATAACTTATCATAAAAAAAAATTTGTTCAAAGGCATGTGTCCAGATCTTAATCTAAGTGCTATTTTAAGTAAATGTCTACCTAACCTAATGTCGCTAAACCACGGTATACGAGGAGGCTCACACTGCATAGTTTTGTACCATATACTCTTATCTTTAGATCGAATATCAACATGTTCCTTCCACATCTGTTGACATTTGTTTTTATAGTGAGGTAAGTGTTCAGTTACTGGTTTTAATAAACACCTTCATCAGTCCATGTTTTTAATATGATCTCCAATTTTACACATATATGTAATTGCCTGTCTATTTTACATTATATCTATTATATTTACTCTAACTATTAAGTATGTTTATAAACTGTATGCCGAATAATCGTCCGTGACTAGCCCGTGGGTTTCTGCTGAAAAACAGCGCTGCGGTCATCCGTTGCAAAGGCTGAGAGCCTTTTGGACACACTGACAACATTTTCTAAATTTTCTTAATATTTTGTTTGCTTTTCTTCTTTTTTGTTTTAATTTTAGTAATTATTAGAAATAGTAAACGATTGTACTGTTACCATGTTGATATATGTGTTTTGGTGTGTCTAATAAATTACTTTCCTTTCTTTCTTTCTTTCATACCCGTAATGTATTTACTTTGTATGGATTAACTCAACATTAAAGAACGGTTCCATCAGGACATTAGAACAATGAAAGAAAGATACCAAGGCCAGTGGGACAGCCATATTATGATGGCAGACTATTGCTTGAGTTTAATAAGGGATTGTCCTAAAAATAAACACAATAGAAAAGCTTACAGATAAAGCTTTTTCTAATATTCTTTGTTATGATTTTTTGTTAAGAACATATGTATTAAGTATCCTTGTCGTTATTATATAGCCGCTTCTAAAATATATATTTAATATGTAATTGTATTTTTATTTCGACCTTCTTTCAGTCATATAGTTATAAAGTCTTATCTCATAAACTAGAGTCAATTTAATAAATCTGATATTTTCTTGTATTCAGCATACTGAACTTACACAAAATTGACTTCAACTTACCATGGCGCAAAATGACTGTTCCCCAGTGTTATCGCTCGCTTGAACGGTGAAGGAAAACATTGTGAGGAAACCTGTATATCTGAGAGTTCTCCATAATGTTCTCAAAGATGTGCAAAGTTTGCTAACCCTACAGAACATCCTCTTAGACAAGAGATCTGAAGAGTTATTCCACCTTACCCCGCCCTCCCCTTTCCTATCCAGAACAACACGTGCTGGGCTCAGATGCCATCCTTACATGGTGGAGTCGACTAGAGTGCGTACCAACAAGTTTGGGTCCTCATACCTCTGCCGAACGATCAAGGCATGGAATTCTCTGCCAAGGCACGTATTTCTTTCTTCCTTCAATCCTGGGTCCTTTAAACAGGGCGTGAAAACGCACCTTCTCAGACCGTCAAATTAGAGACCTCAACATCGCCTCGGCTGCTATGAGGATGATGTGGAGGCAGTCGTGTGGTCTAAGAGCAGTCTCTTAGACCACACGACTGCTTACCATCAGGCGAAGTGTGGTCATTATAACGAGCAAAAAGACAAACAGACAAAATACTAATCATTTTTTCTTTAATGAAGACTGCAAATGTAAGTTTTTAATACAAAAACTGGTCTACTAAGCTAACAAATATAAAAGTTACAAAAATTAAGCATATTATCAAACTAAAGATATTAAAAACAATCTTCCTCATCTCTTCATAAAGTTGGGCTTAATTGCCTTCAGAAAAAAATTGGACTCAGAAGTAGGGATCTTCGTCATCTTAACTTAAGGTTACGCACGCATTGCAATACTTACTTATATATTTTATTTTATTCGGAAAACAAACAGTTTCTATTACTATTTTATAAATCTTATGAATTATCTAGGAACCATTTATATGTTTTTATATATGATTTTTTAATGCTTGATAGTTTTACTTATATAGCCTAGTATAGTATTATATTATCTGTGGTATAGCTATACAAATTAACATTGATATAAAATTTTAAAACAATTAAAGTGATTAGGAAAATAAACTACATTTGGGACGCTAAGGAACTGATTGAAACCATTGATTGGAAAGCGTGTTGATATATTAGGATGAAAGTGTCGTACTTAATTAATTTATTGACATTTGACATGTGGTTTAGTATTTTAAAATTTGACATAATTTATAATTCAATTATCTATTTATACATAAATCTAATTAATTGACACTTGAAATATGATTCGTTGGTATTTTTAAATTTGATTATTGTAATATTTTAATGTAGTAAATTATATGTACTTACCTATGTTGCATGCTGTAAGGTAGTTCATGGCGATCTAACTTAAATGTTTACCATCACTATACTGTACACCCATGTTCGCAATAAATAAATTTGATATGATTTGACTTAAATAAGTCAAGTTCAGAGCATCCGAGTGTTGATAAGATTTGCTGATCTTACAAGGAATGAGTTATACGACTTCTCCGTCTGCACGCTCTAAACAGAATCAGCATTACTTATAAATTAGTTTCAAATATTCAAGGGGGCGCAATGTATTAACTAACGATTAATCAGAATAAAAATCCTATATTTTTTCAACGTTGAGTGTTAATTAAATGATAGTTAAGTAACAGCGACGGGCCGATGACCCTTTAACCAATGGTCTACCTCAGTTAAATGATATTTATGCAACAGCAACGGGCCTTCTATCGCTTGATCAATGGTCCGCAGCTGTTACCTAACTATTCTCTCTCTTTCCTAAACACAGGTTAATAATTGATTAAGGACTTGAGAGATATTCAGATAAGAGATAACGAAGTATTTTAGCGATATTTTCATAAGTAAAAATAATGACAGTTTGGTATTTTGACGTTTAACTTGAAAATTCCCTTTTAAGCACATTCAAATTAATGGTCTTAGTATAGCGTTTTTTGGCAGAGTTTAAGCTTTGGAAATTTTATGTAATAAAATTATAATAAAGCTTAATACATCATTTCTAAATGTTTCTCATTCAAACATGATTTTTAACTCGTAATAACAATCACGTGATTATTAACTTAGTTTACAAAGTAACATTTAATAGCACAAGGTTTCAAGATCAAAGTTCTATCTGTGAAATTACATCTACAGAAGTGGTAATAAGTTTATTAATTTATTAATTCTAAGAGGTAAGATGAAATATTTGAACGAAAATAGCTAAAGAGCAAAACGTTAGGTTTGAGAAAGTAATAGCTTATTTGTTACCTACCAACTGTTACCCGAGACTATGTTCGAATGTTTGAAATTAATATTTTAGGCAATCTCCAGACAACTTTTTTTAATAATAGCTTGCTCCCGCTCTAAGAAAATTCCTATTCCCTGAGGGACTTCGCAAACATTCAAACAACGGTCACCAATATCTGGATGTTGGAGACCGTTAGACACGGTGCAACTATTTGGGTTATACAGGGTGTCCGGTAATTAATGGATAACCTTGAAATGTCTAATAGTAGAACTGATATCCGTTCAGCAAAAAAAAAGAAATTATATTAAAAGAGTGCTATAGCTAGTCATACTTTTGACTGTCTATCTATTATCATAATTACTGTTTAATAATAAAACAACAATAAACCGATGGAATTCATTCATTTATGGTCGTAGTGTATAAGAAAGTTAAATATGGTAATAAAAAAAAAAGATATATCTCAGGTCGCAGTTAGGATAGATTTTTTTTCATATTTTTCTGAACAGCCTTTAGTTCTACTATAAGACATTTCAAGGTTATCCATTAATTACCGGATACCCTGTATAAATTGTTATTCTGACACTGGGTGTTCTTTCTGTCCCTCATTTAGATGTTTGTAAAGTCTGCCGCAATACAGGAATTATACCTAATGTGGTTACTCTCTTTTTAAAACAAAACTTGTTGACTGTACGGATGTCGTGGTGGTTTAGTAGTCGCCACACCACATGACAAGACCCCGCTACACATGACAAGACTTCAAGTGCAGAATTTGTCTTTTAAAAATTAATGAGTTTTCAAAAACTTCACACAACCCGGAGATTATCCTAAAAGCGGGAAATTTATTTTTAAACAAAACAAAGTAAACGTACGTAAGCGTTCACAGAACCTTAAGTACAGGGGTAAATGAGCTCATCGGCCTAAGGAAATGAAGGGCGATCGCACAAACGATCGACCATTAAATAAGTGTCGGTTTGAAACGACTCATTCGAGGATTTTCGATAATATTTTGTCTCAAGATATCCGAGGCTTTTGTTTCAAATAGAATTTGTATAACGACTCGTACAATAGCTACCATTTATCATTTGTTTTTGTTTTAGATGATAGATTGATGCTGCCTATGGTTTCGTTTGTTTTGATTATGGTTCCGATTCTGTTGTCTTGGATTTCTTTTTTTAATATTATGTTACGTATAATAATTTATCTATGGGCCTTGGGCATAACTCTCCTTGTCACGTCTCGTTGATGTAGGAGGCATGCGGTGCCGAGAGGTTATTTTCTACATTCCAATTAAAACTACCTTTTTTTTAGACCTATATATACGTCGTCGTCTGACTATAGAAATTTTATTTTAAACTTGCTGACCACGCAGTATCGTTTGCTTCACATAAGAGAATTTGCCTCGATTCTGCAACATTTTCATTGATGCTCCGCTCCTATTGGTCGTAGCGTGATGTCATATAGCCTAAAGCCTTCCTCGATAAATGGGATATCCAACAACAAACAATTTTTTAAATTCAAATTGGTAGTTCCTGAGACAAGCACATTCAACCAAATGCGGTGCCTAATGCGATTCGCGTTGCCGACCATTAGGCTAAAACCATTTAAAAACATACAACACGATACGATAAGAAGACCCAATAAAAATCAAACTCTTCAGCTTTATACTATTAGTACAGATAAACAAAGACAAATAAATAATTAACATAATATATACACAAATTATTTACAAGAAATATAAACTAAAGAGAAAAATAAAACAATTTTAATTCGTACGTATGTTATTTTGAGTTATTATTATAAGTAACACTGTTTCTTATACAGGGTGTCTGGTAATTAATGGATAACCTGGAAATGTCTTATAGTGGAACAGACGGCCGTTCAGAAAAATTATGAAAAAAATCTATCCTAACTACTACCTGAGATATGTGTTTTTTTTAATTACCATGTATAACTTTCTTGTATACTACGACCATAATTAATGAATGAAATCCATCGGTTTTTTGTTGTTTTATTATTAAACACTAATTATGCTAATAGATAGACAGTCAAAAGTACGCTATTCTAATATAGCATGGACTTTTTAATATTTTCCTTTTCATTTCTTTTTTTCATTTTTCTGAACGGCCTTCAGTTCTACTATAAGATATTTCAAGGTTATCCATTAATTACCGGACACCCTGTATAACATCAGTCTTATGAATATTGGTGAGCACGTAAGTGGCTTAATAGTTGCACTGTTACTTAATAACTAGTAATATTCAGGCAAGAGTTACATACACAAGCTAAGCAGCGATAGCTCAGTGGGGAGACCAACAGACTGCAATGCAGAGGGTCTCGGATTCGAACCGACGTCGCGCACCTTTGACTTTCGGAAGTTATATGACTTTTCGAAATTATGTGCGTATTGATTGACAATTATCGCCTGCTCCATTCCTCGGAAAGTACGTTAAGCCGTCGGTCCCGGCTGCCATGAACATCTATGGCAGTCGTTATTGGGAAATCAGTGCCCTAGCCTTAGGGTATCGTTAGCCTTCGGGTCGCGGATGTCAGCCGCTCCGTGTAAAAACTGATAGCCAGTCAAATCCGGTTAAACTAGAAATGCCGACCCCAAGTGACTTGGGAATAATAAAAGCTAGGGAGAAGAAGTTACATACACAAGCTATGAGAAAATCTTCAATAAATAAAATCTACTTACATTGCTTGGAAGATATATTTTACATAATTTGTAGTTATATAATAACATGTCCTGGAATTTTTAAGGTTTTCAAATACGATGAAGCTAAGTAATATAATAAAAGTGTTATTGGCTATCTTGTTGAGCAATTCGTGCAAGCGTGATATTTATCGCATACCCGGCAAACCTGGCACGTCTCGTCCAATCGTTACTGAATTCCAAACAGTTCAGATGAAGCATAGCACCATCTCTGCTGTGCGAGTCTTCAATAATACTAGAACGGTCGTGGAGGAGAAACTTAACACGCAACAGTTAAACATCCCTGGAATGCGACAAGCCGTCTATGTAGCCGACCACCTTCCCGTCAGCGCAAGAAAGCTATTTCACTCAGCACGGACATTCGCTAAGGAAAATGGATACAATTTCTGCTGGTCCTCAATCGGAAACATCTTCATACGAAAGGCACAAGGCGATAAACATATCCTCATTTCCTCAGAACAATGCTTAAAGGACTTGCGTGGTAACAACATAATATGACTAGCATGGTATTTATTATTACTCTCTTTGAACATAGTCTTAAAATCATTATATTATTGCATTAAGTTAATTATATTTTATGTTATACTTTTCCGTAAAACACAAACGACTACAAAACAACTTATACAAAACCATATACAAACATTTTATTCATACAAACTGAAAATACATACGATACTAGCCTATCCTCATCACAACTGTAATATTACACACACACACCCATACCTCTCTTTACTGCTACTGCTTGCTTATTGCCACAACTGTACACTACATGTTCTTTATAGACTAAAACAGATTTCCGAAGCTAATTATTACGTTCCGTGCTCTCGTTTGGTGTATACCGATATAATAAATGGCTAATATGGACGATATAAACAACGAATTAGACTCACAATCACTTACTAAATGCCTACACCTGTAGCCCGCAAGAATGTTCTAAATACCTTAATAGTTCTAACAAAGCCAACTTTAAACTATTACATCTAAATATACGTAGCATAAATAAAAATTTCAATCAATTTCGTATACTACTATCGCTAACTAACATGGAATACGACGTCATCGTTTTAACAGAATGTTGGCTGAGTAAAATAAAAAACTTGCCTATTCTAGAAGGCTATACGGCACACTCCTCAAAGGTCACGATAAATCAAAACGATGGCATAGTCATTTACACAAATACGAAATTGACATGTACAGTACGTGAACCAGTGTTTCATGACGAAAACTGCTTAACCTGTCAAATTGGTAATGATATAGGTATCGTGGCAATATATCGATCTCCCTCGCTAAAAACAAAGAATAATTTTGACAACTTCATAAACAGCCTGAACGTGATATACAATGGTCTATCTACGAAAAGTAGTGTCCTAGTTGGTGACCTGAATATAAATATCTGTGAAGGGAGCAGGGATCCCCTAAACGACGAATATCTCACGTTTAATGCATCCCATGGCTTCTTCCCCACGCACACTTACCCTACCAGAATTACCACTTGCTTAGATCATATATTTTTAAAATCGACCTTTCCCACTACGACATTAGTACTGAAATCATATATAACAGATCATATGCCTATATTGCTGGAAATTGATAAATACAAGCCAAAGCGGCAAAATTGGTACATTCGGTCCTGCACAAACTACGAAAAAATAAAAGTGGAACTAGAGAACACAGATTTTACTCATATCTTTAAAATTAATAATGCCAACATAGCAACCAATCACTTTGTATCCCTGCTATCTTCTATTATTAAAAAATACACAGTTCAAACCATAGAAAACCATGGAAAAATAGAACTCTGAAGCCGTGGATGACAACAGGGCTACTTCGCTGCATCAAACATCGTGATAAGTTACATGTTCAATCAAAAAAAGCACTAGGAAATATGACACTAAAGCTTACCTATACACGATATCGAAACTTTTATAACGCTTTGTTGCGTAGATTGAAAATTGCGTACGAAACGAATTTGATTGACAAAGCGGGAAAAAACAACAAAGAGCTATGGAAGGCCATTAAGTGTATCACAAAAACTCATAAAGTAAAAACCACTCCTATTGAGCTCCTAAATGTGTCTTCTGACCCCCAAGTATCTACCGACCATGTGGGTGAATTTTTTAGCAACATAGGCTCGCACCTAGCTGGTAAAATCCTATCTGCTACTCAAGGTAACCCACCTAATACAATGCCAACTGCCCCCACCTCCCACTTACGAAGTCCAATAAACTCAATGGCTATTCTGGAGGTGTCTGAATCGGACATTGATAGCATCATATCACAACTTCGCCCTGATTGCGCTACAGGCTGGGATGGAATACCTACCCAAGTGTTAAGCCAGTCACGTACAGTTCTTGTTCCCCTCATAACCCACATTTGCAACTGCACCATCAATACAGGCACTTTTCCGCAAGCTTTTAAAAAAGCCATTGTGCATCCAATCTATAAGGGTGGTGATAGAGACTGTGTCAACAACTACCGGCCAATAGCAGTATTACCTGCTCTATCAAAAGTTCTGGAGAAAGTTTTGAATAATGCTCTAAAAACATATCTACAGACTTATAACATTTTGGCCCAAAATCAATACGTTTTCGTTCAGGAATCTCATCCGAAGACGCTGTGATAGACTTAACGGACAAAATAGTTAAAACCTTAGATAGCAAAAATAGATGTCTGTGCATATTTTTGGACCTCTCAAAAGCTTTTGACACAGTCTCTGTACCCATCCTCCTGGCCAAGATGGAAAAACAGGGTATTCGGGGTGTTTCCTATGACATACTCAAGGACTACCTATCATGCAGGCAGCAATGCGTAAAAATAGGGAACTATTTAAGCAAAGAAAGCACTATCACATACGGCGTCCCACAAGGAAGTATCCTGTCCCCTACACTTTTTCAGTTGTACATTAATGACCTCTGCACAATGTCTCTTCCCAGCACCAGCATTTTCACATATGCAGATGACACTGCAATTTTGGTCTGGGGACCAAACTGGCAGGTCGTTAAGGAGAGAGCTGAAGATTCCTTGGCTAAAACCGTACATTGGCTAAATTCAAACCTGCTAACACTAAATTTATCTAAAACGGTATACGTGCCTTTCTCTATAAATAAAATAAATAACCCTCCCAGTGACTACAGTATTAAAGCACACACCTGTCTCTCGAAGGATAACTGTTGCTGCCAGATACTCACACGAGCCGAAAGCACCAAATACTTAGGTGTCCAAATTGACAGCCGTCTAAGATGGGACAAGCAGATTCTTTCAGTGACATCCCGGGTGAGACGTCTAATACACACCTTCAAATGTCTAAGAGAATGTGCAGCGGCAGACAAACTTAAATTAATATATATAGCTCTGTGCCAATCCGTTATTCAATACTGCGTCATGGTATGGGGTGGAGCAGCTTAGACACACCTACTGGCGCTAGAGAGAGCACAAAGAGCTGTCCTAAAGGTAATGACAAAAAAACCCTACAGGCATCCAACGGAAGCACTGTACACTGAATGCCAAGTCCTAACCGTCCGACAGCTTTTTGTGTTCAAATCTACAATGAGGAAACATCAAAATGTGGCACCCAATCCAAATAGACGCACCGGAATGCCAATTTGTCCTAGGGTTCTTTGCAAAAGTTCTTTTGCCAAGAGACAGTTTACCAGCATCAGTTGCAAACTGTATAATAAAATAAATAAAGCTCTGAACATAGCCGGTATAAATAGCCATGACGCCAAACGAAAGGTCACCGCATGGCTTTATCAGTTAAATTATAAGCAGACTGAAGATTTACTGTCATACATCACATAATACACACACTCACACACACACACGCACACACACACGCACACACGCGCACACGCACACGCACACACACACACACACACACACACACACACACACACACACACTATTTGTTCTAGATTTATAAACTAAATTGTTATTTACATGGTTAATGAATTTTTTATGTAATGTTGTTTTCATGTTAATTTATCTTTATCTCATTTATTTTTATCTTATTTTATTTTGAATTTAATTTAACCGTGATTTAACTGTACTTTAATTTAAATGTAATCAGTAATGTTGCTTTTCTATTTTTATACTTTATTTAATTTCGTTAACTAATTTAAAAATTTAATTTATTCCAATCCTAATTGCACAATATAAAAATCTATGTTATACTAAAATTAGAGAAATGTCATCATATATTATGCAAAGTGAAACAAGTTTGTATTACATTGCATCACTTCTAGGGCTGAACACTGACCCCCAAAATACAGGCACTCGCCTAGTTTGGGGGACAAGTATCAGTATGTTTTACTAAAATACAACAACAATGTTCAAACTAACTCAAATTGTAAGGTGTAACATGTTTGTATTATCAGAAACAATAAAGATTATTATTATTATTATGGGTTATAAAATATTTCAATTCTCAGCTTTGATGCTGGTGGGTGTGAACCTGTCACGGGCTTACGCCAAGTGGGTCGGTTCATTGAGTATTGTTGTAGGTGTCTGAGTAGTGGATGTTAGAAATCGCCGGACTATAGAGCAAGTATCGATGATAACGGATTTCTGTAGTTTTATATATGAATTTTTATGTAAGCCTAATTCTTTTAGTGATGTATGTAGTGACTTTGGAATGAGTCCTGTAGATGAAATTATGATTGGGATAATTTTAACTGTATGCTGATGCCACATTTGTCTTATTTCGTCTGCTAATGGTATATATTTTTGAATTTTCTCCGTGTATTTTTTTCTAATATTTTCAGAGTTTGGTATTGATATATCTATTAGGTATGTGATTTTTTCTTGTTTGAGTGTAAGGGTGATGTCTGGTCTATTATTTGTAGTTGTTTTGTCTGTTATAATGTCTCGATCCCAGTAAAGTTTAGCGTATTCGTTGTTTAGTACGTTTTTTGGTTTATATTTATAATATGGTTCTGTTTTTTCTTCTAGTTTATATTTTATAGATAAGAGTGAATGAATTTGTTTTGCAACATTATTGTGTCTTTCTGTATATTGTTTGTTCGCTAGAAAGGGGCATCCTCCTGTAATGTGGTCTATTGTTTCTTGATTTGTGTTACATAACCTGCACCTGTCTGATACTACTGTAGGGTCTTTTATTATATATTTTTGATAGTTCTTTGTTTTTATGATTTGGTCTTGGATTGCGACCATAAATCCTTCTGTTTCTTTATATATGTTTCCTCTATACAGCCACGCGTTTGATGCTTCTTTATCTATATATTCCTGTTGTAACTGGTGAGGGTATTTTCCATGTAAAGATTTTTGTTTCCAGCTTGTAATTTACTGATCATCTGTTATGTGGTCTTGTATAATATTAAAATTGTTATCATTTAGTTTTAATGGTGTACCTGATGTGGGAATGTATGTGAGAGAGTTGTGAATGTAACTATCAGTGGCTTTATTATGCATATATGTGCGAATGTCGTGTATCTGTTTATTATGTAAGTTTTTTATATCAACTAGTCCTCTGCCTCCTAACTTTCTTTTAAGATTGAATCTTTCTGTAGCTGAGTGGATATGGTGTATAAGGTGTTTATTACATGTTGTTCGTGTTACTCTATTTAGCCGATCTAAATCTGTAGCTGACCATTTAATAATACCGAATGAGTAAGTTAAGACAGGAACTGCGTATGTGTTAATTGCTTTTATTGTATTTCTACCTGATAACTCTGTCTTTAATATTTTATTTAACCTATCAATATATTTTATCTTAAGTTCTTCCTTTATCTTATTATGATCTAATCCTATACTTAGTGCATACCCTAAGTATTTATATGTATCTGTTATTTCCATTTTATCAATAAGTAAATTCTGCTGTGAGTGAAGTATGTATGGGTCGGTGTCGTGGTGTTTTCCCTTAATGATGCTATTAATTTTACATTTATCTGTTCCTAACTTCATTTTAATGTCTGAACTAAAATTTTCAGTTAGTTCTAATAGTCGGTTCATTTGTTGCCTATTAGCAGAATATAGTTTAATGTCGTCCATGTATAATAAATGTGATATTTTTATGTTACTTTCTCTGTGTATTATGTATCCTTGTCCAGACTTATTTAAGATTCGGGATAACGGATTTAAAGACATACAAAACCAAAGAGGACTTAAAGAATCCCCTTGGAATATACCTCTAGCTATTTTTATTAGATTGGACTTCATTGATCCTTTTTCTGTTTTTATGTGGAGCACTGTAGTCCAGTTTTGCATCGTCTTACAAAGGAACTCTACTAGTTTAACATCTGTCTTATATATTTTTAAAATTTGAAGTAACCATGAATGGGGTACACTATCAAATGCCTTGTGATAATCTATGTATGCATAATAAAGATTTCTGTGAGACTGCTTAACCTGATTATGTATTTCGGTATCTATAATTAATTGTTCTTTGCACCCCCTTGATCCTTTCCTACAACCTTTTTGTTCTTCTGCTATAATTTTATGTTGTGACAAATGTGTGTTTATTTTGTATGAAATTATAGATGTAAGTAATTTGTATAATGTTGGCAGGCATGTTATTGGTCGGTATTTAGCTGGATTTTTAGTATCTAAGTCTTTTGGTTTTAAGAAAGTATTACCTTGTGTGAGAAACATGGGTAGTGTGTTCGGTTCTTGAATGAGTGCGTTGAAAGCATTTGCTATATGTTCATGGGTAGCTACAAAATATTTCAACCAGTAGTTTTGTATTTTATCAGGGCCAGGTGTTTTCCAATTCAGGGTCTTTTTTATTGCTGATTCTACATCTAATTTATCGATTACAACTTCTGCCATCGGATCCAAATGTTGGTTTTCTTCTATTTCCTCTTTAATCCAGGCTGCTTCAGAGTTGTGTGTTACTTGCTTTGACCATATATTCTCCCAAAATGTCTGTACTTCCGTAATGTTAGGTGGATCTTTAATGCACACTTCTGTATTAAAATTTCTATAAAACAGCTTTTGGTTGGTATTAAATGTTATATTATCTCTATGCCTCTGATTAGATTTTTTGTACCTGCGTAATCTTTTTGACAAAGCTTGTAATTTTTGTGTCTTTTAATTTTTGTGTCTTTTTGTCCATAGTTTCAACTGCTGCTTCTTTATTTTTGTAAAGTCTTTCCATTTTAATTTTATTTCTTATTGATAAGTTGTCCCTAATAAACTGGTTTAATCTGCCTATTTCTTTTCTCAGTGTAGTAATATTGTTTTCGATACGTATTTCCCATGCTGGTTTACTGTCATTTTTACGTCTTGGTTCAGTTTCTGTATTTTTCTTATAATTATGAGTTGTTATTACTGTCAGAGCTGCACAATATATGAGATCCTGTATTGCTTCAATAGTCGGTTGTGTGTTGTTTATTAATTGATAGTGTATCAGCTGATTTAGTATTCTTACTGTGGTTTTAGATTTAGCTGTTATTTTTAATTTTGGTAGGTTTGGGCGTGTAGTGGGATCTGTTCCTTTATATTTTGTTATTATTTCATTAAATAAATGCTCTAGTTGCTCTGGACAGCTTGTGTCTTCAGTTAAAACGGTTTCAGTATTTGATGTTTGGGTCTGTGTGTATGGTGTTGGTGATAACGTCAATGATGATATTAACTGCGTATCAGTGTCTGTTGTTTGCGAATTTATAGGTAGTGTTTGTTCGAGGTGTGTTGATAAATTATGTGGGTTTAGTTGTTGTGCATCTGGATTAGTTTGTGGATTATTTGTATTTGTTATTATGGTTGAGTGATTTGTGTTAAGTTGATTTAATTCTGTGGACGTCGGGACACGTAAATTTTCAGCAATTTCGTTCTTAATTCTTTCTCTTTCTACGGTTGAAATTCTATTATTACGATGTATGACACGTACTTGATCGGCTAATCTTTGCTCTGATATGATATGTAGATCTGGGTAAATTTCTACGAATTTAGCGTAAAGTGTTGGGCGATATCCCGTGAGGTTTGTTTCGCAATTTGTAACAGTGTAGTAGCAGCGAAGTAGTTGTCGATTAACTTCGTCAGTCCATTTCATTCGCTGCCGGTCTCTGCCGGCAAGGGTGGTTGCAGGTAGCATGTCCTGCAAAACACTTCTTGCCGATTCTTGTGGAGTGTCTATTGCGGGTGTGTTTCTTGTTTCGGCTGTAGTAGATTGGATGGTCGTGACCCGCCTGCTCAATCTACGACCACTGACGGTTCGCATGCTGCCACGTCCAGCGCCAGCTCCAGACGTGCCCTGGCGGTCCCCAGGCAGCGGTCCTATACGTGTATTCCTTACTGAATTCTCCATGTTGTATGGGTGTCCAGTGCCATGTTAGCCGCGCCCGTAATACATACCATTTGTATGCGTCGCGTGTCCGCCCCCCACGTGAGTCAGATGTTCGACTCGGACGTATGGTTGGATTTGGGGAGCTTATTATTATTATTATTATTATTATTATTCTCAATAGTCGTGAAAAGTCTACAACAGTGACCGGATTTACCTTATATCTTAACTTGAAAAATGTGGATGTATACACTTCTGCCTACCTCTTTAGGAAATAGGCATTAGACTATGCATCTACCTACTATAAATAATATAATATTAAAGAAGAAAGATTTGATTTGTTCGTTTGTTTATAAGAATTTAAATCAAAAATAAAAAAAGAGATAAGAAAAAACCTTTTTTAAATATTTTATTTAAAAAAGGTTCTATTACTAACATAACCTAACCTTATCTACTTTTTCGCGTGTGGAGCCGCAGGCAAATGGAATGCAAACTATAATTACATAATACTAGGCTATATAAATATACGAGTAGTTTCCATATACTCTTACGTGAGCATACGTTTTGTATTCGAACTAGCATGGAACTTTATAATATCTGTGACATATTTTATTGACTATATTTTTCTCGATAACTTATTGATCTAGCACGAAATCAAGCTGAATGAAAACTGAGCGTAAAAAGAACCTTGTCATTTTTAAAATTTTATTGAATTTGGACCTCCATCAGCCTTCTAGTTGTTCATTACTCAAGATTAATTCGTTCCGGTAAGAGATAATTAAAGTCAGTCACAAAAAGAAAGCATTAATTCTTTTTGAGAGTTAAAAATTATGGGTGTTCATTAGATTTGATCCGCGAGAATAATTTTAGGCCAGTGTAATCTTATCTCAAAAGTGAAATGGAGCTTAGTTTGGATAGATGGATCGCTACATAGAATCGTAGGCAGTTTTCGTCAGCTATTCAAAACTCCTTTAGTTGATTATTAATGCTCGTAAGGTGAAGACGTAGTGTCTTGCTTTTTACATGTTGGTGCCGCAAGTATGTGTTCACCGGTTCCAAATTTAAGTAGATGAATATATTTTTTCAATTCTTGGTAGACAGTAAAAGATTAAAGGAGTCTGCCCACTACACACCGTGCTAGGAACGTATCAGACATGAAAAGTAACACGATACGCCCTGCTATAGGAACTGCTGGTCAGTGACGGAAGGTCTAGTGGGCATAGTCTTATACATTTCCTTGCAAAGAATATTTTTTTGCCTGACACGTTCCTAGCATGGTCATGGTATGAGACGGGGTAGTAGGCAGACTCCTTTATTTGGCACACAAAAGAGCACATGTAAATATGATAAGAGAAGAACAAAAGAAAAAAATGAACATAATAATAAAAACTAGAAAATAAAAACAGTAACACTATTTTGTTTTTATCTAATAAGAAATAATTATATTATTTCTGCTCTCTAGTAACACCACATCTTCCTCCTTGACTAAACGGAAACCTACTACTCTGATCTATAAGTAATAAAAAAACAATTAGTAGAACACTTATTCATATTCTTTCAATTGTTGACGCTATTGTATCAAGTTTATCAATTGCAACACATTTATTTCATATAATTATTTTATTAAAATTATTTCCAATATAATGTATTTATTTTGTAGGTAGATTGAATTACACCAATTCAATTGCTACTTGAAAATTTTCCTGTCGCTTCTCTCTTTATTGACCAAGTCTTTCAAATCGTAGGATCGATCGTAAACAGGATATAAGTATAATCTCAACACATCGGGGGTGTGTTCACAAGATACTATTTTGCCAGTCAAGTCTTGGAGTGCCAGACATAATTAAAACCTATTGTCTCTGGCCGCCCGTGTGCCACTGCGACCCAATAAGTTAATAACACAACAATTAATTACCGATGGGATATATGCTGAAGAGGTAGGTATGTAAGCTGTCGATGTTTTTTACTTATCGGGTAAAATGTTTTTCCCTTGTTATATTTAGGTACTCTACAGCTGGTGGTCTGCAAGACAATAGTAATTCCCCGCATGGTCTGACTCATTCCTACCGTCACATAAATATCATATAATGGCGCTTTTGTAGTCATTAAAACATAATTCTGTGCCTCCTGTGAAAAGTGATATAAGTCAAAAATCAACAATTCACAGGAGAAAAAAGAAAATTTTAAAATATCTTCTTCGCTTTCTAAGTGGTCTAGGTTAAACTTGAGTACTTTCTTTGTAGATTTTTTGTGGTCAATTTATAGTTTAAAACTAATTCTTGAAAAACCTGTAAGTTGTCTTTTTTATTTCTAAAATGACGTGATAAATGATACAACTACAGTTTCATTATATTGCACTTATAAGTTGTCTTCGTGTGAGATGAAAAGTTTAACGTGCATATAAATATATATCACACTTATACCATGAAACACGAAAAATTATGTGTGCAGCAATTATTTATAGAAGTTATAACTTGAAATATTATATTCACGATATTTTGCAAAAATCCTGCCAGTTATATCACTTCGCACAAAATGATCGCCGGAACTATGGTGGATAGAAGAACGTGAGTTAGATAAAAAAAAACTAAATTTTTCTGGTTATTTCTATGTAAAAATTACAAAAAGGTACTCAACTTATATCACTCATCACAGGAGGCACAGAATTGTAATAATAATAATAATAATCCCTCTGGGACAGTCGTTATCTCATCATGAGACTAACGGGATATCGGAGGGCACAGTACACTAGCTTTAAAACTATCACCTTCGCCTTGTGATATAAACAAAAAATGTATCACCAGGTTAAATTAAAGCGCACAAACCGCAGGGCAGCTTGTGGCGAGCTGAATGTGAGTGGCGACACTGCGGTCCTGAATGCCTCATAGAGTTGGTTAGGGCCTCGTCCTCGGCTTGCCGTTACTGGTTGGCTAGGGTGGAACTTCAAGAGCGCCCGTAGGACTCTCAACTCTGGCTTGCCTTGGTCGGCCGGTCAGAGGGAGGCCGCTAGAGCTATATGCTTGGGGGTGGAAGTGTCATTTTCAAGGGCATAACTACGGGGAAACCCGCTCCGGGTCTCCGTTGTCACAAGACCAGTGATGGTGAATCGGGCGCCGCACCGCTCGACACCCCTAGCCACTCGCACTGCTGCTGGCTTGTATGCCTATAGTGGCTATTCAGGGGGCCCATCTAGTGAGTTGGCGAGTCACCGTCTGCCCATTGCATTGATACTATTAGAGTATTCAGGGCAGACGCCGTTTTTCATCCATAGTTAGCAATGTACCGGTCCACCAAACACCCATACCTATAGCCCATATATTAGAATCCATACGTAGCAATAGTCCTACGCCTGCTGCGGCTAATGCCGCTGTAGGTGTTCCATCCCACCTTTGATTAAAACTCTCGAAGGGCCTCTTCACGTTGGACCCATGTCTTCGTGTAAGCCTCCTAGAGGGCCAAGTATTTTCTAATAATATTGTACCACATACACACAACACCATCTATCCCAAACTAACCAGAGCTTGTACTATGGGTACTAGACAATGGATACACATACATGTATCCTTTTTTTTTAATACATTCATATTATACATAGAAACACCCAGACTAAGACAAACATCCATGTTCATGTACACAAATGTTTGACTTGTGCGGGAATCGAACCCGTGACCTCAGGCGTGGCAGTCGGTTACACTAACCACTACGCCATCGAGGCCGACATAAAATACATATCTATCAACTGAATCTGGATATAACACATAACATGTTTACTGAAGCAGTCAGACACAATATTAAAATTATATTTACAAGATATTTCAATGAATTGTTTCTTTATGTTAACCTGTATCATTAAATAATTTATACCAATTATTTGTCGTTTTCTGTACACCGTAGTGTAATCATTTATACAAAATTTGTAATTAGTACATTATTTATAATAAAGCCATATAGCGCTCATAGCCAGTTGCACTCAATGATCGGTAAACGATTAGCGAGGTTAAGCAACGTTGGGTGCGGTCAGTCTATAGATGTGTGACCGCTTTGTGGTATTTCATCTGAGCGTCTCCGTGCTTCGGAGGGCACTTAAAACGTCGGTCCCGGTTGTTGCCAAATTGACAGCAGTCGTTAAGCCATGTCAGAGGCCTACGGGCGGCTTGAACAACTCTTGACAACAGATTGGCCACTAACCACTCGAAAAGAAAAAAGAAGAAGAAAGAAAGAAAGAAGATTTAAAAAGTTATTTCAATTATTTACCGCCTATACTTTTTTCAACATTATCTCGAAGTATATTAATTAATACTTTCTGACCGCAGTTTTGCCAAATCTGTCGTAGTATTAATGCGTTATTAGGTAACAAGTCTTTAATTATACATATATGTAATATTATATAATATTATATAATATTATTATATAATATGGTGAATAATAATATTATTAGAATACAAATACAAATACAAATTATTTATTTGCTTTACACAGGGTGATACATAAGGTGGTTTGTAACAATTCAAGAGAACAAGCCTATTTAGCTATAAATACAGCATGCAAATATTAACAAATGTTAAAGCGGAAAAGCATAATATTTTAAGTACATCATTACAATATTTTTACTGGTTTCTGTGTATTGATTACTTCGGATAAGCGTTTCTAGGTACTGTTTTGATTTAAAAACTCTTGAACCGAGTAAAACGCATTTCCTATCAGCCATTTTTTCAACACTTGATTAAATTTATTTATAGGCAATGTTTTGAGACAATCCGGAATTTTGTTAAAAACTTTAACGCACATCGAAAGACTATTTTTCTGTAGCCGGCTTGTTCTAGGTATTAAGCCCAACACTAATCTATTCGGATTTCTGATGTTATTTCTGTTAGTAACGTCTTTTGCTTGTTTAAATGTGTTGGGGTTTTGCTTTACAAATTTACAAACCTCTAGGATGTACAAACTCGGCAAAGTGAGTATATTTAACTTTTTAAAGTATGGACTGCATGATACATCCGGGGCAATGTTGCATATGGATCGTATGCATCTTTTTTGTGCAATAAAGGCCTTTTGTATATCCGTACCGTTTCCCCAGAGTAACAACCCATATCGAAGTATGGATTCGACGTACGCATAGTAGGCTGTGCATGCCGTATTTTGGTCAGAAATTTTTGCCAGTTTATACAGGGCAAAAGAAAACCCATTTATTTTATTTGTTACCTTTTCTATTTGCTCTTTCCAGTTTAGTTTATTGTTAATTATTATACCTAAAAATGTACTATTATTAGCCATCGATAGATTTTGTCCGTTATAATTTATATGAATGTTATAATTTTTTAAATTATTGAAATTAATTATATGTGTCTTAGATATATTTACTTGTAACTTATTATTATTCATCCACTCTATTATTAATGTCAAGGTATTGTTTATGTCAGTTTCGTGTTGTTTTATTGTACTATTTTTGTTTGTAGTTACAACGACAGATACATCGTCCGCAAATAGTATAGTGTTGTGATGAGTAGCATCAGGTAAATCATTGATGTATACTAAGAAGAGAAGCGGACCCAATACACTGCCTTGGGGGACTCCGAATTTATTCATAGCATAATTAGACCTATTTATTTCAACACAATTTTTTGAGTTTAATTGTGACACATCAACACACTGATACCTATTTTGTAAATAAGTTTTGAGCCAGTTTAAAGCTGGTCCCCTGATACCATAGTGCTCGAGCTTCATAAGGAGCTGTTTATGTGACACAAAGTCAAATGCCTTTGACATATCGAGAAATATGACTGTTGCATACTTTTTCTCATTTACACTCTGAAGGATATCGTTCACTAGAGAAAAAGCTGCATCCCTGGTAGATTTATTTTTCTGAAAACCATATTGATTTTTTACAATTATGTCATTGACGTTAAAAAAGGAAGACAACTTATCGTGCATGACCTTTTCAAAGATTTTTGAAAATATCGGTATTATTGTAATAGGCCTATAATTGCTGATGGTCTTTTTGTCTCCTTTCTTATACAGAGGTTTTACCACAGACTTTTTGAGTTTGTCGGGAAAGGTACCCGTTTCTAGTGAAAGGTTAACCAGAAATGTAAGTACTGGAGCTAACTCTTTACTGCACATTTTTACAATTTTTGTACATATACCGTCGTAACCCTCAGATGTCGTGTTTTTAAGGCACCCAATTAATTTCAACATGTATGACTCATCTATAGGGGATAGAAATATAGAGTTTGGCTGTTTATTTCTTATACATGTGTCACGAGTGTTATTTTTTAATACGTTAGTTGTCGATGTAAAATATTCATTGAAATTGTTAGCAATTTTTAAGGGATCTGTGATTAAGTTATTGTTTTCGATTATTTCATTAATATAATTTGCACTATTTGCGGGACAAGTTTCACTCTTTATGACGGACCAGGTCGCTTTACATTTATTTTTGCTATTGATGACGTAGTTTCTATTACTAGTCCTTTTAGCGGTATGAATACATTTCTTTAATAACCTGTCATACCTCAGATACGTCTGCTTAGCTGTTTCAGATTTACTGGAATAATATTTTAGCCGCAATTTTCTTTTATAATTACAGCTATTTCGTAATCCTTTCTTCATCCAATTTGTTTTTTTTGATAAATTTATTTTTACTTTATTAATCGGAAAACAAAGATAGTACAGCAGGCAGAAATAGTCATAAAAAGTGTCGAAGGCTAAATTTGTATCAGTTTCATTGTAGTAATTTAAATATTTAATACTAGATAGATATTGGCGAAACTTAGTTATATTATCAATAGAATAGCACCTTTTATATTTATACGTGTGCAAATATATTCTTTATAATGGTTCTATTATTTTTATTATCTTTTACTATTAAGATATTAACCATATCGGAAAGTTATTTGTTTTCTAAAGAAGGCTTTGTATTTAGAATTTTCTTTCTTTAGAGTGCTTTGAGATCGAATTAGGGACCTCAGCATGGTAGTCCATTGGCCATCACCGTTTTTTTGTTATATATACTCAATACTAGATAAGGCCGCGGTTATGCTCGCTTTATTATAGATTTTGACAATAAATTTTTATCCCTCGGGAATAGAATTTTTCTGGATGAAAGAATATACGAAATTTCATGATAATCGCTCGAGTAGTAAAGGTTTGAAAGCGTAAAAAACAAACAAACAAACTACTACACACCGTATATAGACAAAAAAGGAGATAACAGAAAAGATTTTAAGCATTTATATAATACTAGATGTGCCTGCGGTTTCACCCGCGTTTATGATTACTGCGCCACCCCTGTGGGTCGTAGCGTGATGTTATGTAGCCTATAGCCTTCATCGATTAATGAGCTATCTAACACTAAAATAATTTTTCAATTCGGACCAGTAGTTCCTGAGATTAGCGCTTTCAAGCAAACAAACAAACAAACTCTTCAGCTTTATAATATTAGTATAGAAAATACAACAGCCTAAACATTTTATCCATTCGGACAACAGAATCGACACCGTTTTGTTGCTAATCCATATTTAGATGCTATTATAAAATCATTCATTCTTGTATTGTAAAGTGAACAAAGAAAAGTATATTTTCAAAATCTTTACCGTATTACAATAATAGTTCGTATATTAGAAAAATCCAGCCTCTACAAACTGTAGAATTACATCAAATCTTTAAGCATACAAGAAAAGCCTTAACAGAAAAAGCCAAGAGCAATATACCCGAGCCGGTAATCGCAATCACGACCTCATACGTAGGTAGCAGTCGTATTTACTACCACAATGCCATAGAAGCAGCTTGTAAAAAAAATTGTGTAGACTTTTATGTTTGGTTGGGTGTTACAATAATTATGTCTTAACGTAGAAAGGGTTTACCACACATAAACCATTTTCTAGATTATATCGTGCCCAAGCGATTCACGTGGGTTAAACCACTGGTAGAACCTCATACAAAATAAACAAGGCTACTTAGCTAAGACAGTCAAGACAGGTCAGTTAGTTAGTTAGTGTAACCGACTGCCACGCCTGACGTCGTGGGTTCGATTCCCGCACAAGACAAATGTTTGTGTGCATGAACATGGATCTGGGTGTTTCTATGTATATTAAGTACGTATTTACAAAAAAAAAGTATATATGTATGTTTATCCATTGTCTAGTACCCATAGTACAAGCTCTGCTTAGTTTGGGCTAGATGGTGTTGTGTATGTGGTAGAATATTATTATTATTATAAATAAAAAGAAATATAACTCTGTACAGCAAAAGTGTATTCTAACTAATATTATAAATTCGAATGTGAGTTTGTTTGTTACGCTTTTATGCCGTAACTACTCAACGGATCATCATGAAATTTCGCATACGCGTTGTCAGGAGAACAGAAAAGGTCATAGAGTACCTTTCTTCCAGAAAAAGTACTATTGCAAACGTATCCTACATTTATGCGAGTGAAGCAGCATACAAAATCTAGTTCTGCAAAAATTGCTTGAATATGTTAAGTTACATAGAATAAACTATAATTTTTGAATCCAATCTTGAAAAAAAATCTTATATACATGTAAAGAAAATTCATTGCCGTACTTTCTTTAATTTGAATTTTGCCGCCTAAACTGTATCGCCACTAGTTTATTATATAGTCTATGCTAATTGTTTGATTTATACTCTGGAAGATAAAATATTGATGGAGATTTGCGCTAATGTATGTTTAGAATATTAAAATTCGTTAATAAGAGCAAACTACTTAAAAGAAAGGAATTGTGAAGTGGGAAATAATAAACTTGATATGTGGTTTCTTTGTTTACAGGTATGTGTTTGGGTAATAGGTTGTAGGTTGTATATTATTGTTAATTATTTATAAGTATTGTGTTAACAATAAAATTCTTTGTCTACAGAGCAACACATTTTAATTTCTTTCATTTCACAATAGAAGATTATATAAGCTTATATACATGTTCTTATAATATTAAAAATGATTCAGGAAAAATTTAGTTCCATTGAAAAGTTACAATAATTTAATATAATATTGAATATGTCATTATTATATTAATTTATTAACATTTTAATATTTATAACTGTGTAAATTACCTGTTCTATAATACATGTATTATGCTAGCATGGGGCTATTAGGCTATTTTTACGAACGACGTATAGCAGGATACGGAGACACATTTATAATGTTATTATGTAACACATTTTTTTTTTTTTTTTTTTTTTACGTGGGGGAATGCTATGACGCATATCCCTCCGCGGGGGCGGGCGGAGGGATTATGTCGGACTCGCCGGGGTAAAATAAGATGTTAAAAAGATAATGTACCTCCCGGAATACCGACTAAACCTACCACGGTGTTCCTCGACAAAACCACTATCGACGGGGCCGCGCGAATCACTTTCGCATACGGTCGCGAACCCGCCGAGGTTCCGGCCCGCCGTATGAAACGGCAGGCCCCTACACAGTAAGATCTACCCAATATAGAACTCATTTAAAAGCCCTACTGTCTCCTTCCTAAAGGGGAGACGGACACGAAACAGAGGCGCGCGTGGGAACACGCACGCCGCCTATCGGACCTGGTGCTGAACGGATGGCGGGCAGGCCCACAAAGCCCGCCACCCCCAGGTCAAACCTCAGGGTGGCTGGAGATCATCTCGCGCCCTCCGGCGCCCGGCTCTGCGGTTGGGGAGAGGGTTTAAACGCTCCCTCTCCCGCTCCGCCGCCTCCTTGATGGAAATCACTTCCTCGCAAAAGGAGGCGACGGCGTTCCACGACCTCTCACTCCGGACCATAGACTGAACTACGGCCGGGAGCGAGAGGGCAACCGATCCGACTGCCGCGATCAAATCACGGCGCTGCGATGCCCAGGCGGGGCAAACCGCCAAAGTGTGCAGCGCCGTGTCCTCTATAACGTCGCGGCAGTCGCCGCAGTGGTGACAACCGGGCGTCTCTTGCCAGCGTATACGACACAGGAACCGGCCAAAACATCCGTGGCCAGTCAGAACCTGTGTCAGCCGGAAGGTGAGGGCGCCATGCCGCCTCTCCAGCCACTCCTCAAACACGGGACTTACCGCCACGATCGTGGCGTGCCCGATGTAACACATAACTTTACCTGTGTTTCACAAATAAATAAATAATTTGAGTTTTAATTCGAGTTTGATTACGTTATTAATTTTACAGACAATTCATTGAATATTTAGTAAGAAACGTCTTGTAGGTTTATACCTACCTACTACCGGGCCTATATTCAAGAAACGAGTTGTTGGATATTTAGGTTGATTAGACTATATGCGTTGTATGTGTTCTTAGGTACTGTGTATAGGAGCGTAAAATGATAACACTGGACAATGATTCAAGTTGGATGCTTTAATGCGACTAAACTTATTATACAGTCGCGGGCGCAGCCGCACGTAGGCACACACACACTAACACATTATGCATTCTATATAAGATGCTTAGTTAGCAATATCATACATGTGTCCCTACAGATATATGGGCAATTAATTTTTGATATATATTTTATGAAAAATATGGCAAAATTTAACTGTTCGTAGCTATTGGGTCCGGCCGTTAGGGTCCCATTCCAGTACGCCCCCGGCCGGCACGCACCCAAAGTGAAAAATTTGTTATTCCGCTACGCCCCCGGCCGAGACGTTCCCATTGTAAAACAACCGGAGAAGACACTTGAGCTAATACTGTTGAAAACAAAAGTGTTTTAACTATCATGTATTAGCTTTAGAATTAGTAAGATAAAATTACTCGTTTCTTGATTAGGCATACATTGATATTAAACTACTTTATGCGAATTTGATTGCGTCGTTTATGTTAAAACACTTTTATTACATTATTTTAAACTTAATAAACTACTACTGTTGTGTACTCTTTCTAACGTTTCAGCTTGTAGGTATATTGGTAGAAATCCAAGCATTGTTTTTTCAATTCAGGTGCGCAATAATACAAGCGAATCCACATCGAATAGCTTCACGTGCAGGGAGGGGGTGGGTTCCAGAAAATATTGCCCCAAGGAGCGACGTGACACGATGCCGTCGAGTGGACATTAGTGATGGGAAATGTATCGATAAAATTAAACGCTATTTTCTCGAGTAATATTTCGGAATATATTTTGCTCTATCTATCACCACGGTAATGTTATCTAACAGTATTGTAACTCGGCTCTGTCCTTGATATAATTACCTACAGCTGCGCAGTCCGTGAATACGCGAGAGGGCTGCTCAGCTACAGTATTTTAATTTTATCTACCTACTTGAGTTTCTTTTTAGTTTAGTGATTGTTGTGCATGAAATAGGAAATGATCAATAAAAATTATGTTAAATTTTTGGATTAGTAGATTTAATAAAAAACAACCTTATATATTTGAGGCTGAAAAATATTTGCGCCTCGACTGAGACGTACGAAAAGCTTTATTGTTAAATTAAATGGTATAACAAATATCCGCATTCTTTAATTAAACATACTTTTGTTTACAATTATACTTTGCCATAATTATTATGTAAGTACTTGTATTTCAATCAAATATTAACAAGTCACACGCTTACTGCTTACAAAACTATCACACCATCCGTTCATTGCTGCGGCGCATTTGCGACTGGTTGTGAACCGAGTGCATACCGGCCTCGAGGCGCGTAAGTATGACTCGCGTTCCGACAGTTTGTATGAAGATAGAATACTGTTAGATAACATTACCGTGCTATCACTCTACTCAGAGTGAAGTCCATTACTTCTTAGATTGAAAAATAATATATATTTCAGAAATATTTAAAATATTGGTAAGAGGTCTATGTTTAACTGCGTGGAAAATTTTATACGGTCGCGATTATGTAAAAAATACTATTCACTCTATTGCCGGCTGTATGGGAATAGTTCCACATAGCTACATCTTACCTAGCTTGCCAGCCATCATTTTGGTAGATAATATTCGAAAATATGATGAACTCTATGGTGAAGCAACCAATATAATTATTTATTAACCAATATTTATAAGTGATCTTTCACGTTTATGATATTAGTAGAATAAAACTACGTTGCACATAATGTCCTCATATCCGATGAGTCTAGTAGCATCATTGTTATTAACTGATTAAATCTTAATTATAGACAGAATAAACACAAGTAACATTGAGTCTTATAAAATTAGCCTAATTAAATACAAATTTTCTTTTAGCAAACATTTGTTGGTTAGATGACAATTAAAATATTTAAACATTCTACGTATTTAATAACACCAAGGATCTAGGAATGTATGTAAATCGGAATAAATAAAACTTGAAGAAACTCAACACTCATTTTAATACATTTTATCGATATCGTACTATCGATAGAGATAACAACACTATGTTAGAATGCCTGTCTCGGTACTACACGACGTTGTTGCCCAAGAAAATATGTCACACGTAAGATAACTTGAAATTCTTATATTTATCACAAAATCACAATTTGCAAGTTTCTCTTTCCATGTTTAGAATTCTGGATTGTCTGCAGCATTGCAGGTATGTTTGATATTTTTATTTATATTACATACATACTTTTATTTCATCGCAGTAAATAAGCAAAGAAGTGTATTCAATGTAACAAAGGAGAGACATTTGCTGTCTGCTTGACAAGTATTCAGACTTCGTGTTGTCACAAAAAAATCCTCACAGTAAAACCCAATCATAAAGGTAAATTTATGCGACTAGATCAAGTCGTTAGAATATTGCTCTAATACGTACATATGTAATATTGTTATAAATTTGGCTGATATTATTTTATTCATAAGACCAAACAGCAATTAAAATTAAATTTTGTTTTGCAAACTGTTTTAAAATTGGTTCCAAAATAAGGGAGTATTTGATATTTTTTATTTGGACATAAAGAAAGGTTGTTGTTTAGTAGGGTTATCTGGCTATCTCTCTTGGACAGCTGCATGTAAATAGTCGTACACGTCAGAGTTTATATTGGATAGCCTTTTTCTCTGATGTGTATTTTTTTAGATTTTGAATGACATAATTATGTGGCTTAAATAAAAAAATGTGGGTGAGCAATACAGTTTTAATAGAGTGTATTAGAAAGTTATAGTCAGCAGTCAACAAAATATCAAGAAAACGGGTTATTGAATCGATTTTAGAGGATGCACGTCGCTATTATTTATTCGACAGGCAACAACGCAATTATTTGCTAAATATTCGAGGAGTAGATAATATCAGAACTTCGGTTATTATTTTACAACCATCATAAGCTTACCAAAAGATCAGTCTATCGAACATTAACTCCGTGTTATTTCGAAAGTACCCTCAGGTTAAATTTTTATTTGGATGCACCGCATAATAAAGATATGCCTTTGGTGTTTATATACTGATTTATAATAACGATAACTATTTAAAGATTTGGTTGCCTAAATGGAGCATTTAACTCTTAAACTTGTCCCAAACATTAGGAAAGATAAAAAATGTACGGCTTTATTAAGTTTAACAAAGTCCGATAAGTATTTAAAAAAAATTGAGAGGTGTCGAAGTTCCTTTCTATGACAAATATATATATATATATATTTCTATGAGAAAATAACTGGCTTGCTTTCTATGAGAGAGAGAGACAGACAGAGAAACACGCGCACGCCGCACGGTTACAACCATAGCAACTATAGCAAAAAGTGTCGGAACAACTTTTGGTCTTAATTTTTTCCGTCTAGCCCCCTTTCGCAACGCGCTATAAGGAACTTCGTTTCAATAATGTTATTAAAACGGAATTTTGAATAAGAAAGTTTTGAAAGAAGTGTAGCGATGGGCTGGTTCAAACCTGATTCACAAACCCCTCTATGCCAAAGTGATATAACCTTGAGTTTCTTTCGCTAATAGTAATATTAAAGCATCTTAACCAGTCAATTATTGGAATGCAAGATATAATTGAGAACCTATTTACATATATCTGGAGCAGCGATAGCTCAGTGGGGACACCAACAGACTGCAATGCAAAGGGTCTCGGGTTCGAACCTACGTCGCGCACCTCTGACTTTCGGAGGTTATATGACTTTTCGAAATTATGTGCGTATTTATTGACAATTATCGCCTGCTCCTTGCCTCGGAGAGCACGTTAAGCCGTCGGTCCCGACTGCCATGAACATCTATGGCAGTCGTTATTGGGGAAGTCGACACAAAAGATCCCACTGGGTCAAAGTGTCGCCGGTCTGTACTGACTGGTCCCCACACAAGATAAGATCTGGCCGCGGGTATGCCGCTTTGACTGTAAATAAACCGGCTAGGCGACTCTCTCAGTTTGAGAAGGGTTAGGCCATAGTCCACTACGCTGGCCTAGAGCGAGTTGGAAGACTTTACACATTTTTGAGAACATTATGTTGAATTTTTAGACATGCAGCTTTCCTTTCTATGTTTTCATATACCGTTAAAGCGATAAATACCTCTTAATACATAACTTCGAACAGTCAGAGACCTCTGCATGGTAGTCTAACGACCTAATATTAGTTATTTAATAATAATTCTATACTCTTATATATGCTTTGAGTAGCGTTCGCGTTGAACGTAGTTTAGTGCTCAAGAAATGAAGTGAATGTTTGTAAACTTCCCGCGACACAGTAATTATTCTTTAGAACGGAAATTGTATTTTTTAACATTTGCGACCCCCAAGTCCCCCTTAAGCTCAAGGGAAAAATCTATAAGACCATAATAAGGCCTGCCGTCATGTATGGATGGTCATGTTGGGCTACAAGAGTGATGGATGAGAGACGTTTGCATGTAGCAGAGATGCGAATGTTAAGATGGATGTGTGGTGTAACCAGGATGGATAAAGTAAGGAATGAGTATATTAGAGGAAGTTTGAAAGTGGCACCTGTGACGGAAAATTGAGGAGTGAACGTTTGTCATGGTATGGACACGTGATGAGAAGAGATGAAAGAAATGTTGTTAGGAGAGCTCTGAGTATGGAGGTGCAAGGATTATCTAGTAGAGGAAGACCCAAGAAAAGATGGATGGACTGTATAAAAGATGATATGGCCAGGAAGGGTATGAGTGCTGAAATGACGAGCGATAGAGATTTATGGAAGAGAGAGACATGTTGCGCCGACCCAAATTTTAACTTAAGGTTCAGTAAAAAACTCGACACAAACTTTTTACTGCATCGAAAACTTGGTCAATATCTCAAACGGGTTATACCTTTTCATCATAAAAAATCCTGAGGGACCCAATTTATTGATAATCGTAAAAGAATACCAATTCCGGAGGTAAGTAACACTCCATAAATCAAATATTATAGTCTAAATCAAAAATCCGCCCGCAGCACCGGTAAGCCACACTTTATAGATTACTTAAATAATCATTTTTCTTATCTCGATCATATTAAATTTCCAAACTGTCTTTGAAGGAGACTTTAAAATTAAATTTCTCCGTTTTTTATCGTAATTCTGTTCGGGATCTGTTTCCAATTTGAGGATATCGCTTGAATATTTTTTTAAGCGAATGATATTTTTATGTAAGATATATTTTTGGCATACAGGTATTGAGAGATTGCGGTCTATTACTGAAAAATTAACATAAACTATATATGGAGTGATATACTAGACATATTTGTAAGAAATATAATAAATAATTGAGCTGTGTTTTAACCTCTCAACCAACGCTAGGCCTAGCTTGATCTTAACCAGAATATTTAAAACGTAATTTTTGTTATGATAGTCTTTGAAATTAAACCCTTTATACGGATTTTATCGCGTTGTTTATTTTACTTTAAACACTGGTATGACATAATTTTGAAAACTCTAACACTACTATTATTGAACTTTACTAATATTTATTTATATAAGCTAGGTATATATTTTCTAATTAAAACAATTTATATTTGAGTTAACACTTTGCCCCGACGTTTCGGTTGCTTTACAGCAGCCATGTTCATGGCTGCAGTAAAGTATATAGCTTATATAAATAAATAGTAGTAAAATTTCAATAATAGTAGTGTTAGAGTTTTCAAAATAATGTAATACCAGTGTTTAAAGTAAAATAAACAACGCGATAAAATCCGTATAAAGTGTTTAATTTCAATGTATAACATTCGCGTAAACATAAGACAATATTATGATAGTCTTCTTTTGTTTGAATAGCTTTTTCGTATTTTGGAAAACTGGTTTGGTTGAGAGGTTAAATAAAGATAAGACGAAACCGGCAAGAAGCTTATAGACAACTCTATAAGCTTCTTGCCGGATTTGTCTTATAAAAGGTCTTTTCCTAGAACTGGCTCTTACAATACTCAATAATTAGTTCCTGTTTTCTCTTTTATAATTCATACAAAACATCATACCTATATCCACGAAGGGGAAGGCACTATGTATTACACCCAGGTCTCTACACCAATTACGTGAAACTTGAAGTCTCTGCTAATGGGACACGAGCTTATTGCAGCATGCTGGGCACAATCTTATTTCCTACTGTGTACTAAGAATATATTAGCAGGAAAACCTTATAACACCTTGCCTTTGCTGGTATTCAAAAACGAGATCTCACGCATAGTAGTCGCAGTCACTAGAGTGAGTGCTGTGGGCGGGCTATGGGTTTACTTCCCGACTCGGGCAAACTATTTTATATTTCGTATTAATACTGAAAAAAACCTGGTACTTTCAGTATTAGCACGGTGACTGAAATTTTGCCCGGCAGATGGTAACATCTTCCAATATACGTGTAATATTACTCAGTGGTTGTTAATATGAGACGGATTGCAGTTATTACTGTATATTTTTGCCCGCGGCTTCGCTCGCGTAAATGTAGGGTAAGTAAGATTATCTCATCTTATTTTATCTTATGTGGGGGCCAGTCAGTACAGACCGGCGACACTTCGACCCAGTGGGATCTTTTGTCTCGAGTTCCCCAATAACGACTGCCATAGATGTTCATGGCAACCGGGACCGACGGCTTAAAGTGCTCTCCGAGGCACGGAGCAGGCGATAATTGTCAATCAATACGCACATAATTTCGAAAAGTCATATAACTTCCGAAAGTCAGAGGTGCGCGACGTAGGTTCGAACCCGAGACCCTCTGCATTGCAGTCTGTTGGTCTCCCCACTGAGCTATCGCTGCTCTCCTAGGTTAGATTAGTATCAGTACTTTTTTTCTGGATAAACGTTACTTTATGTCCTTTTCTGTACCCTTGACAACGTGTATACAAAATGTTATATTGATCGGTCGAGTAATTAACGCGTGAAAGCGTAACAAAGACATTTATCACATTCGCATTTATAATATTAATTGGGATTTCCAGTCATTGCAATATATAAATATTAAATATATTGTTAAAGGATAATTCAAATAATACTAAATATATATTTACAAAATTATTTAAACTATTAAACAATGACATAATTAACATTATTTAACACAAATTATTTACAAGAAAAATATAAAGTAAAGACAAAAATAAAACTGCAAAATCAAAAAGCGTCATTATATTCCTCCGCATCGTCGTCAATTGGCAACGTGCCCAGAAGCCTGGCAGCATTGCCACGTTGAATGGCAATACTTATTCTTTGTGCAAAGAAAATACCAGTCCTTTGGTCACGCGAAGCGTCGATGAGCCGCTTAGCTAGGTCTCTATAAACAGACCTAGCACTTGGACCCCATGGCCCCAGTGTTTAGACACCAAACAGCTCAAATATGTACTCACCAATAAGGTTTTGATATTTACGCCGTTTGAGCGTTATTTATTATAGAAAAATTATATTATTTAGTAGTTTATTCAAATAATTATGTATAAACAAGTACGATAATTAATACAGTTAAGTATCAGTCAGCTTGTATATATTATATCTGAACGCTAATATCACAGAATGACTAATATTGTGTATAGCGATATTTTTCTTTTCCCTACCCTTTATTATTCCCAAGTCACTTGGGATCGGCTTTTCTGGCCTAACCAGATTTGACTGGATATCAGTTTTTACACGAAGCGGCTGCCACCTGACCTCCGCAATCCAAAGGCTAACGATAGCGTAAGGTTAGACCAGCGTCAGGTTATTATAGGGCACTGACTTCCCAATAACGTCTGCCATAGATGTTCACGGCAGCCGGGACCGACGGCTTAACGTGCTCTCCGAGGCACGGAGCAGGCGATAATTGTCAATCAATACGCACATAATTTCGAAAAGTCATATAAGTAACTTTCGAAAGTCAGAGGTGCGCGACGTGGATTCGTAACTGAGATCCTCTGCATTGCAGTCTGTTATATATGTATATTATATATGCTAGCTAAGGTCATATTACAGAATGAAATCAAAAATATATTTATTTATTTATTTGGACATCCAGAAGTAATGTATCAGCTTTACTCTATTTCTACACAACTAAATAAAACTATACAAAGTGGTGAAATGCACAACATTTCAAGGCGTCACAACATGCGCAGGCGGTATTAATAATATTAATATAATATAATAATATTCTATCACATACACACAACATCATCTAGCCCAAACTAAGCAGAGCTTGTACTATGGGTACTAGATTATGGATAAACATACATAAATACTTTTTTTTGTAAATATAAACATATTATACATAGAAACACCCAGACCAAGACAAACATCCATGTTCATGCACACAAATGTTTAACTTGTGCGGGAATCGAACCCACGACTTCAGGTGTGGCAGTCGGTTACACTAACACTCAGTCTCAAGCACTCTCTGTTCTCTCAGTCCAATAGGACGGCACTTCAACACGGCCGGAGAGAGATCAGGCGTAGAAGAAACGGCTTTACATGGTTGCCGACGGGGGTTTCTTATACCGCCAACTTCCTAACTCCGGGCTAATATTGAGATTTTTTGACAGAAAAACCCAATAAGTCTGGAAAGTAACAAGATATCTAAGTTCATCACATTCAGACCGATTTAATTTTAGGTATTTTAATATGAGTATATTTATAATGACATATTTGCGACAACAATTGCAACATTTATAAATAGATGAAGGATAAATAAATCAATAATTATTTTCTTACATTCTAACTAATATTATAAATGCGAATGTTATTTTGTTTATATGTTTGTTATGCTTTCACGCCCTAACTACTCAACCGATCATCATGAAATTTCACATAAACGTTGTCAAGGGTACAGAAAAGGACGTTGGATAGGTACGTATTATGCTGAAAAAAAACACTGTTTTCAAACTTTTTTTTTTATTGTCATATACCCCTTCCCTTTGGCAGGCGGAGGGGTTATGACGGACTCACCGAGATAAAAGAAAGATGTTGAAATTATGGTTATGGACATTCCGCAATACCGAATAAACCTACCACGGTGTTCCTTGACAAAACTGCTATCGACGAGGCCGCGCGCAGGCCACTACACGAAGAGACCTATCCTTTGTCACTTCTCACTCATAGAACCCTACTGTCCCCCCCTAGAGGATTGACGGTCTCGATGCAGAGGCGCGCGTGGGAGGTTTTTCAAATGGTCAATCGGACCCGACCTCCTCTCGTCCCCGGGGGAGAGCAATTCACTGCTCTCCCCTTTCAACGTTAGAAGGCGCGCGGGAATACCGCGCGCGCCCTCTATGGGTTCCTAACTCACCCACTGTTAACAACCTAACCTAACCTACATTTACGCGAGCGAAACCGCAGGCAAAATCTAGTATATTATGGACTGCATTGGCAGCGCAGCAGAGGTTTATACGACTTATGTGTATGAGGTTTCGGTTTCGATTAGAGGATTAAGCAAAGTATTAGTCTGTCAAAAGAATCTCAGAGAAGTTGAAGCATCCATTTTACAAGGTGTTAATCGAAAAACCAACTGTAATAAAATATCTAGACGATAGGAATATTCCAATAATACACTAATGTCCCGAATACTGCCTTCCTAACTATAATATTACTAGACTTTTGCCCGCGACTCCGCTTGCGTAAATTAATGTTATGTCAGTTTTCTAGCCCTCAGGAACAGTACTTTTATCTGGATTAAAAGATACCCTATGTAGCCTAAAGTGTAACAAACAAAGAAATAAACTCACATTCGCATTTATAATTTAAGTTCGGATAAATGCCAACATAAGTTTGTTTGTTAACCTTCACGCCTTAACTACTCGACCGATTATCATGAAATTCGGAATACAAGCTGTTAGTGAAAATGTCTGTTGCTGAGGGATAAAAATTCATTGAAACATCTACCTTAAAGCGAGCCAATTAGTTTACTCCAACATTATTCAATTTGTTTTTAATAACGAAAAGGCTGGTCAACTCTTCCCCTGACCAGAGAGCTGGTCTTTATTTCGCGAAAAATGCTTTTTGGCTTTCGTTTATAAGGCTAGTATGAATGGAACAGTCGTAAGAGGCAGTTCTAAACGAACGTTTCTTTACCAGATCTGAGACGTTTTGGACAAAGGCTAGGTTAAGAGCACTTTAAACCGACGAGCGTGTATGAGGAATGTGATTAAAGTGAATGAAGCCAGGGAAGTGTGTCAGGATCGTAGCTAATGGAAATCGGTAGTCTTTGCCTACTCCTCTGAGAAACAGGCGTGAATCTATGTAGGTATGTATGTCAGTCTTCTGGACACTCTACCAGTCGACAAAAATGCGGCAGAGTTCTTTGACGCCTATTAGAGGGTTTTACATTACGTTTTCACTCCTAGCCTCTAATTTGCTGTAAGGCCCGATAAGTTTTAAGCAATTATTGTAAAATATTGAAGACCCTAATGTATGTACACTTAGTTTGCAAATAATTTTAGTAGTAGAGCCTCGTTGATTTCAGCATGAATGGGCCGGCTCGACCGGGGAAGGACTATTTTCTCACAGAATATCGACGTGAAATAGCAGTATTCCTACTGTTGTGTTTCGTTCGGTGAGTGAGAGTGCCGGAGGCCCAATCACCCTCTTTCCCCCTTCCCGCTCCATCTCCTTCCCACTTCCTTTCCTAAAGGGTCGGCAACGGGCAAGTGATGCCTCTGGTGTTGCAGGCGTCCATAGGCTACGGTGACCACTTACCATCAGGTGGGCCGTATGCTTGCTTGCCACGTTATATGTATAAAAAAAAAATGAATTCATTGAATTTTTATTGTTATTTAATTCTTTGTAAATACACCATTATTATACCACATATTTAACGATAAGTGATATACTAACATATATACACAGTACATAATATATGTATTGTTTTCCTCAAAGTAATCGAATGCTTAGTTAGTTGTGTTAGTTTAACTGACTGACAAGTTATGCTTCCAGTATTATTAAATAGTATTTTTAATTTATTGCTATTACAATGAGTTAAGTTTTGTGGTTTAATTATTTTTTTAGTAAAAATGGTGTCACGAATTATGTTTATATTAATGATAAACTCATTTTTGTGTACTGCATGTGAGTATTTACATTATTATTTTTAATTTATATAGTATTCTCGTCTATATATGTTTAGAATAGATTATAGATTACATATAAATATGCCTGGGTTGTGCAAGACTGTATATGATTGCTGTGTATGAAGTCTAATTCCTGAGTTATCTCAAGTGTTACTGCCTATTATTATTAAGAAATTGGATGTATCAAGTTGTATGTATTAACTATATTTTGACCGCGGCTTCGCTCTCGTCAATGCAAAGTTTGTCAATATATTTATACCTATAATTCTCAGTACGTTTTTATTGATGAAAGGTACATCCAATATCCTTTCCTGTACCCCTTGCAACGTGTATGGAAAATTTCATGACAATCGGTTTAGTATTTAAGGCGTGAAATTAGACTCTACTCAGTATGAGAAGGATTAGGTCAGAGTCCACTACGCTGGTCCAGTGCAGGTTGTCAGACTTAACATCTTCGAAAATATTATAGGAGAAATTTTAGACATGCAGGTTTCCTCACGATGTTTTCCTGCACCGTTAAACCAAGTGATCCCTAAACTGTCAAGTCTTAGAATACCAGACATAATTAAAAATCTATTGTGACCGGTTACTGGTGTGCCCCTGTGATTCAATATGTTAACTACTCAATACGCACATAAACTTCTAAAAGTCAGAGGTGCGTATGTTGGCATTGAACTGAAGACCTCTGCTTGGCAGTCCAACAATCTCCCACTAGTCTATGTGTAAAGTTACAAAATTATTTCATGGTTTTCTCTCATGTTTCAGACGAATACAATGACGATAAACTCCAAGAAATTGAATTGTACAACTATATGGAGATAAAAGAATATGAGATATTTCTTAATAATGCACTTCTTATTCATTTGAAAGACTTTAAGTATTATTATCCTAATATGAATTTACATAGGTAAGTATATTTCCATTGTTTTTACTCAAACACTCCAATCCACAAAATAAATTTGTATATACCGTGGTTTGCCACTAGATTGCCAGAAATAGAGCAACTATTTCTGGATGACACAGTCCCGTGTGTGGATCAAAAGAACAACACTCGTTGTAGTGGTACGGCGGCCATTTAAACGACTACGCCTTCAATATAATTATAATACTGCCTTATTATAATATAAACTATAATTAACGAAGGAGACATTGGTTTATGAAACACAGTTCTCACGCTATCTCAGAAGCTAGGGTTCCTTTTCACAACAAACAGCACAGCATATATAGGCTGTCCGGTAATTAATGGATAACCTGGAAATGTCTTATAGGGGAACTGACGGCCGTTCAAAAAAAAAATGAAAAATATCTATACTAACTACTACCTGAGATATGTGTTTTTTTTTAATTACCATGTATAACTTTCTTGTATACTACGACCATAAATGAATGAAATCCATCGATTTTTTGTTGTTTTATTATTAAACACTAATTATGCTAATAGATAGACAGTCAAAAGTATGCTATGCTAATATAGCTTGCACTTTTTAATATATATATATGTTTTTATTTTCCTTATTATTTTTCTTTTTTCTGGTCGGCTTTCAGTTCTACTATACGACATTTCAAGGATATTCATTAATTACCGGACATCCTGTATAAAGCATGGCACAGTTTTAATTTCTGTATATTTTATTGTTTTTTTGACTGCTTGAATGGCGTAGAGGTTTAAGTAGTCGCCTCGGCACTCCCACCGCGCCGAGTGTTGTGGGTTCGAATCCCACACGGGACAAAAATTTGTGTGATCCACAAAAGTGTGTCTGGGCGTTCTTTGTGTCCGTTGTTTGAATGTTTGTAAAGTCCTCCGCGATACGGGAATTATACCAAGTACGGAAGATGTCTTTTAAAAAATATTTAATATCGATGACTAAAGATAATGAATATGAAGAACATATAGGTATATAATATCAGTTATTTTATTTTTTTTGTTTATAGCTCTTTAATTACATAAACAAAGCAACAATTATAATTTACAACTTAACTTATATTAACAAACCTAACTACTTATAAATAAAACATGAAAGTAACAAAATATGGTACTATAAATTTAATATAAATAAAGGAAATGGCTGATTTCGTCAGCATCGCTGTCGACCGAGAAAGTGCCCAGAAGACTGGCAACATTGCTACGTTGAATGGCAATGCTGATTCTTTGAGCCAAGAAAAGGCCAGCCTTCTGGTCACGCGAAGCGTCGATTAACCGCTTAGATACATATATCTCTAAAAAGCGCACGAGCGCCCGGACACTATGAACCTAGCGTCTCCACCCCAAACGGCTCAAAAACGTAATTATCAATTAAATTACTGTATTTGAGTCGTTTGAGGTTTGCCGCCCCTACAGCAGCAGCACTTCACTCATTTAAAGTTGCATTTGGATTTATGACGTCATATATTTTTTTACGGAGTATAATAACTAACTTTAACATAACCTTTCGAGAACTTTAAATAAACTTATACTCACCAATAATTCTATGATATTGTTAAACCCTCACAATGCACTCTACGCAGTACCTGTAACCGACACTTTAGTTACGAATGATTTATCTTTGGTTGGGCGAGTACTCCAGCTTACTCGAACGATGAAACCGGAAATCTGATGACGGTAGCCAGGGAGCCAATTTTGGTAAACAGGAGCAGTGCTGTGAGATGAACCAAACTTAGTGTTAGGGCACCTAAAATGCCTATGGGACACCATATAATTTATAGAGATTTTATAGCGTTATTTAATTAATACTTTAATTACATATTTTTGAAACTTAGTATCATGTATATATCAGTATCATGAAGTCTAGCTGTGTTTTGCCCTAGCTGGTGGTACATTCCAACCATCTGCTCTCTTTAAATTGGAATATTTCTTGATTTCAATAGCCAATATATTTTATGTGAAAACGTTTATATTTTCTTTTCTTTCTAGTTGCACCCAAGGTAGCTTACACAATTTATATGGATCATATTATAACGAGGCCGATTTAATAGTGGAGGTAAGTAAATGAGATCAAATTTGTATTATGTCACTTACGCTCTATTGCTTCAATGATGAAGGTAAACACCGTGAGCAAAACTGCACTTTTTTATTTTTTTATGCAACTAAGTTGGCAAGCAAGCATACGGCCCACCTGATGGTAGGTGGTCACCGTAGCCTATGGACGCTTGCAATACCAGAGGCATAACTTGCGCGTTGCCGACCCTTTAGGAAAGGAAGTGGGAAGGAGAAGGAACGGGAAGGGGGAAAGAGGGTGATTGGGCCTCCAGCACTATTCTGTGAGAAGGTAGTCATTCCCCGGTCGAGCCAGCCCATTCATGCTGAAATCAGCGAGGCTGATGACTTTGCATGTCTGAGAGTTCTCTATAATGTCTTGAAATAAATTTTCGTCTGCCAACCTGCACGGAGCCAGCGTGTTAAGACTATGGTATAACCCATCTCACCTCTTAAGGATCTACTCCTTATTTTCGAAAAGATACTAGGATCTACAATATAGTCTTACGTTTACGCGAATGTTATTCATTGAAATTTAACTATTTTATACGGATTTTATCGTGTTGTTTATTTAACACTTTATTACTTAACTTTGAAACTGTTACACTACTACCGACTATTGAATTTTAATATTTTTTAAGGTAATTATATTATTAAAACTATTATTACCAAATTTATTAATATTTAAGTTTACACTTTGTCCGACGTTTCGGTTGCTTTTCGGCAGGCATGTTCTCGGGGAGACTAAGATGAATGTTGAGAACATTGAGACAATCACCATCTTAGTTTACCTAATTAGCTTATATTATATTATTAGCTTATAAATTAGTAAAATAAAATCAATAGTAGTAGTAGTGTAATATTTTCAAAATTTTGTAATACAGTGATAAATAAACAACGCGATAAAATCCTTATATAGTAGTTTAATTTCAATTACCTAATTAGCTTAATAAGTATTAAAGTTCAATAGTAACAGTTTCAAAATTATAAAATAAAGTGGTGTATAAACAACGTTGTAAAATAATAAGTATCAACAAGTTTTATACAAATTTATTTTAAATATCACCTTTCGACTAAACGATTTAATGCGTTATATCACTCTCGATATTTAAATTATATTATCAGTTCAGTGTTGCCACTCATAGTTCAATAATTTGGTGTAATAATGAGTTCAATATCACTATTAGGAAATCGCAGTTACTAATACTTACAATATTATTTCCATAATAATTATTATTTCCATTATGAGAGTAATTAACCGTATTTAGCTAGCTACCCTGGCTTTTTAATTACGTTCCGATAAATAACCATCGGTAAAGTTTGCATCTTTTGAGAAAGATGGACTCTCCAAATTGCCAGAGTTGTGAAAAGCCTGAAGATGTGCAACATTTGCTGATGGAATGTGTCAGGAACGAAGTAGAAAGGGAGCTGAAGAACATGGGACTTATTCAGAGTGTGCTACGTGAGCCTGTATCAGAATTAGCGCGGGCAGTCTATCGATTGTTACCGTAGTCGTGTATTTTGGTCGTGGACCTAGCACCGACCCCCCTCTATAGAAATAAGTATATTAAAGTAATAATGCTGTGTTAAGCGAATTACTGTTTTAGATACAATGGGTTTGATACTCTAAACATGAAGAAAAAACCCTAATTAAAAAATAATTCAATCTATCATTCTATCACAAACACACAACACCATCTAGCCCAAACTAAGCAGAGCTTGCACATACATATATACTTTTTTTTATTGTAAATACATACATATTATACATAGAAACACCCAGACCAAGACAAACATCCATGTTCATGTACATAAATGTTTGATTTGTGCCGGAATCGAACCCGCAACCTCAGGCTTGGCAGTCAATTACACTAACCACTACGCCATCGAGTCGTAATCCTGTTAGTGAGCGAGAATGAACAATTTAAAACGCAAATAACTTCAATAAGTCATATAAACTTGATCATATAAAACTCAAGACTTCTGCAAGCAGTCTCTAAAAGACAATGGTTCCTCGAATTACTAATTTAAAGTTCATAAATGTTTTTAGATACCAAAAGTGACGGCTGACATGAATGGTTATTGGCAGTGCTACATAGGAAAAAATTATATGTACTATTTTCATTTCAAAATACTCGTCAAGGATCCAAGTGAGTATTTTTCTGTGTTTTCTCTTATGATATAATTATATTTAACGCGCTGCAATGATAGCGTAATGGTTTGGGTGATCGCGTCGCCGGTGCCAATGCGCCGAGTGTAGTGGGTTCGAAACCCACACGGGACAAAAATTTGTGTGATTCACAAATGGTTGTGCTGAGTCTGGGTGTTTTTTGTGTGCATTGTTTGAATGTTTTCAAAGTCCTCCGCGACACATGAATTATTTATAGTGCGGGAATTATCTCTTTAAGAAGAAAAAAGAAGAATATAGAAGTTGAAGCTGTTACAAACTGCTGTACATACACCCATACATTTATTTACACATTGTTATGTAATAAGCAGCAATAGCTTAATGGGAGACCGTTGGATCACCATACAGAGATCTCGAGGTCGACCCGAATGCACACACCTCTGAGTTTTAGTAGTGATGTGCGTATTAACAAGTTAATTATCGCTTCCTATAGTTAGTTAGTTGGACGTGTGTTATCCGCACTTAGCCCCACAATTGGGCCATTGTGCGTTAGTAACCGACGCGAAATATTATTCGGTTACTCATACCACCTCAGCTCCGTCCAGAAAGATAATAGAGGACCGATGTTGCGCAGTACCTACTTCATCGTTTCTCGACTGTTTAGAAGTTTCGACCGTTGGTTGCTTACGCTTTTACAATGTAGCAGTACGTGAGCCGGTGGTCTCCTCGGTCTCCATGCAGCCTCTACATAAGGGACTGTCAGTGATGCCGATGTTGAATAGGTGTTTGTTGAGTGAGCAGTGGCCTGTTATTATACCCACTAGGTGGCGTTGGTTTTTCCTTGTGGAACGTAGCAGTTTGCGTGACAGATGTGTGTCTAAGGATGGAAGGGCTTCCTTCATCTGTCTACATTCCTTTGTTTCTGTCCATTGTTTTTCGTGTAGTTTCGTTTCTATCGCAGAACCATGTTTTGAGTTGGCAGAAGGGTATCGGGACAATGGGTTCGGGTCCTACCATTTTGGTATCCGATCCTCTCTTTGCCAGTTGCTCTGCAGCATCATTGCCAGAAGAGTTGCTGTCGCTGCGTATCGCTTTCTATAACGGTGAAGGCAAATAATGCGAGGAAACCTGAATAGCTAAAAGATTTCCATCATAAGGTGTTCGTCGTCAACTTAGGATCGAACCCGAGACCAATTAGACAAGGATTTTTATTAAATTGTTGAATCTGCCTCGTGGCGGGGATTCCTTCGGCAATCAAAATTGTCATACAGTTTATTTTGACATAATTATATTAGTGACAACCTGAAAAATAGATTTCGGTAGCCGGAGCGGCCAGTTGTGTTAGTGAACTTTATGATTATGCTTAAATAAATTATGCGTAAATATAATTAAGACAAACAAAACTATGACATGCTATATTATGTCTTAAAATTTTATACAAATGGATAAACGCTCGTGGCGCAGTGGCGGTAAATGTGACTGCTGTGTATGAGGTACCGGGTTTAATTCTCGAGTTGAGCAAAATCTTATTCGGTTTTTGGTCAAGAAATCCTCATTTGCAGCACGGAGTCCGGCTATCGACCATAAGTTTGATATCTATGACGTCAGTCTTAAAATCATTGTTGGTGTAATGTGGCGTCTGTAATTCATCTGTGCCCACCCCCTCGCAGGACAGGGCGTCATTATGTATTTTTTTTATTTATTCTATATTTGAAGAAAATTTACAGCTATATTAAAGTAACTAGATGTGGCCGCGGTTTCACCCGCATTTATGATTACTGCGCCGCTCCCGTAGGTTGTAGCGTGATGTTATATAGCCTATAGCCTTCCTCGATAAATGAGCTATCCAACACTAAAAGAATTTTTCAATTCGGATCAGTTGTGCCTACGATTAGCGCGTTCAAGCAAACAAACAAACAAACTCTTCAGCTTTATTATATTAGTATAGATAATAATAATCTTAACGGAGATCTGCGCTGGAGAAATTATAGTGCACAAGTATGTGCACAAACACAAACGCACTTGCTGTTCCCTAACCCTCCTGATCCGATGGGACTGATGATCCTACCGGAGAGATCAGGCGCAGGACCAACGCCTTTACGTGCTTTCTGAGGCACGGGAGTGTCTCACACCGCTAACTTCCTAATTTCAGGCTTGTATTAAGTTTTCTTAACAAAAAATACCCAATAACTTTTTGTTGGTCCAACCCGGGATTTGAACCCGAGACCACATGCACAGTACTCGCATTCACTACCACTGCGCCACGGAGGCACTAATAAATAGAACAATATGAAAAGGAAGGCCAATTACAAGTTTTCACTTATAGATACTTCTATGACTACAAAAAATATTACATTGGTTAACATTAAACATATTACCTACTTACATTATAAACGAAAACAAGATATAACTTTCAAATAATGTTTCTAGTCTACAAAAACCTATACGGTCTATACCGTGGGAGAGCCACGTTTCGGAACGAATGGGCCAGCTCAACCGGAGTGATACCACGCACGGTCTTACAGAAAACCGGCATGAAATAGCGCTTGCGTTGTTTCATCAAGTGAGTGAGGCTACCGGAGGCCTAACCGTCAACCCTCACCCTCCCCTTTCTGGTGGGGCAAATTTAAAAGGCCGGCAACGTACTTGTGACTTATCTGGTGTTGCGGGTGTCCGTAGGCGGCGGTAATCGCTTACCATTGGGTGATTTGTCTGCTCGTTTGCCTCATATACCATAAAAAAAGAGACTAGACACATTATTATTAATATATACTTTTATTTCTTTAATAGAAAGTACATTTTTAGGTGCTGACTCCTAAGTACCAATTGCACTGTATCTTTTTCAATTTAAATATGCTAGTATTAAAAATATCGATATTAACATCCTGGCTCACTGTATTGTATTTTGGATGTTTTGGATTGTTTTACAGATGCTCTTCAGATGGTTGTTGTTAACCACTTGGTCCTAGCTACTCGACAATTGAATGAATATTATATGGCGGAATATTACTATTATAAAGGCGATGAAATGGATGTTTATTGTATTAGTCGAACCGACACATGTACTGTACAAATGAGTTATGGTGACACACAAAACGGTAAGTCAAACTAAACAACGTCCTATAAGAACAACATCTAACTAAAAACAACATCTAACTAAAACAACACATATATCAATATTAGATTTTATTTTTCATTAGCCTTATGTAATGTCTCACTGCTGAGCAAAAGCTAGGGCTTTTGCCCAGCAGTGAGTTAGTGAGTTATATTTTTTTACTAATAGGGCGCTTAAATATGAAGATTCCGCTCTTAATCGGTTGGTGGTTTCATACTATTAATTTCATTAATATTTTTAAATGGCCAGTTCGAATGCCTTTGAAGTCCCTTGAACTTCAAATTACTCTATTTTCAAAAGGGAGTAGCAGGGCCTGGTCCCTTTCGAAATCGTCATCCCGTCATCTGCGATGAGGACTGCTTTACCTATGTAAATAATTTTCAAATACCCTCTTTAATGTATTTTGTACATTAATTTAGGAATTCCTATACAAAATAGATAAAAGAGAGTTTTTGAAATTTTTTTGGTTTTTAAATGTTAATGTAATTTGTTTAAGCAGAAATTCGTCATGCATCGTCGAAATATTTACGAGTTAACTTGCAATCAAGATATTATGCAAATGATATTGTTTGCAAATGCTCTTGTCTATATAATTCAGAGACGAAAGTAATAATTAGATTTATACTGAAGACGGCGAGAGGTAAGTGCAGTATCGAATTATAATTATATTTTTTTTGCTAATAGGGCACTTACATATGAAGTTGCCGTTTAAAGTGTCTGCCCACTACACCGTCCCATACCATGACCGTGCTAGGTACGTATCAAACACGAAAAGCAACATGATACGCCCTGTTATAGGAACTGCTGGTCGGTGACGGAACGGTCTAAGGGCATAGTCTTATACATTTACTTACAAAGAATATTTTTTTGCCTGTCACTTTACTAGCACGGTCATGGTATGGAAGGGGTGGGTTAGTGGGCAGATTTCTTTAATCGGTAACGTTGTGGTTTTCATACTATTAACGTCATCAATATTTTTAAATGGCCAATCCGAATTGCACGATGCATAGAGGTTTAAGTGGTCGCCTCTACACTGCTATTGCGCCGAGTGTTGTGGGTTCGAATCCCACACGAGACAAAACTTTGTGTGATCCACAAATGGTTGTTCCGAGTCTGAATGTTCTTTAAGTCCGTTGCTTAAATGTTTGTGAAGTCACAGCCCCGCGACACAGGATTTATTCCTAGAGCGGTAGTTTTATTGATCAGTGGGGAGACCATCAGACTGCAATGCAGAGGGTCTCGGGTTCGAACCCACGTCGCGCACCTCTGACATCCGGAAGCTATGTGACATTTCGAAATTATGTGCGTATTGATTGACAATTATCGCCTGCTCCGTGCCTCGGAGAGCATGTTAAGCCGTCGGTCCCGGCTGCCATGAACATCTATGGCAGTCGTTATTGGGAAGTCAGTGCCCTATAATATCCTGACACTGGTCTAACCTTAGGGTATCGTTAGCCTTCGGGTTGCGGAGGTCAGGTGGCAGCCGCTCCGTGTAAAACTGATATCCAGTCAAATCCGGTTAGACTAGAAAAGCCGACCCCAAGTGACTTGGAAATAATAAAGGCTAGGGCGAAGAAGAAGAAGAAGTTAATAATTTTCTATATAATTACATTACAGATTTAAAAATGAGTATCAATGGGATAAAGGTGGCAGAAATGGATCTTAGACAACAAAATCTTTACGGAACCATGGACTGCGCATATTTTATGAATGAAAATGATTTAAATGTTTCATATACCATACCAAACCAAGAAATTGATTTGTATAACTCGAACGTGAATCCCATAGTAACAAGTAAGTTTATTATATTACAAAACAAAATTTTGATGTCTTGAGCCTTCTGCCTCAAGCTCGATCTTATAGAAAAAACTAGCGACCCGCCTCGATTTTGCACGTGTAGTGCAAAACCTTAACAAATTATAAACCTACACCTTTCTCATTAATCACTCTGTCTATTGGTATAAACCGTATGAAGATCCGTTCAGTATTCTGAGTTTATTGCGAAAAGACATACGGACGCGGTCGGGGACTTTATAATATGTAATGATAGTTTATTAATGCTCGATTAATTGGTGATGAAACAAAATTGTGAAGAGACTCTCAGGCTATTGAAGCATTTTAATTATCTATTTAAAACACACATATATGTTACGCAGCTTGCTTCGCCGTTGTTACCCTTGACATGCTACGGATTCAGCTGAGTAGGTACTGTATCCACCATGGTCTGTTGCCATGTCAGCACTTATGATCATAGATCCAAATATTCAGGGCTCGAGAGCCAGTTCGTTCTAATTCTTAATACGGTTCGGTTCGGTCTTAATTATTTTATATTATTTTTAAATCAAATGTACTAATTCTATGATAATACATTGTATAGTCTAGAGAGTCGAGGATTTTGTTAGAGTTTGCTTGGGATGAATTGACACAAACTAAAGACTTTCGAGAGGCGGCGTGCGTGTTCCCACGCGCGCCTCTGTGTTGTGTCCGTCTCCCCTCTAGGGGGAGCCAAGTAGGGATTTTTAAAAGTGAGTGGTGACCAAAGGGTAGGTCTCATGTAGATTCCTCGGTGGGTTGCGACCGCATGTGCAAGTGATTCGCGCGGCACCGTCGATTGCGGTTTTGTCGAAGAACACTGTGGTAGATTTAGTTGGTATTACCGAGAGGTCCATAATTATCATCTTCTTTGCGGAGGGGTATACGTCAATGGAGTATATTAAACGTAAAAAGAAAACCACAGCTTTTGCTCAGTTCACAGTTTATTTCTAAAGTTATTGTTAGTGTTACACGTGTTAAGGTTTAGATGCTAATCCGTGGCGATTAATAAATCAACTGACGATATTAAGAAGTAGATGTTATTACGAAGAAACGTAATGTAGGTCGCGCACGTTAACGAAATGCACACGTAAGTCTTAAGCCTGTACGTTGACCGAACATATATCGTACTTAAACTTCTAGCATATAAAATATTATTTTTAGTAGTAGAGCCTCGCTGATTTCAGCATAAATGGGCCGGCTTGACCGGGGAAAGACTATTACTAAGACTATAATCTCACAGAATTTCGACGTGAAATAGCAGTATTTTTACTGTTGTGTTTCGTTCGGTGAGTGAGAGTGGCGGAGGCCCAATCACCCTCTTTTCCCCTTCCCGCCACTTTTCCTTCCCACTTCCTTTCCTAAAGGGTCGGCGACGCGCAAGTGATGCCTCTAATGTTGCAGGCATCCATAGGCTACGGTGACCACTTACCATCAGGTGGGCCGTATGCTTGTTTGCCACCTTACGAGGGGCGTTCAATGTATTCTCGGTATCGGGGTGATATACCAATGATGAAGGTAATTAAATTATCTCATTAGTCAAAGCCACTCTTTGAGGGTATAAATATAAAATTTTATTTAATTTTCACCATTTTTACCATTATTCAAGAAATCATTACGAAAAGGCAACTAAGATGACCGACAGTGTTGGAAAAATCGAGCATCGCGCTGTGATAAAATTCCTTACAAAACAAAGAAATACTCAAAAAGTTATTCACGAAGAAATGATGGCTGTTTACCAAGATTCTGCTTCTTCATTATCTACTATTCAAAAGTGGTCTAGTGAATTAAGACGGGGGTAGAGAGAGTATTGAAGACGGGCCACAGTGTTTTGGGATTCTAAGGGTATCTTACTGATCGAGTACACAAAAAAGGGTCAAAGTATTACTGCCGCATCTTACGCAAACACTCTACGTAATTTATAGGAGGCAGTAAAAGAAAAAGACGTGGCAAATTTACCGCAGCTGTCTTGCTTCTTCACGACAACGCGCCGGTTTACACAGAGCGCGTTGCTAAGGCTGCTGTGCGGGAATGCGGATTTTAAGAAATCAATCATCCACCCTACAGCCCTATCCTGGCCCCTAGTGATTACTTTCTGTTCCCAAACCTTAAGAAAGATGTTCGAGGTAAACGTTTTTCCGACGATGAAGAGTTGAAGGCGGCAATTGATGAACATTTTTCGGACAAAGTAGAAAATTTTTTTTAGGGTGTATTGAAAAGTTACTTTCCTGCTCTAATAAGTGTATTGAGGTGATGGGGGACTACATTGAAAAATATATTTTAATCAGAATTTTCTTTTTATTCTTTCTTGCCTATACCGAGAATACATTGAACGCCCCTCGTATATGTATAAAGAAGTATTATTTGGGTTTGCTAACAAGAAATTTTCAGAAGCCACACGGGGTCTAGTACTGTATCTGTAAGACGGGAATAAGATCGCCTGCTTTTACCTTAAATTTTTGTCCACGCTGGCCCAGTGCGGGTTCGTAGACTTCACATACCATCGAGAATATTATGGAGAACTCTCAGACATGCAGATTTACTCACGATGTTTTCCTTCATCGTATAAGCAAGCGACAATTATCTATTTTAAACGCACATTACTTAGCAAAATCAGAGGTGCCTTGGAATCGATTTTGCGTGGAAGTCTGTCTCCCTCCTATTGCTGCTTGAAAAATTGGCTAACTTGACAATTATAATCAAATATATGTTTTATAATTTCAGACAAACTTTTAAATAATGAATTATTGTTGAATGTTAACCCTCGTGCTTTAACAAAACTCGATGTCACAATATACATAAGAAAATATAATAATTACTATTTTGATTATGATTTTTTAAGGCTCGAAATAACGTTTATACCATTAAACTTAAGCGGTGAGTATTCGTTTTTGTTACTTTTGTTATATAAGTATGAAACATTAAATAACTAGCTTTTGCTCGCGGCTTAGCTCGCGTGAAAATAGATTAAGACAGTAACAGTACTTTAAAAAAAAATATATAGCTTATATTACTCGGTGATAAAAATAAAAATTCTTAGTAGGTACAGCTTTCTAATGGTGAAAGAATTTTAAAAATTGGTTAGCTAAAAGCAAAAATTCAAATCCTTTCTCTTTTTATTATTTGTATAGATAGGTATATATATTTGAATACGATTGTCATTGGCATGTTTCTACAGATTATTCCACGGGGAGTGCTATGAAGAGTTATTCCACCATATTCCGTCTTCCCCTTTCCTACCCAGAACAACGCGTGCTGGGCTCAGATACCATCCTTACACGGTGCAGTCGACTAGAGTGCGTACCAACAAGTTTGGGTCCTCATACCTCTGCCGAACGATCAAGGCATGGAATTCTCTGCCTAGACACGTGTTTCCTTCTTCCTTCAATCCTGGATCCTTTAAGCGGGGCGTAAAAAGCACATTCTCAGGCCTTCAAAGTAGAGACCTCAACATCGCCTCGGCTGCTATGAGGACGATGTGATGGCCACTGCTCTTAGACCACACGACTGCTTACCATCAGGCGGAGTGCGGTAATTTTGAAGAGAAAAAAAAAAAACTTTGGTTGGTTAAGAGCATTTAAGTCTTATGGTCCTTTACAGTAGCAACTGAGTAAACGTGTCATATTTTGAGGTTTCTAAATGTTATTAAGCTAGAAGCATTTGAAAGTTGGTGTTGGAGAAATATCCTTCTCCAACACCAACTACCTTAAAAAAGAACAACAAATGAAGAAGTATTATGTATGGTTATTGAGGAAAGTCAGTTGTTGAAGACCTTAGATAACAAGAGAGGAAAATTGATTGGCAACTTGACACGACACGACGAATTTTTAAAACCAGCTTAGGAGGAAAAGTTTAAGGAAGGAGAGGAAGGTAAAGATCTATACGTACCTTTGTAAAGAAAAAAGTGGGCGTCGAATCGTATCAAGAGGTTAAAAGAAAAGCAAAAGACAGGTATGTGGCGATTACTTTATGTCTCTACCGACAAGAGTTGCGCTGTTATATTAAAGAAGAAGAAGAAATGTAGTTAATGTATTTTACCTTTATTCTTACACTGTACTAATACACTTTATAGACTAAAATAAAAGTATATCAAAGTTAAAGCTAAAATCTTTATTTCTATAAAAGTGATTTAAGGTTTCATGGTCAGGTCAGTTTTAAATATTATTTATATACGGGGTGTCCGGTAATTAATGGATAACCTTGAAATGTCTTATAGTAGAACTGAAGGCCGTTCAGAAAAATAAAGAAAAATAAGAAAAAGAATTAAAAAGTGCCAGCTATATAGCCATAGCATACTTTTGACTGTCTATCTATTAGCATAATGAGTGTTTAATAATAAAACAACAAAAAACCGATGGATGTCATTCATTTATGGTCGTAGTATACAAGAAAGTTATACATGGTAATTAAAAAAAAACACATATATCAGGTAGTAGTTAGGATAGATTTTTTCATTTTTTTTTCTGAACAGCCATCAGTTCCACTTTAAGACATTTCCTTTCCAGGTTATCCATTAATTACCGGACACCCTGTTTACTAATATTATAAAGAAGAAAGATTTGAATTTTGTTTGTTTGTAAGGATTATAAAACTAATAGACCGATTTTAAAATTCAACTTTACCATTAGAAAGCTATACTATCACCGAGTAACATAGGCTATATTTTAATTTAAAAAGTACTATTATTAAATAATCTAACCTACTTTTATGCAAACGAAGCCGCGGGCAAAAGCTAGGAAAAAATGAAAAGAGAGGCCAGTTCGAAGAGTAGACTCATGAGAAGAAGCTGGCAAGAAACTCATGGCCACTCTTGTCAGTCGCCAATTAATTATCATAACAATTATTATCGTATGTGGAATATGATTAATTTTATTTGTAGACCATTTACTATGTAAATAATAGATCGAAAATTTTTGATGCGTATTGAACATTGTAAAATGTCTACAAATATATTCAATTTGTGATACACAATACCTCAAGCTAGGATGTATTGAAAAGATTTTCATATAAGGTCTAAATGAGGATTGAAATTTGCCTCTGTGTCTTACATCTAAGAGGATTTTACAACAATTGATACATTCGTAACATGTACATTTTGAACGCATAGTTCTAACTATTTGATAAATGATACATAGCATCACCTTAGATGCAAAACTCTGAGGCAAATTTCAATCCTTGAAGTGGGACTATGAATAGTTCAATTGGCGAAACGATTTATCAATATCGCAGGTTTTTGACTATTTGAATTACTGGATCCCAAGCTGGTGGTACATTCCAACCATCTTCTCTATTGAAATTAGGATGTTTTTTGATTTCAATAGCCTCGCGAAGCATCCTTGGTAGGAATCGGAAAAAGCAACCGAAACGTCGGGAAAAGTGTAAACTTAAATAAATAGTTTTAATAATTTAATTAGCTTAAAATTAGTAAGGTTTAATAGTAGTAGTATGTAGTGTAACAGTTTTAAAACTATGTAATAAAGTGTCAAATAAACAACGTGATAAAATCCGTATGTAGTAGATTAATTTCAATGAATTCAGAAGAATTTCGCGTAAACAAAAGACTGATTAAAATATTTAAAAAGAAGTATACTCCTAGTCCGGAAGTTCTACACTTACTACACGAATAATTACAGTGTCTCAGAAATTTTACAAATATTCAAACAACGGACACTTTTTTAATACGTGTGGCGATCGAACTTGCAGCAGTCGGGGCAGTAGTAATAACGATGCGATCACTTTAACTTCTCAGACTGTTTAACTTATTGAATTTATAAGACACTGTACTAGTGCTTTGTTTTTGTATTGTATTTTGTTATTTTCTTACATGATAAGCTTTCTAAACACATATTTGTGAAAACATGTAAATGGTGCATAGATTTTTACACTTGTAGCTTATCTAGATGACTGTTTGTTTTCCATAATAAATAAAATAAAATAAAAATAAAAACTATCTCGCCATCTGTTCAGTAAAATTATATAAATCATCATTAAAATAAAGTCTGGGTGTTCCTTGTGTCCGACAAAGAACACCCAGAATCGAGACCAATTTGTAGATCACAGAATTTTTTTCCGTGTGGGATTCGAAATTTCAACACTAAGCGCAGTGGAAGTGGTGAAGCGATCACTGAGACTGAAAACTGAAAAATATGTAATTTTGTGGTGGCGGCCATCTTTGATTTGAAATTTATCATAGTGTATATTATTGTACTAGTCAAGCCCTTTCATTTGAAACCCATATTGAGGGAGTTGTTAAAAAATATGTGATCCGCAATTTTGTGGCGGCGGCCATCTTGGACCGATTTTCATCAAACATAATTAAGAACACTCCCGACTAATTCATCTTTCAACAAAAAAAATAACAAAATTAAAATCGGTTCATCCGTTCGGGAGCTACGATGCCACAAACAGACACACACACACAGACACGTCAAACTTATAACAGCCTGTCGTTTTTGCGTCGAGGGTTAAAAATACAACATCAACAACATTTAGTTTATTTTTGCAACATCGATCTTACAAAAATCAGCCCATAACAGTTTCTTCCTGCTTTTTATATCTGCCTCTTGCCTTTAAACGGTTATAACAACTACAACTTCCCTTACAGTTATAACAAACTAACGAATTTAGCACAAAATAAGTCTTGAAATATAGCTTAATATTCGAAACAATTATTTTAATGAATTTTACATAACTCCAAATAATTCATTTTACATGAATTACGTTCATTTAATATAAACAAATAATTTAGTTACAAACATTCTCAACAGATGGCGCTGTAACATAAATGAAATATTCAATAAATGAAATTAAGTTTTACTTATAGTTTAAAAAATTAAATTCGATACATAAATTGGGATAATTATACAGATTCTATTTTCAACGATAACACATTAAATTGAAAATTTGAACAATCAATTACTTAAATCTCAATAATCTTCAAAACATTCAAACAGTCAACACTGCGTCTATTAAATAATAGAGCTTGATATAATTGTAATGAATTTATGTTTACAAATAACTATTTAAGTATCAATCTAATATATTTCAGGCATTTCTAAAATAATATAATCATCTAAACGAAAAGCTAAAACTTAAAGATCAATATTTGACAATTGTTGTGAATGAATGCAGATAGATGGCGATTTGCGCTCATATACACGTAATTTAGTAATTATAAATTTAATATTTTTCAGAAGTTACATCTATCAACTCCTCACCTGCCACGACTGTTCCAAGTACAACAAAAGGTAATAAGGTTTACAATATTTTTAGATGCAATTTTATATTCGCTTTTATCACACGCACTGAGATAACTTTTAGCCTTGGGCACAAAACATACACACAAATGAAGTCAAGTAAAAGTCATAAAAGTATTTATTTATTTAGGCCAAAGTAACACTTATGAACGTCAAATTCCATAAGTTAGTGAGTTTACTAAAGTTAGTAAGTAAGTCTGTAGGTTCAGGAAAAGGAAGCCTGTGACAAATTACATGCAACAAACTAATGGCCACTCTTTTAAATCACCATTCAGTTATGTTTTAGGATTATTCATCCATTATGCCTCGGTCGGGCCAACAAAAAGTTATTGGGTTTTTCTGTTAAGAAATCTCAATACGAGCCCGGAGTTAGAAAGTTGACGGTGTTAGACACCCCCGTGCCTCGGAAAGCACGTAAAGCCGTTGGTCTTGCGCCTGATCTCTCTCCGGTCGTGTCGGGTTATCCTTCCCATCGAATCATGAGAGTTAGGGAAGAGAGTGCACTTGTGTTTGCGCACACGCTTGTGCACTATAATGTGCCCTGCGCATATGGCCAGTCTACGTTAAGATTGGCCGCCATGACCGAATTCGGTCTGCAGGACATTATTGTTACTTATTATTATCATTAGGATTACTCAGCTCATATATACAAGATGATGAAGTTAAAAAATGGGCGTTGTAAAAATACTTTTCCCTACCGAATTTCGGCCACGGCAGTTTCTAGACTAGCCATCTAAGTACGAGATATTTTAGTTCTATTTTATTTTAAATTTTGTGAAAATAAATATTTGTACATAACAATATATTATAAGAACAATGGTACTCATAAAATAAGTAACTTTAAAAAAGTACAACCAACAACATTTTCCATTTTTCACAATTTCCGAAAAAGAGATATTAATAATTAAGAACTAGTTGTACTAATAAAAGTATTGCAACTGTGTTATTCAAAAAAGAAAGAGATTGAAAACAATAATTAGATAAAATTAACTAAAATTATTAAAATAGATTTTAAAATAAAAGTTCCTATTAGGCGCAAAATATAAACTATAAATAAATAAACTACTATATACAGCTTTTATCGCGTTGTTTATTAATCACTGTATTACATAATTTTGAAACTGTTACACTACTATTACTATTAAATTTTACTAATATAAAAGCTAATAAAATTATTTAAACTATTTATATTTAGGTTTACACTATCCCCGACGTTTCGGTTGCTTTTCAGCAGCCATGGTCACGGGGAAACTAAGATGGTAGTACTACCATCTTAGTCTCCGTCAAAGTCTTAAGTCAAAGTCAAAATTATGTAATACAGTGATTAATAAACAACGCGATAAAATCCGTATATAGTAGTTTAATTTCAATGAATAACATTCGCGTAAACAGAAGACAATATTATATAAATAAATAAATAACAAGTATGGTGTGTAAGCATAAAAGCGCTCCCTCCCATTCATTCATTTTTTAGTCCGATGTCTCATTGGATTGGTAACCCACAACCCATCGACAATACATCACGACTTACTGGAAAGAGATCAGGCTACAGACCAATAGCTTTGCGTGCTTGTCAAGGTACAGGGGTACAACACCCCCATCATCCCAACTTAGGGCTGTTACTGTGAATATCGTGACAGATAAACCAATTTATTTTCGCCGATTCCGTCCAGGGTTCAAACCGCATAATCCCCAGCCCCTAGCATTTACTAGATTAAAAAAGTAGTCGTTTTGTCACTAATAATAATGAAATAATCAGCCCTGTATTCAACTGTCCCACTGCTAGACACGGGCCTCTTCTCAGTGAGAGAAGGGTTAGGCCGTGGTCCACCACTGCCCCAGTGCGGGTTGGCAGACTTCACATATCTTCAAGAACATTATGGAGAACTCTTAGATATGCAGGTTACCTCACGATATTTTCAATCACCGATAAAGCGCGCGATAATGATCTATTTAATACGCACATAACTTCGAAAAGTCCAACGTGCATGTCTTGGAATCGAACTCGAGACCTGCGTGGTAGTCCAACGATCTCCCACAAGGCTATCACTGCTTTGTCAAAGTCGAACTCAAAAATCATTTGATCATTTACGTCACAAAGTAACACTTATGAACGTCAAAAATCATTGGTTAGTGTTTTCTAAGTTACCGGAGTTACATTTAGGCTACTAGGTTCAGGCGAGTAGTTAAATCTATTAAAATGGAAACAGCTTTGAATAGACTCCGCTCTTGGTTTTACTAAGAATGTTCATAATCATGGCAAAATTTTAACCATTCCTTTTTATTTGCAGAATCTACAACAACAATCCCTCCTCGTATTGAAACTCGTATAAGTTATCCAACAGGTAATTAAGTTTAAGTTAATGTTAAAAATTATTTATTCCTCTTGGTCACAAAGTAACACATATGAACTTAAAAAATAATTGGTTAGCGTTTTCTAAGTTACCGAAGCTACATTTAGGCTAGCTACTAGGTTCAGGCAACTAGTTAAATCTATTAAAATGGAAACAGCTTTGAACAGGCTCCGCTCTTGGTTTTACCAAGAATGTTCATAATCATGGCAAAATTTTAACCATTTCTTTTTTATTTGCAGAATCTTCAACAACAATCCTTCATCGTATTGAAACTCGTATAAGTTACCCAACAGGTAATTAAGTTATTGTAAATAATTATTTATTCCTCTTGGTCACAAAGTAACACTTATGAACGTCATAGTTTAGTTGTAAGTAAGTTTACTTTTATATTGAATTTACATTTATTTTGTTAGTTGCTAGGTTTCAGATTGAGCCTACGAGAATGAAAATTTAAAAGAAAGTTTCTTGCAGGAAGTAACTCTTTTTTCAATCGTCATTACCTTAAAATTTTATTATTTTACTTATCATATGTTCAATGCGTTACACCTATTTCATCATGCATCAACAAATTTTACTTATATAAATTTTTTATAATTAAATATTATGTTGATCATTTCAGATAGATACAAATAAATAATTATTTTTTGTGCTAATGTATGATCCACATATCGCAGTTCCGAGTCTACGTGTTATTTTTGTTCGTTGTTTCAATAATAGTTAGGTCACACAGAAAATATCTTAAGTTTGAAAATAATTAAAAACTACCAAAACAAGCAATGGAAAAGGATAATAAGGAAAAATGATATATCTGCCATTTTATTCGCAGTGCCTCAAAGTGCCAATCCTCCTGTCACAGGGCTGCCAAGTACAAAAGAACACATCAATGTCGAAAACACAACTTTCAAAATAGGTAAGGCAAAGCAAATTATGCAGAGTATAAATTCTTTGGATAATCATGATAAATCAGGTTATCAAAATAATTACTGACTTCCTGCCTCAAAGACATAGGCTTTCAGCTAGCCAGAAATGGTAAGGTCAATACCTTTTCACGTCATGTTTTTTTACGGCCTCGGTGGTGCATCTGTTTTGAATGCGACTGCTATGCAAATGAAGTCTCATCATCAAGTCATCACGGATCGGGTCAACAAAAGCATATTAGGTATTCCTGCCAAAAAAATCTTAATAGCACCCTGAAGTTAGGCTGTTGGCGGTATTACACACCCCCATATTTCTGAAAGCACGTAAAGCCGTTGATCATGCACCGAATCTCTGTGTAGTCGTGTTGGATAGCCGTACCATCATTTTATAAAAGATAGGGAACAAAGAGTGCACTTGTGCCCTATAATCACTCGTGTTGAGCTGTCCAGTTTCCATTCAGATCCGGCTGATGTGGCCCAAATTTGATGGGGAAGAAATGTTATTATGTAACGTCATGTTTTAACCGTATGTTTTAACACTGCTACATGGCAACAGGCATGGTTGCCATGTAGTAGTCTAAAGCGTAAAAGTTAGTAGCCTGAAAATTACATTACAAGAAAGTAATTTCTAGGCTGCTAACTTATGACAGGCACATAAATACTATTTAATCCCTACAAGGATCAAAAAATATGTGATCCACAAAAAGTTGTTCTTATTCTGGATGTTCTTAAGTCTATGATATCAATGTTCGTAAAATCCTACGGACGCAAGAACTACGCCAAGGGTAGGCGTAGCATTAAAAATAAAATAAAATAGATGTAATGCTTTGTATTAAATTGCCTCGATGATAGGTAATATATATATATATATATTAGGCAACAAGTCATTGGAATGCAATAAAAAATCATAAATACTTGGATAACAACTTATATCTCCAAAGAGACAAGCATATATTGCTTAGCACAAAGCTTTACATCTATAAAGCTGTTAATTATTTAAAAAATACCAGCCTGTTTTACCGTAATATCAACTAATTCTTCGTGTTAACTTGAGAGGACATAGTTTAACAGTTAATATATATTATGTTTCAGTGGCCCATAACCATGATAAACAAGGGATCATAATAACAATAATTACCATAACTGTAATCTGCTTAATTTGCATCAGTACTTATGTGTATAAGAAGATATACAAACGAAGTCGCCCTGTACCTGTGGCAAGCACGGATACAGTCCGTTTTATGGTAAGTAATTACACATATATTATAACGTTACATGTCATGGCTTCCTATCTCTACGAAGGGCTAGTTCAGTTTAAGGGACAATTTACAGAGAGCTTCCAAAAAGAGAAAGCGACAATGAATAAACACGTATCTTCCAAAACGCCGTAGTGGGTTTAATTTAGAACATTTGACGTGAATAAGAATATCATACCAGTAGAATACCAGTGCATCCATTACTGTGGATACAGTCCAATTCCATGACAAAAATTAGTGATTTCTACTTCTTAAGTTGTTATTTTTTTAAATAATAATATATTTCTAAAAGTCTTGCTAAAGTAAACGAATTTTTATTTCAGAAAGGTCCAGGAGAAAGTGGTAACCTACAATATAACAGTAATAGAAAAATACCAATACATCCTTCCGAACGGGAACACAATGGTACAGTTCTAATTGTTGACAAAATTAATGATATCTACGACAACGTAGATAGACTTTATTCAAATGAATATACAAAAAGCCAAAAAGATGAATCTGAAAATATATATGCAAATAATTATGAAAGAGACCAAGGCAATAATTCTGATGAAGAAACGCAATCAGGACTTATTTATGCAGATCTTAATCTTTCTGAATGCTTGTATGCTAACCAAATAAGTTCAAAAGAAATTCCATCTGGCTTTAATGTTAATAGTGATAAAGATATGTATGCTCAAATACAGTTTACAAATGTAAGACATAAATAGATAATCGCTGATGGTTTTACGTTAACAATGCCAATCGTAACTACCTAGAACCAACTTATAGTGAAGCTGTTCAATAAAAAACAATATACAAGCAAACTATTGTTATAAATGTTGAGAAAGTTTTAGTTTTAGTTCACTGCGATACATTTGATTGAGTACAAGTTTACTACCCGCTTGCGTTTACGAATAAAAAGTGGCGTAAAATCACTAAGCCTTGTTCTGCCCATTGAAAGGAGCTACCAAGATCTAAGTATGACGCAGAAAAATGAAAATGGAAGTGGATTTTAAAACTAGTCCAGTTGTCAGAATATTTGAGAATAATAATCTCCCCATTTCAATTGGCATGGGTATTAAAGTTTTGAGTGCTATCAACGGCGTGACGTTATTTGATATATAAACCAAGTGCATAGTACGCACCAGAATTCTTAGACAAATTCATTTTAAGTCGATCTCTATTCGCCGATATGCATATATTATATAATAACAGTTTCACTGCTAAAATAACTCTCAGACATGCAGGTTTCCTCAAGATATTTTCCTTCACCAATAAAGCGAGCGATAATTAACTATTTAATATAAATAACTTTGAAAAGTCAGTGATGCGCGCCATGGGATCGAACTTAATTAGCTTATATTATGTTATTTATTATAATTGTATATTATTATATTTGTAATCTGTAATCTTTTTGTAAATATAGGTAAGTATATTTTTGCTGGCAGTACCTAAATAAACATAGTAGACCTAGCTAAGCGGCTTATCGACCAGAGGCCTGGATTTTCTTTGCACAAAGAATAAGTATTGCCATTTAACGTGGCAATACTGTCAGTCTTCTGGGCACGTTGCCAATTGACGACAAAGCGGAGGAATATTATGACGCTTTTTAATTTTTAATTTTTATTTTTCTCTTTAGTTTATATTATTTCTTGTAAATAATTTGTGTGTATATTATGTTAATTATTTAATTATGTCATATTTGTACTTAACTGTAGCACTATTGTATTAAGTTAAACCTGTAAAATTGTTAAGGATTTTAAGTAAATAAATGATTGTGTAAATATGTTTACAACAATAAGTATATTATTTTATACTTTTTCGTTGCATAATCACTACATATTATTATCTACAAAACAAAGTCCCCCTCCGAGTCTGTCTATCTGTTTGCTATAAACTCAAAAACTATTGTGGTACTGGGTGATTCATGAGGAAGGTTCAGGTTTTGTACTACCCGTATGACGCCGGGACGGGTCGATTGAATAACGGAAAGCTGTTATTAACACGATCATTCTTAGCAGGTCTACCAGTAAAACTACTATCCGAAAATTCGGGCTAACCGAAAATAACTTGCGGAGTAGTTTCTTCGGCTTTCTTTCTTTTAAAATGACATGACTCTGATGTTCGAATTACTTCAAAAGGGCTCAGGACAATCAAAAAGTTACATACTGAAATTCAGGACATATTACGGAATAAAATTCACCATTTACTTTTCATGGTAGGTCATGTATAAAAAAGCTATGTAAATACTGTAATATTTACTTACTTTTTGTATAGTGTTTTTGTGGAGAAAACAAGTATACAGGTGATTTTAGAACCTTATAATTACCTCACAAACGGAAGCCTGACATCGCTGGGCCAGTCTGCTTGTAACCACGACCAGTGCAACCTGGCCTGCCAAATGATTGCACGGATGACGAGTGTTGTGGTTTCGACGTGGGACGAAAAATTGTGTGAGACACAAATAGTTGTTTCGAGTCTGGGTTTTCTTTTGTGACTGTTGTTTAAATGTTTGTAAAGTCCTCCCCGACACAATTATATTCCTAGTGCGGGACATGTTCTTTTTAAATAATGATAATGATGTAAATACTGTAAGTGACCACGTTAATACCGGTTTACCGTGATATAAATACATTCACTAGCCTATTCTCATCCAACTGGGCACAACACGTCACTTGTTATTACCATTAAGTTATTAAGTGCTATGTATAAGCAATCAAAAGAAAATCAATTCTGACATAAAGTAAGAGTGCCTGGTCTTGAAGTCATTTACTTTGAGCTAGACGATTACTTGAACGACACGATCAAAGTGAGGTAGTATAAAAAAAAATAATCAGCTCCATATTATCTAAAGGCTGCGCTTTTAAAATATTCTGGAATTGAATCCGTATAAATTAGTGTAATTTTAATCAATGATAACGAAAATTTCTGGGTAGGAAATCCGACACCATAAATTTAATACAAAGTGCGAAATTCGTAAGAAATATCCATTGATTCTTTTAACCCTATTTTTGAAGAGTAAAAAGATTTTAAATTATAATTCCCTCTGCCCAGCCCCTTTTTCATCGTTATCGAAGCATATTCGACTCATTAGCACTTGACAAAAGCCCTGTAATTCTCCCCAAATACATCAGCTTGAAGGCATCACTCGTTTAATATCGTAAATTATGATCCGTCAGGCAAATGAAGCGATTAGGCGTTTGGGATTTCGCGTTCCGTAGCGGTCTGTGTAAGGATCGAGTAGTTTTGATACTTAGCGGTCTCCTCCGATATGACTACCTCTATAGCGCGGAGGTAGTGAACGCGATTGCTGTGCATGAGGGCTCGAATCGAGCAAACAAAAAATGGTGAGTTTTCTACCAAAAACCACTCAATAGCAGCCCGGAGTTAGGAAGCTGGCGGTGTAACACGGCATGTGCCTCAGACAGCACACGTAAAGCTGTTGGTGCTACGCCTTATCTCCTACTACACTGGTTTATGAGAGTTAGAGAACTGTGAGTGAAAGATTTTTGTTTGAGCACACACTTGTACATTATAATACCTCCTGCGTTGATGACCAGTTATTGAAATTGTGCCTGAAGAACGTTAATGTCCTCTGCAATTTATGCTTGTCAAAAATCTTATATACCGATATTTTTTGAGGCGTAACGTTGGTAGAAACGGCAAGTTCTGAAACAGAGGCAGCATACTGTCACGGCACACTGTAAATATGGTTCCTTCCTCAGTAATCACATATTTTTCTTTAAAAAGGCAAGTCATGAGCTAGAAACTATTCCTTTGTAGCGGAGGACTTTACAAACATTCAAACAAAGAACAGTTAGACTCAGAACAATAATTTATGGATCATACAAATAGTCATCTTGTGTGGCATTTGAACCCACAATACTAATTGTATTTTGAACCCGTTAAATGTTTGGAAGGTCTCCACGTCACAGGATTTGAACTCTAAAGTGGACGTTATCTATTAAAGACAAAATAAACGTATGCACAGCATGCTTTTAAATTAATTTATTAAGCTTAGGTTATTTGATAAGTCCTTGTTGTATACTTTTTTTTGTGTTGTTTTTCTACGTTGTTTTACTGTCTGGAGCAATAAATGATTTGTTTTTCTTTCAATATTTTATAATCTGTCAAGTCTTAAATAAAAGACATAATTAAATACTTATTGTGTCTGGCCGCCAGTGTGCATCTGTGACTCGACAAGTTAAATGGTGCAATAGTTGTAGTTTCTTACATATCTGCTTTGTTAAACAAATTATATTGAATAAAATGAGAGGCCGTGAGTTTCTCGCCTGTTCTTCTCACAGGTGCATGCAATCGAGGCAGACTAAAAGAGAATATTCAATTATAAAGTATCAAGATTGCTAATTCTTAGTATATTACAGACTGCAGTGCGCCGCATTTGTCGTGACGTGTGCAGACGTACTAACAGAATTAATTACGGACTTCTAACTCTGTTATGGGAACTGATGACCATGGCCCATTGGACCTTATACAATATAATTAATACATACGTAGTCTCACGCTTGTATCCTCGAAGGGGTAGGCAGAGGTCTATTTCAACCACATTTCGCCTGTTGTAGGTCCCATTTAATAGCTTACTGCCGTACCGTACGAAATTTGAAACGCTATGCTGTGACTTATAATTTCTTGACAGAAAAATCTAACGAATACACAGATGGCGTAGTTGTTTAAGTGGTCGGTAGTCCGGCACCGAGTAATGTGGGTTAGTGGTGGTTAAGGCGGGTCGAAAGCTCGGCGGGGTCGCGATTGCATGTGAAAGCGATTCGCGCGGCCCCGCCGATTGCGGTTATGTCGAGGAACACCGTAGTAGGTTTAGTCGGTATTACCAGGATGTCACTTACCATCTTTACCCGGTTAGTCCGACATAACCTCTCCGTCGCCTCACGGAAAGGCATGCGTCAAAGCATTCCACCACGTTAAAAAAAAAAGCATGTAGCCTCATAAAGTAGCACGCTATATTTATTCAACGCATATCGCGTGCTACAATCTCGGCACTATACACTATACACACATATATGCCTAGTCTGTTATGCATAGCTTGGTAAAACGACCAGCGCGCTGCGCGATGACACGCTGCGCTGGCGCGAGCGGCGAGCGACGTCTAGCGCGCTAGATAGCAGATAGATACGCTTGTCAGTCGCCGCGTCCTACCACTCGCTGTATGACATATTATTACGTTATCAGTAGTCACAGTCAATAAATAATAGACAGTCCTAAGCCTCAAAAGTATGAAGGAGAGTTCATTGAATTTATTTTGCCTATTACTTATTAGATTATAATTGTATTTTTACAAAACACGCTCCACTGTTAAAGTAGCATATTTCAAGGTTAAATTCTCGACGGATGCACGCTACCATATTCTGTGACACTACTCGCGTGCCCGCGCAGCGCGCCATACCATAGCGTATAAAATAGTGCGTTAAAAAAATCTTAATATAGCAGATTTGAACACTACTAATGTGGGTTCGATGCCTTCCCAGGCAAGATAAGTTGTTTCTAGTCTGCATGTTCTTGCGGGCATAAATGTATTGTATAGTCCTTCCGCGACAGCGGAATTATAATTACTGAGGGATTTGACTTAACAAAAAAAATATTTTGTAGCCGAGAGACGACTTGCTTTGGACTGTTTACTTGGATCTGGACCCAAATAATGGTTGTAACAATCCTAGTGTAGGTCAATACCCTAATAACTGCTTGAAGATCCTACTTCAAGCAGTTTATTTTGATAAAAGTTTATAAAAAAATTATAAATCAGCCTATTAATATAATATCAGCCTTGTAAGATATAAAATGTCCCATTGCTGGGCAAGGGCCTCATCTCAGTGTGAGATGTTTTAGGCGATAGTCGACCACGCTTGCCCAGTGCGGGTTGGGAGACTTCTACATATTTGCGAAAAGTTAATAAAGGACGACATGCTTCCTCATTTTTTTAATTTCACCGTTAAAGTGAGCAAAGATTAACTATTTAATACGCATATAACTTCCCAAAACCAAAGACGCGCCTGGTGATCAAGACCTCGGGCTAGTAGTCCAACGGTCACTAAGCTAAAGAAGTTGACTGCACGGATGACCACTTGCCACTACGCCGATTGTTATGAATTCGATCCGACCACGGAATTAATCATAAAAAAAATGTATGGTCCACAAAAAGCTGTTCTTGGTCTGGGAGTTCTTTGTGTTCGTTGTTTGAATGTTTATAAAGGCCCCTGCGACACAGGCATTATTCCTAGTGTGGGACTTGTTTCTTCAATCAAAAAAATATATATAATTATTAAGTCTATTATAACAAGGGTTGCTTAAAAACCAGCTATATTTTTATAACCAGCTGTCCACGGGCTTACAGCTAGAAGTCGACTAGCTGTACCTGCGCTTACCACTAGCAGTCGACTACACTGTCCATGCGCCGACCGCTTACGCGTTTCGTGACCCACACAGTCTGTGATTAGTCTTCAATGAACTAACTTCTTCTTCTTCTTCTTCTTTTCGTGTGGTTAGTGGCGAACCTGTTGTCTAGAGTTGATCAAGCCGCCCGTAGGCCTCTGACATGGCATAACGACTGCTGTCAATTTGACAACAACCGGGACCGACATTTTACGTGCCCTCCGAAGCACGGAGACGCTCAGATGAAATACCACTAAGCGGTCACCCATCTATAGACTGACCGCACCCAACGTTGCTTAACCTCGCTAATCGTTTACCGATCATTGAGTGCTAACTCATATTTTTCGCTATGTCTCGATTCACAATGCGCAATTTGGCGATCATTGCTAATAGCTCGGGAAACAACAAAAGATGAAGATTTTAGGTGCATAAAATGCTAAAGGCAAGAAATGCAGAAGGAGAATTTTGCAAGATTAAAAGGCATTTAGTGGATGACGAAGAAAAATTCTTCATGTATTTCCATATGGATCGATACTTATTTGACTACATGTTATCGTTTATGACTGACTGAAAATCTAGAAACGTACTTCAAGTGAGCAGTCTGCGTGCGTACATCGTGCAGGCCGCCCGTTTGAAGCGCGCGGGCCACCCTCTTGAAGCGCGCGGTAAGCGTGGCTTCAACTATCGAGTGATACAATGGCGGTAAGTTCGCTTACAGCGAGCTGTTTGCTAATTTGTGATATCAATGTAAATTATGTCTACAGAGGACGCCCTAAAGCTCAAATTTCTATTAACATTATTTTGCCGTGTGGGAGCGGTGTAGTATAAGTGTAGTATATTCTATAAGTCCTTAAAGGTCGCAGCCGACCGCTCCCACACGGACACAGAAAATCTAATAATGAAGACAGTACGTTGATACTAATCATAATATCAGAAGCAAACCTAAATTATCGATTCATCACGGCTATCTTGTCTAGCAACTAACTCTTCAATTGATGCTGACAAGTTGTATAATTAGTCGTCGGGCAAACTTTGATGATAGCGCGATTCTCAAGTTGTCGTAAATGTCATTAGTGAATGCTGCATGCTCAGTATTTATTAGTTATAAATGCTTACCCGTAGGATGTATTTTACATACATACATAGTCTTATTAGCCCCAAAGGGGTAGGCAGATGTGCATTGCACCCACATTTCACCAACTATGACTTTAGGTTCCATTTATAAAGGAGTTAGGCTATTGCCATACTGAGCAGTCTCAAACTCCATCCTTTTACTTAAAATTTCTCGACTGAAAAGCACATGAACACCTTGTCAGAACCGGCCATCCAACCCGAAACTTCATGCACAGCAGTGCTAGTGCTACGTCACCGAGGTTCAAATAAAATATGCCTTACATTTTTATGTTCAGGTATGACTTTTTGACGCAACGAGTAAATTTATGAGCGTAGCTCTTGTCGGTGGAGCAATGATCGATATCTCTGTGTCTTCTGAATTCGTTTAAACTCTTGAAACGACGTTACGTCCACTTTTTCTTCATTTGCTCGATAAACTTACTTCTAGACTTACATTTATTCAACATGTAGTTTTACCTAAAACCCCACCTTTAGTGATGTGTATCTTTATCTAATAAAATTAAGAAAGGGAAGGAGATATGTCTTTTCCTCTCTTAATTTTTACTTCTAAGATTGTTTTAAAGAAGTCTTTTCTGAGACAACTGAGATACATAAAATACAGATATTGTTTACAGAGCCTGGGGTGCGTATTCATGTCACAGTCTAATTTAAATTTCCGTTTGTCAGTCCTAAGCTCGTGATTTATCGTTTCGTTCAAACACAAATTGGTAAATGTATCCCAATAAGAAATGGCGAATATCCTTCGAAAAGCGTAATTTGATAGAAAATTTGAGTTGACTGTAACCTTGACTGATTTATTGGATTGGTTTCTTTGAAGTCTGTGGCGTAAAACTTTCGAATGCAAGTACTATGTAGGAGACCTGGGGTTGGATTTTGAGGTCGAAAAATGGTATTGGAGCTTTCTGTAAAAAAAATCTTACTACTTGCACGAACTTTAGAACTGTGTACGAAGACTGGCAATAAGTTCTCCCCTTATTATGTAGAACTCAAAACATAGCTGGGTAATGTAAGTTAAGCTAAGGCTTCTGTCTGGGGATATAGGAGTACAACTATTTGTTTTTAAAAACAAAGAAAATCTAAGTTTGGTTTTCTGAAATCAACTACTACAAAATCTTAGAGATAAACTATTAACTTACTAATATTATAACGAGGAAGGATTTATATATTTGTTTGTAATGATTAAGCTCAAAAATATAAAGATTTTAATAATTGTTTTACCATTAGAAAGCTAATTTATTTAGAAGTGACGTACGCAACATTAGATTGGCAGAGTACCTAATCATAAGCGTGGATGAAACCGCGGAAGATAGCTACTATAAAATAATAAAGGTAGAGAAATATATTAAAATCGTAACAAGTGAAAATCCGTAGTTGCTGCGTACCGAAAAACTGATTGCGTCATATAATTTTTTTAGAGTTTAATTTTCTTAAAGTTATTTTAAAATGATTACTGTTGCACTAGACAAATTACTTGAGTCGCGGTGGACTTTAATAAATTTAAGTAATGAATTTGAAGATAGTCGCTTTGATTTTAATTTTGCTTGAAGATTCAAATGGTTAGTGTCTTTATATACATATACAGGGTGTCCGGTAATTTATGGATAACCATAAAATGTCTTATAGTAAAATTGATGGACGTGTAGAAAAAAATATGAATAAAATATCTATCCTAACTACTACCTGAGATATGATTTTTTTTAATTACCTTATTTAACTTTCTTGTACAGTATGACCATAAATGTATGAATTCCATCAGTTTTTTTGTTGTTTATATGTTAAACACTAATTATGCTAATAGATAGACAGTCAAAAGTATGACTAGCTATTGCACTTTTTTAATTATTTGTTTCTTTTTTTCTGGACGACCGTCAGTTCTACTATAAGATATTTCAAGGTTATCCATTAATTACCGGACACCCTGTATATATGGTTGTTCCGAGTCTGAGTGTTCTTTGTGTCTGTTGTTTGAATTTTCGTAAAGATCCCTACGCCACAGGAATTAATATTCCTAGTGCGGGAGTTGTCTCTTTTACCAACTAAAAAAAAAAAACAATATTATAAACATTACATAACAAACAATATACCCGCAGTAAATACATAACCACAAACGCCAATAGCCCAACAAACACACCAACGCTTCTTGTTTCCTTTGCCTCATGATTAAAGGCCCAGCAAAAGGATAACCTTTAGCAAATCAAACAAAAACACAATTTTCCTTTGCGTACATGAGTATGATAAGATAAAACGAAAAAGTTTTTATCACGTATTATCGTGTCGTGTTCAACTCTTTGTTCTATATAACGAGCTACAAATGTTAACGGTCTTTAGACCCGTCGTTTGATTCCGAGTCTTAGCAAAAACAAAAGTCATAATTGGTAATTAGTGACGTTTGAAAGACGCTCATAGCCAGTTGCACTCACTGATCGGTAAACGATTAGTGAAGTTAAGCAACGTTGGGTGCGGTCAGTCTATAGATGGGTGACCGCTTAGTGGTATTTCATCTGAGCGTCTCCGTGCTTCGGAGGGCACGTAGAAAGTCGGTCCAGGTTGCTGCCAAATTGACAGCAGTCGTTAAGCCATGTCAGAGGCCTACGGGCGGCTTGAACAACTCTTGACAACAAGGTTGGCCACTAACCACACGAAAAGAAAGTATAGAGTGACGTTTGCGGGCTTACAAAAGCATTGGAAGCCTCGGTGATACGTTCTATTTGTATGCTATATTGCATTCGTCAAATCTGTTTATATATGCATGGTTGAATAACAACCTCATAAACTCTCATACACATTATGAGTTACTAGCTTTTGCGCGTGGCTTCGAATGCTAACAGTACTTTTTTTTTTGGATGAAAGATAGCTAATTTCTTTTTCTGTACCAGGGGTACAGAAAAAGAAATTAGAACGATGTGTATGCAAAATTTCATGATGATCGGTCAAGTATTTAGGGCGTGAAAGCGTAACAAACAAACTCACATTTGATTTTATAATGTTAGTTAGGATTAGATGGCAGTAGGATGCGTAGAGGTTACTTCTTTTATTGTAAATAGTCAGACGCTCTTATCCACGAAAGGAAAGTAGTGAATTACACCCACAATTCATCCACCTTGCTTTTAGGTCTCTCGTAATTTTCCGTCTACAAAAAACTGTTTGACATACAATCATAGCGACATTTTACCTGACTCGGAAATCAAACCCGAGTACTCATACATATATAGCAGTTCAGTGGTTAGGGAGTATGCTAAAGTTTTATATATGTATTTGTGAGTTTCTAGATTTAGGAAAAGGGTTATGAGTATACACTAAAATGTCTTAAACATGTTCAAATTATTCGGGATTAATGGCGTTTTGTAACCTTTGGTAAATAGTTACCTATCTAAACCTATGACTGTCCCTATATAGCTTTCAAATATGTGAATACAAATTAAATAAATAGAACATTAATCTTATATTATCAAACGGGCCGTATCATTTTAGAAAGGATTACAATTTAATTTACAATATTAATGGTGCTTCTTAATTACTTCATAAATCTTTTGCTGTCAGACAATAAGCTTAACTACATATTTTATTATTTGACTATTTAATTAGATAAGAACGGTTTCATTATATTAGAACTAAAACAATTAAAAAATAGAAAGATTCGTCTTACATTGTAAAACATTTGCAAAACAAATATCAAAAAGAAAATATAAAATATGTTAATAAAATTTAAAAAATAATGTTAAAAAGATATTCCCGTACCGGGAATCGAACCCGAGCCTCCTGGGTGAAAGCCAGGTATCCTAGCCACTAGACCATACGGGAGATGAGTATTAAATTGAAATTATGGTTGTAATTAAGCTACATTTAACAACACGTAGGTATATCTTCATTGACGTCATCAATAAAAAACCGATAAGACAAGAAGTTGAATAAATAAAAAGAAACAGTTCGCAGAGTCTACGTAATAACAATAAATAACGAAGAGCAAATAATATTATATTTAACACTAATATTTAAAACTTAGTAGTTTAATTTCAATGAATAGCATTCGCGTAAACAGAAGACAATATTATGTAACACTAATTATATTAAAAAGAGGTTAGATGTTTGTAAAAAATATCTCGAATACTACAGGACCGATTTTTGACAACCGTTTTACTAGTAGTAAGATACATTATCTAGAAGAAAAATAGACTATTATACATCACGCTATGAGCAACGGAAGCGGCGCAGTAATCCTAAACGTGGCTTAAGCCGTGGGGTCCGCTGGTATATAATAATGAGGCTATAGAAATATGCCAATATCAACGAAAAATGAAAATTCGTAGTCTCTGCCTACCCTTTCGGGAAATGGCTTCTGCCTTATTTATAACTAGCGACCCGCCCCTGCCACGCATGGATAGTACAAAACCTAAACAATTTATACACCTAAACCTTCCTCATTAATCACTCCGTCTATTGGTGAAAATCGCATCAAAATCTCGATGGACGCGGCGGGAGACTTTGTTTTATAATATGTTGTGATGTTATGTTCTTTAATTCATTTTAACTAAGAAAAGACTATAGCCGCACTAGGAATAACTCTAGTGTCGCGGCCGACTGTACAAACATTCAAACAAAGAACGCCCCTGCTTCGCAAGAGCAGTACAAACCCTGAACAAGTTATACACCTAAACCTTCCTTATTAATCACTTCGTCTTTTGGTGAAAATCGCATCAATATCCGTTCAGTAGTTTTTGAGTCTATCGCGAACAGACAAACACACAGGCGCGTGTCGCGGGCGACTTTACAAACATTCAAACAAAGGACACCCAGAGATGGAACAACTATTTGAGAATCACACAATTATAATTTTTTGTCGCGTGTGGGAATCGAATCAATAACTCTTGGCGCAGTACCAACCGACGGCGACCACGTCATCCATTACGCCAGTCGTCCAGTCTTAGGATCTCAGTCAGAGATGTTGGGACTTGAAATCTCAAAGTCTGAACATTATCATGCTATTTGGGTTTTTCTAACAGGGAATCCCAATATGATGTAGCTTGATTTGAATATTCGTGACTGCGTCGGTAACGCAGTAGCATAATGAGGCCACGTGTTCGATTCTCGAGACGGGAAGTGTATTGGCATCAGCAGTATTACTACGTTGGATTTTTCTGTCTTAGAATTCTCTATAATCGCACGTAGTCTGGAGCTAAGCTCGGTGTACGCTAATTGGTAGTAATAGGTATGGTTTTAGATCTCATCTACTATTACTCGTGGTCGCTCACTTCGCGCCTTCTTAAAAGGCCCATCTTTTCAGAAGGCTCAAGGTCACGCAAAGGTCGATGGAGAGAGAGCTATGCTCGGGGTTTCCCTGCGAGCTCTCCGGATAGCCAAGATGAAGTGGCAGTGGTTAGGGCATATAGCAGGCAGAACCGATGGCCGTTGGGGCAGAAAGGTTCTGGAGTGGCGGCCACGCACCAGAAGATGCAGCAGGGGTAGGTGTCCCACAAGGTGGACCGACGACCTGGTAAGGGTCGCGGAAAGCGGTTTTTTTTTATTTTTATTAAGCACCCGCCATCGCAGGGTGTTCGCTTAATCTCCCCTAACATCATTAGGGACCTTTGGTAGGTAATAGGGTGAAGTGGCTACTTTTTATTTAAGATAATAATCCATACACTTATGTCTACTTATTACATTAACTTTTTCGTTGTGCTTATAATATAATAGTGTATTTTTATTTGTATAACACCAGTTGGCTTAACAATTTTCAATCTTACTTTATAATAATCCTAGTACATTTTCCTTGTTTATTTATTTACAATGTTTAGGGAACACATACTTTACTTATCTTATTTACTAAAATTTTATTCGCTAATATCTTAGATCTATTTATTATTACTTTATATTGTATACCATATAACTTATTTTTATTCTGTTTATTAACTATGTTTTGTTGTATATATACATGTACTATATATGCATGTCATATACTATTTTATATACAGTTACTTATCGTAGTTATTTTAAATTACAGTTTCTAGATTGACAGTGCTGATTAACAATAATCTATGGCTATTTTATCTGGCTTCGCTCAAGATACATATAATATTTTACGCTCATTTTATATTTACATCAAAATATAAGTTAGCATAGTTTCTTATACCTATTCAATTGTATATACCTACTGGTCGAATCATGTAAACCATTGACATTGGCTGCATCCGCGGAAAGCGGTTGGATGCGGGTGGCCCAAGACCGGTCTGTGTGGAAAACCTTGGGAAAGGCTTATGTCCAGCAGTGGACGTCTTTCGACTGAGATGATGACTATTGAAAGGCACAGTAAACTATAAATGGCGAAATGATGGAGTAATACACCACTACCTACCCCTTCAAATACATAAGCGTGAGGCTATATGTATGTTAACGTTATTTAAAGCGCTGTTCGTTGTAACCTTGACCTTAGATTTTAATAACGGCTCGCTCAAATGTATGCTAATTAGATGGAAAGATTAGTAGTCATCTCATTATAAGCAATAAGCAACGCATTGATTGACATGCATATATAGATGTTTGCGTTTATATTCCCAAGGAGGTTGGCATAGGTATATTTTCACACATTTATATAAGTATACTGCCTCGTTGGTACAGTGGTAGTGTATACGACTGCGGATCATGAGGTCTCGGGTTCGATTTCCAGGTCGGGCTTGGAAAACGTTACTAAGATTTTCCGTCAAGAATTTCTTAGTAGCGACTGGTCTAACCGTAGAGTTATATTATCCTTCTTGATTACGGAGCTCAGATGGCAGTCGCTCCGTGTAAAAACTGATATTCAGCTAAATCTCGTTAGACCAGAAATAAGCGGATCCTAGCATAAGCTGGGATTAATAATCACTAAGAAGAAGACAAGATTTATATAAGTTTATGGGATCCATGATCTTACAATTAGCAGCTTATATTTATGCAAAAGACCAACGAAATATTAACCTTTTGATTTGATTGCTATTATAAATTAGGCTGTTACCTGATTCCGGCTTGACGTCGACTTCTGGGACATTCTGTATATAGATGTTTTACAATCACTATTCGTCAGATATGTTTAAAGTACCACTTAATAAAGGCAAGTCTTTCGACTATGCCAATTTCTAGACAACGTACTGCAGCTGAGAATTTCCTAACAAGCATATGCCTTAACACTTTGCCTAATCCGGGAGATAAACCCGAGACCTCATTCACAACAACCGCGTTCACTACTGCTGCGCCACCAATATATATCACAGTATTTTTGCTATTTTGCTTATTTTAATATAGCTAGCTTTTGTTCGCGGCTGCGCTCACGTAATATTAGGTTAGGTTATGTTACGTAACAGTATATTTTTGAAATTTTATTATGGCCGATGTTACTGGGTGATCGTATAGCTTTCTTCTTTTCCCTAGCCTTTATTATTCCCAAGTGACTTGAGGTCGGCATTTCTGGTCTAACGGGATTTGACTGGATATCAGTTTTTACCCAGAGCGGCTGCCACCTGACCTCCGCAACCCGAAGGCTAACGATATCCTAAGGCCAGTGTCAGGATATTATAGAGCACTGACTTCCCAATAACGACTCCCAAAGATGTTCATGGCAGCCGGGACCGACGGCATAACGTGCACTCCGAGGCACTGAGCAGGCGATGATTGTCAATCAATACGCACATCATTTCGAAAAGTCATATAACTTCTGAAAGTCAGAGGTGCGCGACGTGGGTTCGAACCCGATACCCTCTGCATTGCAGGCTGTTGGATTTTTTTTCTAATGGTGAAATAATTTGAAAGCCGTTTGCGTAGCTTTTGAGTTAAATTCTTACAAACAAACAAAAATTCTTATCTTTCTTCTTTATAATATTAAGATAGGAATACTTTCACCAAATGCAACAAAATATCTTTATATTTTATTTATTTATTATTTTATCATAAACAATTTTTACATTGTGTTTGATATGATTACATTGATATGTCATGGTAGAATTGAACAATAAAATAGATTAATAAAATCAATAGGTATAAACAAAGCAAAGAAAATACACAAAAAGCAACATAAATAATAATCAAAAACAACCTAGCAGCAATCAATAATAATGTAATCTAATTAAAATAATAATAATAATAATATAATATTCTACCACATACACACAACACCATCTAGCCCAAACTAAGCAGAGTTTGTACTATGGATACTAGACAATGGATAAACATACATATATACTTTTTTTTTTGTAAATACATACATATTATGCATAGAAACACCCAGACCAAGACAAACATCCATATTCATGCACACAAATGTTTGACTTGTGCGGGAATCGAACCCGCGACCTTAGGCGTGGCAGTCGGTTACACTAACCACTACGATTACTATTCAATCAACTAAAGTTAAAAAATGTCACAATAATAATTATGGAATTAATTATAAATAAGTTCAGCAATATATTTGACTAAGCAAGTAATTTAAAACATCTACCTCAGAATTCCGCGAATCTCTTTTGGACCTCTGAAAAAGTATGCAATTTCAACACAAATCATGCGAGTGTTGTTATTTTAGGACCCCTGGGGTCTCGGGCACCATTAACACTTGTTTACTTAGGCCCTGAATAGATTACAGCAGAGATTTTATGAAGATTGCATATAACTTGTGCCCCGCTATGGTTTTCGTTTTGCTATATTATTATGGATATTAGAGTGTTTATAAGGAAATTTTTGCTCTATGGAATTATGTAGGCGTTTCTTTTGCTACTTTAAAGAAGTAAATTATAAAAAATTAAGGTTCATTTTTGGTTAGTGTTATTTATCTTCTGTTCTCCATGGTTTCACGAACTACTCCGCCCCCGTGGTTTGTAGCGTGATGTTTTATTTCTATTATCTACTTTTCTCAAGAATTGTAAGATTAAAATAAAAAGGATTTTATAAAGCCTAAGCTTAGTGCATAATAAAAACACATACATTCATATTATCTTTATTATTTTAAAATATAAAGGTAGATAGTACACACGGCTATACATTAAGTTAGACACCCTATATACGCATAAATACGCTACATACAAAATAGAGAATTGTCGGCAAGTGCATAGTGGTGTCGATGTAATGGTAAGGATAGAACGTAACAAAAATATAACGCGCTCTCTCGCACGATTCGCAGCGTTCAACTACTAATAGTTCAAAGTCCAAACAGTTTAGGTTGATGCGTTGCTGTGTGAACAAGATTCCAAAGTATGATTTCTATAATATATATATAATAGTTTGTATGTACATAGTTTATTAGTTTACGTTACTCATTTCTAAATGATTTATTTTTAATTTTTTTTTCCCTCCTCAATGGATACTTGTTCCATCTCCTTATCATTATAAGTATTTATTATTATTCTTTTCAGATTTATATAGTCAGCACTGTATGGTATATTGGATGTAACATCTTGATAATATGAGTTGTAAGATATTTTATTGACGATTTACAAGCATAGCCGTAAGTTTCTTATAGGTATTTTCTCATATATCACTTTTACCCGTAAGGGGGTAAGTAGAAGTGTTTTGTGTATTACGCCCACGTTTCGCCTAACTATGTCTAAGATCACACGTAATAAGAACTACTTTCATTCGCTCGTAGAATTCTCAGTTCCGGACATCGTGTTGTTAATAAAAAGTTGGGTATAAAACTCAATATTATTTTGTCCTACATAAGAGTGGAACTCGACACTTAATGTATAGCAGTTACATTCACAGCCGCTGCACTACTGGCAGTTCTTATGCTTGATTGCTACTTGGGATAAAATAGAACATTTATTTGGCCATCAATCTAGCATGGAAGTTTCACCAAGATACTTGTAAAAGTCCATGCCTAATGCATGCATAGGATATGCATGCATTAGGCATGGACTTTAAACTACCAATATTATAAATGAAAAAGTTTGTTGTTACTCTTTCACGCAAAAAACTCTGAACCGATTGTGATGAAACTGGGTATGTAGATAGCTGAAGACCTGGATTAACATATAGGCTACTTTTCATCTCGATATCCTCACGGCATCGGGACTTCCACGGGTGAAACCGCGGGGCGCAGCTAGTCATTTATATACCAGAAATCTGATATTAACTATTAAGTGATTATATACCTCTTTGTAAGGCTTGACATTATGGCCAGGGCTCTGTTTAATAAAGACGACAGTGCGACAAATTTGTCAAAAATGTACTTATTTATCAAACTGTCGCTGTTCTTCTACGTCGTTTCATTCTTGACAGAGTGGTCGTGGTCATTTTTAAGGTTGTGTAGTAGCTTGACAATCCGTCGCCACTCTTCACGCATCTTTGCCTTTCTGGTGCACCCATACAAGGGACCATTGTCTAATGCTGCCTTAATTTGATCGGTCCAGCGCATAGGCGATCTACCACGTGCTCGTACGCTGACGCTCTTAGCTTGTTTAATAAAGGCGACAAATTTCTACGCTATTAAATGGTAATATCTTGACAAATTGTCAGAGGTGACAGGTTTAATGAAACTCAACAAAATGTTAAAAGCCATTGTCAACCTCCATGATAACTGACGTTGACATAACTACAATGCATTTCTTTTTACAAATAATTACTAATATCCTTCTTAGAGTTATTTAAACTACGTGTTCCACGTCACGTGCCTATCGATGTGGAATTGTTGTACTAGCCAGAACAAACTTAACCTTATGACTCCCACAGTCATGTATACATGACAAAGCAAAATGTGTGCAGCATGCCACGGTCACGACTACATGACAAACTTTGAAACGCTAGTAACTCTTATAAAAAGTATTTTTTGTCTTATATGTTGTTAATTATGGGGATTAAATATAATGACCATCAAAAATACTAATCGCACAGCAAAATATGCTTACTAAAATATATCATAACGAGCACCTATACGCCTCAAATTCCGCATTCCGTCTCGGAAGGGTTAGGTTATGTTAGATACCTTCATAAACCCACTCATAATTAGGGGCTCCGTCGACTTTTGCTGTGCAATTAGTATTTTTGGTGGAACAAAGGCATAAAATTGAGAAACAGTTAAATACTACCCTTAATTATGTAGCTAGACTGATTCTGATTTATATTATAAACTGCTTACTATACAATGCAATGCTATTTGCGATGAAGTAGATGTTTTTGCGGATAAGCTAAACACATTAAGAAAGTTGTTTTAAGGTCGTTAAGATTAGGCAGACAAGATCTCTATGTATTATTGTTCTTTTTATGTCAATGTCATGATTTGTTAATACTTTAATTTAATATAATAATAAATATAATATATTTTTATATAATGTATTTTTATTCTTAATTTTTACATAAATATTAATAACAGATAATTTTCTTACTTTAAATATTGTGATAATAATGGATGTCACAACATCCATAATTATAATGTAACATCAGTGTCTTGAAATGTTGTGCACTTAGTCACTTTTATAGATTAATTTAGTTTTGTAGTGCATCTTCAAAGTAATTTTATGATGCACAGTTAAGGTATTTGCTAGGATTTTTTAATAATGTAATTATGTCGATGTCATAAAACATTGCATAAAATGCAAAATTAACAATATTTCACAAAAAAATGTCACATGCCTTATGTCGCCATAAAGTTTTATTAAAAAGAAAAAATCGAGTTGTCCTAATCACGATCGCAATAATTGAACTTTTTATTAATTTCTACCATGTTAATTTTATCACCAACGACTTTCATTAAACAAAAACTTGTTGAATTGTCATCTTGGACATAATATAATATATTGGACTAGCTGCCCCGCGCAACTTCGTCTGTTTTTCATTTATGCTCTGCTCCTATTGGTCGTAGCGTAATGTTATATAGCCTATAGCCTTCCTCGATAAATGGGCTATCCAACACTGAAAGAATTTTTCCTGAGATTAGCGCGTTCAATCAAACAAACAAACTCTTCAGCTTTATAATATTAGTATAGACTAGATGTGCCCGCGGTTTCACCCGCGTTTATCGTTACTGCTCCGCCCCCGTGGGTCGTAGCGTGATGTTATATAGCCTTTAATCTTCCTCGATAAATAGACTATCCAACACTAAAATAATTTTTCAATTCGAAACAGTAGTTCCTGAGATTAGCGCGTTCAACCAAACAAACAAACTTTTCAGCTTTATAATTGTAGTATAGATTATCCGCTTCATTAAACAAAGACCAGGTTGCACCTGCTGTGGTCACAAGCAGGTCACATATCTACCTAGTATATTATTTGGCAACAGCCCAAGTAATTCTTTGAATGCACAGATTGCGAAGTGGTTAAAGTAGCCACTGGCACTGCACTACGCCGAGTGTTGCGTGTTCGAATCTCGTACGGGACAAAAAATTGTGTGATCCACAAATAGTGGACCCAAGCCTGGGTGTTCTTCGTGTACGTTGTTTAAATGTTTGTAAAGTCCCCCGCGATACAGGTATTATTCCTAGTGCGGGAGTTGAGTGCGTGAAAAACGAGATGGGTGTAAAAATCCAGGATTCAACCTCTTCGTCTTCATGTGACCATATTTTTTTTCATCAGCTTTTTCTAATGTCCCACTGCTGGGCAAAAGCTTCTCCCTTGGACTTTCAAATCACTCTGTTGGTTGATATACCCTGACCTTATGATCTTGTGATCCCTATAACTCGAGGGTCTTTTGACTCACAGAGCCCATATTTAAACTTAACCGAGGGATGACCCCAAGGTGTCTGTACATCAAGTTACAAGTCAAACGGTCTAGTGGTTCCGGAGCTATACCTGTTACTAATAAACTGTCACTAACAGGCAGACACACCGACCCACATAGTGATTTCATTAGACTCTTCGAAGAAGACTCAGAGGTTAATAAAATCCTGCGGCAGTAAAAATACAACCAGAATCCCAATAAGTTCGAAATTCCACAATCCCAATCGTAAATCTAGCTGCAATGGTCTTTCATTCGTCGAATCAATGATAAGGTCGGATTTACTAGTGATGCTAAATAACCACAAATTAAGTGCAGCGCCCTCTGTTGGGTGAGTGCAACCTCAGCGAGAGAACACACGGTAAAGGAATTACTACTACAGCGGATTTACAATACCTACGTAAGGCACAAGAGTTAGCGAATTATAGTGCCCTATACAGTGTGTATCAGAAACTTAAGTGATTTAAATGTCACATAATACTATATTATGTGACATTTAAATTTGACATTTCACAGCAATATAATACATTCTAGTTAAAACAACAAAAAAAATAAACAACACTAACAATTGACATGGGTAATAGGGAAAAAATTAATCAATTTTTTTTTACCTATTTCTACCATATACAATTTCTTTTTATATGCTTTTAGTAAAAGCTATTGTTTTGACATTACAGACAGACACTTTAGTTTTATTTATTTGTATAGAATGCATTTCGTAAACAGCCGTTATTTTATTTATTTTTATAGATTAGATGATGCTCGCGGCTTCACTTGCGTAAATATAAGCGATGTAAATTTTCTATTCCTCAGATACAGTACTTTTTCTAGATGAAAGATACCCAATGTTTTTTTCTGTACCCCTGACAATGTGTAAACAAAAATGTATGATGATGGTCGAGTAGTTAAGGCGTGCAAGCATAACAAACAAACTCACATTCGCATTATAATATTGCTTAGGACACTAGGATTCTTTTGTACGTGTGTATGTCACTGAACTCTTCATAAACGGCTGGACCAATAACTATTTTGTGTTGCGTTTGGGTAGGTCTCTGGACGGCGTAGATGCATAATAGGAGCCGGTAGGTGGTGCTGCATTCGGTTCCTAAGGCCCAAAAATGTTTATTGAGTTCGCTAGAATATAAACTAGCTATTTCCCGCGGCTTCACTTGCCTAAAAGTAGGGTAGGTTTTGTTAGTAACAGTACTATTTGTAATATTTACGGTACATTTTTGTTACGCTCTATCCTTACCATTACATCGACACCACTATGGACTGTCCCTTTTCGACAATTCTCTATTTTGTATGTAGCGTAGTTATGCGTATATAGGGTGTCTAACTTGATGTGTAGCCGTGTGTACTTATTGAGTTAAATCACTACAAATAAACAAATAAGAATAATTATTTTATGTTTATAATATTAATATAGAATAAAGCTCTCAACAATGGCACAGTTTTCCGCTGCAGTGTATGGTTTTGACTTAGAACTGTCCAAAGTTTAGTATTCAAAGTTCGGCTCAGTTGTAGTTCAATAGGTTTATCTTAACTACCTGTCGATCTGTTTCACTACCTGACCATTAACAAACCAATGTTAGTCTGTATGTCACATACAGCCTTCTAAACTTTTTGATTAATAGGATAGTTAATTATTTTTTAATATCTCGATCTAAAAGTTGCGTACTCAATATATTATTATGTATGAAGTGGCAAAAATGTTCCAATCCTAAACTTAATGTCATAAATTCAAATATGAGTTTGTTTATTTGTTACGATTTTACTCCTTAAATACTTGACCGATCATATATTATTTAGCATTCTCGTTGTCAGAGGTACAGAATAGGACAAATGGTACCTTTCCCTAAATAAAAAGGTACTGTTCTCGAGGGATAGAAATTTATTAACAAAATCTATTTGAACGCGAGCATATAAATAATTAAATTCGAAAAGCTAAGAAAGTTGTATAGTCGCACGCCTATATTCCTCTAGAGCTTGGTAGAATATCATTAAAACATATTTTATGCTCTTTAAATATTTATGTTGTTTAAACATAGTTTATGTTGTTAAAACATAGTTTATATTGTTTAAACATAGTTTATGTTGTTTAAACATAGTTTATGTTCTTTAAATATTTGTTGTTTAAATATTTATGTTGTATAAATATTTAAACAACATAATCAATGTTTTAACGATAGACTGAGCGAGCAAATCTCTGGACGGAAGTCATTCTATTATAATATAGGCTAACGATTTTAAAATACTAGATTTTGCTCTCACTTTGCTTGTGTTACTGTAGATGATGTCAATAAATTGTAAAAACAGTACTTTTTTTATGTCCTTTTCTGTACCCCTTACACCGTGTATGCGAAATTTTATGATGATCGGTCGAGTAGCTTAGGCTTGAAAGCGTAACAAACTAGGAAACATTTGCATTTATAATTTTTATATTTTACACTTAGTTAGGATATAGTGCCTTGGTCACATAGCGGTGGGAATGCAACCAAGGCAAGCCGGACTTGGTCGCATTCGAATCGACAGAGAAATCCATTAACATTTAGCCAAGTGTTATTGGCTGTTTCAGTCAAAATTTTTTCAGTAGTTGCGCATATACGGAACTGTGCTAGATGACAATAGCGAGCATATTGCCGTCTTCCAAACCCTCTATTACGTGCGACCTGAAAACATAGTTGACATGTGGATGGCAGAAGTGTTCGAACCTCTGGCTGCCCTTTCGAGGATATAGGTGTGAAACTAGATATATATACTATGTATGTATTAACGATTAATGCATTCGAATCATTACCAATATCTTTAGACTAGTAGAGCCTCACTGATTTCAGTATGAATGGGCCAGCTCGACCGAGGAAGGACTACCCTCTCACAGAATTAAGAGGAAAGAAGGTGATTGGGCCGCCGGCACTTTCACTCACCGAACGAAACACAACAGTTACTGTTGTGGTGAGTGAGAGTGCCGGAGGCCTAATTACCCTCTTTCCCCCTTCTCGCTCCTTCTCCTTCCTACTTCCTTTTTCTCTTCGTTCTTCCGGTGTTGTAGGCGTCCATAGGCTACGGTGACCACTTACCATCAGGTGGGCCGCGGGCATGCTTGTTTGCCACCTTAGTTGTACAAAAAAAAATCTTAAATGTCTTAAATATTTCGACTTGCTTGAATATTCGAACATCAATTTTTATCGATACACGCGCAGCCCTACACAACACTGGAAATCGATTATCACATAGTATAAACCACGAGATTGATATCGATCAATAGGATAATAGAGCTGTGTTATCCCTTTGTTAAACGATTACAGTGCCGATCATTGATATGATATTAAGTCAGTATATTGCCTGTAATCGCATTACAGGTGATTATTGTGTATTACATAAACGATGGCACTGAATTATGCATTCGCTAAGTGGCTGTTCGGGTTCAAACTAAGGTGATTATTAATGACTGGGATAGATAGATAAATAAAGGCCGATGTGTTGTTTTTTATAAAATCAATTTATGTTATTTTAATAGACATTCTATCGATCCGTAATTTTTAGTTTAGAAGCGTCATTTTATCTACAATTAGTATATGCAAATCGATGCCCGACATTATTATGACTCAAAAAGTGTGTCAGGATCGTAGCAAATGGAAATCCGTAGTCTTTGCCTACCCCTCTGGGAAACAGGCGTGAATCTATGTAAGTTGTATCACTACATCCTTACTAATATTATAAACGCGAAAGTTTGTATGGATGTATGGATGTTTGTTAATCTTTCACGCAAGAACTACTGGACCGATTGCGATGAAACTTGGCATGTAGATAGCTGGAGACCTGGATTCACACATAAGCTACTTTTTATATTACCCGAAATTCACACGGGAACGGGACTAACGCGGGTGAGACCGCGGGGAAAAACTAGTCACTACATATGTATTATAAAACAAAGTCCCCCGCCACGTATATCTGTCTGTCTGTTCGCGATAAACTCAAAAACTACTGAACGGATTTTATGCAGTTTTCACCAATAGACAAAGTGTTTCATGAAGAAGATTTAGGTGTATAATTTTTGTTAAGGTTGTGTTCTACCCGTGTAAATCTGGATGAGTTGCTATAAGGCTATATTTAATTAGATTTGTTTTATGGCAGCTATGTCATAAAACAAATCTAATTACTAAACCAACAGAGTGGCTACACTCTGTTGGTTAAAATTGACCACAAGTAATTGAATAAAATGGAGTGGTTCGATTTACTGTACCCGTTATTTCTTTTTGCAGATGACTGATAAAAATTATTATAAATGGGTAGAGGAATATTTGCCAAATGCAATATGTGATTACAAAACTAAAGGGATTGTTCTAAATAAATGCGCAAGATTGCATAAGATTCCAAAAGCCACTTTATAGCGGCATCACGAAACTTGTACCCAAAATCCTGAAATATGCGATAATTGTACTATGTGAAGAGCTTTAAATACTTTGTAGATTTCTTACTAAGAATTTTATGTTTGATATGTTTCGTTTAATTATCGTTCTGCTTCATGCTCTATTTAAAAGCATTTTCAAGGGGAGATTAACCTGTCTCACCGTGAACATGCCAAAAAAATAAAAAACGCGATCAAACCCATATAAAGTAGTTTAATTTCCATATTATTTCCATAATTAAACTTAAGTCTGCCTAAACTTTGTTGTATGTTTGTGTTAATTATATATTTGTAAGGCCCCCTCCTATCAAAGATGTAACAAACGCGGCAACAATCTTGCTAAAAGGTTGCTTCATATTAGAAGAAATATTAAAAAAATACCAACTGATAGATTGCCTAAAGAAGCTTATGAAGGCTATAGATATGTCGGATTGGCAGCGTTTCATCCCGTCCTTATTAGCCATTTTATAGAATCAAAGCACGTAGGCGTGCAGTGGGAAATGTTGGTTTCAATCAATAGAAAACACGTAGGTAGTCAGATAACGTGTATTTGAATTCAACTAACAACTATTTCACACTAAGAACACTTATCACTATGAAACGCGAAACAGTTCCTACGAGGTGTGCAGTGGTCGACAGTTACACGTAGACTGAGCTCGGTGCGCCCGCCGCCTCGTAGACTCCGTCTAGCGCCGCTAGATGGCGCTGGCGTTCCGCCTTAATGCCTTTCTGTGTCACTAGATGGCGCTAGTATCCCAACTAACAGTATTGCCGTTCCGACAATATTTGATTAATAGATATTTGTAAATCCTTCATTATTATATATCAGTATTAAACATAATCATGATCAACTCAAATAATAGAGCAGTCACCCATTCACAAGCGGATTGCCTCCAAGTTCAGATCGTTCACGCATCAGTAAATCCACTACAATATATTCACAAGTAGAGACATAAGTCAAACTAATTTCCTTCCTCAAATCACTACCCAATTCGTTACGAACGTATTTGTATTAATATCCTGATAAACGATAACCCACGCCGAGTTAATTATAACTAGAACGTTTGGTTTGGCATCGGAATCTTCCCAGAAGGATCGAACTTGTGATACGAGATATTTATGGAACATCGAAAATGGAGGCGGGATATGTGGTAAATAACTGGTAAATTCGCGTCGAAATCTTGACCATATTTACTACATTTATATAATATACAAACATAGTCTTACGCGTGTATACCCGAAGGGGTAGGCAGAGGATCTATTGCGGTTTATCGGACACATTGGCAGACTTCGAGCTGCTACGGGGCATTTCTTGACTTAAAAACTTTACACTAATTTCCACGACACATAATTCTATGCACAACCAATGTATTTGCTAGATACGTGACTATACTCAGGCTCTAGTTCGATTCCAGGTCGTGCCAAGAAAACTTGTTAATGTTTACAATTAAGACATACTCATTAGCGGAGTTAGGAACTTGCTCGTACACACTCGTACCCCAAAAAGCACGTAAAGCCGTTGGTTTTGCGCTTAATGCGCAGGAATGTTGTGCTTTATCATTAATGTTCTACTCTCTGGTTGTGTGGGATTAATCGAATAAAATTTTACATTTTCGGAATAGAGAGTGTACCTGTTTTTGGTATGTTTATACTTGTACAATATAATATCTTCAGTGCAGAAGGTTAGCCTCTAGTCCGAGTTTGGTCTGGAAGATTATAATTATCTATAAATTATCTCAAAGTTTTTATATTTACAACCGTATTAAAAAAAATACCATAATTACAAAAACACAAATATTTATAATACTAAATATTTACAAAAATGGTTTAGGCATCGTAGAATTCTTCAGCATCGCTGTCAACTGGTAACGTGCCCAGAAGACTGGCAGCATTGCCACGTTGAATGGTAATGCCGATTCTTTGGGCCAAGAAAAGACCAGCCTTCAGACGTTTTGCGATCTCCCTGTATAAAATACGAGCGCTCGGACCCCATGAAACTAGGGTTTCCACCCCAAACGGCGCAAAAGTCAAAGATATGTTTTTAAATTTCCAAGCTAAGCATTATAATGTATCTACATACATCAGAACTTTTAATTCCAATTCGATCGTCAGCACGATTGACCACGACGAGCATATCATCATCAAAACAAATTTCTAATATTCGAATACGATTTGAATTTTATCAGTGAAACCCGAATTGATCAACATTTAAATACGGAATCATACAATATTCGAATTTAAAAATTCTTATCCATATATTAAATACGTGAAGCAAAAACTTTGTACCACTTTTTACGAAAATTGCGCGGATGGAGGAGTATGAAATTTGGCACAGTAAATATTTATATGGAGAAGGAGTGGCGAATCCTAATCTTTATATAATTATATAAATCTTCTGTGCGTGTGTTTACAAATTACCTGATACTGACAAACTTGTCACACAACTGTCTCGACCCTCTCTTTTCTACTACTCTGTCTACACTCTATCTCTCTAACTATTACCTAACTAACCGAAAAGCGAGCAGTATTACATCACTAAAGTCGTGAATCGTTCCCACTACTTTACGATCATCGGTAAGTCAGGGATATCTCATTACTAGTCATTACCGCGTCAGTAATAACGGCAGCGCGTAGTAACTCTACGTGTGTTCCGCGCAGATAACGAATGTAAACAGACTATTAATTGCGTGTTGCTGGTTAGAAGAACGGCCAGCTTGTTGGCCAACTTGAAGGGGCTTTTATTTATTGTTACTTGTATAGATAGCATGGGCTCGCTATCTGGATCGTAAAGTGTTGGTCTTTTCTTTAAAAACGACAACCCCCGCTCTTGAAATAATTCGGGTATCGTAGAGGACTTTACAAATATTAAAGAAAATGACACAACGAACACCCAGACTTGGAAACAACTATTCGTGGAGCACACAATTTTATGTGTCGTGTGAGATTCGAACCCACATTCGTGCCAGTACTGATTGTGCAGGTTATTCTGTCAAGAAGTTATCAATAGTAGCACGAAATCTGTTATCGTGCCCAGCAGACGCCAACAAGCTCTTCACCTATTTCATGGAACCTAAAACTATACTTAACGATGTGTGAGTGTCGTATGCCTCGTCATTTCCCCGAATTGGGATATTATACATCATAGTTTCCACCATAGGTGTTGCTTGTATACAGGGGCGTGCACAAAGATTTCTGGTAGGGTATGCACGCCCTACCCAAAACCTCTGCGAGGGCACTACATTTCATTTATAAATGTTTTTGTGTGTATATATGTGTGTTTATTAAATACTACAATATAATATACAGATATGTATATTATATTGTAGTATTTAATAAATAGATTTCGATTATATAGATTTACATAAGCCAGCGGACTAGGGTATGCAGTGCTTATTTGCTTGTATGAAGCGCACGCGCCTGCTTGTATACGATGTTGCGATGAAGTAGCTTGAGTGAGCTATATGCGCAAGCTACTCGCGCAAGCAGTATGATTACGACTTGCGGCGGATCGTTTACGCGATGCCATGCGACATGCATACTATCCTTGTTATGTACAAGAGCCGTTAAAACTATCTTCAGTATTGTAACTGCGTTTTAAGTATTTAATAAATATTTAGGGCATTTATATTTACCCGATAACTATTTTGCTGCATTGGGAATCAAACACGGGATATCATCATATACCGCAAACATAATATTAAATGCAAATATAATCTACAAGACGAAGAAGATAAATTTTATAAGAAGTAGAATTCTATTAATCTAAACTAATATTATAAAGAGGAAAGATTCGGTTGTTTGTAATGGATACATTCTAAAACAACAGAGCCGATTTTAAAAATTATTTCACTATTAGAAAGCTAATTGATACCGTAGTAACATAGGCTATGTAATATCACGCTACGAGGTAAGATACTGGAGTACTCGACAGTAGTGTAAACGTGGGTAAAGGAGAGACAGGTAGACGGTATATAATTAATAAAACATATTTAAGTAATAGTGTTCTTCCCTCGAGGTTTTTAGTTTCAGCAATTTTTCTGGGTGAAAAGTATATTTTTTTCTGTACCTCTGACAACGTGTATGCGAAGTTTGATGATGATCGATTGAGTAGTTAAGGCGTAACAAACAAAACAATAAACTTATATTCGCATTTATAATATGAGTTTTAGGATTATTCAGCAAATATACTAGCCATTTCACACAAAATCGGACGTGATGCTTACACCAAACTTGTTGGCTATTTTCAAAAGCAGTATTACACCTTTATTATAAGGTCCTACACGTATAACGGGAAAATTAATTAGCATAATATATTGCAAACAGCTGCAAAACCTAAGCATAGCGGGAGATATACAGAGTTTATGATATTTGTTCAACAAGTCAATGCCTTAGCAAATCATTATTAAATTAAGTGTTCATGTGTGTCATAAATAAGTAAATATTGCTAATGTCTGAGTTATAAAGAGTCATGACATCTATAATATCAGCCCTGTATTAAAATATCCCACTGCTGGGCACGGGCCTCTTCTCAATGTGAGAAGGGTTAGGCCATAGTCCACCACGCTGGCCAAGTGCAGGTTGGCAGACTTCACATAACAACTCTCAGACATGCAGGGTTCCTTACGATGTTTTCCTTCTCCGTTAAAGCATGCGATAATTAACTATTTAATACGCACATAACTTTGAAAAATCAGAGATGCGTGCCTTGAAATCGAACTTGAGACCTCTGCGTGTCATTCTAACGGGTTTTCACTAGGCCACGTGGAATGAAACATTTGTATATCGTGGAATGAATTGTCGGTGGGTTAACTTGAGGTGTTTAGCTTTCACGATTCGTCAGCTAAGTTTAAGTGTCGTAATTGTATATTGTTAATACATTCTACTATAAAGTAAACTAGGTTTATCAGAACTGTTATCCCTTGGGAACAGGACATTTTTATGCATGAAAGATTTCATGCATAAAAAAGGTCCTTTTTAAAATAAATTATTGTCAAGGGTGCAGAAAAGGACATAAAGTATCTAGTTTATGCCCTTTTCTGCACCTTTGACAATGTTTATGCGAAATTTCATGATGGACAGTCGAGTAGTTAAGGCGTGAAAGCGTAACAAACAAACAAACTCACATTCGCATAACATACATTTGACATAATATTAGTTAGGATTAGGATTTTCACTTTGATCTCTGGATGCATTCTACTACTAGTTGACGCATAGATAGTAATACCAATGGGTACCTATAGCTATTTTAAAACGTATGATCATCATCTTAGCCGAAAGACGTCCAATTCTGGAAATAGGACTCCCCCAAGGTATTCCACACAGATTGGTCTTGGGCTGCATCCAACCGCTGCACGCGATTCTTATCAGGTCATCAGAAACGTATATAAATATAATTTTTAAAGCTGTACAATGGGTTTTGGACTTTGGAATTAAACTTGCGTTCACGAGGTTGTGGGTTTGAATCTCACTCATTATACTACCGATGTGAACCCATTCATGAACACAAGTATATAAGCTTAGTTTATTTAACTAAGTATATGTAAGTAACTAGCTTTTGCCCGCGGCTTCACTCGCGTAAAAGTTGGTTAGGTTATGTTAGCAAAAGTACTTTTTTAACAAGCTTTTATTAGCTATATACGTATGTTAGTATGGATGTAACGGACACTTTGAACGTGATTTTGACCCCCTTCAAAACGTCGGATTAACTCGAAATTTGGCATACTTATCAAGGACCGATGGCAAAACAATAATAAAAATATAAAAAAATATATTAGGAAATTAAAAATAAATAATGCCCCACGCTTTTTTACATAAAAATTATATTATTTTCTACTTTTTAGTTTGCATTTTTAATAAAGCGAGTTTTTTGTCTTTTTAAACTATTATTTAAATAAAATATAGCCTATATTACGCGGTGATAATAAAAAAAAAGCTTTCTAATGGGGAAAGAATAAGTAAAATCAGTTCAGTACTTTCGATATTATGTTAAATCGAAGTAGGCGATACTTGGCAGAAGTCCATTGTAATAAAATTATTGAGATGAGAGGAACCCGCCATGCACCCTCGGATTGCTCATCCCAACTATTGCAATAGAGAAAGGACAATACCGAACTTCTCTGGATAGGGACAGCCACGATGTGGGATGCGGGCGCACTTGCAGTATTTCGCTTCGAGTACAAAATATGCGTCGATACGTGTTTGCCTCGCGATGAGGCGTCCTTAGAAAAAAAAAACAGATCTTTCCTATCTTATCTTATCTTGATCCGGGGGCCAGTCATTGTAGACCGGCGACACTTCGACCCAGTGGGATCTTTTGTGTCAGCCCCGAGGTTTATCCCTGAGCTATCTCCTTATGAATGTACTGCGTCAGTCGCAGCGTACACTTCAGAGGGAGAAGCCTGAAGTCTTCAGGGTTCGGATATGCCAATCCCATCAGACCCATCCTTAGTCCGGCCAACGCGTCACAATCACACAGTAGGTGTGGTATGGACTCGTCCTGTTCACCATAGGCTCTGCAGATCGAATTGTTTCCTCTTTATAATATTATTATAGATTTGTGACGCAAATTTAATATTTAAACAATAGGACTACCTTTTTAGGTATTGCTAACAAGATTGGCAATTACTCAAATGGGCTTGTAATTAAAACATTTTTTTATTTACTTTCGCAATAAACGTAAGTAATGAAGTTTTATTGGCGTAACTAGGAAAAGCTGTTATTGTACCAATTAGAGCTGATGATATTTAATTTGTTAAGTGGATACTCGTTTTTTTACTACTTATTACTTATAATCTGCTATGGTCTCGTGGCATGCTACATATAAAGAAGCGCTCGGTCTTGCAGTCTAGGTTTTGACTTTTGATACCCTGTGGGAGAAAGTATTATATACGGTTTTTAGCAGCACGTAGACGTAATTAAAAACTTAATTTGCTGACATTGACCTGCATGTATGTTCTTGAAGTATCAGTGTTTGTAAGAAAGTATAAAGTGGAAGATGTGCAACATTTGCTGATGGAGTGTGTCAGGAACGAGGTGGAAAGGGAGTCGGTTCTGAAAACACATGGCCTGGAGCGGAATAACGTAGGACTTATTCAGAGTGTGCTAAGTGAGCCTGCATCAGAGTTAGCACAGGCATTCTATCGATTGGTACCGCAGATCCAGCACCGACTCCCTCTATAAAAATAAGTTTCGGTATTAGTTATATTACTAGGGTAAGCGAATTACTGTTTCTGGTACAATGGGTTTGATATGCTTCATATGAAGAAAAAATCTTTAATAAAATAATAAATTAAAAAGAAAGACAGTATAAAGATTTTTCAAATTCAAGGGGGATTATGTTACTAAATCCACCAAACCAAACCAAGAGATCGTACTAAAAATAATGTTTATCATGTGTGCATATCAGTGTTTAATAAATTGCATAGGAGTCTAAGAGAAATTCCATTCAAATATTTTAAACTTAAGTTAAGAATATGGTTAGTGGATAAGTGGTTTTATACAATAGAAGAGTTCATACAACATAAAACTAATGAATCTGATTATTTGTAAATTTATTGATATATTGTAATATAATAATGATACATATGCTAAATAATAATATACCTTGCCATTTTGTTAGTAACATTTTAATTGTTTTACATAATTATTAATATAAGCATGCCTAATGCAGGCAGAATATAGCCTGAACTATTCACCATTGTTAAACCTGGTACCACCTATATTCTGATCACATAAATGTTTCTTTCTTTCTTTCTGGAATCTTATTCGGTTGTAAGGCTCTTACTGATTTGCAAATATGGATATCGAACCCAATACAATATACTATAATATACGATATCTTTATAACATCATTCTTAATCTCTTATTCTCTGTCATATCATATCTTAGTCTCTGCCTACGCCTCTGGAAAACAGGTCTAGTCTATAAATTATTGAGGAAATTGTTTTTTTCCAGATTTAATTTATTGTCTACCTCGTTTTTCTAGTGACTAGTGTATCATAGTGGGTAAAGATCATAGGATCCAAGGATCGAATCCCGTGTCACGGTATCAAATTACTGGAGTCTTCTCTCAAAAATTTTCAGTACTTGACCGAAGTTAGCTAGTTGGTAGTAATCCATTCCCATGGTTCAGCTTGTAAGTGTCTGTCTCTATCACCTGCCGTTACAGATTAAAGAATACCAAAATTTTAATTTTCTTAGTAGTAAAATACACACTCTCTGACTGTCCACCTCAACAACTGCAATAGAAAAAGGTTGACAATAGCGAATTCTTCTGGTAAGTCATAGTCGCATCATGAGTACCGGGCGTTCTCCAACTTGCAGTACTCCGCTTCGAACATAAAATATGTATTTAAAATAAACATTTTTCGCCTTAGTGCGAGGAACTTCAAGAGAGTTAGGCAACGAACGAGTCTTTCAAAAATAAATTACTTTATACGGATTTTAATGTATTGTTAATTTTCAGAACACTATTATTACAAATAAATTATTTTTTAATATAATTATAATTAAAATGTAATTATTAGAAAAAAATAGAAATAAAGAGAATAATAATAATATATTCTACCACATATACACAACACCATCTAGCCCAAACTAAGCAGAGCTTGTACTATGGGTACTAGACAATGGATAAACATATATATATACCTTTTTCTTTTGTAAATACATACATATTATACATAGAAACACCCAGTCCAAGACAAACATCCATGTTCATGCACACAAAATGTTTGACTTGTGCGGGAATCGAACCCGAAATTATATAATATTATACTGTTTATTTGTTACAATTACTTAAATTATTTGTTACAACATATATACAACTATTTATATTTACAAACGTATTAAAAAAGATGACATAAATTTCAGCGTCGCTGTCAACTGGTAACGTGCCTAGAAGACTGGCAGCATTGCCACGTTGAATGGCAATGCTGATTCTTTGGGCCAAGAAAATACCAGCCTTCTGATCACGCGAAACGTCGATCAGGCGTTTTGCGATCTCCCTGTACAAAATATGAGCGCTCGGACCCCATGAACCTAGGGTTTCCACCCCAAACGGCGCAAAAATGTAATTTCCGAGTAAATTACTATATTTGCGCCGTTTGAGGGTTTCCGCGGTTGCAGCAGTAGCGCCGGCACATCCCGCAGTGCTTGGAAGATGTGATCTGATGTGTCCCACACTTCCCCATCTTCCAAGGCAACAATGACATTCCGTCATACTCTCCCCGTGAACATGGCTGCTGAAAAGCAACTGAAACGTCGGGCAAAGTGAAACTTAAATCTAAATAATTTTAAAATTTAAATAGAAGTAAACAGTAACTAGTTGTTACTAAACTACTATTATTAAATACTGTTGTATTTAATAATAATAGTTTAGAGTTTTAAAATTGCGTAATAATAATGTTCTAAAAAAATAACGCGACAAAGGCCGTATAAAGTAGTTTAATTTCAATGTATAACATTCACGTAAACGTAAAACACTAGAATGAGCCTCTTATTAATATGACCGGCCCCCGCTTCGCACGGGTAGTACAAAACCTTAACAAACCTTAATAAATAATATACCTAAACTTTTCTCATGAATTACTCTATCCATTGGTGAAAACCGCATGAAAATCCGTTCAGTAGTTTTTTGGTGTATCGCGGACAGACGCAGCTTTTGATAATATGTAGTGATATAAATCATTTATCTTAGTTGCTAGGTCGCTGATTAGATTGAATACGTGTTTGCGCACTCTCTTGTACACTAAATTATTTTCGTATAAAAGGCTAGCTTCGTAGGTCCCCATGACCGAAACTTGATTTAAAGGACGTTATTAAGAAGCAGAAATTAGCATATTAATGTATAAACATTCTTTTACATTCTGTGTTTTGAATAAATTAATTAAAATGCAAGTGTTTTATTATTCATTATATCGAGTCTTTTCTATTTATTATAGTCTCATATAATATCTACCTAGTAAAGTGGTATTGAAGAATTGTGTATCGTATTAATAATAACATGCATATGAAAGATTACATGTTTGTTAATCTATTACGCACTAACTGCTGAATCGATTTCGATACAGTGACTATATATTCTATTATGCACGAACTTGATTTCGATGAAGTTGTTATGACAACAGCCGACTGATACGCTTTATGTAATAAAGTATGCTGTTATTAGGCAGATCGCTATACTTATAACTAGTAATAATAATAATAAGAGGTCAGAGAGAAGCCGCTGGAGCTATATGCTTGGGAGTGAAAGTGTCATTTTCAAGGGCATAACTACTGGGAAACCCGCTCCGGGTCTCCGTTATCACGAGAGCCTTGATGGTGAAACCGGCGCCGCACCGCTTATCACCCCTAGCCACTCGCACCGGTGTTGCCCTCTGCTGGTGGCTTGTATGCCTATGGTGGCTATTCAGGGGACCCATCTAGTGAGTTGGCGAGTCACCGTCTGCCCATTGCATTGATGCTCAGGGCAGACGCCGTTTTTCATCCATGGTTAACAATATACCGGTCCACCAAACACCCATACATATAGCCCATATATTAGAATCCATACGTAGCAATAGCCCTACGCCTGCTGCGGCTAGTGCCGCTGTAGGTATTCCATCCCATCTTTATTTAAAACTTTCGAAGGGCCTCTTCACGTTGGACCCATGTCTCTGTGTAAACCTCCTGAAGGGCCAGGTATTTTCTAATAATATTCTACCACATACACACAACACCATCTAGCCCAAAATAAACCAGACCTTGTACTATGGGTACTAGACAATGGATACACATACATGTATCCTTTTTTTTGTAAATACATTCATATTATACATAGAAACACCCAAACCAAGACAAACATGTTCATGTACACAAATGTTTGACTTGTGCGGGAATCAAACCCACGACCATAATAATAATATCAGCCCTGTATTAAACTGTCGCACTGCTGGGCCCGGGCCTCTTCTCAATGTGAGAAGGGTTAGGCCATAATCCACCACGCTGGCCCAGTGCGGGTTGGCAGACTTCACATATCTTCGAAAACATTATGGAGAACTATTAACTAGTATAATACATAAATTCATAGCTGCAAGCCTTAATCTCTAAAGGTTTATGGCAGAAGTGTAATAAACACTGACTTCACCAGGTATGGTTTTGGACCTAACGTAACAGAAAGCCTATTGCTACTGACCAAGAACAGTTCCAGGCTATATACTGCTACTGAAAATTGTCATCAAAATATCCATTACTTACCAACAGACTGCAATGCAGAGGGTCTCGGGTTCGAACCCGTGTCGTGCACCTCTGACTTTCGGAAGTTATATGACTTTTCGAAATTATGTGCGTATTGATTGACAATTATCGCCTGTTCCGTGCCTCGGAGGGCACGTTAAGCCATCGGTCCCGGCTGCCATGAACATCTACGGCAGTCGTTTCTGGAAAGTCCCCTATAATATCCTGACACTGGTCTAGCCTTAGGGTATCGTTAGCTTTCGGGTTGCGGAGGTCAGGTGGCAGCCGCTCCGTGTAAAAACTGATATCCAGTCAAATCTGGTTAGATCAGAAAAGCCGATCCCAAATGACTTGGGAATAATAAGGCTAGGGAGGAGACTTATAAAATTTGAACGAGAACAAGTCTGCACAAAATAATATTTATTTCAATATTTTACTTATTATGGCAATATTTACTGAGACCTTGTGTCTGTCCGCATGTGTATGTCTATACCATAGCATGCACGTGAATTAAACTTACGACTCAAATAATTTATTTTTCAGGTCAATATCTATGGCATGCTTTAGCAAAATCAATATATCATTTGATATACGTTGAACTCTATTCAGTATGAGAACCTCAAACAAAATCAAGTTTATCATAACTGGTTGCTGTTTTTCATAGGTCAGTACCTATTAATAAAGTTTGGAGGAGAATTATTCTTCTACATTTATTAGACAAAACTCAATAGAGGTGATAATAATTATGAACAAGCTACTAGAGGAAATAAACCTAAACATACCACTTTTCACCCGAACAAAGTCGCGGGCAAAGCTAGTAGTTATTATACAGATTGTCCGGTAATTAATAGATAACCTTGAAATGTCTTATAGTAGGCCGTCCAGGAAAAAATAAAATAAAATAAAATATTAAAAAAGGGCATTAGCTAGTCATACTTTTGACTGTCTATCGATTAGCATAATTAGTGTTTAAATAATAAAAACAATTAAAAACCGATGGAATTTATTCATTTATGGTCGTAGTGTACAAGAAAGTTAAATATGGTAATTAAAAAAAAAACATATCTCAGGTAGTAGTTAGGATCTATCCTAACTACTACCCGAAGTCTACTATTACCATTCAGAAAAATATGAAAATAGTTCAATTTTATTTTTCATATTTTTCTGAACGGTTCTACTATAAGACATTTCAAGGTTATCCACTAATTACCGAACATTCTGTATAATTAATAATATAGGCGCGAACGGTGATCACTATGAAACAAATATTACTCTGTCATTCCTGTCTATATGTACGTGTGTAAAATATCGCATGCTGTGGAATATGATTATGATAGATATACTTATTCATAGACTTAGGATATTTTCGCTACTATATTTATGCACATAATCATATACCGTATTTGTTGTTTACTGAATGACGTAAATATTTTCAAGGTTTTAAGATACTACTACATAACAAAATATTTTATATTGACACAGGTTTAGGTATATGGTAGGTATTATTAAATAAAAGAAACATATTTTGATGTGTGTTTTTATTAATTTGCATTATAAAATAAAAAAAATATATTAAATCAATTCGTAGCTCAGTTTCTTCTAGGTTGCAGCTTTCATGTAGTAAATAAATGTAGAAGGTCCCACGTGCGTAGACGTCGAGGTAATGCCAGACTTCTTCTTAACTGCTCCTTCTTCTTCTTAGCTTATCGTGTATGTAGACAAGGAGCATAGTATATTTTGCTAAGTTTGGTTTTAGGTCCCATACTCCCCTTCTGAGAGTTTCTTGACAGAAAACCTGATAACTCTTTGCTTCAGCAGTTGCATGCCCTACTGTTGATATCGAGGCAGTTTTTCCTACAGTAAAATATATATGTTTGTCATTTTGTTACTGTCATATGTCACCAGTCCCTTGTATTTTGAGTTAGGGTCTCCATTCGATGACAACCCAGGTAGATAGGTAGCCAGGTATTCTCAACCAAGTATGGTACTGCAGGCAATTTTTTCTGTGAGTGTTTGACAACGTGCATGAGTGCGTACAAATATATTGTGTTTGCTATTATTTTATCGATCCTTTGTTAGTAGTAGATTGGTAGCTGGTTCAGGATCAACATCACTGTATAGTTCACTGTGATTATGATATACCGTTTGAAGTAAATTTGTATGTTTATATTTAAATGGAAATATTATTAAAATAATATACGTTGATTAGTATCTTTCTTATAACCTACATAACTGTAGTCAGTTATGTAGGTTATAAGAATGGATTTTGATCGTAATATTGACTATAAGTGTAATAAATGATAAATAAACTACACCAGAAGTATAAAACACCTATCGTTCATTTTAAATATTACGAAAAATATGGTCGCTATACGCTGAATCGTCATTGCAAATATAATGTCGCCCTGTTTATCTAAGACAGATAAGAAACAATATGTGGTCTGATATAGACAATGCTTATCTATATATGAATTAAATAGAACATAATATCGTGTGCATGGGCGTATATATTACTATATCTCAATGGTCGAGTGTATATGAACTTTAAACATAAACTCATGCCTGTATTCTGAAGTGGTAGGCAGAGAAGTAAATAAAATAATAGTGTCTGCGATTTATGGCAATCTGTATCGCGGAAGGAGATACAAAATGGAAAATAATATAACCAAATCTATATATATAAGATAAGTGCTCGTGTCTAACTTGTAGCACGAAATAATGGAGGAAAGAGGTAAGCACAGGTGTAATTCTCACAGGATTTTAGATCTTAAGTTGAAGTTCTAAAGAGTGTTCATGGGTAAATATTGTATACAAGTGCTGCCAAGACCTCTGCTTACAAGTGAATATGTAAGTGTGAATTTGTGAATAGGATATGAATATAAACATACGTTATCTCTTCAAACAGACCTTGGCCTTGTCGGCGCTCTCTCCACAACAATCCTTTGCACTAACACTGTGTCTCCTGTTGCATTTTGATCCTTATTCTTTTCACAGCACGATCCATTTTCCTTTCTTCCAGCTTCGTTTTCGTTCGACACTTGGTTATTCTTATTTTTTGAACAGCAAAGCCCACTTCTGCACTGTTCGCAGTCTCTCGATGGTGCGCCCGGTCTGTCATAGGGTCCAGGTCTTCGATGTCCAAATCTTGCTCCAAAATGGTGATGGGGTCCAAAGCCAGACCAGTCAAAGTCCCTTGGGCAGGACCTAGGGCCAAAGCGATGGTGTTCAGGGCCAAAGCCATGATGATCATGATGTCCTTGTCCCGGTGGTCCACGTCTAGGACTGTGGTCTCGAGGTCTACGGTGACATTCGTAGTCGTGGTCGGGTGGCCCACGTCTACCACATTCTGGTGAACGATGACGGTTATCAGGGCTTCCATGACGACCACATCCACTGGGTCCATAGTGGTGAGAGGGGCCATGGTGATCCCCAGGAGGTCCGTAAAACCCACATCGTGAAGGTCCGTGATGGCCTGGAGGACCGTGATGGTGTCTAGGGGACCCGTGGTGGCCAAATCTGGGAAGAACAAAATTATCTTCAGGCAGCCCACGACGCTCGCATCCTGGCGAACGGTAACGGTTTTCAGGGCTACCATGTCGACCACATCTTGGAGGTCCATGATGTTCAGGACGACCGCAATGGTCTCTAGAAGGCCCGTGGTGGCCAAATCTGGGTGGCCCTCGACGTCCGCATCCTGGCGGTCCATGATGATCATAGTCTGGTCCATGCCGTTTCTCGTGTCCATGGTGACCGTCTTCATGAGACGGTGGAGGAAGAGGCCCATGATGTTCCGCTTCATGATGAGGAGGACCGCGTCGCTCTGGACTGTGATTGAATCCAGCTTCATGAGGCCTGCAGCCAGGCCTATCAAAAGACCAGCCTCGCATACCGAAAGGAGGACCTCTGCTGCAAGGTCCAAAGCCGCGGTCCCAAGATCCAAAAGGCGGCGACATTTCGAAAAACTCGTATTCAAAATGGCCTCTCATATTGATATCTTGGTAAGAATCAATAGATGTGCTCTGTACGAAAGCTAATGCTCAACTGTTGATTATGGGCGCGAAGCACGAGTATATAATAGAGTCGTAGTGACTCATTGTTGCGAAATCGATTGTACTAGGGGTGGGCCTAACTGGAAATTCTTGTTGTTCTCGATAATATTTTATGACTCATCGTTTGTTTTGTTTTAGTTATCTAAATTATGCGAAAATAACCGATAGTAGAGCATTAAAATTTCCTTGAATTTTTATGTTTTGATACCGTTACAAATATTATTACTAAGAATAACTTTTATTTATGCTAAATATGTATTTTAGAAGCAAATTGTGAATTTTAGTTTGAGCACATTATTGTAATACATAGCACCTGTCATAAAAACATAAAGACGACCTGTTTTAGGCTAATATGCAAATTGTGAATATTTGTTTGTGCATACTAGTGTATTCTTTATTTTTCTCCCTAGCCTTTATTATTCCTAAGTCACTTGGGGTCGGTTTTTCTAGTCTAACCGGATTTGACTGGATATCAGTTTTTACACGGAGCGGCTGCCACCTGACCTCCGCAACCCGAAGGCTAACGATACCCTAAGGCTAGACTAGTGTCAGGATATTATAGTCAAAGTCAAAAAGCATTTATTCATTTAGGTCACAAAGTAACACTTATGAACGTCAAAGAGGTAAGTGAGTTTATTAATTTTACTGAATTTACATTTATGTTAATTGCAAGGTTCAGGCAAAAAGTTGAACCTATGAGAAGATACCTGCAAGAAACTCAAAGCCACTCTTTTAAATCGCCATCAACTTATAATTTCAGTATTTTACAACTCATTTATGTACCAGGTGTTGCAGTCATTATGCCATATGTCACTGTCCATATAAAACTAAATTCTAAAATAAAGAAAAGTTGGTAATATTATGTAAAAAGCATTTGAGATTTGAATTGATATTTATCAGTAGGTAGCCATTTGTAATAGACAGTAGTATGGCATGAGGACGCATACACTTACACTTTGTGACATGAAAAGGTAGTTCGTGACTAAATGTAGTTAAAACAAAATTTACGTTCATACTTATAAAGTTTGTTTAAAAGAAAAGAAAGATACTTTAACACCACCAAATAAACACGAAGTACCTTCACATAACTAAATTGACTTATATAATACATACATTGTTCGAATCCTGTATGAAACAAACAACTAGTTCCATGAGTTTTTATTATTTAAATAATCATTGATTGAATAATAGCCCTTACGGATAAGCTGACTTTTAACAGCACTTTAAAATTTGACTAAAGGTAAATTTATAGTATCAATCGGTAGTTTATTAAAAAAGCGTATACTGAGTCCCGCAAATGAATTGTAAACTTTATTTAAACGATGATACGGAATTACTGACTTATGCTTATTTCTAGTGTGGTGTAGAGCACTGACTTTTCGATAACGACTGCCATAGATGTTCATGGCAGCCGGGAATGATGGCTTAACGTGCTCTCCGAGACACGGAGCAGGCGATATTTGTTAATCAATACGCACATAATTTCGAAAAGTCATATAACTTCCGAAAGTCGGAGGTGCGCGACGTGGGTTCGAACCTGAGACCTTCTGCATTGCAGTCTGTTGGTCTCCCCACTGAGCTATCACTGCAATTTTGTAGAGATAGGTATAAATAAATTTTAATATTTTTATGTCACTTAATTAGGGGCATGAATTATTATCGTCAACCGGCACGTTGTCCCTGCTGCTACAAAAATACTTATCCTCAAGGATAATACATAAATATATAAACTCAAACCTCAGCCACGAGATCAAAGTATAACTCAATACTAATTTATTTATTTATTTGAGAATGCCAACATTTGTATACAACGTTACATATATTGTAGATACATAAGTAAAATATTATAAATGTAACAAATAAATGAACAAATAACATGCAAATAATGAACACAAACTAATTGTAGGTATTAACTTAATAAACTAAAACTAAACTAAATCCTAAGCCAGTAAATGTTTTCATACTTTCGACAACCCTAATTCTAAACGGTGAACGGAAGAGGTCTATTTTTGAGAGTAATCCTAAAGTACTTACTTTGTAATTGTAATGCCTTATTTTATATGACGTCACTGCCGCCATTTCAAGTCAGTTTTTATACAATCACTAGTTTTTACCGGCGGCGGCCTCACTCGCTCGAGAGCAGTACTTTTTCTCGATTAAATTTAACCCTTGTATTTTTCTGTACCCCTGTATTTCATGATGATCGAGTTCAAGCGGGAAAGCGTAACAATCGAAGAAACTTACATACACTTTTGTGATATTAGTTAGGATTACACACTTATTTATTTTTGATTATGTCGTAAAATGATTGTATTCTTATTATAGTTCTTTAATATTGTGACTTTGTAGATTTTATACTACGTCACGTACGTCACCAATGTCTATAACTCTTGAATAGCAGCAAGGATCTCTCGTATATAGCACAATATCTATGTATAGTGTCTATTCCCACACACATGCTGAAAGAGTAGGGTCTAAATACAAAACTGTATTTAGACCCTACAGTTTTAAGTCCTGCTCTAGCTCCAGATCCTTAACATTACTATGTTCTTGATCCAATCTTATCTTTCTATTCGTATTCCTAACGCAAGCATTTAGCTTAATTAGGAAGGTCTCCAGCTCAACTAAATTTTTGTATTAGGAGTCGGTTCAGGTCGGAAGTGCAACAAAAAAGAGTAATAAGAAATCCACGACCAAGATCGCAAGACCAATGCCTTATATTATAATGATTATATTTTTTTTATTGACCAAATCTGGCAAACAAGCATACGGCCCACCTGATGGTATGTGGTCACCGTAACCTATAGACACCTGCAACACCTGAGGTATAACTTGCGCGTTGCCAACCTTTTAGGAAAGGGAGTGGGATGGAGAAGGAGCGGGAAGGAGGAAACAGGGAGATTGGGCCTCCGGCACTCTCACTCACCAAACGAAACACAACAATAGGAATATTACTATTTCTCGTCGATATTCTATGAGAGGGTAGTCCTTCCCCGGTCGAGCCAACCGGCCAAAATTCATGCCGAATTCAACCAAATCACATATAAAAGAAATTTTGTACCTGAAAAATACTACGCATTTTTCACTCGAATATGATCATCTGAACCACAACACGAATCATAAAGTCATTGTCTCGTTAATAGCATGACATGACCTTGTCCGTTTGTTGAACTTTGCACCTAAATATAGCTTCTGTCGAAAGAGCCGCGTACGTCTATCACGGCATCATTCTATCGAAATACCTAATTTTACGCCTATATGTCCGAAGAGGCTGGCAGAGGTATGTAATGATAGTCGGTAGTTCTGTGGAAAATATTTATTGAAACCACCCACGTTTCGCCAGCTACGTGATTTTGGCCCTACGTAATAGGTGAGTATATTGCCGTCTAGCACATAGTGGTTGATCTCTCTTTCTGATTGTCGTCCTATCGGAGTATTAGAGATAGAGAGTGCATTTGTACTTGCGTATACACTAATGCACCATAATATCGCCTGCGTAGATGTCTAGCGTAATGATATTAATGAGAAATATTTTGACGCTTTTTAATCGATGCAGTGTATTATGATAACAGCCGAAAGATACACCTATGCCGAGTAAGTACTGTAATATATAGACAGGCTAGAGGAAGGCTTTTTACACTCACATTTTAACTGTCACCATTTTAGGTTCCATGTGAAAAAAGGTTGTTTTATTATCCGGTCATTGTACCGGGCACAGTGGCAGACTCCATTTTGTTACCGATAATAGCTTGACAGAAAATCTCAATTAGTCATTGGTTGACCTGGGAATCAATCCCAAGTTGACATGCACTGCATTTGCGGACACTACCGGTGGGACATCAAAGGACGAGGTTACAAATGATTTATAAACAACTTTGTAATTGGTGTGTGTGTAATTTGCAGCGTGTTGCGGAATATGTGTTACTGCAAATATCTTTAAGATTTCTACGGAATTTCTTCATTATTCTTAACCTGTCAAGTCTTGGAATGCCAACCATAATTAAAAATCTATTTTGCCTGGATGCCGGTGTACCGCTGCGACTCAATAGGTTAAGAATTTATGATATATTTTTATAACGATATATGTTAGGTTATAAGAGAAGGTATTCATTATAAAATAAAAGAAACATATTTTGGCGTGCGTTTTATTTGCATTATAAAATAAAATAACATTCAATAAATTCGTTGTTCAGCCTCTTCTAGGATTCGGTTTTCATGTACTTAGAAAATAAATAGAAGTTTACAGCTGCGTGGACGTCGATGTGATTCCGGTATTTTTCTTGTCTTCTTCTTCTTAGCTTTTTATTGGATGCAACCATACAAGAAACTATATTGTTGCGGTCGGAGGCAATCATCAAGTCCGTATCTATGCAGGGGCAAGCAGGATACGATATAAAATAGGACATCGTTATATTGTTTCTCTCTCGTGTTTTCAGTCTCAGGTCTTCTGAGTTAGGATCTGCATTCGACGTCTTGTAAAGTCAGGTAGACAGTGGTCTTTAACCAAGTATGGTACTGCAGTCAAATTCTTTTGTGCATGTTTGACAACGTGCATAAATGCGTACAAATATGTCGTGATTGCTATTCTTTTGTTGGTCCTTTGTTAATAGTGGAGTGGGTAGTTGGTTCATGATCCACATCACTGTATAGTTCACTGTGATGATAATATACCGTTTGAATTAAATTTGTATGTATTATATTCAAATGGAGATATTACTTGAATTATTTAGGTCTTTAACAATAGTTTGCTGAGTTAAAGACTATACTTCGATCGTAATTTTGATTATAAATATAGTAAAGGATAAATATACTAGACCAGATACATAAAATACTTATAGCTCCTTTCAAATATTATAAATATTAGGTCAATATTTTTAAAATTGTTAATATCATGTTTTACGCTGGGCTGTTTATCTTTGACAGATAAGAAACATTATGTGGTCTGATATACATAGATAATGCTTATTTATATCTGACGGAAAGGTGTTACAGAATGGAAAACTGAATCAAATCGATAAATATAAGATATGTGATAAGGTCTTATCTATATCACGAAATAAGGAAGGGAAGAGGTAAGTAGTGGTATCAATCATAAACGTTTTTTAGGTATCAATATGGAGACCTAAAAAGCGTTGTCAGCAAATATTATCTTTTGGTTTTGCCAAGACCACTGTCTACCTCTTCAACTGAATATATAAATGGATTATGAATATAAACATACGTCAATCAAATTGACCGTGGCCTTGTTGGCGCTCTCTCCACAACAATCCTTTGCACTAACACTGTGTCTCCTGTTGCATTTTGATCCTTATTCTTTTCACAGCACGATCTATTTTCCTTTCTTCCAGCTTCGTTTTCATTCGACATTTGATTATTCCTATTTCTTGAACAGCAAGGTCCACTTCTACACTGTTCGCAGTCTCTCGATGGTGAGCCCGGTCTGTTATAAGGTTCGGGTCTTCGATGTCCAAATCTTGCTCCAAAATGGCGATGGGGTCCAAAGCCAGACCAGTCAAAGTCCCTTGGGCAGGACCTAGGGCCAAAGCGATGGTGGTCAGGGCCAAAGCCATGATGATCATGATGTCCTTGTCCCGGTGGTCCACTTCTAGGACTGTGGTCTCGAGGTCTACGGTGACATTCGTAGTCGTGGTCGGGTGGCCCACGTCTACCACATTCTGGTGAACGATGACGGTTATCAGGGCTTCCATGACGACCACATCCACTGGGTCCATAGTGGTGAGAGGGGCCATGGTGATCCCCAGTAGATCCGCGACACCCACATCGTATAGGTTCGTGATGGCCTGGAGGACCGTGATGGTCTCTAGGGGACTCGTGGTGGCCAAATCTGAGAGGACCAAAATTATCTTCAAGCGGCCCGCGATGCTCGCATCCTGGCGAACGGTGACGGTTTCCAGGGCTTCTATGTCGACCACATCTTGGATGTCCATGATGTCCTGGACGACCGTAATGGTCTGTAGAAGGCCCGTGGTAGCCAAATGTGTGTGGGCCAAAATTATATTCGGGTGGCCATCGACGTCCGCATCTTGGCAGTTCATGATGATCATGGTCTGGTCCATGCCTTTTCTCGTCTCCATGGTGACCGCCTTCATGAGGCGGTGGGGGAGGAGGCCCATGTTGTTCCGCTTCATGATGAGGAGAACCGCGCCGCTCTGGACTGTGATTGAATCCAGGTCCATGAGTCCTGCAGTCATGCCTATCAAAAGACCAGCCTAGCATACCGAAAGGAAGACCTCTGCTGCAAGGTTCAAAACCGCGGTCCCAAGGCCCAAAATGCGGTGGCATATTGAAAAACTCGTATTCAAAATGGCCTCTCATATTGATATCTTGGTAAGAATCAATAGATGTACTCTGTATGAAAGCTAATGCTCAACTGTTGATTGTGGGCGTGCGGCAATGAGTATATAATAGAGTCGTAGTGATTCAATATTGTGAAATCGATTGTTCTAGGGGTGGGCCTAATTGGAAATTCTTGTTGTTCTCGATAACATTTTATGACTCACCATTTATTTTGTTTTGGTTGTCTTAATGACGCGATACTAAGCGCTAGTAGGTCATTAAAATTTCTTTAAATTCTTATGTTATGATATCATTATAAATAATTAATATAAACCTTAGAAGCAAATATAGCGACTATATTTTTTAGTTGGATTACGTTATCATAATACAATATTATAAAGACGACCTGCTTAAAACTAATATGCAAATTATGAATGTCTGTTTTTCTTACTTAGATCCTCTAAATAAGAAAAAAATATTAGAATAGAAACATATTATAGTAATGCCTGTAAATATTTATTTTCTTTTATAACAAGACAATTACTGCGCTATGAATGCTTTCTGTGTAATGTACAACTTGACAATAATTCAAGGAACAGTCAGATTCTGAACTACTATTAGTGGATCTCACGGATATAAACGTGTTTGGGATAGTGACCCCACCACTGAGCTGCGGGGCGACCACTTATCCATTACGCCATCCTCACACACAAATACCAGAGTATTACGTAATTGGGGTATGATTATTATCGATAACCGACATATTGCACTACAGTAGATTTTATTTTATTTTATTTTTCTATTTTTTAGAGACATTTTGCCCTTGGGCATGTCAGTCTCCTTAAGATAGAATGGCTTATATGTCAAGAATTTTAATAAGCATTCTCGCCATTTCTGATATCAGCTCTGCAAGAATGCTAAGACATACATATGTCTTCCCGACATCATACTTGTTTATTTTGGAGTATTCAGTGAATCTCTTTCTAAGATCCTCGTTCCGGGCACAATCCATCAACAGATATTGCACATCTTTAATGACACCTCATATATCACAGTTTGCTGAGCCAGCTTTACCCATCAGATATGCAAACTTCTTTGATGGAGGGTGCCCGAAACAAAGCCTATGTTAGATCATATACATACAAACCTTTGCCAAGAGATTCAAGACAGTTGAACTCAATAATAATAACAGTTTTCATACTTTCGACAACCCTAATTCTAAACGGTCATTCACTGACGCTAATACGTAAATAAATATTAACCGGAAGAGCACTATTTTTGTGGGTAAACCTAGAGTACTTACACAGTAATTGTAATGACAATTTTTTTTCCTATGACGTCACCGCCGCCGGTTCTAACAATTCGGTGTCTTCCGATTCTAACAAGTCATCAACGATTATTTCGAAGAATCATTGCGTTTTTGTTGTAGTTGTTTAATAATTTAGTTTTGTAGATGCCTTTACTACATATGTGCTAACTATAGCAGTTGACGATGTCTTTAAGGCTCTGATAACACTAAGGATACATAACACCATACATTTAGAGTCTCACACATATATGCTAATTGAAAATGCAAATAACGTTTTACCAGTGTGTTATTTATAGTTTATCTAACAAATTTTGTTCCACCACTATTCATAATGAATCATTTGACTTTTTCATACAAACATGCAAATATTGGTAGCTCTAAAGCCTATCACATAAATGTGCTGATTGACTTGTAACAGAACATCGAGCTTTCACTGTTTTTATGATAATTACGTAGTTATAATTGTTGAACTGAACAACATAGAGCCAAGCATAGAGGCAAACATCGCTACGAACATTTACACGATCATTCTAGCGCATGCTCTGGTCAATGCACTTCAAAAAAATATTCTTCACGGACAATGACAGAATGGCTAGGCTCAGCAAAAAGCTCGAAGTAAATTGACTGTCCTTTCGCTTGAGTGCTTGCTAGAACGCTCGCTAGAATGCTTGCTTAAACGCTACTGTTTATTTTTCTTGAATAATATATCTACTAATATTCTATTACACACACACAACACCATCTATCCTAAACTAAGTAGAGCTTGTACTATGGGTACTAGACAATGGATAAACATACATTATCTAATTTTTTTTGTAAGTACCTACATATTATACATAGAAACATCCAGACCAAGACAAACATTCATGTCCATGCACACGAATGTTTGACTTGTGCAGGAATCGAACCTGCGATCTCAGGCGTGGCAGTCGGTTACACTAACCACTACGCCATTGAGGTCGCTAGAATGTCATTACAAGTGAATATTCAACTACTACATGGGTACGCAAAAAAGCAGCCGCGTAAACAAACGAAACACTGAGGTGAGGAAGGCGCTGTGTGGGAGACGAAATCTTTGCAATTGTAAACCTGTTAGAATATGATTTTTAGCAAAGTATTGAATATCATAAAACGTGCTAGAACAAAAATTTTATAAGTGATGATGTAAAGAAGGCGAGTCAGAAGTTTTAAGTAGTTCTCATTTAACTCTGTATAATCAGATTATGTTGGCATCTGACAGGATTAGGTTGGGTTCGCGAAATGCATACATACGTTTATGTTTATATGTTTATGCGATATCCCTGTGAAAACAGGTGTTGGACTTACGATTCAAGAAGGTGAAATACATTTCACCTTCATTTCGCGAATAACGATTTAGGTCTTATGTAATAGAAGGCAAATGATATGTATTGTTGTTAATAGCTTCAGTGAGAGTGGGTAACAAACGACCTTTGAATCGTAAGTCCAATATCTTTTTACTGGGATATCGCTATTTGCCTCTTGTATCACCTGAACATAAAACAGAATACTCAGTATCGAACCCATACAAAACAACACATTTATAGACCCAATACAACTATTTGAATCATTCCACGAATTACAAAGTATGGCCTTTTGGAACGCATGTCATGACCTTGAAAGTTCGTTGAACTTATCACAAATACGCGTCTGTATACTGTCGTCACGCCATTGTAAAAGAAAATTTATAGATTTGTTCCACTGGAAAATGATGCTTTATTCAAAACATTACTTAAAGTGCTGTTTGTTATGACCTTGACTATTGCCATAATTGTAAAATTGTGGTCTTTAGCACTAAGAATGCCGTTGCTAACGCACATTTCTTGATTCGTATACCTACAGAAAAATGGTTGGGTGTGTAGAAAGTAACCACCAGCTTGGGATCCAGTCATTCAAATAGTCAAACCCAAGAAGAAGCAAAACACAGCTAGACTTCATGATACTTTGAGCTCATTCTGCGTAAATAGGAACACCAAAGATTAAATTATGTTCGGGTACTTTAAAATAACTAGCTACACTTCAGAACGTTGGGACAACTACCATCTTAGTCTCCCCGTGAACATGGCTGCTGTAAAGCAACCGAAACGTCGGGGCAAAGAAGTGTAAACTTAAATACAAATAGTTTTAATTAGAAAAATATATAGCTTAAATAGTAGTAAAATTCAATAATAGTAGTGTTAGAGTTTTCAAAATTATGTAATAACAGTGTTTAAAGTAAAATAAACAACGCGATAAAATCCGTATAAAGTGTTTAATTTCAAAGTTTATATACATTTCGACAGAAGACTATAGCTATATACAAATAATAACGTGTATTGATAATAATCTACATTAATATTTTTTTATACATTTTTCTAAATAAGGTCATTTCCTGTATTCCTGGATGAGTTACTTTAATTCGCCATAAATGCAAAATTAAATTAAAAACATTATTTCCATAAAAAATATAACATTCTTGGACAAGTCAATATGGAATATTACTCATAATAAAAAAAAAAACAGCTTTGAAAAAGTCAGTCCAATGCGTGGCGCTCTCGCAAGAAAAAGCTAGCAAGAAACTCATAGCCACACTATTCGCTAGTTATCATTACAATGTTTAATTTAATATAAAAAATGTCACTTATTATAAATATAATAATTTTGTTTTTAATAATAATTTATTTTATTTCTTTGAAATTAAACTACTATATACGGATTTTATCGCGTTGTTTATTTATCACTGTATTACAAAATTTTGAAACTATATGCTAATAAAATTAGTTACATAATTTTATTAGCTTATAAATTAGTAAAATAAAATCAATAGTTGTACATAGAAACTCCCAGACCAAGACAAACATCCATGTCCATGCACACAAATGTTTGACTTGTGCGGGAATCGAACCCGCGATCTCAGGCGTGGCAGTCGGTTACACTAATCACATCGAGGTCGCCTGTTGGTTAGTTTTGGTGCCTGTATATATCTCCGGAGATGTAGGTAGTATGTTAAACTTAAAGATTTCCATCTTTATTTTAGGATCCACGTATAATATAAAGAGCATTTTCTTGTCGACCTATTTTTATAATAGTCAATGTCATAGATAATTTCGTTACAGAAAATAGGGACCCCATGGTCGTACGCTAACATAAGTGCCTTGCGTTACAAGAGTAATAAGGCACTCAGTTGATTAATGAAACAATTGGTGTCTTATCTCATAAAAAGTTTACTTAAATATTGCCATTGAAAAGAATATTTGTGTATTGCCAGTACTGGTAGAATGGGGTAACTTTGATCAATTTCGGGATTTAAACTATATTTTCTTAAAATATGCGAGCGAAAAATACTATAATATGTAAATATCGGTTTTGTCTGTATTGTCGATTTTTTAATTAAAATATTTATTTCTTGTTAATGTTTGAGAAATGGAATAAAATGTCAGTGATCGCTTTTAAACTATGATCTACTTTGATACCCTCCTTTTTTATTAGGGCAATCGAAAGTATAGTAAACTAGTATCTACTTACATATTGTATGTATTTTTTCGCAAATCGACACGGATCCATCCACAGCGTTTGAACACACAATGACAATGATATACATACAATGCTGCCAGCCGTAAAAAAAAAGAATGAAAGGGTGCGTTTTGAATTCGCACAATTTAATTCTAAACCCAAAGCAAAATGTTTATCAAGGTCACCTCGCGATTCAAAGTTCCCATTCTACGATACCATTTATACTAGCAGGACACAATAATTTGGTGTCGATAACAGCATTAAGGTCTTTGCTTCCCTACTGAAAGTATATAACTCTTTTTACGATTTACTTTTTTACATAAAACATTAATAATTGCCTGTAATTCTTTATTCTGGAAAATTAAATGTTTTTTTATTAAATACGCATGAACTAATTAACGTAATGCACCGCCGCCATATTGCGCAACACGTGACGTCATTTCCGTTTGCTTGCGGTTGCGCAATGTGGTGCAACATGACAATATATGTTGCATGCATATTACTGGGTTCATGAAATATTGTAAACATTTTCAAGGAATATTAATTTCTTGGAAAGTCTATGTATGAAATGAGTCATTTGTATGCCGTATTATTATTGTACAACAGTAAGAAAAATCTATCATTCGTCATATTTGATAGCTTTACATTCATATATTTGACCACTAGAGGATTTATAGCCTTTCAAATAACATTATAATGAAATAAAGTATTAGAAAACGATATTTTTGCGTATTTGATTGAACTGATAATGGCCTTTAGGTGGAATAATGTGCAAAAACCAAATCCCAAAAACCATCTGTATACATTGTACAGTACAATGTATAGCACCGGTAATATACAAATTTTACATTTAATCGATTTATCCAAATCATGATTATAAGATCTCTGCTATGTTTTTTTCTAGTTAATTGTTTATTGCGATTATTTTTTGATGCCATATAATTACTTTGTTACATATATACCTATATATTATTTAGTTCACTTTCTCTTGCTTTTCCCGTCTCCTTAAACAGTAATGTCTTGTTATTTTTTCAATCTAACTAATATTATAAATGCGAAATTTATTTTAGTTTAGATATGCTTTCACACCTTAACCACTCAGCCGATCATCATGAAATTTCGCATACACGTTGTCAGGGGTACGGAATAGGACAAAAAGGACCTTTTCCGAAGTAAAGACATTTATTGACAAATTTAGACTAACGCAAGTAAGTAGTAAGTGCTACTACCAATTAATGTTAGGATTTTAAATCCAGAAATAAATTCGGCAGTAGTCCTCCTGTTAATAAAAAAAATATTGATCTGACGCCATCATAAACCACTAATAAAATGTAGGTATATATCTTTTAAAGACGCCATAACAAACAACACCCATACATAGAACACCCAGATTTGGAACAACCATTTGCGGATTACATAAATTTTTGTCTCATTTAGGAATTAAACCTACATTAATAGGCGTAGTAGCAGATCCGAGGCAACTACTTAAATTATTACACTACCTGTATAGTCGTGTATACACCGCTTACTTTTAATACAGTTATCTGGTACACAAGTAAAGTTTTGTTAAATTTAACTTAAAAATAAACTAGTGTGCAAAATCTGTGAAACTCAGTTATACTTTTCCTTCGGGCTTTGAACATTTTACAAGTTACAAACCGTACAAACTACTTGAACCGATGTACAGCTTTCAGTACCCCACAAATTTTCTCTAGTTCCTTTAAAATAAATATTCTAACCGAGCAAGGTATGTACTTGTTAAAGTTATAAAAGATCGGTTCCCAAGCATGATGTATAGAGAAGAGAACATCGTTTACATCATGCTCGGAAACAATGTTTTTTAGTGCCTGCTTGATCTGGTTTTAATAAATCTTCAGTGACTTATTGGTTGCAATATTACGAAAAATTGCAGTAAGAGTATATGAGTAGAAAAGGTTTTGGTGCACGTAAGGCAGAAAGCTCTGGCTAGGTGGAGTAATGACCTCAAAACGGTAGTTGGGTTGGACTACCTTAGAACAGTAGAAGACCGGTCGTTGTGGCCGATGTTTATGTGTGAATTGTGATAGGCTGATTGATTGATGCGTAAGTGAGATGTATAAAATTTTATTTAGTAGCATTGAAGTAAGCTCCGTTATGTGTTAGGTGTAATATCTTGCTCTCTTGCAAATTAGGTAAAATTTATCAGTCATATAAAAACCTTTTATGTCTTAATAAAACCAAGTCGAAATCTAAACTAAATATAACCAGTCTGCCATACAGTCTTTTACGAACATTGAAACAATGATAATCCTGACAATCTGTATTTTTCTAGATAGATTCTGCACTAGAGTAAAATCATGTATGTGTGTGACTAATGTAAGTATGAATGACATTTCGCATCGAAAATACATGATAATATTAAACTACATGTGATTGTGGGTGGCTGTATAAGACAACTACTCTAGGTTTTAAAATACATTTTAAATTCTAAAATTGGTAATTAACACAATAATATTATTATGTGTTGGATTTTAAGCTCTCATATAATGGCGCTCATAGCCAATTGCACTCACTGATCGGTAAACGATTAGCGAGGTTAAGCAACGTTGGGTGCGGTCAGTCTATAGATGGGTGACCGCTTAGTGGTATTTCATCTGAGCGTCTCCATGCTTCGGTGGGCACGTGAAAAATCGGTCCCGGTTGTTGTCAAATTGACAGCAGTCGTTAAGCCATGTCAAAGACCTACGGGCGGCTTGAACAACTCTTGACAAGAGGTTGGCCACTAATCACACGAAAAAGAAAAAGAAACTGAATGTATGTATGTACTCATACGTACTATTACTCTAAATATGTATATAAACTCGACTGTAAACTCGACTATAAATAGCTGTTCACGAGCATGAGTTTATGTTATCGTCTTAAATCCCTCTTAGTAGTAGTACCAATAAGTATAGCTCACATAGTATTATTTTAATCGTCGGTGGAAGCCAATAGGCCTGGTATAGCTCGTTATCGAGTGCCACACACTTAACCACAACGCTTAGGAGTACGGATTATAATACGTGCGAGAGATTATGGTGCAGTATTTTCGCAAAATGTTTTAACAAATAATTATATTTATATTTGCATAAACGAAATTGTTCTTTAACATGTTGATTCATTATATTATAAAATTCTATTATAATTTAGCACACAGGGAAATGAAAAGTACAATAAAATTTTCTTTGAATACTAAATTTTAAAAACCACGGTATTTGTGAGATGTTCTAGCTAAGTTATGCGACCACGCCGCCAGCAGATATCGCTTAAAGAATGAGTATGTTTATACATTAATCTGTGAAAGTATGGTTTAACAAATGCAAAATTATAATATAAGTTTGTTCAAAAGACTTTACTATTAAACTTTACTAACTGAGAAGACAACTTGATAGACAAAAGGATATCATTTTTTGAAGACGACTTTGCGTTCGCTTTTTGGTATATCCAACTGCTGGGTGAAAAAACGATTGGTTACGGTTAGTGCCCACCACTTAGGGAAAATGCGTGCGGCAGATTACTAACAATTTAATCGGTAAATTACTAGTATTCTTGTTAACTCTTCAAGCCAAACTATATATATATTTAGGGTTTACGTCGGCTTTACGATGTATAGAAATCGAAGCAACGACCGCTCTTTACAGCCGCTTAATTATAATAATATCCTCGAAACCGATTTTTGGTCACGGCAGACACCGTTTTACAAAAACGTGACATCTTCGCAGGAAATGTTATGGTGCACAAGTGTATCAAAATCAAAATATGTTTATTCATGTAGGTCACAAAGTAACACTTATGAACGTCAAAGTTACACTTATTAATGTGAATTTACATTTACCTTTTGCCATGTTCAGCAAAGCAAGGGCGTAGAACCAATGAGAAAAACTAGCAAGAAATCACGGCCACTCTTTTCAATCGCCAAGTTTACAGTATTGTATATTTTTAATTATTTTCTGTAAGAAGCTGCAACTATTATACCACTTACCACTCATAAAATACTCAAGCAATAAGTAATATTTTAACGTTAGCCTCTAATAGTAGTTTATGATATAATAGGAGCATCCACTTACGTGTATACAGAATAAAAACAACGCGAGACCATATTGCAGTCCGAGATGAACTATAAAATATTAAGATAAGAGAAAACGAAATATTGCCAGAATCCACAAAACCAAGACCGACCGAGTCACCACACGTCCCACCCGTTCACGAGTACGACGTATGGGCCAGTCATCGTCCCCTTCGCCATATTGAAAGGAAGGGGATGACCCGGTCCATGTCGTCACCACAAGCAATGACATTTGAGTGAGCATGACGATACTTGGGATGAGAACCTAGACGAAAAAAGGAAACAAAATAACTATGTACTACAAATGATCACGAATTGTTCTTATTTGAAATTTGAATTTTTTTATGATTGAGTGGAATAATAATGCAATTTCTATTTTTATTGGCACAACTCGAGATATGTACCCAAGAACTCATGTAGCAGTCACATTCACTACTGCTGCGCCATGGAGATAGTCTATTGGCTTCTTCGTGGCGTATTATATAACAAATATTCAATAACCACACAACAGAACTGTTATTTTACTTTCTTACATCAACGCATATTTAAAGTCTAAAACGAAATGACTACGGTGCACCTATTAATGTCGTACGTTTAATACAAATCGTCGAGGCAGTTCCGCGCTTCTGTCGCAAGACTGGCACATTGCTGGCTGCCAGTTCGCATTGGGAGCGATATTTGCCTAGGAAAGCAGTCTGGAAATTATCTTGGTTGGATTTGGCTGCCTAATTCTGAGTCTGAATTGAGATTGCTATTGTTCGGTTCTTAGGATTCGTTGAATAGTAGTCGGTGACGTAGATACTAGTATTTAAGAAGATTGCTAGAATTATCAGAGAGAGGATGGATAGAAATTTCTTTAAATTAGTTGCAGTCATTTGAGAACTATTTTTGCTAGCAAACCCGTGACATAGTGCATGGTATTTGCATACACTACGTATACAGCTGATACAAACGAGGTCTTGGGTGTTTCCTGGAACAGACGAAGTGGTGTTTAGTTTTTCTGACAGAGAATTCGTAGTAGCAACACAGTGTTTCTGTGCCCCGGAAACGGCAATAAGCCTGCCCTCTATTATGTAAGATATAAAAGCATAGCTGGCAATATATGGCTCTCAGGTGATATACACGTATTATATATGTATATATTGCAGATATTTAATAACTACATTAAGCAATTTTTAAAGGACGTTTTTTATATTCATTAATTCTCTGAGACGTTTTTGCTGTATTTCAACGGCTATCAGCGATCTTGGAAAGAATTTTTAGTCTCACCATTCACCGTTTATATATATGTATATTCTAATACTCTAAAGTGTTATATGCTTCAAGACAATGAGACAAAGAAATAGTATTAATAATTAAAAGTAGTGTTTATAAAATAAATTGCATCCAAATTCGTATAAAATAGTTTAATTTCAGTAAATGTAAGACTTTACTAAGTAATGTACATTGTCCTTAATTGCAGCAAGTAAACCTTTCATTACAAAGTACTTGGTCAAATACTGCTAATAATACTGAGTTTTTAGTGCAATGACGTTCGGCGCTTCGATTGGCCCGCTCCAAGCTCTTAACCAATCAGAGAGCCAAACGTGGTAAACATTTCGATCGCGAACGTAAAAACAGCTCGCAATAGGCACCTTGAAAATGATCTTAACAAATCCGTTGAAATTAAGTAATTTGTTTACGAAATAAAAGGCAAATTCTAAAAATACTTCGTGTTTATCTAGACAATCCAATCTTTTATGCTTGTATGATAAAATTATAATGCTATCTGATAAGGATTACACACTTTATGGAAATCCCATATCGAATATTATATTTTACATTATTTGAGTCACGGTTTTAGTATATAATCCAGATTACTAGGAGCGCCGGTTTTGATACTAAAACAATAAGTACAGTATTGATCTAGAGTTGTGGTAATATTGTCTTCTGTTTACGCGAATGTTATTCATTGAATGAAACTACTATATACGGATTTTATCGCGTTGTTTATTTGACACTCTATTATATAATTTAGAAACTATTTCACTACATACTACTATTATTAAACTTTACTATTTTTTAAGCTAATTAAATTATTAAAACTATTAAAACTATTTTATGTTACTTAAATGGGGTAATAATTATGTTGTTAAATATAATTAAAACTATTTAGATTTAATTTTACACTGTCCCCAACGTTACGGTTAAGCAGCTATGGTCACGGGGAGACTAAGATGGTAGTTGTCTCAATGTTCCAGTGTAGTTATTTCAAAGTACCCGAACATAATTTAATCATTGGTGTTTCTATTTACGCAGAATGAGCTCAAAATATCATAAAGCCTAGCTGTGGTTTGCTTCTTCTTGAGTTTGACTATTTGAATCACTGGATCCCAAGTCACAGGCACATTCCAACCATCTTTTCTATTAAAATTAGGATGTTTTTTAATTTCAATAGCCTCGCGAAGCATCCTTGGTAGGCATCGGTGTTCTTTAGCGAGAGTCTACGGTTTGTCAAATCTCAGGTAGTGATTGGTCCCCTGTTGCACATGTTCATACACAGCAGACTTGAACGAGCGTTTGTGTTTTACATCAGCTATGTGTTCTTTTATGCGGGTGCCTATGCTTCTCTTGGTTTGACCAATATATGAGAGTCCGCAGTCACAATCTATTTTATAGACCCCTGCATCTTGTAAAGGTAATAATAATAATAATAATAATAATATTTATTTTCTCACCACAATATTACAGCAATTACAATGAATAAAACAATATACCAATGGAATATATACTGTGGGAGACTGGTGCCTAAGCTAGGCTTTTGGCCTGTATTTCAGGTCACCAGGTCGTCCCCTCTTTAAAAACAAGTGATCGGAAAATTGCATTGCTATTAGTAGGTTTTATGTTCTATGCGAGTGTTGTGAATTGTAATATGCGTGCGTGCGTGTGTTTGTGTGAACGTGCGTGTGTGTTTGTGTCGACGAGTGTGTGTTTGTTTGTGTGTGTATGTGCGTGCATGTGTGTGTGTGTGTGTGTGTGTGTGTGTGTGTGTGTGTGTGTGTGTGTGCGTGTGGGTGTATTTGCGTGTGTTTCTTTTGTGTGTTTGTGTGTGAGTTATGGTGTACGTGCGTGAGTGTTTATTTGTGGGTGTATATGTGTGAGTGATACTGTATGTGCATGAGTGTTTATTTGTGGGTGTATGTGTGTGCGTGTGTGCATGCGTTTGCGTGGAACCATTACTCCGGGATATTAAATATTTTTTCAGTCTCATTATAATTCAGCTGCTGGAGCCAATTCGTTACTTTCATTTTACAATGTTTTTTTGTTAAGTGAAATATGCCTAGAGAGCCGTTTATTTTATTGTAAAGGTAACCTCCTAGATGACAAAAAAACCGCTTTGTAAATTTGGTGCGTTGGGGATGTTGCAGTCGATCTACTGGATTCACTCGCCTTCTTCCAACAGCTAACGAAGGGTGATATTCCAATAGGCTATGTTGTTTGAGTAATGTGGCTAAAATGAAAAGCTGCCGTACTGTAAGAACTTTAGTGTCTCTGTATACCTGGTGTGTGGGGTAGCGGTATGGAAGATGGTAGGATACCTTCAGGATAGCTCTCTGCGCTCTCTCTAGGTCTATCAAGTTGGATTTTGGCGCTCCACCCCAGGATGTGATGCAGTAGGACAACAAGGACTGAGCCAGTGCAAGGTATACGGTTTTCTTTAATTTGTCGTCTGCTACTTTCCTCATTGTTTTGAAAACATACATCAATTTACGTAACCTGGAGTTAAGACTGTCAATATGATCTTGGAACCTCATATAACTGTCGACAATCACACCAAGATATTTTACTTTTTCAGTTTTGTTTAGATTACTACAATTACACAGGTTATCATTTGGGTTAGGGTAGGAGTGAGCAACAATTTTGTATAGATCGACGAGTGATGCAGCGTTTGCTTTAAGAGAGAAGGTGATGTAGTTAGACTTATCTGCATTCAGTGTTAGTATATTACTTCGAAGCCACTTAGTCACAGTGTTGAAGCCTGACTGCGCACTCGTGAACACCTTATCCCATGTATTGTCACTAAAGAGCAAAACTGTATCATCAGCAAAAGTTATAATTTTGCCATTTTGTAGAGTGAGCCTACCCAGGTCGTTAATGTAGATAAGGAAAAGCGTGGGGCCGAGGACACTGCCTTGGGGCGCTCCGTACGTCACTGTTCTCTCGTCGCTGATATAATCATCCACCTTAACGCTCTGGGTACGCTCACTGAGGTAGTCCTTAAAAAGACCAAGTTGTTGCCCCCTGATGCCTACGTTTTCCATCTTTTGCATTAGGATGGGAACTGAGACCGTGTCAAATGCTTTTGCTAGATCTACAAAGATACCTATGACCTTTTTTCCGAGATCCAGGTTCTCAACTACGTAACTTGTTAGATCATGCACAGCATCAGAGGTCGATCTACTTGCTCGGAAACCATATTGCGTCGGGGACAGTATTTTTTGTTTTTCTAAATAGCTGATCAATCTTGTATTCATGATACGTTCCAGTATCTTTGACAGAGCGGGCAGAACGGCTATGGGCCTGTAGTTGTTGACACGATCTCGGCTTCCACTCTTGTAGATTGGGTGTATAATCGATTTTTTAAAGATCTTAGGGAATGTGCCTGTGGTTAGAGCCAGGTTGCAGACATGTGTGAGTGGGGGTACGAATGTGGCTCGATATTTTTTAAGTAAGTTACTAGAGATTCCGTCCCACCCCACAGCGCAGTCGCTACGAAGGGTCATAATTAAAGTTTCCACCTCAGCCTCGTCAGTAGGTAAAAGTGTGATAGAGTGAATGTTTTTGTAAGTGTCTATGTCCGTGAAATCATCCGCTGTTTTCACTATTTTTTCTGCTAGGTTTTTCCCAATGTCAGCGAAGAAGTTATTAATATTATTTACAGAATTATGTGGAGTAGAAGATAATGTAAGTAGGTGTGAGTTTCTTTCTTTATTTTTATCTCTATTGGTTATATTATTAATAGCAATCCATAGTTGTTTCGTGTTATTCCCCGCTTTGTGTATTTCTTGTTTATCGTACTCTATTTTAGCATTTTTAAGCTGCTTATTGCAATAGTTTCTATATCTAGAATATGTTAGTTTTAAAATTTCATTGTTGGGTGTTTTCTTGTATTGTTTGTGCATGTTGTCCCTGTGTCGTATGCATCGAAGCAAACCCGGGGTTATCCAATCCTTAACAATTTTTTTTCTGTTTGGCACTTTAATTGTTTTTGAGTTAGTTTTAATAGCTTGTCTAATAAGATTTACCATAGTAACAGCTGCCAAGTTTGCGTCTTGCATATTGTATATGGCGTTAAAGTTAGTTTGTTTTAAGTCCTTATCTAATTGCACATAGTTAATACGGGTAATTGCTCTTTTGGCGACTATTCTTTTAGTTTTTGTTGTGAGGAATAACATAACGGTTTCATGGTCGGTTAAAGCGGAATGGGCTACCAGGACTGAGGCAGGTAGTACAGTCTTTAGCATAAAGTGGTCTATGCATGCGTTCTGTCGAGTAGGTATAGTGTGGGCTGGTAGCAAACCATAGGCAGCTAGTAGAGTGAGGTAAGCGAGTTTATCCGAATCTCGGTGGTCGGGATGAATGTTGATGTTTAAGTCTCCTGTAATTACGATGTTATCGTATTTTTCTATTCTTAGTAGTATATCACCTAAGTTATTCAAGAAGTTTGGGATATCTCTGTAACCAGGGGGGCGGTATAAAGCTAGTATGATAATGTTACTATCAAATTTTATTAGCAATCCGTTAGCACCCGGTAAAGACGGTTCTTCTATAGAAACATTAAGGTCTTCGCGTACATAAACTACGACGCCCTCATTTTGCGTAAGATTATTTGTGGTTTGGTAATGATTGTAGCCCGTCAGGTCGGGAATATTTGGGGCAGTACGTAGCCAGCATTCTGTTAAGACTATTACGTCCCAGTCTATCTTTGTTCTAGACAGTATAGTGTAGAACCCGTTGATATTTTTCGAGATACTCCTAATGTTTTGGTTTAGAACCTTGAGCGAATATTCAGGTATAAAGTTAGTAGGAGTACAGTCATCCAGGTCGCAACAGGACGAGTCAGAGACAGATACCGCGTCTATGTTGTTAATATTATCTTGGGCGTTATCGAATAGTGTGTGAATGCTTGTTAACGTATGCAGTTATTGTTACGCTTTTAGTTATTTTCTCCGAGGTTTGAAGTAAGATTTTGGTATGACATTTGAAATTGGGCTGGGATGTGTAGTTGTTCGTATAGAGTAGTGTGGCGTAGTGGTTTGGAGTAGTTATATTCTTGTGTTTTGTACGTGTATAGGGAAGTTGTAATATGTAGTGTATTTTAAGACTTTGCCAATGTAGTATATTAGTAGCTGTGTTTGTTTTGTGTATGTTATCAATGTTATAAAAGTATTTATATGTATGAATATGGTAGACAATAAAACATAGCAAAAAAATAGCAGTATTCAAGTAAAGATAGTAAAGTGCTATGCATGCAGTAATGTTATTTATAGTAATTTTAAAAAGTAGATATTTTATCGCGTTTATATCGCGTGCGCTAGCGAATGGCAAGTGGCGAACGGAGCGCGCGGGCTTGTGTAGGTGCGCTGCCTACTGTTACGAGGTGTACTCACACTAGGAGACGAGCGACGAGCGGCCGGCGGCACGCGGCGGCGTGACGTGTGCGCAGCGATGCTCAGGATAGTATATCTGTCTCGAGTGTTGCTGTCCTTTTCGGACCGCGCCACTACACTGCGTTCGCTGAGTCAATCTTTGTTGGATTCTGCGCGCCTAGTACTTGCTCGTAATTTAACTTATTGATTTTTTAAAATAAATTATTAAAAATTTGCACGGGTGCACACGACTATACGCGTTAGCGGTCCGAGGGGGAGAGGAAAGGTAGTTGGCACTTGACGGATATTTTGACGGATTTCTCCGTGTAGGCCTTTCGACGGGCAGCAATACGCCACGAGGGAAGCTAATAGAAATAATAATTATAAAAAATAATATTGCCTTACGTTTCCGCGACTGTTATACATTGAAATTAAACTACTTTATAAACTATATCGTGTTGTTTATTTAAAAATATCTGTCTATACTACAGCTAAACCTTACTGCTATTTAATCTATATATTTAAATTATTAAACTATCTAGATTCAAGGTTTACACTTTCCTTGACATATCGGTTGCTTTTCAGCAGCCATGGTCTGATAAAATGTTCAATGTATAATAAGTTGTTTTGATGAGAGGAATGGAGGAAAGGAGGAGAATGTAATCGTGTTTGCACACACACTTGTGCATTACTTGCAACTTGTGTTCATTTCCACACTTGTGCACTATAAAATCTCCTGCGCAGATTCCTAGTATTCGTTTAGATTAACTGCCGTGAGAAAAATTCTTTCTGCATGACTTTATTTATTTATTTTGTTAACATATTTATGTCAATGTACCGGAACAATTATCGTTTAATCTAAACTGTTTATATATAATATCAGCCATGTATTAAACTGTTCCACTGCTGGGCACGGGCCTCTTCTCTGCTTGAGAAGGGTTAGGCCACAACGCTGGCCCAGTGCAGGTTGGCAGGCTTTACAAATCTCTGAGAACATTATTGAGAACTCTTAGACATGTAGGTTTGCTTGCGATGTTTTCCTTCACAGATAAAGCAAGTGATAATTAACTATTTAATACGCATATAATTTCTTAAGTAGTTCTATATAGCAGCACGGAGTCTGTTACTGTAAGTGGTAGACGGTAATACGCACGACCTCTATTACGTTGTACTTAAAACCATTGCTGGCGAAATGGGGGTCTAAGACAACTCTGCCTACTCCCTCGGTATCAGATAGCAGATACACAGAAGTCGTATTCATTACCACCGAGGTCGAAGCGTCTATTTTCCTTTTAACTTGGCTACAATTTGCAAGACCATGGTCAAGATAAACATACGATCAAAAAGATACTATAAGATGTCAAGATAAACACACAGATTTTAGTGTATGCTTCTAGTGACTTATCTATACTGATATTTTAAAGCTGAAGAGTTTGTTTGTTTGTTTGGTTGAACGCGCTAATCTCAGGAACTACTGGTCCGAATTGAAAATTATTTTAGTATTGGATAGCCTATAGGCTATATAAAATCAATCTACGACCAATAGGAGCGGAGCATCAATGAACAATGTTGCAAAAACGGGGATAACTCTCTTATATGAAGCAGACGAAGTTGCGCGGGTTAGCTAGTGTTCCACGTTTAAATGTTACTGTAATTATTTACCATAAAGCAGGCATATGTTTGTCGCCCTGATGATATCAAAAACCTCACTGTAACGTTACATACAAAAAATATATTTTACTTTTTCTTATTTTAAGAGTGACACGCATCCTCGAAGCATCTCTATTTCAACAAGCATAGTCGATGACAAAGGCTAGTCAAATACGAAATTTACTCTAAATTTCACATAAAAGTTTGCAGTCAATATAAGCTTTAAATACTAGCATTAAGGTTCATTTTCGATTGGCATTGGCGTAAATAAGAAGTCACGTAGGTCGTTATTTCCGCTAGTTGTCGCTACAGCTACGGGATACGGGATTTGTGGGGTGACCATGAGTCGGGTGTAATTTATAGTTTCCGGGAAAAGACTTAGAGGTTTTTTGGGAAAGATTTGTATGATTTATATTATGTTTGTGTCGTATGTTTCTAGGTTAAATGTTAGTTTATATGCCGTATTAATATTATCATATGACGTACCAAATGATAATATTACAAATGCAAGCTTTATTTTTTTTTTGGTTCGATTCCCGCACAAGTCAAACATTTGTGTGCATGAACATGGATGTTTGTCTTGGACTGGGTGTTTCTATGTATAATATGTATGTATTTACAAAAGAAAAAGGTATATATGTATGTTTATCCATTGTCTAGTACCCATAGTACGAGCTCTGCTTAGTTTGGGCTAGATGGTGTTGTGTGTATGTGGTAGAATATATTATATTATATAATTATTATTTTATAAGGCACTTTTTCTCAACAGTCAATTTAATATTACTAACATAATAAAATACTAATTTATGTATACTAATATTATAAAGCGGAAGAGATTGTTTGTTTGTTTGGTTGAACGCGCTAATCTCAGGAACCACTGTTTCAAATTGAAACATTATTTTAATGTTGGATACCCCATTTATCGAGGTGCTATAGGCTATATAACATCACGCAGCAACCAATAGGAGCGGAACGTCAATGGAAAATGTTGCTATATCAGGAAAAATTATCTTATGTGAAGCAGACGAAATTGCGCGGCTCAGCTATTAAATAAGAGTATACCTACATTCTTTGTTTGAATATTTGAAAGCCTTTCTGAGTGACATAGATTAACGTTAATGTAAAATATAATATAAAATATAAACGGCACGGTGTTTGTTTTTTATTTCCTTTGGATGGGATTACTTGGCAGAGTTGGCGATTATAATAAGCTACCTTTCACCTTGGGAAATTGGTACTAAGAGGAAAATAAATAATGCGATTAATGGCGCTATGACAACCAGCGTAGCAGATCGTACATTTTGTTGGCATTTATTTTTTAAATGCATAGCTAATTGACCTATTGCGCGGCATAATACATATAAATTAACTCATTTCTAGATAAGCATATCCATAGGTGTGTTATTACTGATACTATTTATTTTTTACTTGCTGGAATGCTTTGACGCACACCTATCCGCGGGGTGACGTAGAGGTTATGTTGGACACCGAAAGATGGCGACATCCCGGTAATACCAACTAAACCTACCACGGTGTTCCTCGGCATAACCAGAGTCGGAGGGGCTGCGCGAATCACATCGTCGGGTCTTGACTGATACTTCATAAACCTTATTTCCAAGATAAATATTTAATATTATAATACCAGATTATGTTTAAAGTATTTATTTACATTTATTCTATGGCCAAACGGTAACCAAGATTCAAACTTGAAGTAATTTTAAAGTAGAACAACAATAAAAATAGAACATGGTATGTATCGGCGTTGTGACTTTACTACATGGTACAACTGATACTCGACCACTGCTCTCGCTTTGGTTGTTAGTTGTTCATTTAATTTGACTCTGTTCATTCTCCTATTCAAATGTGCACTTGCTCTATTTAGAGCCAAATAAATTACTATATATTGTTTGTAAGTTGCTTGAATGTGTTCATTTTAAGAACGATATTTAAATGATTGACAAATTATTTCCTTCGTCTTTACCACGGTAAACACGTTTCGCCTTAGCTAAACCTTATTCAAATATGTCCAGTAAATCAAAGACTCTTTATCCCAGTATAAAGAGACGTTTAACAGCTAATGTATACTACTATTATAAAGAGGATAGAAATTCTTTTTTGTTTTTTCCCACCACCAGTACGAAATTTGACTAGTGTTGGTAATTTTAAATTTAAGTTAAAGTTAATTATTAGGCAAACAAAAATCCAGTAATGCGTAATCACTAGTCTCTTTAAGTTCAATTTATCTATATATTTTAATTTTTGGTTATTGAGTTTATTATAATTTACTAAATGCCCCTGGTCATAATTAAACCTGTTTATGTACCTATTATTAAAAAAATTGTGTATATTTATATTATTTTTTATAAACACTATACTCCTTGTTATTTATTTGTTTATATTGCAAATTTAATATTTAAATTTAATTATAACTCCGTACTTTCGTTCGTGAGTCGCTTGTAGGCCTCAGCTGAAAATCAGCGCTGCGGTCATCCGCAGCATAGGCTGAGCTGAAGCCTTTTAGGCACGCTCTGCTGTTTTATATGTTAATGTTTATACTATTTGTGTGTCTAATAAAGATTTAATTCATTCATTCATACAATTGATTAAAAGAAAAATATCTTTCCTTACTTACTTTTATTACCTCACTTATATTATATTACCTTACTCACTTTTATGCGAGCGAAGCGGCGGACAAAAGCTAGTTACCAATAAAAAGCACAAGTGGAAATCTCACTTAATAAAACGTCATGCTCACCCTACAAACACAAACTTACTATCCCAACTTTAAAGTGGTGATTTTCTAACGACTTCAAAATGACGCTATTTTGTAAGTTTATCCCCCGCTGAAAAAACTAGCCCCTTTTTGTACTCACTTACTTTATTCGACAAGTTAGTTCTCACTGTATCAAGTTCTCAATGGGACATTTAAAACGGTTTATCTAGATGCAATTTCTTTGTTATGCTTTTTCATTAGGTTAACGAGATTTTGCCGAGTGGATTGTTGTTCTACGACGACTTTATTTATGTGGCTGATAGAGTGTGCCATATCTTCGGTTCTTCTTAAAGATATTGGTGAATCGTAGCTTATATTGTAAGGTAAACCCCAAGTTACTAAATTTTGAAATACTAGGTTTGGCTGCAGCTTCACTCATTGTTAATCTAGATCTTGTCAAAAATTGCTATCCCTCAGGTACAGTACATTTTTCCTGAATAAAATAGCCTATGTCCTATTCTATACCCCTGACAATTTGTATGTGAAATTTCATGAATATCGATCGTGTAGTTAAGGCGTGAAATCGTACCAAATAAACTAACTTACATTCGCATTCATAATGTTAGTTACGATGCATCGTTATCCATTCAGCTGTTTTTAAATAATCAGTTAGAAAGACAGACAAAGATAATGATATACACCATTGTCGGCCTCGATGGCGTAGTGGTTAGTGTAACCGACTGCTACGCCTAAGGTCGCGGGTTCGATTCCCGCACAGGTCAAACATTTGTGTGCATGAACATGGATGTATGTCTTGGTCTGGGTGTTACTATGTATAATATGTATGTATTTACAAAAAAATAGTATATATGTAAGTTTATCCATTGTCTAGTACCCATAGTACAAGCTCTGCTTAGTTTGGGCTAGATGGTGTTGTGTGTATGTTGTAGAATATTATTATTATTCTCTTTATTTAAATATTTTAATATATTTTTCATTTTTAAATATACATATATCTATAAAAACACATTTAAAAATATAAAATATATGGTACCCCACCGGCATCGGGAACAGGGTCCAAGCTGCCGGTGGTTAGGATTCCAGAGATAGGAACCTCCTCACAATGCGTGCTGTATCTAAAAGCACTGCCTTCTGCATCAAACCCTTGATCCAAGCACCCAACGCGAGCCTCTTTAGATGGTGATCGAGGCTCTTGGCTATTAGACCATTGACAGATATGACTATCGGCACAATGATTGCCGAATCAACATCCCACATGTCGACAACCTCGCGAGCCAAATCGAGATATTTAATTTGTTTATCTTTTTCAGCTTTCGCGAGATTGCCGTCATGCGGAATGGTGACATCGATAATCAATGCGCGGCGCTCTGATCGATCTATCACCATAATGTCAGGTTTGTTGGCCACAACAGTCCTGTCTGTGATGATAGTTCGGTCCCAGTACAACGTGACATGACCATTTTCGAGAACTGATTCAGCTACATACCTGTAGTACGGCACTTCAACATCTACAAGTTTGTATTTCAGAGCAAGTTGCTGGTGAATAATCCTGGCTACTTGGTTATGTCTGTGCAAGTACTCGCCGTTAGCAAGACGAGAACAACCGGAAACTATACGCCTGAGGGACTCACCAGGTAGGTGGCACGCCCGACAAATGTCAACCGTACCATCCCTCAAGATATATCTCCGGTAGTTATTCGTCTTGATAACTTCGTCCGCAATAGCACAGACAAACCCTTCGGTTTCCCCAAAGAGGTCACCGAAACGTAGCCAGTTCACGGAGGCTAACAGGTCTACATCAGCTCCATATAGAGCCTTGTAGAACCTACCGTGAAGCTCCTTGCTCTGCCATACATCCCTGCGATCGTTAGTGCTAAGTACTACAGGCTTGCGCCAGTTCTCTTTAGCCAAACTGAGCGGGGTGAGTCCGATGTCTACAGCAACTACATCCCGATGCATACCCACGTCTGCCTGAAGAAAGTATTCTCTGAGGTTGCATACCTCGCGGTTATGAAGGGCCTTGGCATTCAGGAAGCCTCGGCCTCCACATTTCCGCGGGATATACAGTCTCATCACAGACGAACGTGGGTGATGCATACGGTATGCCGTCAAGAGTGTACGGACCCGCCGGTCCAGGGCATCCAGTTCAGTCTGAGTCCACTTAAGTATGCCAAAGGAGTACATGAACACCGGCATGACCCAACCGTTACAAGCGCGCACTTTGTTGCCACCTGATAAAAGACTATTTAAAACTTTTTTCAGGCGACCAAAGAAACGCTCCTGCAACGATTGCTTCATGTCAGCCTCATTGATACTTAACGCCTGTGACATACCCAAGTACTTGTAAGTATCGGTTACAAGAAGTGATCGTAGGTTAATGGAAACCGAAAGTTGTGTTTCTTCGGATTCCACTATCCTGCCTTGCTTTACATGGATGACAGCACATTTGTCCACACCAAAATCCATACTAATAGACTTACTAAAAGTTTCAGTTACTTTAAGTAAATCCATCAACTGTAATTTAGTGTGGGCAAACAACTTTAAGTCATCCATATACAACAAGTGGGATATCACTCCACCACCTCTATGTAACCTGTAACCTAGCCCTGAACCCTCTAGTAATGTACTAAGAGGATTCAATGCTAGGCAGAACCAAAGAGGACTCAGGCTGTCGCCCTGAAATATACCCCGCTCAATTTTTATCAATTCGCCATTCCCAGGGATCTGTCGACATCCTGGATAGCTAAGAACCGTTTTCCATTGCCCCATGCATGACTTCAAAATGGTGCGCAGAGTTGCATTTACTTTATACAACTCTAACACCCTCAAAAGCCATGCATGAGGCACCGAATCATACGCTTTCTTATAATCTATCCAACATGCCGCCATATCCCTTTGTTTACGGCGAGTCTGTTGGCTAATGGCCATATCAATGAGGAGGAGCTCCTTAGTACCACGAGCCCCCCTCTTACATCCATTCTGAGAAGCTGATATTATTGAATTTGTATCAATATGTTTAGATACCTTGGCTCTCAAAATAGATGTAAGAAGCTTATAGATCGATGGCAAAAATGTTATCGGTCTATAATTGCCGGGCTCGTTGGTACTACCTGTTTTATGGAGTAGGTGAGTTATTCCCGTGGTCATAAAATCTGGTAACGATCCAGATTCTAGGGCAGATTGAAATTGAGCAGCCAAACAAGCATGTGAGCTACGCAGCCATTTCAGCCAGAAATTGTGCAGTCCGTCCGGTCCTGGCGATTTCCAATTTGATAAGGATCGGACCGCACTAATTACATCCTGGCTATCAATGACCACGTTTTCCATTTCTGGAATTAACTCACTTGCTCGCTTGACCTCTCGCATCCATTCCCCTTCAGTGTGGCCGACGGGTACCGACCAGATGTTCCTCCAAAACGTATTTGTAGCATCAGCATCTGGTAGCCCCACATCGGCCACACATTGATCTGGTCGTTCCCAGGTTCTATAAACCCATCTTTGGTCACTTTGAAACGTGCGGTTGATGACATACCGGTGCACGCGTTTTTTGTATCTGCGAGTCGATTTGCCCATGCATAGACTTTCTGCTTCAGGAAGTCAATGCGCTCTGTGGCCCGAGATACGTATTCATGAGGACTGACACCAGTCCCCAGAAAAGCCCGGCCCACATAGCGCATTACCCTGGGCCGTGTGTTCCCTGCCCTGAAGCAGATCAGCTTACCGATGAGTGTCCTTGCCTCAGCAATACGCCGTTCAATCCTGCACTGCCAGGCCGGGGTGACAGATGTTTGTCGTATAGCAGGGACATGTGTGGGTAACTTGATGCCCGCTATACGACTTGCCGCCACAGCAGCACAGTACAGGATCGAATGAGTATCGGCGAGATTCTCGCTATTATCTAAATAACTAGATAATAGCGAGTCCAGGACACTCACCAGTGCTATATTTTTTCTATGCATAGGTAACCGAGGCAGACGGGGCCGAATCGTAAATTGCATGTACCGGTATTCCTGAATCGCACTTTCCAAAGCATCCTTTACCTCCTCTTTGTACTGAATACTTACATCATTTGTCATGTCATCCACCTCCATGCTGGCACTATTGCCCGTCCGCGTCGCACCAGGTGATAGTTGCGTAACTGCGGGTTGGATGCGAATGGCATGGCTCGTAGGCAAGTATTCTGAGCGTAGCCTATCGAGCACGGTATCATCCAACTGTCGACTGCGTTGGATAACCCGCACTTGATCCGATAATCGCTGTGCTGAAACGTTGACGCTTGGTTCAAAGGCCCGAAACAGAACAAGCATGCGGCTGCGATACGCAGTGAGGTTAGTTCCTCCCTTTGTAGCCCCAAAATATGCCCGCATGACGTTTTCATTAATGGATTGAGTCCATCGCATGCGGCGCACATCACCACCGGCAGCGGGGGCCCGGTTCGAGGTCGGTGGGCCTCGGGGTCCCAAGCGGGTCGGTGGCCGGCCTCTTCCCCGCCGACGTGCAGGTGACGGTGACGAAGGCGGAGAGAAATATTCGTCGCTCGAGCTCGACGCAACTGCAGCGGCCGGTGATTCTGATCGATGTACCGACGGCTGCGAGGCGGAGCTAAGCGATGAACCCGGAGGTGGTAGCGGTGCGGCTCTAGATCTGGGTCTTGTTAACATCTTGTATTTTAATAAACTTAAATTCAGTCTCTGTGAAAATTTTCATTTTTGACGTTGTAATTTTATTTGTAATACTTAATACTGATGAATATTTGCTTTTATGCCTGTAATTTTTTATGTTTATTGTACAAAGCGTCTTATTGTTTTTATATGATTTGAAAATAAATGGATTTATATCAAAAATAAACTTTAAACTGAAAATAAAATATTTTTCTCTAAAAATACATAGACGTTACTTAGTGTTGCCAGATTTATTATTATTATTATTATTGTTTTTAATTCAAACTTCTCTAAACACAACATCAATTAGATTCAAAAATATTTTAATAGTCGGATACTTTACAGTATAAGTAATCAAAATCCAAGGGACGCATCAATATCCTTTTCAAATTCGGTGTTCAATGGTTTGTCAAAACTCAAGTAATGCTTTATTCAGTTCTTCTAAAAGCATGTAGATGAAACGCTTACATTGTAAGATGAACCCCGAGGTACTAAATTATGAAATATGCATCGAAATTTATTTAGCGGCTTTTGTCAAAAAGACAGACAAACAACATAGTATACATCATTGCTTTTAATTCAAACTTCTCTAAAGACAACATACATGAAAATAAAAAAATATTGGTAAATTGGCAACTTGTACGTGAACGAGCATATAGTCGAGCTCAGCAGCACCCAAATCGGATGCTCTGTTGATAATGTTAGCATGAATAATTTCAGTTACGCAGACGATATGGTGCTGCTGAGCTCAACTACAAATGCTTTAAGGCGACTATTGGTCATTTGTGAAACGTATGGCCAAAATCATGGCCTGGTGTAAAGAGTGTGTATTTGGTTTTCAAGGCCGCAGGTAAGTGTCCATCAAGGGTGCCCCCAATTAAACTAAATGGTGTGTTGCTGAACAGGGTTCACCAGTTCAAGTATCTTGGGCACTATGTTACCGACGGTCTTGAATATCAAGCTGATATTGAAAGGGACTGGAGAGTATTGGCGATCAGGAGTAACATGTTGGCCCGCAGATTCGCTCGCTGTAGTGAGGAAGTCAACATTAAGCTTTTCAAAGAATACTGTCAAACTTTCTACACGAGCAGTCTGTGGGTCAATTATACTCAGAGGTCTCTCAGTGCTTTCCGCGTCCAATATAATAATGGCTTTAGGATGCTCTTAGGGCTGCTTCGCTTTTGTAGCGCCTTGAAAATGTTTGTAGAAACGAGAGTCGATGGCTTCCATGCTATAGTCCGTAAACGGGTGGCTTACTTACTAACAAGAGTGATGAATAGTACTAATGGCATCCTAAAGGTCATTTCGGAAAAGTATGACTCTGACATAATGAATGGGTTCATTCGAGTCTTGGTTAAGTAGCTTGATCTGTTTTAAATATTTACTAACATAGCGTAAGAAAAATTGTTACTAACATTATGGACTGTGTCTGAATAAATAAATATATTATTATTATTATTAATAAGCCGATATGTTACAGTATAAGTAATTCATATCCTAGGGACGCATCTATAACCTTTTTCAATTCGATGTTCAATAGTTTATCAAAACTCAAATAATGTTTGGTCATAGCGCTGCTGTTCTCTACAAGCTGTATGTTATTTTACATGGGCACCTATGCTTCTCTTGACCTATGCCTGTTCTTTATTCTAGTACGTATCTAACTATGAGTACCTCTCTTTGATGCTTACAACCAAACCTGACATACATTGGTCCCTCTCATGCACTAAACGCTTTACAAATAGCAATTAAATTCCCACAATTGCGTTATAGTCTGAGTTATATTGCATTCCACAGTGGTGTACTTTGTTGTTCGTCTGTCACTCATGGACGCAATTGAAAACGATTGTCTGACCGCGGGTTGTTGCAGTTGATATATACGTTGATCATTCTATAAGCAGGAGGATATAGCTTACCATCACTTACCATCGGTTGGACGTTACCATCTTTAAGTATAATATCAAGTTATATACGTTGATAAGACATAAGAGACAACACGTGTACATAATTAATCTATTTTTTTTGTCATGCTATTGGAGGCAAACGAGCAGATGGATCGCCTGATGGTAAGCGATTACCGCCACCTATGGACACCTGCAACACCAGAGGAGTCACAAGTGCGATGCCAGCTTTTTAAATCCCTATAAGTTCCCTATTATTTACAAGTACATACACAGATATGATGATATACTATATTACTGTCACGCGTTAAATGGTGACCGACCTCTTTGCTAAGTTGTTATTAAACAACTTGTGATGACAAGATGACCAAAATGTGGTGTTAGTTCTTCGAAAACTAATTTGATTAAACGCAAAAAGAATCTATGTATCAGTCCTGATTATAGTAACATCAGTTTTAAAACGTTTGAATCCTTATTGAATTAAGGACTACCTCGGTGGCGCACCGGTTAGTGAATAATAATAATAATAATAATATTCTACCACATACACACAACACCATCTAGCTCAAACTAAGCAGAGCTTGTACTATGGGTACTAGACAATGGATAAACATACATATATACTTTTTTTTTTTTGTAAATACATACACATTATACATAGAGACACCCAGACCAAGACAAACATCCATGTTCATGCACACAAATATTTGTCTTGTGCGGGAATCGAACCCGCGACCTCAGGCGTGGCAGTCGGTTACACTAACCACTACGCCATCGAGGCTGACATTTTAGTGAATGCGACTGCCGGGCATGACTCTCGGGTTAAATTCCCAAATTGGGCAATGTTATTGGGCTTTTGACTAGGCATTCTCAGTAGCAGCACGGGGTCTGGTACTATTCCTAATTAAAGGCAAAGGACTCACCCGTATTTCTTGAAGCCTAAAACTATAGTTGACGAAATCTGGTTGTAGCATTACATACTGACATTCCGCAATAGAATGATCTGAACGAAAACATTTGCAATGTCTTTTTCAGATACGAACTTGAGTCTATCCCTTATTATGATTAATGTACAAGTATAAACACCAAATCGGCATCGCACATAATAAAGTAATGTACAATTTACACCGGTAGCAGACCGCGTCCGCCCGACGGCTACAATCTGCTGGAACCTGGGCGCAAACGCCTGTTCGTGCTCGCGTATACGCGCGCATGCTCATCCGGCTGCCGCAGTATACGCGCACATCCGACCGGCTGTCGCAGTATAGGCGCGCATTCAGCCGGCTACCGCCGCATACGTGCGAATCTAACCGAGATCCAAACAGTGTACATTCCATGCAAATATGGATCTTAATTATTGTGTAGAAGCCTGAATTTCCTTGCAATGCGCTTCGACGCGCTACGGCGACGACCGCTTGGTGGAAATCGTACTTTATCAGTGAGCGCCGGGTGGTGCTTGTTTATATGAAACAAAAGAACGACATTGTGTGGCAGACTGTGTTGGTGTTGTTTTTTACATTTTGCTGTTGTGTTTGTAAGTATGACCACCGTAGGTCAGATCCAGGATATTGGCACATTTCACATTTACAGATTTGCAAATGTAACTATTTTATTTTCTAACTCTTTACTTGTAACTGGATCAACTTATGCCTAAGTAAGTAAATGATTAAAGTGTTCAGTGGGCTCACTGATAACATAACATAATCACCAAATAATAAATTTTCCAACAGAGTCTATTAACTTTCTTAATTGGGCAGGTGATTATTTTTTAAGTTTGTAAAGAAAATAAATCTTGAACCTTGAATGAAAATGAGGCTATTGTTAGACTTATTAGTAACCTATTATTGTCTTATGTTTACGCGAATGTTATACTTCGAAATTAAACACTTTATACGGATTTTGTCGCGTTGTTTATTTTACTTTAAAACACTTTTATTACATAATTTTGAAAATTTTTCATTACTATTATTGAACTTTACTATGCTATTTAATTTAATTAAAACTATTTATATTTAAGTTTACTTACTTTGCCCCGAAGATTCGGTTGCTTTACAGCAGCCACGTTCACGGGGAGACTAAGATGGTAGAGCTACCATGGCTGAAATTTGTAATAGACTTCGCACGTGACAATGGAGTATCAATAATCTGCCTTCCTCCGCATTCTACTGATCATATGCAACCATTAGATGTCTCATTTATGTTTCCTTTGAAGACATACTATGCCCAAGAAATAGAAAATTGGTTGAATAATCACCCAGGGCGAGTTGTTACTCACTACCAAGTTGGAGAAATATTTGGAAAAGCTTATTCAAAAGCTTGTAAAATTGATACAGCAATGAAGGGATTTCGAAAAACGGGAATATTTCCACTTAACGAAAACATTTTTGACGAATCTCCACGTGCTCCTTCTTCGACCGATGCAAACAACATAGCACCGTTGTCAAATGCTGACCAACCACTCCATTGTCACAACCGTGTATAACTCCTTCATCTCCATTTATAATTCCATCAGATGTGCATCCTGTTTCGGTAATTGAACCACCTTTAACCTCAACAAGACGAGGGAAAGCGATGGTAGTCACAGCCTCTCCACATAAACATGAAATAATGGAAGCAAAAAAGAAGCAGACAGAGAAGAATGAAAGAGTAGCAGGAAGAAAAAATTAAAACGTAAAAAAAACAACGAAAAAACCAGCTGGACGCAATAAAAATAAAACCAAAAAGCGACGAAAAGCACAGACTTCTGACGAAGAATCATCTGATGATGATGACCCAGTTTTGGTGTCCACTGACGAAGAAGATAGCGAGGATGATGACGCTGAATGCCCAGTTTGTCATAATACCTATTCTCAACACAAAAAGGGAGAAAAATGGATAAGATGCATTCAATGTTTCCAATGGATGCACGAAGATTGCGTTGAAAATCCAGGACCAAAATTTGTCTGCACTATTTGTATGGAGAATTAAAAGTACCTACTTGTACCTTACCAATGATTAATACATATAATTAAGAAAGGACTGATTAGATATTAATATGATAGTTGAGTTCAATTTTATATGATAGAAAAGGAGTAAGTACAACTCCATTTCACGTACTGATAATTGTGATCTCAATATCGTCCCCGGGACGTAATTAGTAGCCCAAAAATATATTTTCATAATTTGAGTATTTTTGTTAAAGCTATTTTATAGCTTTTTCTAACAATGTTAAACCATTTTCGATTATTTTTAAGAATAAAGGAATATTGAACTTAGCGTTTGATGTTTCATTTATTACTGTAGTATTTATTTTTATTTTTTTATTTTTTTTTTACAAAATAAGGACGATATTTGGCGACTCTACCTTAATAGTAGTGTTAGAGTTTTCAAAATTATGTAATAAAAGTGTTTAAAGTAAAATAAACAACGTGACAAAACCCGTATAAAGTGTTTAACTTCAACCTATTATTATCAATGTTATTAGCTAACGGATCCCAAGCAACTTAATGATTGTCTGTGGTAAAATTTAACGATTTTATAATGGGATTAAATATAATCGGCAAAGCGTTAGCTGAATGCTTAATCACCTACTGTGTATGTTCATGGGCTTCAGAGGCCATAAAACATTTGATTGAGGTTGAAAGAGCACAACGGGCTTTACTTAAAGTACTCCTCTACTTACCGTTTCGCCACCCTACACATTTAGTGTATGAGAAAGCAGAAGTACTAAGCGTGTAGAAGTTGTTTATCTATCGATGTATTCGAAAATACCATAAAAATACCGTACCTTATCTACAACCCTCGGGTAAAAAGATAGACAAATGTCCAGTCCCAAATGTCAAAAGCAAATTTGCCCAACAACACTATAGTAATATTGCACCTAGGCTGTACAATAAACTTAATCTAACGCATAAAACCAAGTCTTTAACAAATTACAAAATCAAAAGCACTATTAAACTTTGGCTTAAGAATTTTGACTACAAGGATGTGGAAAACTTATTACAAATCGTAACATAAGCACACACACACACACACACACACACACACACACACACACACACACACACACACACGCACGCACACACGTAAACTAACAAAAAAGTTACTTATTGTTAATTTTATTTTTTACTTTTTTGAGTCAGCTCTATTCTATGTATCTTGCTTATATATTATTATTGTAACAATATTGTATAATTTGTTTTGGGAAAGGACTGTTTCCCAACATACAGCTCACGCTAGTTTGGGAATCAGGGCTGACACTGTAAATGTATAAACCTTTTGTTGCAATAAAGAAAGAATGACCATCAAAAATACTAATTGCACAGCAAAATATGCTAACTAAAATATATCATAACGAACATCTATACGCCTCAAATCACTGCATTCCGTCTCGAAAGGGTTAGTTTATGTTAGGTTCCTTCTTAAACTTACCCAAAAATAGAAGCCCTGCTTCGCGGGGCTCCGTCGACTTAGTTTGTTCTCTTTGAATATATTTTACTGTGCAATTAGTATTTTTGGTAAAAGGCTAGGCATAGTTTGCTGTAACCGATATCACAGACAGTCCAAAATATCTGTAATAATTATGCATGCAATGCATCTACTGTACGAATCTGTGAAAATACGATCAACTTTTTTATTGAAAATTTAGTATATTGAATCTTAAAGACTAAATAAGATGAATGTGAATATGAGATAACTTTAACTGTCAGTAACCGTCCTTTGCAAACAAGTAATGTTTTGACAATTCGAGTCATTGTCTTGCCAAAACTAGACTGACGTTTACATGTACGTTGATACTGACTTTGACAGCCAGATTAGATTGGCAAGTAATGGCGCCAAAAAACATGCAAACATAATCGATACAAAAGCTAAATTAGCATATTTTGGCAAATTCTGTCTGTCTCAAGATTGCTAAGAGCCAATGTTTATTAATATTCTAACTAATCTTATAAATACGAATATGAGTTTGTTTGTTATGCTTTCAAGCCCAAACTTATCAACCAATGAACATGAAATTTCGCATACACGTTGTCAGGGCTATAGGTATGGACATAGGGTACATTTTATCCGGAAAGAAAATACTTCTTCCAAGCGAAGTCACTTGTAAATGCTAGTAATAAAACAATAACACAAAATGCTCAATTTATCGGGCAACGATATTCGTCCTACAGCCTTACATTTCCCGAAAGCCGAACAGAGGTATTCGGCCGACTTTATTGCAGCACCGCTAAACGATTTATATCCTGGCTTTCATTCCGAAGGATTGATTTCAATATATTGGCTTAGCTGAGTTAATAGAAAGAGTATTCAATCTCGTTCATTCAATGCAGGAAGTCGCTTGTGCGAAATGCTCGGATTGAATGGAAGACGTAAATAGGACTAAGTAAGTACGTAAAGGACTGCTGGGTTTGTGTCTTTGAATTGGATAACTAATTGGAACTGATGTAAAGTATCATATAAAGAGAAGTGAGTAGAAAAATGCTAAGAGGCAATTAACTTTTCTAAACCTATTATTTAATAACGACTTTCAGTTTAAGACTTTAAGTTAAGACTTTAAGTATTCCCCTTCTCTGCTTTTTTTTTACCGTAGGCAGTGGCACTACTTTTATAATGTTTTGAGGCGTATCTGTGAATTATACTTATCGAATTTATTAACTGCTTATCGAACCGCTACCCACTAGATAGGTCGGTAGCTCGTCCGTTAATAATGGTAATAAAAAATGGCAAAGAATGCTGCGCTTGAATATGCCTCTAACTGGATTTAGAACAGCAAAATGTGAGGTATCTATGCTAAAAGTGTTAAACATTAAATTGATATGTCTAATACCTATTTGAGATGTCACGTCATTATGTGTTGATTTATTAACTTCACATCTGTATTAGCTAATATATATAAAGTTTGTTCGAAAGATTTTCTTAGTTCCTAGTCTCCATGAATATTGAAATTAAACTACTATATACGGATTTTATCGCGTTGTTTATTTAACACTCTATTACAAAATTTAGAAACTGTTACACTACTACTACTTTTGAATTTTATTAATAAAATTATTAAAACTATTAGAACTATTTATATTTAGGTTTACACTTTCCCCGACGTTTCGGTTGCTTTCCAGCAGCCATGGTCACGGGGTCACTTCATGAATATATTTCTATTTTTCAATTTGGTCGCCAATCTTTCACAGAGCATAGAACATTACCTATAATAAATGTACATAAAAGAACTATTTTGCACCTATGTTCACAAATAAAACCTTTGATTTGATTTTAATTGACATAGATAGTAGTGCACCTTCCCACATTTGGAGCAGCCCTACTAATATCATCAATCTATATAAAATTGCTGCTAAATATTATACGCTGTTTCTCTGTAATAGGTTTCAGTCGCTTCACAAGTAATATACTATTAATTTACTGCTGATACTACAGCACTGTCGGCAATATATTGCTATACCAGCACATTGCCTTGTTTAGAATAACCGCAAGTGGTTTCAACTGTAAGTTGCCACAATAAGCTCACATGATGAACCCCTCGTACTTGTGCCATCTTCTAAGTATATTTTTTTTACACAAAATGCATAACACCGAGCTATGGAGGCAGATCTCTTTATGATAAAAAAAAGATTCCTCGCTCAGCACACAACAAACACTTTAAGCTTAAAAGATTGCCGATCTTTTTTCTCGAAAGCTTTTCCAACAAACTGCTTTCACATACATCGAGAAAAGCCAATTTGAGGGCTTGTAAGATACCTTAATTTCCGCCAACACCACACGCCGTTCTACAATACAGTTTATCAGATTTTCCTTCACTGAATAAATTTAAATACGTATTGAGTTCGAAGCGAGACAAGTTGTTTCATATTTTACGTTAGAATAGATATCTTAACTGCTTATCGAAGTAATTTGGCAAATATGGTTTGAGAACGCAAATATATTGTAAGTTAGAAGTTCGAGGTTGAATATATGTTGTTGTTTTTCGGTTGATGGTAAATGATAAACATATATAGAATATCAAAGGCATACTTGACACAGGAGGTAAGCACGTGCCACTGTGCGGTACGCAGGCATAGCCAGAAGTTTGTATCTTCTGGTGCGAACTAAGGTGAAACTACTCGTAGCCTTTTTTTAGGAGGAACAAGTGCCTTATGCGTACTGAGAATTCGGGTTTAACGACTAAAACCACAACAGTATACCAATTCCCTGCGTTACTGGTACCTAGATGGATTGATGGATTTGTGCCTACATTAGCAAAGGCCTGTCCTATAACCTAACCAGTCCAAGTCAGGGAGGTCACTTTAAAAACAACAAATCGGCAGTAGTCCAAAGATAAGGCATTGGACATGCGATTGAGAGTTGATTTAAACTCCCCCCTCCCCCCCCATTGTACTATTGACGTGAACCCATTCTAGCTTAGCTGGAGAGTTTAAGAAAAGAATGTTCAATATGTATGTGACTGCATAGATGGCTAAGAGGTTTAAGAGGTGGCCTTACCATTTGCACTTTACCCCGTAGACGGCTATAGGCCACCTATTACGTTTGATCCTAAAATATAGTTGGCGAAATGTGGGTGTAATATATAACTGCCTACCCCCTCGGGGTTATAAGCTTATAACTCATTAGAGTCACTCGGCATCCGACCAGCACCGCGTCGCCTCGAGCGGTTAGTACTCTTTGTATGGAACACTATGGGTATACGCTCACTACATCAACTTCGGAGCGCCTTGCTCGCAGGCTGACCGTGCGTGGATGGCGAGTGGGCCACTCGGTGACCACTCGTTGCCCGCACGCTTGCGTTGCCCACGAGCAGTTCCCGAATGGATTGCATGCCGTCCGTGAGTCGTCCACGCACCGTCTGCAAGACGAAAACCCTATAGATCTAAAGACGATCCTTAACATCATCTATTCGTTGACCACGCGACGTTCACTCGTTGACTTTTTCCACCACCGTTTGTTTGTTCGACCTACTTGACCGACCATGAAATTTCGCATACACGTTGTCAGGGATACAGAAAAAGACAAAAGATACGGGATATACGTATGGACCCAGAAAAATGTACTGTTCCCGAGGGATAGAAAAGTAATATAACCTACATTTACGCAAACGAAGCCTCGAGCAAAAATCTAGTATGATATACAAGTCATAATACTCCTTTTATTTGATACGCCATATTAAAATGTCGGTAAAATTTCAGATAGGACAGGTTGGTGCCCGTTTTTGTTGGCACGCACGCCTGCGGTTTGGGTGATGTCCAAATCGCCAGTGTTTTAGCCTAACTTGCGGTTTTAATTATAAAGTTATGGAAAATTTAGATTTACCATTACCAAACTATTCCGGTTTGTTGCCTGTTTAATTATTTAAGCAGATTATATATAACTAGCCCGCGACTTCGACTACGTGAAATTTGGAAGTACCTATCATATATACCTACGTGCCTATATATTTTTTTTTTCATTTGCATTTTACACGACGCTGATCTACACAAATAAAACGTGCCTATAAATAGATATATTTATTAGTAACACCTATAGATTAACCTAAACCCTTATTATATTATTAACTAGCTAACCCGCGCAACTTCGTCTGCTTCATATAAGGTAAGAGAATTTACCCTGTTTTTGCAACATTTTTCATTGCTGCTCCGCTCCAATTGGTCGTATCGTGATGTTATATAGCGTTAGCCTTCTTCAATAAATGGGCTATCCAACACTAAAATAATTTTTCAATTTGAACCAGTCGTTCCTGAGATTAGCTCGTTCAAGCAAACAAACAAACAAACTCTTCAGGTTTATACTATTAGTATAGATAATACTCAATTAGATGGAACATGCACCTCACACGTTTTAAGTTAGACCTTCAGCAATTCAACTATGGCTACAATCACATTCAATTTTGTACAATAGTTTTTGCGTGATGCAATGATAGTTCAGTAGGGAGACCAACAGACTGCAATGCAGATGGTCTCGGTCGAACCCACGTCGCGCATCTCTGATTTCCGGAAGTTATATGACTTTTCGAAATTATGTACGTATTGATTGACAATTATCGCCTGCTCCGTGCCTCGGAGAACACATTAAGCCGTCGGTCCCGGGTGCCATGAACATTTATGGCAGTCCTTATTGAGAAGTCAGCGCCCTAAAAAAATTCTGACACTAATCTAGCCTTAGGGTATCGTTAGCCTTCGGGTTGCGGAGGTCAGGTGGCAGCCGCTCCGTGTAAAAACTGATATCCAGTCAAATCAGGTTAGACTAGAAAAGCCGACCTCAAGTAACTTAAGAATAATAAAAGCTAGGGAGAAGAAGAGTTTTTGCGTGATGCTCGTACAAACATACAACAGGCATAATGGTTTTGTTTCTCTAGCTTTTATAAACACCCAAAAACCTAATACCCCATTCATCTGCTTAAGTACCAGTTGCAATTTTTTATGAATAGATTATATATTTTGTTTTCTAGATTCTCGGTGGCGCAGTGGTATTTGCTTCTGCTGCCTTCTACTACTTGGATCGTAAAATATAACAAAATGGGTGTAATAGACCTCTATTATGTTGTTCAGGGATGTAGGCATTAGACTATCTATATATTAATACGTGAAGCAAAAACTTTGTACACCTTTTACGAAAATTGCGCGGACGGAGGAGTATGAAATATCGCACAGTTGAAGTTTATAGGAGTGGCGAATTCTAATACCTATATAAAATATGAATTAGAAATACATTAAATTAATGAAAAAACCCTGCACGCACACTACCATACATCATTGTTCGGCTAATGTCGTACAATTCTTCGTAACTACGATAACATACCTTAAGAACCTATTGCGATTTCGCGGTATATATAATAACGATCAAACTTAAAATTTAAATCAATTATGGTTGAATTTCGAACACTTGGCGACCTCTAGTACGTATTAAAATTAAATTTATTAATTTGAAATTAAAATCAAATTTACCTATTCTTTAACGGTTTTGACACATTTTAATGGCATGCCAAGCCTCCTCGGTAAGTATATCCATCGTACAGAAATTCGCATATACTATAATTATAGACTGCTTCGATGGTGTAGCAGTAGTGTATGTAGGAGCATATACAGCATAAGCGTAGCAGGAGCTATCATCGTCCGAGACTTCATGCTCTCGGGTTAAATTTTCGCAAATATTGCCACTTGTCTACTATCACGGTTTTTAGAACTGTGCCCAGCAGGTGGTGATAGGCTTGCTCCCTATGATATAGGACCTCAAACTATAGCCTGTAACATGTGGTTTTATATCTCTGCCTACCCTTTCGACGAAGCAGCCACCATGCTATGTATATGTGTATACATTGAAATTAAACACTTTATACGGATTTTATCGCGTTGTTTATTTTACTTTAAACACTGTTATTACATAATTTTGAAAACTCTAACACTACTATTATTGAATTTTACTACTATTTAAGCTATATATTTTTTTTTCTAATTAAATCTATTTGTATTTAAGTTTACACTTTGCCCCGACGTTTCGGTTGCTTTACAGCAGCCATGTTCACGGGGAGACTAAGATGGTAGTTGTCCCAACGTTCTGAAGTGTAGCTAGTTATTTTAAAGTACCCGAACATAATTTAATCTTTGGTGTTCCTATTTACGCAGAATGAGCTCAAAGTATCATGAAGTCTAGCTGTGTTTTGCTTCTTCTTGGGTTTGACTATTTGAATGACTGGATCCCAAGCTGGTGGTACATTCCAACCATCCTCTCTATTGAAATTAGGATGTTTTTTAATTTCAATAGCCTCGCGAAGCATCCTTGGTAGGAATCGGTGTTCTTTTGCGAGTATATGTGGTTTGTCAAATCGTAGGTAGTGGTTGGTTCCCTGTTGCACATGTTCACACACAGCAGACTTCAACGAGCGTTGGTGTTTAACATCAGCTATATGTTCTTTTAAGCGGGTGCCTATGCTTCTCTTGGTTTGCCCAATATATGAGAGTCCGCAGTCACAATCTATTTTATAGACCCCTGCATCTTGTAAAGGTAATTGGCACTTGACGGATGGTAAAAATTGACTTATCTTCGTTGGCGGCTTGAAGTATGTGTTGATTGAAGCTCGCTTCAAGATGTAGCCAATCTTGTCAGTGACACCCCTTACATATGGTAGTATGGCAGGCTGGCGCTCGACTGTGGCTGGCTTTTCTCGGGATCTGTGACGGCGGCGCGGCTGTTGGAGCTTGTTGTCTTGCAGTACTTGCTTGACATGTTGAAGCTCGGCGTCCAGGTGTTTCTTGTCACAGATCCCGTGGGCTCTCTGAAACAAAGACATTCCCACGGTAGCTAACTGTTTAGGATGGTGGTGAGATTCACCGTTTAAGTACCTGTTTGTATGGGTCTTTTTCCTATACACAGTGTGGCTCAAAGTATGATCAGGATTCCTGATGACAAGTACATCTAAGAAAGCTAATGAATTATTTGCCTCTAATTCCATAGTAAATTGGATGTTATTATTAATGGAATTAAGATGTTTTAGGAATACTTTTACACTATCTGTTGGTAATATTGTGAAAGTATCATCTACATACCTCTTATAAATCCTGGGTGTGATGGTGGTAGTCTGCAAAGCTCGAGCCTCGAAGTCCTCCATATATATGTCGGCAACAACAGGCGATACTGGCGAGCCCATTGCCACACCATCCACTTGTATGTAGAATTTATTGTCCCACAACAGATAGCCAGTTGTTAAGCAATGGTTTAGTATTTCTGCATATTCCTCAGGCATATTGTTCTCTATTAGCTTTCTTTTAGTTATATCAATACAGTCACGAACAGGTACGCATGTAAATAATGACTGCACATCAAAACTAACCATTGTTTCTTTGTCTGTGAGACGTAGGTGTTTAATCTCACTCACAAATTGGTATGAATCCTTCACATGTGCTCTCGAGTTGCCTCTGAGTGGTGAGAGTATCTTCGCTACGTGCTGAGCCAGTCTGTAAGTTGGTGTGTCGATCTGACTCACAATAGGACGTAGGGGAGCGTTTTCCTTGTGTATTTTTGGTAACCCATACAGCTTTGGAGGTTTTATGCAGGCTGGTATTAATTGTTTTACGTCTAGATTTAGTTTCTCGGAGTATTTATTGATGATATCTTTGGTTTGCTTTACTATCTTGGTTGTAGGATCTGTTTTAACCAGTTTATATGTAGTTTCATCCGAAAGTAAATTTTCAATTTTATGTTTGTAATCTGACGTATCCATTACGACCGTAGCGTTTCCTTTATCTGCACGGAGTACTGTAATTTCTGGCCTAGCTCGCAAGTTCTTCAGTGCGACGAATTCATCTTTGGGAAGGTTCGGTTTGGGCACTTTACTTCGACGCAAGACTGATGAAATGTCCTGACGTATAGCCTCCAAATCTTCCTTTCTTACGTTATTCTTGACTAGGCAGTCCTCAACGTTGCAAATAATGGCCTCATACGGTATCCTAGCTGGTGTTATAGCATAATTTAAACCTCTACTCAATACTTTTTCGGTTGTTTTATCTAAAGTTTGTTTTGACAGATTAATAACTGCTTGTCTTTGGGTTGACGGCGGCGTGTCATTGGTCCGTGCATTGACGTTTCGTTTCTTGCTGTTGGCATTTGATTTTGATAATAATTTTTCATATTTTTGAATTTTGTTTGTTTTACACGCATTATATTTTGATCTTTCTCTGTGATTTATTGCATTAATGCATTGGTTAAAATCAAATGGAGTTATTAATCTCTGTATTTCATTAGATAAAATCTCAACGTTCCTATTTATGCTGCGTAAGTCAGTGCGATGTGTTCGAATAATTTGTATTAATAACTTTTGACTTGCCTGTTTTAAGATCTTAGCGCTTCCTCGTATGTCTTTCTTGGATGATATCTTGACACACGTAGGAATGAGATTATGATCACGACATCTCTTCAAGAAATTTAAAGATGTTACATATCTTGCGCGCTTAGTTTGTAGATCTTCTAACCGGCGTATTTTGTTTGCAGTTTCCAGTCCGTACTGATTTACATAATATTGTCTTATGTTTACGCGAATGTTATACATTGAAATTAAACACTTTATACGGATTTTATCGCGTTGTCCGTATAAAGTGTTTAATTTCAATGTATAACATTCGCGTAAACATAAGACAATATTATGTAAATCAGTACGGACTGGAAACTGCAAACAAAATACGCCGGTTAGAAGATCTACAAACTAAGCGCGCAAGATATGTAACATCTTTAAATTTCTTGAAGAGATGTCGTGATCATAATCTCATTCCTACGTGTGTCAAGATATCATCCAAGAAAGACATACGAGGAAGCGCTAAGATCTTAAAACAGGCAAGTCAAAAGTTATTAATACAAATTATTCGAACACATCGCACTGACTTACGCAGCATAAATAGGAACGTTGAGATTTTATCTAATGAAATACAGAGATTAATAACTCCATTTGATTTTAACCAATGCATTAATGCAATAAATCACAGAGAAAGATCAAAATATAATGCGTGTAAAACAAACAAAATTCAAAAATATGAAAAATTATTATCAAAATCAAATGCCAACAGCAAGAAACGAAACGTCAATGCACGGACCAATGACACGCCGCCGTCAACCCAAAGACAAGCAGTTATTAATCTGTCAAAACAAACTTTAGATAAAACAACCGAAAAAGTATTGAGTAGAGGTTTAAATTATGCTATAACACCAGCTAGGATACCGTATGAGGCCATTATTTGCAACGTTGAGGACTGCCTAGTCAAGAATAACGTAAGAAAGGAAGATTTGGAGGCTATACGTCAGGACATTTCATCAGTCTTGCGTCGAAGTAAAGTGCCCAAACCGAACCTTCCCAAAGATGAATTCGTCGCACTGAAGAACTTGCGAGCTAGGCCAGAAATTACAGTACTCCGTGCAGATAAAGGAAACGCTACGGTCGTAATGGATACGTCAGATTACAAACATAAAATTGAAAATTTACTTTCGGATGAAACTACATATAAACTGGTTAAAACAGATCCTACAACCAAGATAGTAAAGCAAACCAAAGATATCATCAATAAATACTCCGAGAAACTAAATCTAGACGTAAAACAATTAATACCAGCCTGCATAAAACCTCCAAAGCTGTATGGGTTACCAAAAATACACAAGGAAAACGCTCCCCTACGTCCTATTGTGAGTCAGATCGACACACCAACTTACAGACTGGCTCAGCACGTAGCGAAGATACTCTCACCACTCAGAGGCAACTCGAGAGCACATGTGAAGGATTCATACCAATTTGTGAGTGAGATTAAACACCTACGTCTCACAGACAAAGAAACAATGGTTAGTTTTGATGTGCAGTCATTATTTACATGCGTACCTGTTCGTGACTGTATTGATATAACTAAAAGAAAGCTAATAGAGAACAATATGCCTGAGGAATATGCAGAAATACTAAACCATTGCTTAACAACTGGCTATCTGTTGTGGGACAATAAATTCTACATACAAGTGGATGGTGTGGCAATGGGCTCGCCAGTATCGCCTGTTGTTGCCGACATATATATGGAGGACTTCGAGGCTCGAGCTTTGCAGACTACCACCATCACACCCAGGATTTATAAGAGGTATGTAGATGATACTTTCACAATATTACCAACAGATAGTGTAAAAGTATTCCTAAAACATCTTAATTCCATTAATAATAACATCCAATTTACTATGGAATTAGAGGCAAATAATTCATTAGCTTTCTTAGATGTACTTGTCATCAGGAATCCTGATCATACTTTGAGCCACACTGTGTATAGGAAAAAGACCCATACAAACAGGTACTTAAACGGTGAATCTCACCACCATCCTAAACAGTTAGCTACCGTGGGAATGTCTTTGTTTCAGAGAGCCCACGGGATCTGTGACAAGAAACACCTGGACGCCGAGCTTCAACATGTCAAGCAAGTACTGCAAGACAACAAGCTCCAACAGCCGCGCCGCCGTCACAGATCCCGAGAAAAGCCAGCCACAGTCGAGCGCCAGCCTGCCATACTACCATATGTAAGGGGTGTCACTGACAAGATTGGCTACATCTTGAAGCGAGCTTCAATCAACACATACTTCAAGCCGCCAACGAAGATAAGTCAATTTTTACCATCCGTCAAGTGCCAATTACCTTTACAAGATGCAGGGGTCTATAAAATAGATTGTGACTGCGGACTCTCATATATTGGGCAAACCAAGAGAAGCATAGGCACCCGCTTAAAAGAACATATAGCTGATGTTAAACACCAACGCTCGTTGAAGTCTGCTGTGTGTGAACATGTGCAACAGGGAACCAACCACTACCTACGATTTGACAAACCACATATACTCGCAAAAGAACACCGATTCCTACCAAGGATGCTTCGCGAGGCTATTGAAATTAAAAAACATCCTAATTTCAATAGAGAGGATGGTTGGAATGTACCACCAGCTTGGGATCCAGTCATTCAAATAGTCAAACCCAAGAAGAAGCAAAACACAGCTAGACTTCATGATACTTTGAGCTCATTCTGCGTAAATAGGAACACCAAAGATTAAATTATGTTCGGGTACTTTAAAATAACTAGCTACACTTCAGAACGTTGGGACAACTACCATCTTAGTCTCCCCGTGAACATGGCTGCTGTAAAGCAACCGAAACGTCGGGGCAAAGTGTAAACTTAAATACAAATAGATTTAATTAGAAAAAAAAAAATATATAGCTTAAATAGTAGTAAAATTCAATAATAGTAGTGTTAGAGTTTTCAAAATTATGTAATAACAGTGTTTAAAGTAAAATAAACAACGCGATAAAATCCGTATAAAGTGTTTAATTTCAATGTATAACATTCGCGTAAACATAAGACAATATTATATATGTGTATAAACAAAAACTAGACAAACACAAACTTGGAATTTTCTAGAAACAATCTACCAACGAAACATGCAATGCACTCACAAATAAACCTTGGTAAGTCTTAGTCAAATTTTACGCATGCCAAGCACTTCGTATTAAAAAGTAAATCCCTAAAGTAAGCATGAGTGACCCCCGGGCATGCCAAACGCACATTAAACTACGGGACTAGCATGTCCTGTGACTATGTGCCGTGAAATGCATTTCACGCTTCTCGTTACACACGGACGTAAAGAATAACGAGCAGAATATATTCAAAATATAACTAGATTGTTCCTACAGGTTTGCTCGCGTAAATGTAGAGGTTCGGTTAGATTAGTAACAATACTTCTTTCTGGATGAAGGTACCCTATGTAATTTTTTATTACTCTGGCAACATGTGTAAGAAATTTCACGATGATCTCTTGAATGGCTAAAGCGAACAAACAAACTAATATGCGCATGTATAATATTAGGATATACAGGATGTCCGGTAATTAATGGATAACCTTAAAATGTCTTATAGTAGAACTGAAGGCCGTTCAGAAAAAATGAAAAAAAAAATAATAAAAAAAACATATATTAAAATGTGCAAGCTATATTAGCATAGCATACTTTTGACTGTCTATCTATTAGCATAATTAGTGTTTAATAATAAAACAACAAAAAACCGATGGATTTCATTCATTTATGTATAGTATACAAGAAAGTTATACATGGTAATTAAAAAAAAACACATATCTCAGGTAGTAGTTAGGATAGATTCTTATTCATATTTTTTTCTGAACGGTCATCAGTTTCATTATAAGACATTTCCAGGTTATCCATTAATTACCGGACACCCTGTATGTCAGCCCTGTATTAAACTGTCCCACTGCTTGGCATGGGCCCCTTCTCTGAGTAACAAGGGTTAGGTTGGTCCACCACGCTAGTCCAGTGCGGATTCGCAGATATCACATATCTTCGAAGACATAATTATAAAAATATAAAAATCGTAACTAATGTTATGATGCGTTTCACGTCCTAACTACTCGATCGATCGTCATCGACTGCTTACCATCAGGCAGAGTGTCGTCATTTTGACGAGCAAAATAGAAAAATAAAAGAAATATAAGAAATTTCACAGAAAAGGACTCTTATACTCAGAAAAGGACTCTACTCTATCTTTCATCCAAAAGTATTACTTTACTTACTATTAGTACTGAGCGAGTGAAGAGAATATCATCATTTTAAATACACATGCAGTCGATGCAGCTCGAAAAAGTAAATAAGGTTACACCATTAACTAAATTTGGCCAAAATGGCTTTAACAACATTTCATCCTGGAAGGCTCGATATACATATAAAGTAAGGATGGTTTCATATTAAATTTTATAAATGCATACTGGTCTACCCGTTTTTGGGTTAGCCATTTATTCTTTAGTTAATTTTAAATCAATTTTTAATATAACCGTTGTGGATGAATGATTAGATACACCTAAGTAATTTAATAAATAAATGAATGAAACAGTTTTATTTCTCAAGGACAAATAAAGCTGTTCTAGTGACGAACAAAGAGAGCATAGTTATGAATAATCTAAGTTTCCAAATTACTTATTATACTTAGGCCATTATAGCTGAGACAAAAGCTACTTATCTAAATTACCCTTTTAACTGTTATGTTGCTGAAGCATTACTCGAAACACATTAAAACTAAAGAATATAATATGATACTGTAAAAAAAATATAATTTTGAATAAATTTGCTCTTTAGTATATAAAGTAAATTTTCTTAAAATTTAAAACCCCCATCACAAAATTCATTTGATACGCATATTGAAGAAGTTGTGAAAAAAAGTTATTCGCCATTTTGTAGTAGCGGCCATCTTGGATTTGAAATTTATTATAGTATATAGTATTCTATTAGTCAAGCCCTTTTATTTAATACTCATATTGCGGGAGTTGTGAAAAATATGTAATCCGCCATTTTGTGGCGGCGGCCATCTTGGACCAATTTTCATCAAACATAACTAAGAACACTCCCGACTAATTCATCTTTCAAACAAGAAAAACTAAATTAAAATCGGTTCATCCGTTCGGGAGCTACGATGCCATAGACAGACACACACACACACACATACACACACAGACACGTCAAACTTATAACACCCCGTCGTTTTTGCGTCGGGGGTAAAAATAGGTTTCCATTAAAAATACATTAGCAAAAGTATACACGAAATGGAAAAGGACTAAATAGGCTTGTTCAATATCAGTTAAGACTAGTTGTTAAGTTTGAGGGCAATACCAAGGTTTTCTGTAACGCACAAATTGACATGTTTCTGTTATATCAGTTTGCTCTGGAAAATACATATGCGCGATATCCAATATAAAATGAGACTACTTTTTAAGACATGTTCCGTAGGAATTGTTCTTGTGTCGCAGAGCACTTATAATAATAACAGTCCATGAAACAGGACTTGAACCTGCGATCTTGACGAACCGTATCGTCGCTATGACAACTGAGTTATTCATTACATTCATATGTGTCCTCCAGACCGAGTTTCGGCCACGACGGCCAGTCTTAACGGAGACTGGCTATCTGCGCAAGAGATATTATAGTGCACAAGTGTGTGCGCAAACACAAGTGCACTGTCTGTTCCCTAACTCTCATGATCCGATGGGACGGTAATCCGACACGACCGGAGTGAGATCGGGCGGAGGGCCAACGGCTTTACGTGCTTTCCGAGGCACGAGGGTGTCTAACATCGCCAACTTCTTAACTCCGGGCTGATATTGAGATATCTTAACAGAAAAACAACAACAATCAACGGAAAAAATGAACATCTAAGCTCAAAACAACTATATGTGTAAACACTCGACGCATTGGCAATGGCGAAGCTACTACATAGATAAAACATCTGTGCAGTGAATTGATTATGTCATCGCTGTATCATAACTTAAGTCAGCTGTACTTTTGCTTATATTGATAATGTTCGGTCGAGTAGTTAAGGCGTGAAATCGTATCTAACAAACAAACTATAACAACACAGCTTATAATAATATTAAACATGAAGATTGTACATACCCAGTATATTGCATATTCATAATAATTATCAACTCGTAAAACAGGATTCTCATCTTGTCCTACAGTTTTCACTTCACATAATATTATCTTTCGTTTATGCGCATGTAATATATTTAAATTAAACTACTTACGGATTTTAACACAGTCTATTATAAAAACACCACATTTTTACCTATTTTGAACCATTAAACTATTTATTTGAACCCTTTTTCGGCGCGTTGGCTGCTTTTTAACACACTTTTATTATTAGCTTCATACGTACATATGTTAGTATGTATGTAACGGAAACTTTGAACATGATTTTGATCCCCTTCAAAACGTTGGATTAACTCGAAATTTGGCATACTTATCAAGGACCGATGACAATACAATAACATAAAAATAATATAAAAAAATTAAAAGTAAATAATAGTTTTAAAAACTAAAAACACGCTTTATCAACGCGGGGGTATATATAGAAAATATATATTTCAACATGTTGCGAAATAGGTATTGTGCTATATTTCTTGTAACAAAAATGATTCCTCTGATTGCGTAGCATTGTGCAATAGTTTGCATAATATTGCGAAATATTATGATTCACATATATAAATGCATATTATATTATGAATTAAGTACTCAAAATATGATGATACTAACGGGTTTATTATAAATTGAGCAGAAAATTATGTAATAATAACATTAAGTTATTAAGTAAGTACGTACTCAATAATTCAATCGTGGCCTGGCGATTACTTCAACGACGGATTTGAGTGCAATGAATTACGTAGGCATAATTCACATGATGGCACGTTATAAGTTTTAAAATCTGCATTCAGACTTGTCGTTGCAATAATTGGATAAGTAAGTTAGAGAGTATGCCTTCTGACTTACTTCGCATACATTTTACTTCAGATATCGCCTCAAGTCTTCTTTTTCTCCCTTATACTTAAGATTTTTGCTCTTGTCGTCGGACTATACACCATCTTTCTCGATCTTTGGCCAAGAGCTTAACCTCGTTATATGACCTGAACTTCGGCTTTTCTTTTATTTGGTCAGTGAATGGTCTGGGTCCGATTTTCCTCTTTCCTTCCTTCCACTTTTCATCCTGTTTTTATGAAGACGTCATGTCATATATGATGGCCGAACATCTTTTCACTTCTGATATCAATTGTCGCCAAAATATTTCGTTCAACAAATTGTAGCAAATATTAACTGGTCAAGTCTTGAAATGCCAGACATAATGAAAAACCCGATGTGTCTGGCCGCCAGTGTGCCGCTACGACTCAAAAGGTTAACTCAATGATAAATAATAGCCGTATCAAATTCCACATGAATTCCAAACATATTGTCTATACCATAGTGTTAGAAACGTATCCGTGATACAAGATATATATTTCTATAAGTACTGATATTTGTTAAAATAAATAAATACATTAAGACTGTATACCAGGAAACCGTAGGCAAAGGTTGTTTCACGCCGACATTTCGTCAGCCGTATTTCAAGTCTCTATTTATAGGAAGCGAGCTTATTGACGTCTCCCAGATCCCTTTCCACGACTACTAAGAATTTCCTAGAGGTTTCTAAAGGCAGCTTTATTTTATGCAATATCTGCAAAATATACAACGGCAATTTCTACATAGAATATTATATAATACATAGCACTATTATGCGTGCTGAGTCAGGCAATTACAGGCAAATAAATGTTTGGCATAGTTATCGCATTCAAATGTTATTGAGATGATTGGAGTATAACTAAAATATGGTAGCCACATATTGCTAGATTAGAATCTACTCAACAGAAAATTTATATATCATTGAAAAAAGACGAGGCTGTTTTTAATAGTAAATACTAATAATGTTAGTTATACTACTTACTATTATTATTTTTTTAATTGCCATTGGTGGCAAACGAGCATGTGGCCCATCTGATGGGAAGTGGTAACCGCTGCTCATGGACTTCCGCAATGACAGGACACAGCAAAGCTGCTGCCTACCGTGAAAGAAGAACTCTCATTAAACCTCGTTTGAAGAAGGACATATCATAGCGCTCGAAAAACACTGAAACAGGCAGTTTATTTCAGAGCTTGCACGTACATACGTGGAAGAAAAGATCGCTGAAAGCGTACCTTGGATTTGAAAGCTTTCAGGTGATATGGATGTCACAGCGATGGTGTATGTGTATGCTATGAATTAAGTATCTAGTTTTGGTCACGTTTTTCTATCAAGAAATTGTCGGTAGAAGCATTAAGTCTAAAATTGCATTGTTCCTACAATTATAGCCGACAAAATGTGGGCGTTATATATCCACTGTTTACAGTTCAGACCTTCCGACTCTGGGTATTTTTTTATGTCTGTAATTTCAACATTTGCAATGTACACTGAGGTACAGGGGTTATTTCTAGTGATGTGGGATATAAAGTAATCTAAAAAAGATATGCAAAATGTTTTACATTGTTGAACATCAGGCAAAAAAGACCAATCAGTTCATCTGAATACCAAATTTATAACAATTGGTGAACTGGCAGTGGCGTGGCGTAGGTAGATACTTAAATCATTATGATATTGGTGTATATTGTGCAACAATATGAAATTTTTTGCATAATGTTGTTTAACAATGTGCAATATTATGCATAACATTGTGCAACAGCTTGCAATATTTTGCATAATATTGTGCAATTACGAGCGTCTTTTTGTTCGATGTTGTGAAACAATGTGCAATATTTTGCATAATATTCTGCAACAGATTGCAACATATTGCAAAATGTTGTCAAGCAATGTGCAATGTTTTGCATAACGTTGTTCAACAATTTGCAAAGTTTTGTTTAATATTGCTCAATACTGTGTTATTATTGTAAGTAAGAAAGTATTGCGGAATTCTGCCCTGGCGCTAGCATTTTCTGCCAGTGAATACGTTTGCCCTATGTGGAGTCGATCGGCGCATGCAAAGTCTGTTGATACAGCACTTAACGAAACTTGCCGGATTATCACGGGTTGACTTAAACCGACCGCAGTAAAGCTACTGTATCCATTGGCTGGCATCGCACCTCCAGAAGTCCGCAGAGGTCTGGTGATGCTCGGCACCCCTTGTATGGACACAGGCCAGTGCAGCAAAGGCTGAAGAGCCCTAACAGATTGGCTAAATGTATCCATGTCCTGACCCTCGAGCCATCAAAGGCGAGGTGCAACCTGTGGCGAGAAAATATATCTCTACCTATTCCTTTTATGTCACCTGCTGAGAGCCTTCCATCTGGACATCAATTGCCAATTGATTGGTGTTTTATATCAGCTATGACGTGTTCTTTTATGTTTGCCAACAATACGCTAAAAAGAAGAATACTGTGTTACCCTTAATTTTATGTATCAATTTGTAACATTTTGCTTAGTGTTTTCTAACAATAATGTTGCTCTATAATACGCAACATTATCTATAATGTTATGCGACAATTTACAACGTTTCACAGCACTGTGACAATATACAACGTTTGGAAAAATGTTGTGCAAAAACGCGCAGGTTTTTGCATATCGTTTAGCAACAATTCACAAAGTTTTGTTATACAAATTTTTGCTTTATATTGTGCAAAAATTTGCAAAGCTATGTTACACAAAAATATTATGCATGAATAGTTTTAGACATTTACAACTATAATTTACATTTAGTAAACGTCGAAGATCAAATTATATAGTTTAATACTTACGCTTTTAAGTCCCTTTGTAGAAAACGGTTGTGGGCAAATATTAGAATATTGCATTATGAATAATGTGCATCTTGTGTCATAGTGTTGTATTGCAACATTTCATTGAAGATTAGCGATTTAGCACGTAATTTTTTAGACTGTCCACCCCATTTAAAATAATTTTCATAGGTGTTTAGTTTTGTGATTTTCCCTGAAGAGTCAAGCAGATATTATGCTCTTATTTGGCTAACTACATGAAAGGTTTTTGTTTACCAGAAAGTTATCAAACTGACACCAGACTTTGTGCTACTGACAATTTTCTTTCAGAAAGTCTGATACGACTTAGACCCGGATACTATACTCAGCTTTTTTTCAACACAAAGACAAATTGACGGTTAAACGCATATCTAATCAATAAAGAAATCAAGAGTTTGTTTTTTAAGTCAATGATTAGCCTTTCAGAAAACAGAAAATTGAAAGATTATGGCGATGGTTATTACTCAGTCGCGCAAAACGAATTAAAAGTCCTTAAATGGATTTGGACGCAACTTGGCACACAGATAGACTATGTCCTGAGTAAATATTCTAACAGAATTTAATCTTTTCTAATGAAACTCGTACTGGGCCAGCGTGGTGGACTATGGCCTAACCCTTCTCACATTGAGAAGACCCCCCCGTGTTGGCAGACTTCACACTTCTTCGAGAACATTATAGAAATCTCTCAGATAAGTTTATTCACGTTATATTCCATTACCGTTAAAACGAGCGACAATTAACTGTTTAATACATACATAGCGTAGGAAAGTCAGAGGTGTGTGCCTTGATATCGAGCTCAAGACCTCTATATGATAGTGCAACGGTCTAGTGTTGGGCACTCAGTTGGTATATATTCAAAGTCGTGTGTCACAAAGCAGTCCCTAAGCTAATCGCTACATACTGCTCACTGCTCATTGCAGGCTCGTGTAAGTGTAATGGTATTCAATGTGGATATACTGAACAAATATTACGCTATTTACATTACATGGAGCTCTTAATTAAATAAGCAATTTAATGTACATGGACTAACGCCTTACATATATCGCATGAGGATGTAAAACATCTACATTTTGCCAACTATATTTGTTTAGGTCCTATATACAGGGTGTTTGGCAGAACGTTGAACATACGAAAATAGTGGATAGGTGGGGTCATCTGCTACTTACTCAGCCCTAATTTATTTGGCACTGGCACACTGGAGACTTTATAAAAAAATTTATTGCTTTCTTCTGGTTGCATTGCAGTAATAAATTGTAAGAAATTTAATACTGCAATGCAAAAAAATATTTAATTGTTTCATTAACGCACCTAATTAATATTATATTTCGCAAAACATTTCACTTTCCGTAAAGGTAGAGTTTCGTCAAAAATTTCCTACTTGATAAAATTATGAAATTAACTCTTAAAGTCTTTTTTATAAGAGCAAATTACATACCATTCGAAAGGCCACACACTAAGGATGTTTTGCTAAAATTGGAACTCCTCAGTCATAATTTTTTTTTTTAATGCAAGTTGAAATTAAGATTTAAGTATTTTTTACATCTTTCTGTAAGTTTGAGGAGTCATAACATTTTTTCTAGCTAACATCTGAATAAAGCAATCGTTTTATAAGAATCTGTCAACATTAAAGATTTAAAAAAAAAACAAAGTGTTGCCTGTTTTACCCATTTTTAATAAAAATTACACTTTAAACTTAAGAAAGTGGTGAAACTAGAAGAAAGCAAAAAATTTTTTTTAAAAATAACCACCTGGCCAGGGCCGAATAAAGTAGGGCTGAGTAAGTAGCAGATGACCCCACCTATCCACCATTTTCGTATGTTCAACGTTCTGCCAAACACCCTGTATGTCCTATGGCGATTTTATTACCGTCTATCAGGCAAGTTTTTATAGTACATACTGCTACTAAAAAATCTATAAAATGTAGGTACATGACAATATTTTACAACAAAGATGGCGGGACGACCTGGATGCCTTCGAAAGGGACTGGCAGGGAATATCCATCAACAGAGAGATTTGGAAGTCCAAGGGAGAGACTTTTACCCAGCAGTGGGACATATCAAAAGGCTAAAGAAAAACATTGAATCCAGGAACCCATGGTTAGCCGTATAGATGAGTGTAAACTTATGACGACCGACAATATAGTTACGATAGATAGTACGAAGTAATTTCATTATAATTATAATCAATTCTCAGACAAAAAATCCTGATGTCATGCCAAGCCTGAGAATTAAGCCTCATGCATAGCATTTACTGCAATACCGCAATTCATTTTATGTCAAATAGGGTTTTACAGTATTATTTCATTAAAATACAAATTAATAATATACAAAATAATAATATAACACAATTGTCAAGAAAAATTATAATACAGATATATTTTAATAGATAAATTACATTTTAGAATTAATTAGAATTTATACAATTAGGCATTATTTAAATATAACATAATGTGGTTACGAAATACTTAAGGCTTATCTGAAAATATGTCTGCACATGAATATTTTTTCAAAAAATCATTTATTCAATCAATGGCTTTTACAGTAGGGCTATTTTTTATAGTTTTTGTAATATGCCAGGATGGTGGATAAGCGAGAAGTTGGCGTTTTCGTCTACCACAGCCACGCAGGTAATTAATTGTCAGGCACATAGAAACAACAAACAATCGAGGCAGCTATTTAGATAACTCTTATAAAATTACGTATGTAAGCGATGTGACTGTTTGATGATTTGTGTCAAAGAAATGATAGCATTTGTAAATCTCAGCATTGCTGAAAATTAGAAACGCATTTTACAGTATTGTTCAATATACAGAGGGATTTTGAAATCGTGTAATTCTTTTTAACCACGCATTCTACTGGTGGTATAGAATATAGGATAGTAAAATATTAAGATTGTATCGGGTGGTTAACATATGACTATCTGAAACCATTTCATGAAAAAAATCGGTACATAAATTTTTCCAAAAACATAATTCTTATTAAAAAAATATATTGTCAGGGTTATTCTATATCACCAGTAGAATGCGTGGTTAAAAGGAATTACACGATTTCAAAATCATCCTATATATGTCCATTTTTGAGGGGATATAACGCTTGCCTTCGGTAATTAAATATTTTGTTTGAATACCTTCAATCTGATTTTCACTTGTGATCCTAACGTAATACTATTTGTTAACCGACTTCAATAAAGAAGGAGCATTCTACTTCTAACTGTATGTACCTCATATATTCAGAATTTTCAACCTACTTAGATGAATCTTTTTAAATTGAATGGACGTATATGTAGTGTGTTCAATTTTGTAAAGGTCTAAAGCTGAGTTTCTGGTATATTTTATGAAACCACTTAACAGTTAACAGAAAAATGGTGATGAAAAGTATTTAATATGTGTCTCAAACTTTACTTTTTACTCCGTACTACCATAACATAAGCGTGAAGGAGTCTGCCCACTACACCGTCTCATACCATAACCGTGTTAGGAACGTATCAGAAACGAAAAGCAACACGATACGCCCTGCTATAGGAACTGCTGGCTGGTGACGGAACGGTCTAGTGGGCATAGTCTCATACATTTCCTTACAAAGAATATTTTTTTGCCTGACACGTTCCTAGCACGGTCATGGTATGAGACAGGATAATGGGCAGACTCCTTTAGTATCACGTTCTTTAAATGTATCTATATAAACTAATCTAACCCTTAATTAGTTAAGTTACACGTGAATAACCAATAGGTCCCTGTATACTAACCAATAGTTCACTCATCGATCTATCATTTAACGTCACTATAAATTGTATGACTAAAATATTATAACAAAAATTCTTTGTGTTTTAGGAGGCGGTTTTATTTTTACAACATAATTATTATAATATTTTTATCACGTCATTATAATAATGACTATTTGCTATCAACACCAAATAGATAGCTCTCTAAACCAAGAAATAGTCGCAGAAATTTCATTAACCAAATATCCGCTCTTAAAAAGAAATCTCAACGACATTCTCCAACATAAAACTTCAGCTCTCATATTCCCGATATTTCAATATCACAAGACCATTTCAAATTAAACTGAGGCCAACGGATATCTCTTAAAATAATATTTCTCTAAGCAGTCCAATTACGGAGGCTGCGAGTCGAGTAGAGCCTCCATTTTTGCAAGGATTTTTGGGGATCAACCTGAATTAGATTGGAGTGAGCGTCGTCATTTAAATTCTTTAATAATTGGCAGGTGGTGGTACAAAGTTTAAAAGGTATATTATTTTTTCTTCGTTCGGAATAGTCGATGAAAAGTTTGCGCTGGCTTAAGGTGTCAAGTAATAAGCTTTCAAATTAAACTATTTAATACAGCTATTATCGCGGTTTTTTTAAAACTAGAGCGTATGATTTAAAATTAGTGAATTTCTCGAAGGCAAATGTAACTAGAAAATAGAAATTCATCATCTGGACAATACATATTGTTGATACTTTTATTATTATTTTATACATGATTGACATTTATATTACTTTTTTATAATTTTATACTAGATTGACATTTTTATTATTTTACACATGATTGACGTATTGTATATTGACATGGCCCTGATGAATTTAATTATTTTACTTATATTCTAAAATGCTTGATTGTATTGTTTGTGTACTGATCTTTTATTATTTGATTTTTTTCATAAGAACTACTTATTTTAATTTCTACTACTTATATCATTGTTATGAATGTTACTTATTTTATATAAACTATGTACCTAATTAAATGTACTTAACACAATTTTAACGAATATTAAATAAAATATAATGTACCATTTGCATGCCATTAAGGTAGATTAAGGAGAACAATTGATAATAATGTTAACACCACTGTATACCCTTGATCAGCAAATAAATGATTTGATTTGATTTGATATAGGTGGATTCCCCTTCAGTTGAAAAGAAACTGAAATGTCGTGGTACGTGTAAATCTGAATAGTTTAATAATTTAAATAGTTTAATAGCTTTTCATTGTGTCACATTTGCATAAACGTGTGGCGATTCCGCACAGACGAAGAAGTTCAGCCTACATTTAATAGATGGCAATACAATCGCACTTCACATGACGTCATACTATTCTGCATCGCACAAGTAAAGTTTACACAGCGACTACGAGTATATATACAAGCTCCCGACGTCAACCGTCGGGCCGCGGCCTGCCAGGCACGATCAACCAGCCTGGTCGGAGGATCCTCCCTTTGTGTCAGAGGGACTTCACACCCTGTTCCTCCACAAACGTAAGTAATAAGCTGTTATGCAAAATGGATTGTTGAGTTTCAGTTTAAAAATAATGATATCAGACAAAGTTTTGTGTAATAATAAGAATGTTTTCCAGACGGAATTTCGGTTACGGTGGTCAATCTTTATGTAGACTGGCCATCTACGCATGAGGTATTATAGTACACAAGTATATGCGCAAACACAAGTGCACTCTCTGTTCCCTAACTCTCATATTCATAAGACGCTATGAGGTGACCGGGGAGAGATCAGACGCAGGACCAACGGCTTTCCGTACTTTCTGAGGCATAGAGGTAATAACTCCGCTTACTTCCTAACTCTGGGCTACTGTTGACAATTTTTTAACAGAAAAATCCAATAACTTTTTCGGTGACCCAACCTGGGCTTTCAACCAGAGACCTTACAAGACCAGCGTCACCGAGGCAGGCAGTCCGAGGATAGAGTGTTGTTAGTAAGTGGTAGGAACACCTATTTCATAGAGAGGTTCTACTTAAATGCGTGTTTTTATATGCTGCAAAACTGAGTAGACCTTTTATCTATTAATTTTAGTTTATTCTGCATTTATTTTCGTCGTCAGGTTATTGTTCTATTGGTCAACGACTATAATGACACAACTTCTAAACAATTATTGCCACCATTTTCTTTATTTTTTTTAATGTTAGTGCCCGCACTAGAAGTAATTCTGTTATTGCGGCTGAATTCACAAACATGCAAACAACCGACAGATAGAACAACTTGATTTTTTTGTGGACAACATTTACTCACTAATATTTATCCCATGTTAGTTAGACTTAAGCCTTGTATCCACTAAACAACAATTGACACACAACACGTGATGCTCAATGAGATCAGCAACGTTGCGCAACAACGCGCGACATTGCCAGCTGGCGCGCATGAAATGTTGTCAAGTGGAGACGTGAAAAAGCCGCTGAAATCAAGACTAGTTCCTTTGGCGACATGTTGCCGACACCTGGTCATACGTGAACAGACAACGTTGCTAAACAAAGTTCCGCGTTGCCGTGAACAACAATGTTGTGTAACATGTCGCGCGTCAAATGTTGCCTAGTGGATACGAGGTTTAGAACTCACAATACCCCGTGCAGAGGCAGTAGTAAAGCGACCACTTAAACCGCATCAAACGTGCAGTTAGTTCTTTAGATAGCATTCAAAATCTATAATCCATGATATGGATAAAGATCCATGGCCATGATTTTCACCGATATTTCACTACCAACTCTTCAACAGGAACTCACTCCTTTCAGTAGCATCTAGCTTAGCTAGAAAGTTTAATAGAAATGTCATTTTATAGTAGGTAATTCAAACAGTAAAAATAAAATAAAAAGAATAGAACGAAAAATAATAGATTTCCAATACTTTTAAATTAGTTTGCTTTACATTCGAGCGCCAAGATGATGGTGTAGGTCGTTTAAAATGGCTTAAAACTTCTAAGATTTCTTAATATGAATATTTAAATAATGGAATGAGTGAAGATGAATGTATTATCACATATGACCCATTGTACTTACTTAGCTTACCTACCTACATTCATTGTTATCAATGAAAACCATATGAGGAGTTTTATTTCTAAGAAATATGTAGATAAGTAAATACCAATACATAGTGTTGATATCATGCGTGTGTAAACAATCAAATTTAATTTTAAAGTATTATTTGAAAATATGTGCATATCAAATTTATCTTGTGTGGGAGCCAGTCAGTACAGACCGGCGACACTTCGACCCAGTGGGATCTTTTATGTCGACTTCCCCAATAACGACTGCCATAGATGTTCATGGCAGCCGGGACCGACGGTTTAAGGTGCTGTACGAGGCACGGAGCAGGCAATAATTGTCAATCAATACGCACATAATTTCGAAAAGTCATATAACTTCCGAAAGTCAGAGGTGCGCGACGTGGGTTCGAACCCGAGACCCTCTGCATTGTAGTCTGTTGGTCTCCCCACTGAGCTAACACTGCTCTTTCTGCCTATCAAAATAGAAACGTTGAATTGCTACCGTTTTAATATTACTACATAACTAGATAATATATCTTTTAAATATTTTATGTTACTAATTAGCGGAATTAGGCCCGGCGCTCATTGGCGGCACGGCATGGCAAGGTATTTTTAGGCGACGAATAAAAGTATAACCTAATCGTATGAAAATAAAGTTGAAATTTCAATGTTAACAGTCGTAAGTACAAAAACAATACCGCGGTATGCTTAGGCATGCCTTATCGGCTGCATTCGAAACGCTTCGGCATTCCTCGGAACGCTTTGTCAGTCTTCGGGATATCGCGGCAAGACAGCGCCCGCCCGTACCGCGCGGCCCCGCGCGCAACTTCAATAGATTAGCGTCGTTCATGCCGCCACGGCATGCCTAAGGACGCTTTGGTATGCTTAAGGACGTCGCGGCATACCTAAGGATGTCAGGGCATAGTTACCGCCAGTGTGCACTTACATGTAGGGATGCCGAAGGATCCCCTGCCGTGCCGTGCCACCAATGTGCGCCGGGCCTTAGGCTGCATAATTTACCATCCTAATGTTTAATGTTCTAGCTAATAGGCTTTTAAAGCGGCAATATCAATGAAGAAATTTAAGCAATTCTCAGTTTCTCTATGGCATTCATATGCCTACCACTGGTAAATATATTTATAAATTTGACATGAGTTTGCAAATAATTGGCAATGACATAAAGAAGTAAAATCATTTGAAACAGTCCTTTACAATATTAACAGCGCTTATCAGTAAAGGTATGGTCATTTTTTTAGGCCGTTTAGTGAACCCTGAGGTCAGCGAAAACTCTTCATATTTTGCGAAAACTCTTAATATTTTAAGGAAGATTATATATAATTTAATTGAATAGCGTAAAATTATTTTAGAGAAAAGTAAATTATGGATTTGAGAAACCATCCATACAGCGACTTTCTCAGGTGTATATAGGTGTGAATAGTGCTAATTCAAATCTACACAGTGTGCTGACATATAGATATCTCTATACGTCAGCACACTGTGTAGATTAGAATTAGCACTATTTACCTTTACGGGATAAAGTCAAGTAAAGTCACTGAAGACACGTCCAATTAATCCGCCGAAATCCCAGTAAAAATAATAAACTAAATTATTGACGATTGCATGCAAATATAATAAACCGTTAATAGACTTGTGTATCTTCATGGGCTTTTATCATTTAATCATTTATTTGCATGAAAAATGGTACATACATGGTGTTACAAAGAGAGTTTGATCCACAAGTTTCACCCATATGGGTATGCAAACATTATAGTATTACAACTTTATTTTAACACTTATTATTGTATTATTACATATAACTTCTTATTTCTTTTAATTACATTACTACTATTTTCTTGCCGGTACTTTCTTATTCTTAATTACGACGACAACTTACCGACTATCATACCCTGAATACCACATTTACGTGAACTATTAAACGCTTTCAGTACATTTCTTAAGCCGTCATGGAAATCAAGAGAAATCATATATTCCAGACAGTAGCGATAAGATGGGTGCTGATTGAAATTCCCTGCGTGGCCCGTTACCTTTGAATACTGAAACATATCACGCATGAGATGTATCGGGAGTTTTATTTGTTTTTTTGTTTTATTACACCACTTGATTTAAGTCGACCTAGTTTTGTAGTCGCATATATCTTCAGGAATTGATTGGAAGGCGCTTGAAGCCTTGATAAAATCGATCAAAAGCTTAACCAAAATCTACAACGTATACGGGCGAGATTTTGATATTGGGAGAAATTTTTATTATTTGCTATTTAGTAGCTTTGAACAATATCCTCTAAGTAAACAAGATGGCAGATACTTCTGTAATTTATTTATATTTGCTTTTTTTAAGACGTAGCGTGGGTGTTTTACAAATAATAATAATGTTTATTGTCACTTATAATATTTTTAACTATAGGCTCGTATTTTAGATACATAAATGTACTTAAGGTAAACAAATACCAAAATCTTTATACATATATATAATTCTTCTGTACGTGTGTTGACAGTGAAATCCTCCTAAACGGCTGGACCGATTTGAATGAATTTTTTGTGTGTGTTCAAGTGGATTCGAGGATGGATTAGATTTGTTATTTTTTCCTTTTTTTTTCGCCTGTACAGGACGACGTCTGTCCAGACAGCTAGTATCCATATAAATATTCAAACAACGGACACAAATAACACCCAAGCTCGGCAAAACCATTTGTAGATCACAAAAATATTCGTCCCGCGTGGGGATCGAATCCACAACACTCCGAGCAGCAGTATTGATGAGGTGACCGCTTTAACCATAAATATATAACCAACCGTGAATTTTATATTATTTATTTATCAGCTTATAAAGTCCCACTGCAGGGCAAAGCCTTTACATACCTCTGTTATGTGCTAGTATGCATAACTCAACAGTGCTAGGTAATAATATATGCTGGTCGTAAATTGTTGTGTTACTTTGTATTAACAATTGTGAAGAGATAAAATAAAAATAAAAAATAACTTAATCATGTAAAATAACCACAGCTATATGTCATGTCTACGGAATTAATAAATACATACGTAGTACATGCGTACTTATAAATCCCATCACCGATTTCTTTTAAACTTTGAGATTACAAAATATACTCATTAAGTAAATCTTCAGAATTCAGTTTCTTCTTCTACAGTTTAAAACGTTAATTAATTACAATGCATCTACCATAATTTTTGTGCGTACCTAACTGATAGATGTTATATATGCGAATATGAGTTTTTTTAATATATATAAATTTAATATATATCCAATATACCCTCAATACATATTAATATCAAAATTAAATAACGTCGGTATTTGTCTGGCTGGAAACATTCCAATTAATGATGTTAATCTTGTGTTTCTCAAACAAGCGAATGTATATTCTTATGAGAAATAAATGTCTTAAACCTAAAAAAATAAAGACAGCTAAAATTAAAAAAGAAAACATTTCTACAAAATATTATTTTAAAATAAATTGAATGTCTATTTTAATATAAAATCATGTATTCATGTAGATGCTAAAAAACATATTCCATTAGTACAAAACTCTTATTCCCAACACTCAAGTGTATTATTGCAGAATAACGAGCATCAATATAATCGAATCATACAAAACCAATTGAATACGTTAAAGAAAATACGTGCCGAACTCACGTATTGAAAACTACTTAAGACAAAAAAGTAACTATTTTCAATATAACTTGTGCAGTTATATTCGCATAAGTTGGTAAAGTATCCCTGACAATACATTTTTCTTCGAACTTCCAGTACAGTTTTGCTAAAGTTTTATTAAAAACGGGCCAATAACCCGTTTTCTACTCTGCGAGTTGCCAATAATCGGGCCACTCGAACTGCCTGGAGGGTTAAAAAAATTAACCAAACACTTTCGAGTTATGACTACTGTTCTGGGGATGGTATGGAGTGGATAGTATTTGCGTTTTATATATTTACGATTTATTTAACAAGCATCTATTTGTCAGACTTATTTTCTTTATAATGTAGTCTAGTGGGAACATCGATGGACTGCCACTTAGGGCCTCGAGGTCAGCAAGGCAGGTCTCGCGTTCTATATTACAGCACACATCATACACCATAGAAGGTCATGTATTGATTAAAAAGTAAACTTCCGCTTGGTTGGACGGAAAAGCAAATCATCGTGAGGAAACTCGCACGTCTGAGACTTGGTGACGTGTAAAGTCTACTATCAGAGGGATCGTGTGCTTGTTTGCCATTTATATGCCTTATACCAGGTAACAGTGACTCGTTTCTGTTGCCTTGGAATTGCTTCAGTGATGGCAAGAAAATACATCCATTTACATGAACGGTCATGAACGGTGGTACGTTTACCATCAGCTGGACAGGCGATAACTCAGTGGAGGGACCAACAGACTGCAATGCAGAGGAACTGCAAAGAAGAACCCCCGTCGCGCACCTCTGACTTTCGGAAGTTATATGACCTTTCGTAATTATGTGCGTATTGATTGACAATTATCGCCTGCTCCGTGCCTCGGAGAGCACGTTAAGCCGTCGGTCCCAGCTGCCATGAACATCTATGTCAGTCGTTATTGGGGAATTCGACACAAATGATCCCACTGGGTCGAAGTGTCGGCGGTCTGTATTGACTGGCCCCCACACAAGATAAGATAAGATACCATCGGCTGGTTATTGAACCCACCTACCAGCATGAATAAAAACATTAACAACTGCCAATGATTATTGACTGGTGTCATAACTTATCTACCTAATATTGTAAAGAAGAAAGATTTGAAATTTTTGCTTTTTTTGTTTATCAGGATTTAAATAAAAACTACACAACCGATTTAAAAAAATCCTTCACCATTAGAAAGCTATATTATCAACGAGTAACATAAGCTATATTTTATTTTTTAAAAGTACTGTTTTTTACATAACCTACTTTTCAAGCAAAGCCACGGGCACAAGCTATCGACTAATAACAGGGTTAGGTAGTACTTTATTCGCCCTTCTTCAGTGTACGGTTGTTATAAAGCAATCGTCAGCAGACTATAAATTAGCTTCAGAATAGTAGTAAGACAGAGAATTTTCATGCTAATCACTTTTCTCAAACTTGCAAATCTAGGAACAAAGTTGTTTGGCGCTCGAAATTGATCTAAAGACTTTGAAAGATTTTACATATCTGGCGTCGAATCGTTTCGTCAGCGTTTTCGTATTATTTCTAAATTAAATATCTAAGCATATGACACATGACTCAGAAAAATGTATTATAGGTCTTCAAGTAAAATATCACCTAAACTTTAATGGTGTCAATTTCGTTGTACATGTCACTAAATCGATATTGCGTCTTCACATTTCTTTTTAAGAAATACATTTTAGAAAAAAGGACCTGGTTTAATATATTTTTGAAGAAGTAACTGTAGAATTCTTTCTTGATGTCATTGAGTCAAAGTGCAAGAAAGATGGTGCCTAATTTAAATTGACAGCAAGCGATTCCAATACCTATTTAATTTATTGAATGTGACGGTTCCAAACTGTATGATTTATTGATTTATATAATACTAGATTTTGCCCGCGGCTTCGTTCGCGTAAAAGTAGGTTTAGGTAACGTTATTAACAGTACTTTTTTAAATAAAATATAATATATATATATTACTCGGTGATAATATCGCTTTCTAATGGCGGAAGAATTTTTAAAATCGGCAATCGAAGGCACATGTTGTTTGCCGTGCCATCATGTCGCACCGTAGCGCGCGTTAAGTCACCCATACCGCGCTCACTTGCTGCTCTCAACGCTCTCCAGTTCGCCAATCCTGACTGTGACTTGTTTGCGGATGGATGGCCGAATATATTGTTAGCGTGTCAGCGATTTTGTGACAGTAAGGAATGATTGTATAGGTGGATACCAAAATCCATATAATTATTTATTTGTTTTATATCTTTGTTTTAATTTTGTATTTGTTTTATGTTTTCCTATCTTTAATTATTGTAATTGGTGTACAACTGTTATGATTAAATAAATTGAGTTAAATCTTTACAAGAACAAATCTTTCTTCTTTACAATATTACTATAGACTAAAATACGATTGCTACGATGGCACAGCAGTAGTAAATATGACTGCTGTGCTGCTGTGTTAGGTCTTAGGTTCAAATCCAGGTCGGGACCAATGATCGCGGCAGTCGGATCGGTTGCAATCTCGCTCCCGGCCGTAGTTCAGTCTATGGTCCGGAGTGAGAGGTCGTGGAACGCCGTCGCCTCCTTTTGCGAGGATGTGATTTCCATCAAGGAGGCGGCGGAGCGAGAGAGGGAGCGCATAAACCCTCTCCCCAACCGCAGAGCCGGGCGTCAGAGAGCGCGAGATGATCTCCAGCCACCCTGCGGTTTGACCTGGGGTTGGCGGGCTTTGTGGGCCTGCCCGCCATCCGTTCAGCACCAGGTCCGAGAGGCGGCGTGCGTGTTCCCACGCGCGCCTTTGTATCGAGTTTATCTCCCCTCTAGGGGGGAGACAGTAGGGTTTATTAGTGAGTGAGTGCCTCTGGGTAGGTCTCTTCGCGTAGTGACCTGCCGTTTCACACGGTGGGCCGAAACCTCAGCGGGGTCGCGACCGTATGCGAAAGTCATTCACGCGGCCCCGTCGATAGTGGTTTTGTCGAGGAACACCGTGGTAGGTTTAATCGGTATTCCAGGAGGTACATTATTCTTATTCTATCTTTCTTTTACCCCGAGCCCGACATAATCCCTCCGCCTGCCCCCGCGGAGGGGCACGCGTCAATGCATATTCCCATGTAAAAAAAAAAAGATGTCTGGACCAATAAATATTATTGGGTTTGCTATCATGAAATTCTCAATAGCTTTACCTACTAACTCTGGACGGATGTTCCGCCAATGTGGGCGACAGCTAGTCATCGGATAATATCTGGGTGAAATCAATTATTAAATAAATGTCTACACCATCGGAAACAAAAACATAATAACAAAATTGTTATAAATCAGGGCATGTTTTGCTGAGTAAATAAAATAAAAGCGATGTACTAAGTTCGTAGCAAGTGGACATCATGTTTTTACACCCCTCTCTACTGGAAAAATTGTATTTATGCACTTTCAAAACAATTACAACGCAATGAAAAGGCTATACATCCTAACTAATATTATAAATGCGAATGTGAGTCTGTTTTCTTAGTTGTTTGTTTGTTTGTTACGCTTTCACGCCTTTCCTACTCGACCAATCATCATGAAATTTTGTTATACTAGACAATGGATTTTTTACACGCTGTCGGAGGAACAGACAAGAACATAAGGTACTTTCCATCCAGAAAAAAGGTACTTTTCTTGAACTGGCAAAACATGTTAATATGTTCTCGAGGCATAGAAATTTTTTGACAAAATGACCGTAAACACAAGTGAAGAAGCAGGATAAGTCTATTATATAATTGTAAGAACTCTATATATGTTCGAAGTAAAACAGTACACCTAGAATCGTTTACCTTTTTTAAGTTTCCATAGCACTCAACGTTTTCCGTTCTCCAATGAATGGGGAATTGATTTTTATATTTTTCGCAGCGAAAATGTAATTACTAATATGAGTACTTATAACGTGCGTACGTGCGCGCCCTCTATTGACAACAGACAGACACTTTTATATCTTTGAAATTTTACTTTGTAACGTGCCTTGATGATATTTAATCAAAAAGTTCTTACTATGCTTTACGCCATTTTACATATACATATACACCCGTACATAGTCTTAAAACTATATACCTGAAATGGTACACAGAGATGTATTATTTCCAGAATTCATAAGCCATGCTGACGTCGCATATAGGAGTCTATTCCCATCTGATCTGTAGTGGGTGACCATTAGACATGCAGAGGTCTTGAGTCCAAACCCAAGGTGCACGTCTCTGACCTTTCGAAGTTACGTGCGTATTCAATAGTTATTTATGGCTCACAGCATCGTGAGGAAACCTGCTTGTCTAAGAGTTTTCAGAGATATGTGAATTCTGCCAATCCTCACTGGGCCAGCGTAGTGGACTATGGGCTAACCCTTCCACACTGAGAAGAGGTATGTGCCCAACAGTGGGATAGTTTAATACAGGGCTGATATTATCATTATTATATTCTCAAGCTTATATACCCGAAATAGTAGGCAGATAGAAATTATACCTACATTTCTCCAGCTGTGTTTCCGTTGCATGTTATAGAAGGTGAGTCTATTGCCATCTGCTAAATAGAGTTATAAACCCCGTGCTGGTGACCATTTTTTGATAGAAAACCCCAATAACAGTTTCCCTGAAACACCATGAATATTAGTCATATTCACTACATCTGCGCCACCATAGCCGTCTATATATTTTTATGATACATACATACATATAGAAATTCACGCCTGTTTCCCAGAGGGGTAAGTAGATACTACGGATTTCCATTTGCTACAATCCTGACACACTTCTCTGACTTCATTCACTTTGAAATATCCGTATATAGTAATTTAATTTTAATGAATAACATTCGCGTAAACAGAAGACAATATTATTCATTCACTTTCATAACATTCCTCATACACGCTCGCCGATTTAAGGTGCTCTTAACCTGGCCTTTATCCAGAACGTCTCCGATCTAATCAAGAAACGTTCGCCTAGGTCTTCCCCTTGCGACTGTTCCATTCACACTAGCCTTATAAACTTTCTTAGTCAGTCTGTTCTCGTCCATTCTTTCTACATGCCCAAACCAACTTAACATACCCTTTTCTATTCTCGTCACTATATCAACTTTTATGCTGCATCTCTCTAATCACACTATTCCTTTTTCTATCTTTCAGAGCCACATCACATATATTTCTCAGCGCTCTCATTTCTACAGCATTTATTCTGCTCTCATGCATCTTTTACCATACCCAACTTTCACTTCCATGCATAAGTGTAGGCACTAAAAGTCCTCTATGAACAGCCAAACATGCCTTTCCGGATACATTTCGACTGTTCATAAAAGCGCGTGGAGCGCCATTCACTTTATTGCCAGCAATCGTTCTTCTTTCAATATCTTCGTCATGTAATACCATCCCTTGTAAATAAAGTATACATACTCTTTCACTTGCTCCATTTGTTTTCCATCAATCATAATATTGCACATCGTCATGCACTCCTTCCTTTCAAATACCATTACTTTCGTCTTACTTACATTTATTTTCATTCCTTTACTCTCAGCCAGATCGACAAATTGTTAAAATGAAGGCAAAACTGTTTACCAGTTATTAATTTATCTTCTTCTCCCTAGCCTTTATTATGCCCAAGTCACTTGGGCTTGGCTTTTCTAGTTTAACCGGATTTGACTGAATATAAATTTTTACACGGAGCGGCTGCCACCTGACCTCCGCAACCCGAAGGCTAACTATACCCTAAGGCTAGACCAGTGTCAGGATATTATAGGGCATTGACTTCCCAATAACGACTGCCATAGATGTTCATGGCAGCTGGGACCGACGGCTTAACGTGCTAACCGTGACACGGAGCAGGCGATAATTGTCAATCAATACGCACATAATTTCGAACAGTCATCTAACTTCCCAACGTCAGAGGTGCGCGGGTTCGAACCCGAGACCCTCTGCATTGCAGTCTGTTGATCCCCCCACTGAGCTATCGCTGCTATATCTATTATTATATAAATGCTATATCAGTTATTAATCTATATCTACACTAATATAACTAAAACTATTCAACCGATTTTAATAATTCTTCCACCATTAAAAAACCTATATTATCACTGAGTAATAGGCATATAATATTGTCTTCTGTTTACGCGAATGTTATTCATTGAAATTAGTATGTTGTATACTACATGTTTATTTAACACATTATTACATAATTTAGAAATTATTACAATACTACTACTATTAAACTTTACTAATTTTTAAGCTAATTAAATTATTAAAACTATTTATATTTAAGTTTACACTTTCCCCGATGTTTCGGTATTAGGAAATATTAATAATTTAATTAGCTTAAAAATTAGTAAAGTTTAATAGTAGTAGTAGTGTAACAGTTTCTAAATTATGTAATAAAGTGTCAAATAAACAACGTGATAAAATCCTTATATAGTAGTTTAATTTTAAAAGAAACATAGGCGTATTAAAAGAGGAAGTATTGATACCAACATAACATAACCCAAGTTTACGCGAGCGACGTTGCGGGTAAAAGCTAGTCAATACATAAAAATGGCTTCCCATGTCATTTTACGGACAAATAGTGTGTAAATCTATATGTGACGTGACATCGTTACTGTTACTTGCCTTAAGCCGCTTCTAAATGGGCAATATGTTTTCAGCAATATGTGGCTGCAATGATTTCAACCATGGCCAGTTCGAAAACATTAGACCATTTTACCATAATATGGCTGTTATTGCCGACCACTATATTAAAGCCACATATTGTAGTAAATACAATGTTCTATTAGAAGCGCCTTAAATGTCGACAGCACTGAAATCTTAACTAATATTATAAATGCGAAAGTGAGTTTGTTTGTTTATTAGTTTGATACGCTTTCACGCCTTAAGTCGGCCTCGATGGCGTAGTGGTTAGTGTAACCGACTGCCACGTCTGAAGTCGCGGGTTCGATTCCCGCTCAAGTCAAACATTTGTGTCCATGAACATGGATGTTTGTCTTGGTCTGGGTGTTTCTATGTATACTATGTATAGATTTACAAAAAAAAAGTATATATGTATGTTTATCCATTGTACAAGCTCTGCTTAGTTTGGGCTAAATGGTGTTGTGTGTATGTGGTAGAAGATTCTATTATATTATTATTATTATATTAATTACTCGATCATCATGAAATTTCGCATACACGTTGTCTTGGTACAGAATAGGACATATGGTACCTTTTATCCTAGAAAAGTATTGTTACTAAACTAACTTTATCTAACCTACATTTACATTAGCATGAATATAAGGCTCTAGTATAAACATAAATGTAACTATATGTAAAGAGATTCTATACAAGTGCCAACGTAATGTATAGCGAACCAACCGCTTCTATTCATCGGGACATTATAAAGTGCAAACAGTTTGCACAGAGCTCTACCAATAATAATTTTCATTAAAATCCTCGGTAGTTAATTACCTGTAGGGTAGTAGAAAGATTTACTAGGATATAAAAAGAACTGGATAAGTTATCTCAAAGTTTATATTTTATTTTATACACTCTGTACCTACGTATAAAATTACTGTTCAGTTCTTGTGGCTCGTAGCGTGATATTAAACAGTCTATATTACTTTTGGAAAAGTTGCTTTCTGGTAATGAAAGAATGATTAAAATCGGTCCAGTGGTTTCGAAGTTTATCCATTACAAACAATCAAAAAAATCTCTCAGTATAATATTAGCATATGCCAAGCATCACGTTTTTCTGGTAATATCCTTCAGGCATTCTTCAGTCAAGGCGGCCAATGTTACGTAGACCACTTATTTAGGCAAACCCAAACTAAAGAGCACTTTCTATTCCCTTAGTTCCATAGTCCGATGGGATGGTAACGACAGACACGATGAGACAGAGAACTATACTGTACCAACGGATGTATGTGTTACCTAATATAAGGAAATAAAAAATTGATACCTACCTAAGACATTTGCTAAGAATTTGTAGCCAGGAAAATAATAAAAACTAATTAGAATCCAAGACATTATAATTGGAAGCCATATACACTACAGACGAAGCTAAAGAGGCAGTTAGCTTGTCTCTGCTTGGATGTTGATGATTCACGCGCAATGTCTTACGTAGCCACCAGACCAATACCAGTGCACTGAATGTCATACGAGGGATGTTCAATGTATTCTCGGTATAGGCATGAAAGAATAAGCAGAAAATTCTGAAATAAATTTATTTTTCCATGTAGTCCCCCATCACCACAATACACTTATTTGAGCGGGAAAGTAATATTTCAAAAACCCCAAAAATATTTTTTTTTCCTTGTCTGAAATGTGTTCATCAATTGCCTCCTGTAACTCTTTATCGTCGGAAAAACGTTTACCTCGAACATCTTTCTTAAGGTTTAGGAACAGAAAGTAATCACTAGGGGCCAGATCTGGGCTGTAGAGTGGATGATTGATTTCTTCAAATCCGCATGCCCGCACAGCAGCCTTAGTAACGCGCCCTGTGTGAACCGGCGCGTTGTCGTGAAGAAGCAAGACACCTGCGGTCAATTTTCGAAGTCTTTTATCTTTTACTGCCTCCTCTAAATTACGTAGGGTGTTTGCGTAAGATGCGGCAGTAATACTTTAACCCTTTTTTGTGTACTCAATCAGTAAGATACCCTTAGAATCTCAAAACACATTAGCCATGAGTTCAATACTCTCTCTACCCCGTCTAAATTTACTAAATCACTTTTGAATAGTAGATAATCAAGGAGCAGAATCTTGGTGAACAGCCACCATTTCTTTGTGAATAACTTTTTGAGTCTTTCCTTGTTTTGTAAGGAATTTTATCACAGCGCGATGCTTGATTTTTTTCAACATTGTCGCATCTGTCATCGTAATTGCCTTTTCGTAATGATATATTGAATACTAATGGTGACAATTAAATAAAATTTTATACTTATACCCTCAAAGGGTGTCTTTAATTAATGAGATAATTTAATTACCCTCATCATTAGTATATCACCCCGATACCTAAAATACATTGAACGCCCCTCGTAAGTTCGATCATCACACGTGACAATATTTTGTATCATCATAATTTTTTCTTGCTATTCTGGATATTAATTATGTATATTAACACAATATTTGTAAAGTTGTCTTAAGTGGGATTTGCCTTTTCAATAATATTTTAATTATTCTTTCAAGGGTTAAATAGATAACCCTATAATATAAGTCTAATTTAAACGGATTTTGTAAATTTAGCGCTGACATAACGCAAATGCTAGTAAACTCTTTTCGAATAGGTGATCCGCTTTTAAATGGATTGGGTCGTTAGCTGTAGGTGCTCCTGAATGTATAGAGCAGTGCCAATATGTGAGGATGTCATTAATTCAGGGACTAGTAGCATGCAGTACTTTCGAATTCGTATTTAGTATTCCGTACATCTGTAGCTAAAATTTTACATCAGTTTTTTTAAAGGTTACTTCATATGCAGTACGTTTTATTTTTACTAGATTTTTGATGTGACATTGTTATACATTTTGGTTTCGTTATTATTGTGGATTTTCTTATTTTTATATATTATATTTTTTTACTTTTATGGGTTGTAGCACCAATCGCAAAAAATATTTTTGTCTTAAATTTGTTTTGATACCTAATGTTTTTGATTTCGTTTTATTCGCTTAATTTCGTGTATAATTGTATAAAAATAATATTTCTTAATTTTGAGTAAATTTCTTTATAAAGTCGATTGTGTCGATGTTGTTAAAGTACTTTTTTATTTATGATAAACGGTTCCCCAAGTTAATTATTGAGAGTTCCAGAGGTATCAGTAGGTCCAATTGCTGAATTTCGGTTATGTGAATTTTCAGCTATAAAATGATACTTTCTCGGATGCGCCAGCTTATCTGTAGCATCACAAATTGGCAACAGGAACCCGTCCTGTGGATGTTTTTTTAAAGCTGATGAAATAGACCTATGAATCAAAAAAGGTTTTACTAGAACTACCTAGGCAGTTGCCTATGCTGTTGTGTTTTGGGTAATCTGACGGAGCTAATGACCACGGACCCTTTTTATTTAATTATTATTGCCTGTCAAAACGACTACAATCTGCCTGATGGAAAGCAGTTGTGTAGGCCACGAGCAGAGCACTTCACACCACGTGAAGTGATGCCGAGGTTTCTACTTTGACGGCCTAAGGTGGTACTTTTACACGCTCCACTTGCCTTCAAGACCCAGGATCGAAAGAAGAATGAAATACGTGCCTCTGCATAGAATTTAAAATTTTAACAGTTCGGCAAACTTATTAAAGCGGGTTGTAATCAGCTCTCACAGTTAAGGGTGTATTCTTCCACGATCTTCTTTGGATCGCTGAGATGGCCAGCCCAGCACGCGTTGTTCTAGATGAACTTATTTTATACCACATCTAGTAATTCTATTAAACAATACGTCCGAAGATGGTTGGAATTCATTAAATTTTCTCATTTGAAAGCGTCTCGCGGCGACACAGTTGCAAATGCATCTCGCTTCATTTAAATTTAATTATGTCAAAATATTTGTAAAATGTGTCACATAACCTTATCTCAGAGACAGTGTAAACGAATATTCATTTCGTAAATTAAATAAATAGCTTTTCTTATAAATGAAAACCGTTGTCATGCTTATTGCTGCACTCAGAGACATTAAATGATGATTTAAGTAGAAATGCTACCATTGTTTAATACATACAAATATATTTCTCCTTATTCATCCTAAATAATGCCATACCAGCAGACCAGAAAATAGATATAGTTAATATATTGTTCTTTTTTATAACTATTTTATTATTTTCCTTATTTTTTTAAATTACTATATTCGGTACATTATACTGTTGTTTTAAGACACACAGTAAAAAAATCAACGAAACTAATTAAATAAAAACACACAAACTTAGCTAGAATCTGCACGGATTGTTTAAGAAAATCATATTCATACAGATTCTATTTGAAGAAGGTAACATACGCGGTGATGATTATGTCAATTTTCTAAGAACATTTTCTTTGCTTGTTTAATGCCAACGTTTCCTCTTAAGTGACGTTAAGGATAGTAATGATTTCGCATAGCAGGCCTTTAATAAGTTAGTATTTAGACAAGGATATTTGGAAACCTGGACTTTAGCCAAGATGTCCTCGATGTGATCAGAGATTGATTGGCGCCTATCCCATACACTTTTGCTTCATATATTTTCCATCTATGCTTTGTGCATCTTCAGACCACTACTGCAGTACTCCTCTTCAATTTGTGTCACTATCTCTCCATTTACACAACGCCCTCTCGTAACAATAGTTTCAGCAACGATGCAAAGTTTTTAATCATAGACGTGACCTGACCTTAATTAGATCATACGAAAAATAGACAAAACCAAAAAGAATGAGTTTACAAATAGATAAAATACCAGTGAGCGTGGTGACATTTTAATTCAGATTTAAAGTCGGCATTGTGTATCAGATGAGAACTAAACGTCCATAAAAGTGACTATATTTAAACCTAAGTAGGGTGTATCTATGATGTAATCTTTGGACAAACCTATTTTTTTCGTGCTTACTGTACAGCATGCAGCATTTGAGAGGTATCCTTTGAGAGAAACCGATGTTACGATAGCCAGTGATTATATAAATGGTGCTTCTAATGGCAAGTAAATCCTAAAAGCTAGAGCAGGAATATTAGGTAGCTGACTAATATTCGATGGCGCTGTTATTATGAGGATTGATAATATCAGTGTAAAATGTATGTTACTGCAAATATGAATAGACGAAGACTTATTTTTATCATTTAAGCAGTGTGTGTGGTAGTCTTCAAGGAACTGCATAGATGTCGTAGGTAGCTTTTTAAATGGTCGCCTCATCACTGCCACCGTGCCGCGTGTTGTGGGTTCGATTCCCACACGGGACAAAACTTTGTGTGATCCACAAATGGTTGTCCCGAGTCTGAGTGTTCTTTGTGTCCGTTGTTTGAAAGTTTGTAAAGTCCCTCGTGACACAGTAATTATTCCTAGTGTGGGAGATAAAAATAGGAAGTCAAATTGCCGGCTTACTTTACCGCCATAAAAAATTTCTTTTGCAAAATCGAAGAACACTTGCACGTTACTTGCGTTCACTACTGGTACGCCACCAAGGCACCTCTACAGTACATACATATCCATCCAAAACTTAAGTGCTTTTAGTTCCTTATAAGTTTCAACTATCACAACTTCTGTCAGTTGATCGGTGTACCTTCTTCTTGGTCTTCCCCTCTTCTATCTTGCTTCCATCTTCCCTTCCATTATATTTGTGATGAAATTATCACACATATATAGAACATACATATATAGAAAATTATATTCGGAGAATAAACAAAGCCACCATGGTAAATCTGTCCATTGAGTCGGATCTCCTGCTAAAATTAGGAACATAAGTGAAATTGTGACGTTAATCGCCTAGGCGCCCGTCGAGCGCGGGCGCACGTCACTAGCCACCACTCGCGACCAGCGGCGCCGGACTATATAAGGAGAGGACGGTGTCAGACAAGGACCTCTTCCGGCCGGCTTCACTTCTCAAAGCTAAGTGTCCTGATTCCTGAAGGACCACGAAGCAAGCCTTTAGATGAACCACGCCCTGATTATTGTCGCGTAGGAATGTTTTATTGTCTATAATTATTCTTTAGTAATATATTAAAAGTGTTAATCTACATCTCATCTTTGATTAATCTCTAAACAAATTTACCTTAAGACACCACGCCCCTACGGCCTGGCCTGTTCTTTTATGGATCGATCAAATCCCTAGTTAATAACCTCACTAAATATTACAAAATAATAATGTGCATTATATTTCGCCTAAAACAGTTACGGATGTACTTTTTGTTGTTTTTTTCTGATATGTTTTCCTTTACAGCCAATACCATAAAAATACTTTCAACTTTGATATTAAATGTTTCATGGGATAAACAATTTGCTTTGTAAAATAAAAAAAAACAGGACAAATATTTTTTTGTTGTTTCATACATTTTATCACATTACTTGTATTTCTTTCAAGAAAACCAAGGCTTTTTATTGCTGATGTCACAAACTAGTTTTGACGTCATGGATGGCGCAGTGGTTTACAGGTCGCCTCGTCACTCCCACTGCGCCGAGTGTTGTGGGTTCGAACCCCATACGGGATAAAAAGTGTAATCCACGAATATTTGTTTCCAGTCTGGGTGTTCCTTATGCCCGTTGTTTAAATGTTTGTAAAGATCGTGAGGCAGCAATCTTACCTAATGCGGAAGCCGAGTTTTAAGAATAGAATCGGATAAAAACACCTTACAAGTCTGATAGAAAGCGGTATTTGCAGTTCATATATGGCTGTATTTTCTTGACATCACAAATGCAATTTAATTATTATATACTAGTGACCCGCCCCGTCTTCGCACGGCTAGAGTAAAACCTTAACAATTTATACACGTAAACCTTCTTCATAAATCACTCTGTCTATGTGAAAACCGCATGAAAATCCGTTCCGTTCTTTTTAAGTTTATCGCAAACAGACAGACAGACGGACAGACGCGGCGGGAGACTTTATTTTATAATATGTACTGATGATATAAGATTTGGTTATAAGTGGTTACGCATTTAACTTTTAAGATATTGTTACACCCAGTGCCATCTCTCGGCATTGTGGGGAAGACTCGGCAGTTCCGTCTAATAATTTATTACAGTGCCATCTATTGAAGTCTTACGTAACTACGTAGTTCGTTGGTACGAGTAAAGTAGAGTTAGTAGAGCCTCGCTGATTTCAACATGAACGGGCCGGCTCGACCGGGGAAGGACTACCCTCTCACAGAATATCAACGTGAAATAGTAGTATTCCTGCTGTTGTGTTTCATTCGATGAGTGAGAGTGCCGGCGGCCCAATCACTCACTTTCCCCCTTCCCGCTCCTTCTCCTTCCCACTTCCTTTCCTAAAGGGTCGGCAACGCGCAAGTGATGCCTCTGGTGTTGCAGGCGTCTATAGGCTACGGTGACCACTTACAATCAGGTGGGCCGTATGCTTGTTTGTTACGTTTGTTGTATAAAAAAATAAAAAAAAGATAGAACGCTGGCACATTCTCGAATATTCTTATCCCTCGAACCCAGCACGTAACAATATGATATGTTCCGTATCCTTAGTATAACGTAATAACTGACGGCAATCATCCTAAATAAATAAAATTTCAAGAAACTACACTCCGTTGCGTAAACTGCATGTGATATTTTGTTAGCATAAGTCAATATTCTATGAAAGGTTATTAATCAAGTATATTTCTTGGAGGTTAGCAGTTTTCTTAGACTTTTAGACCCTTACACCACTCTGTCTGTACAGTATAAGGCAAAGTCCGATAGACTGAATTTCGGTCACGACGGTCAAACTTAAAGGCGACAGGCCGTCTGCGCAGGTATAGTGCATGTATGATTTGTGTGCCCAAACACAAATTCAGTTTCTGTTACCTAACTCTTACAATCCGATGGGATGGCAATCCGTCACGATCAGAGAGATCAGGCGCAGGGCCATAGTGCAATCCGGGGTATGGGGGCGTACGACACCGCCTTACTAAGTGCTGGGTGTTACTGAAGATTCCTTGTCAAAAAAGCCAATAATCTATTGTTGGCCCGACCCGGAATTTGAACCCCAAGACCTCAAGCACAGCAGTCGCATACACTACCGTTGCGCCACCCAGGAGTCTAGTATACCTCGCAGGTCGACGACTCCCTTATTGAACATGTTAGGTACTTTACGGGAGCGAAGTAAAACCCACGACGGCTATCAGCACACTGTTTTATTCACATGTTAACACAGGTGGGGACGCAGCCCGCGCACACAAGCACATCAATAGTTACATATATAACAATTCCTCCCCTTATCCGACAATATTAGTACACAAGAAAATTACATAAACTGTTTATAATCGACGCGGGGAATGTTTCGCAACAGTCTATTGGGATTCCTTGAGGCTGGTCCCGTTACTGTTTCACCAACAGGTTGTGATGGCGATTCCAAGTTTGTGTCACTTCCCTCCCTCACAGGGGCGGAATCCTGAGTGTTGGTGGTTGACGAATCGCTATGACAGTCCCAGTCGTCAAAGTCGTAATGTTGTTGTTGTCGTTGTGAAACATTACCTTTGTTCATTACGATTTGATTCTTATGTTTTTTCACGTAACACGACGAACACGAGTCATAAATAAGGTATAGAACCTTACCCAGTCTTTTCCTAATTATACCTGGGCACCACTGAAACTTTAGATAGTTTGTAAATTTTTTATACATAATAGGGTCTCCAGGTTTAAACACTTTTTTATTACCTCCTCCGTACCATTTAATTTGCGAATACTGTTGGCGAGAAACATTATTACTAGGGTTTGCGAGTGAGGCCGACAAGGGTTTTGGATTCAACAAATCTAAGCGTGACCTTAGTTTACGCCCAAACACAAGCTCAGCGGGTGAGAACCCTGTGACAGAATGTACGGAATTCCTGTAATCAAATAGATATTTTAAAACTCTTAGGTTACAATCACGTTTATTGCGCGAAGAAAGAATGCTGGCTTTTATGCCCTTTTTTACAATTCGTACAAAAATTTCCGCCTGTCCATTACTAGCTGGATTGTAGGCTGGTGATGTCAAATGCTTAATACCATTAAGTACGCAAAAATTACTAAACTCCCAGGATGTAAACGCCGTCCCGTTGTCACTGACAATTGTATGCGGCAACCCGTATTTGGACATGAAATCACAAAGTTTCCCTATGACGCTTGTGGAAGTTGTAGACGTGCTTACGTCATACAGTTCTACCCATTTAGTATATGCATCTACGACTACCAAATATATTTGATTGTTAAATGGACCTAGAAAATCAATGTGTACTCTGTGGAACGGTACTGGCGGGTACGGCCACGGAGCCAGAGGGGCTCGCGTCGGGGATGGCCGCAGTTGTTGACAAATTTCACACGAGTTAATCATTGTTTCCACAGCTGCATCTACGCCTGGAAACCAAAATCGTGCTCTAGCCTCTGCTTTGGTTTTTACAATGCCCAAATGTGAGTTATGTAATTCTTGCATAACTTTAGTGCGTAGGGTTTCGGGTATAACAACCTTATGACCTCTCATAAGACAGCCATCTTCGAGTGATAACTGTAACCTACATAAATAATAGGGTTTAATGTCTAAATCCGATAATAATTGTCTGGGCCAACCGCTGTGAACGTAATTAATCACCCTCGCTAAGATCATATCTTTAGCTGTTTCTTTGCGTAACTCATCCAGAGACACCGGTATACTTCCCTCAACCACAAAATTGACATATGACGCGCGGTCGAGCGGCGCGCGCTCGCTGGCGGCGGCCTGCGCATCGCCCCCGCTCCGCGCCTCACCCCGCTCTCGCGCACCACGTAGCGTGGCTCGCGATAGATAATCCGCATTATTATCAGCGCTTCGTACATATTCAATTATTTAATTATACGCGCTTAAAAAAAGCGCATATCTTTGTAATCTGTTTGCCGACACTTCTGGTATGCCCTTATACGGCCCGAATATAGAAATCAGAGGTTTATGATCACTACGTAATATAAATGGTACTGATCTCCCATACAAATACTGATGGTAACGTTTCACACCGAATATGATTGCAGTTGCTTCTTTCTGTATCTGCGAGTATCGCTTTTCCGCAGCATTAAGCGTTCGAGAAGCGTACGATATTGGCCTCTCAAGTCCGTCACAACCTATTTGAGATAAAATTGCACCGAGCCCGTGTGGGGAAGCATCCACAGTTAATATTATTTTAGCATTCGGATCAAAATGAGTCAGAACCTGTTCTGAAGCTAAACATTTTTTTATTTCATTGAATGCATTCTCATGAACAGTTGTCCATTGCCACTTAACGTCTTTTTTTAATAGATTATACAATGGGCTGAGTATGCTAGATGCTTGAGGAACGAAATTTCTATAGTAATTAACTAATCCTAAAAATGATTGCAAGGTATTTACATTAGTAGGAACGCAGGCTTCTAGAATAGCTTTGACTTTTAATGCATCTTTCTTTAAGCCGTTCTTATCAATTACGTAACCTAAATAATTAATTTCCTGTTTAAAGAATTCACATTTATCTTTTTGCAACGTTAAGCCCGCATTCCGTAGCCTCTTAAAAACTTCATTCAATCTTTCCATATGCACGTCCACAGATTTTGCTGTGATTAATACGTCATCTAACAGGCATAACACCCCATCTAACCCGGATAACACTGTCTCCATCGCTCGCTGGAAAATAGATGGCGCACTTGATAGACCGAATACTAGACGCGTATAATTAAATAATCCTCGATGTGTATTAATACATGTTATGCTTTGGGATTCATCGTCAAGCATAAACTGATTATAGGCACTGGACAGATCAATTTTAGAGAACTGTTGACCCCCGTGTAGTTTCGAAAACAATTCGTGAACAGTTGGTAAAGGATATTGTTCAACAACTAATTGTTTATTAATGCTAACAGAATAATCCGCACATAATCTAACTGAACCATCGCGTTTAAGAACGGGTACAATAGGTGACGCGTAGTCCGAGTGTTGAACCGGTTTAATTATTCCTAAGTTCAGTAATCGTTCTATTTCTTTATCTACCTTATCGCGTAAGGCAAATGCTATAGGTCGCGCTTTGAAAAACACCGGTGTAGCATCGTTTTTCAATTTTAATTTCACTCGATAGTTCTTAAAAGCGCCGAGCTTATCAGTAAATATCTCGGGATAACGTTTTTTGAACTGTTCCATTATACTTTCACTATTGTTAAGAAAATTGACTGAAGTTAGCTTTAATTTAAATGACGATATAAAATCTCGGCCTAGCAGCGGTGGCCCGCCATGACGTATAACAAATACATCGAGTGTGTGTGTGCGTTGCATATATGTTATTGGCATTTGCACATACCCTACACACTCCATTTTGTTACCTGTATAACTATAAAATGTTTTGTAAGAGGTTTGTAGTGACATGTCCATAAACAATTTTTTATACATATGTTCCGATATGACTGTCACAGCTGATCCACTATCAATTTGAAATTGTAATTTATGACCATTTATTATAACCGTTTCTGTCATAGGTTCCCCCCGCGCTGACCGAATGTTATAAAGCGACTTACCGTCGTCGTCGTCCTCGCTCACATTGCCCGTTATCATATAATTCATTTTATTGCACATTTTACGCAAATGCCCTACCGTATTGCACTTATTACATTTATATTTCGCGAAACGACACTGAGACGATTCGTGGTTAGCACGGCCGCACACAGAACACTTTTCTTTACTGACACTCGTAGGACCAGCCGTCTTATGTCCTTTTGTGATCTTAAATACCTGCGACTGACCTGCGGTAGTATTAGCAGTAGCAGCAGCGCCTGCTCGCGCACATCTTACGCTTTCTGCTAATTCTACGGCCTTCGCCAAGGTCAAGGTCTCCAAATCACGCGCGAACAGCTTCTCCCGTTCCGGACCTGTTAACATACCCATCACAAATCGATCGCGTAGTGCTTCCTCGACATTACTAAACCCACAATAAACTGTGAGTCCCCGTAGCCTTGCCGCCCATTGGGTGTATGTTTCGCCCGGCTGCTGCACAGCTGAGTAGAAGTTATGGCGCTCGCTGAAGCCGCATCGCTTTGGAGTAAAGTGATTATCCAACAAAGTGACTAGATCCTCATATGGCACTTCCTGCACATCCTTGGGGTGTGCCAAATCTGCAGCCAGTTTGTAGGTCCCATCATTGAGTGCGCTAAGTAATATAGCTCGCCTTCTGGTTCCCGCCGCATCACTTTTCGTATCGATGTTATTTGCAATGAACCATTGCGCTAAACGACCTTTATAAGTGTTCCAGTCATTAACATTATGATCGAATGTAGATAAAATTCCCCAGAATGACTGCGTCGCCATTTTGTGCACAATGTTCGTATACCTCGTCGCCACTGTTAGGTACTTTACGGGAGCGAAGTAAAACCCACGACGGCTATCAGCACACTGTTTTATTCACATGTTAACACAGGTGGGGACGCAGCCCGCGCACACAAGCACATCAATAGTTACATATATAACAGAACATGTGGATAACGTTGTGAGTTACATACTTACCACCATCTTTTCTGTACATTATTTAATTTAATTAAGAACTGTATGTATCTGTTTGTTTTCCCAAAATAAATAAAAGGTCTCCTTGTTCTGACAGCATACCGTCTCAATGGGAAGCCCTAATCATCACAGGAGCACAAACTAAGGTTATTTTTTTATATAATATATGTAGGTACTTTCACAGTCAGGTGATTTCAGTTTGAACGAAATGCCAAGTGAAAACTAGGATCTCGCCTTGCTTATCTAGATCATTAGTTGAGCACAGCGCTTATACAAAATTGACTTTACCGTGGTAGGTAATAGATAAGGCTTTAAACTTCATCGAACATCGACATCGAAAGGTCATGAACTGCAGCCTCGCCCGTTGCATTGACTCTTACTTTACGACGTACTCATACATTGACTTTAAATTGCCCATCCTCTAACTATAATTGCTGTAAAAAATGTATATACTACGAATGATAGAATCACTCAAAATCTACTTATTCACTGACTGTACTAGTAAGCCAAATCAGTGAACCAGGTAGCTAGAGAACTTCTCCCCAAAACTCAAACCAGATGATAAAATAACAAACATTAAATGCTTGTTTAATTCTTAACAGCTACCGTGCAAAGTAAGCTAACATAAATTACATGCCATCAATATTCCGTCACTTAATACTATTACAAAGTTTTAAGAATTTCAAAGTATGATGAGTATTTGCATATTCCTTAAGGAGGTCGTCGTGCATGTAAACTTGGGGCTTTTAATTGGAATTTTACCATCGCTCTCCGAGGCGCGAAAGTTTCAGCGCAGACCGGGATCAATTTCCAATTCTGAGTATTCTATTCGCGTTCCCTAGGATCTGTAGGGGTGGGAACCGACGATGAAGTTATATCGATAATAATTTTTTGAATTGAAGTACTTCAATATTATACGTCGGAATTTAGGTACTTAGAACTCTTATGACCGTTAATTAGCCACTGGCTAGCTTTATTCATGGCGGTAAAATTAACACGATGTGGTGCATGTAGACCACACTAGCTGCTCCGCTGGGCTACTTGCGTGAATAGTTCACGTCAGTCTTTACACGACGCACAAAACCCGTGCGAGCACATCAATACAAGTTGCGCAAGCTTGATAGCATGTTCAAGAATTATAAAGTTTATGACAATAAAACGAGAAAACATGTAAGTAGAACGAATTTATTACAAATCACAAGTAATAAATAAATCATTTTACTAAAGCACCAGCTCTTCTGACTCCAGCAGCAATACCTTGCCAAGTCTCATGGCAGACCTGCTCAATATAGACAGGATCAAGATGGAAACCTGCAAAACCAAGTCCGAAACCAGGCAGCTCATAGGTGTAAGAAAGAGGAACTCCAATAGAATGAGCATAGTCTTCCGAAGCGCCTGCTGCACCATACTGGATGACGTGCACGGAATTTCCAACTTCGTAAAGGGGGAAATTGGGCAAAGCTACGGCATGGATAGCATTAGCCATAGCGATACCCACGGTGTGAAGAGCCAGAGCGTTGTGAGAGAGGGAACCGTCATGTCCCCAAGGGTACAAGATCATACTGCCGTAGCTATGCATGGTGAGGTAAAGGGCGATACGATGCAGATGCTCATGAAGGAGATCTCTGACGGCACGAGTTTCAGATTCAGAGAAGGCTCGGTTTCCGGCGTATGTGTCACTGCAAGGGGTGTTGCTGGTACCCACGGTGTTCCAGAAGAAATCGTAGTTACGGTTGCCGTCAACTCCGGGGCAGAAAGAACTGAGGGAATGTGTGTCGGTGGAACGAGTCTTACGCCAGAAACGGTACTGAAATTTTAAATGTGGTTTCATTATTATGTACGGGAAGACAAAAAAGGAAGCTGGTTATGTGTTTTCATTTATGTTGGAGACGATCAAAAACTCAAAAGCTTTTAAGTCCAGAGACTATCGAAATACTGTGTGTAAATGAAAAAAAAAAAAAATTAAATGTTTGAAAAATCTCAGTAGCAGAAAGTCTAAAAATGTGCCATAGTCTTGTCCCCTGTTACATAGGACCTAAATATCTAGTAAGTACAATGTATAAGTAATGTACTTCTACTTGACGCATCTTGAACACACAGGCCTTTGTCTATGTGTGTTTTTCTATCCTCACTATCTGTTCTTTTTCTTTGTAACAACAGATCGACGTGATATTGATACTGATCAGATTATTTGCCTAGAGCGAAAAATATATAATAATCTGTAGAACATGGTTTATGGATCTGCTATCCATAAACCATGTACTACAGATTATTATATATTATTATATATTTTTCGAGGGCTACTTGAGGAAGAACCGTGGTTCCCTATGTCGCCTAATCTATTAGTCAACACTCAGATCTCAGAGTCAAAGCACGATGTTTTGTTTATTACGTCTGGATTCCAGATATTTGACTCAATAATTATCGCCTTTTTTTACCGTGAAGGAACACATCATGACGAAACCTGCATATCTGGTTGTTCTCTAAAATATCTAAAATCGGTTTACCCGTGCTTAACTCTCACTGGATTATGGCCGGATTTTATACTCAAAAAGCCAACCAGTAGTGGGACAAATCATAGTCCCAACTTGACAGTCCGGACTATAATTTCTAATATCTTATAATATACTTACAGAGGTAAAAGAATGCACATAGCCATCAGGGTTGACAACGGGCATAAGGATCCAATCATAGTTATTCAGAAGATCAGGCTCAGTGACATCTTCTGTCAACTTCTTGATGGCCCAGGTGACAGTGGGAGGTGATATCCATTCTCTTGAGTGAATACCGCCGTCGATGAAGATAACTGGCTTGCTTTGGTCCTGGAAGTTGGTTGTGGAGATCTTCAAGTACAAGATAGGACGACCTTCGAAAGAGTTACCAGCGGAGTGCAACGTCGCTACGTTGGGGTATCTGGCCGCAATGTCTCTTACGTAGTCATAGATCTGGAAGCAATTGTAATTACATTATAGTTCCAAAACCATTTAGGAAGAAAGAAAGAAAGAAATATATTCGATGTATCGAATATTAATATTCAAAATTAACACTACTTTATACAGATTTTATAGCAGCTTATTAGAAAAACAGTATATTTAAAATACTTTGAAACTACTAATATTAAACTATTTAAATTATTTTACTATACAGATTAACATTTTCGCCGAGCGACGTTTCGGAGTCTATATATATAGGAACCATGGCCATAATCTAATATGTAATGGTCATACGGATTTTGAAAATTTCATGATGATCGGTTAAGTCGTTAGGACGTGAAAGCGTAACAAACACACAAATTCATATTCGTATTTATAATATTAGGTACTATTGTGTCTGGCCACCAGTGTGCCGCTGCGACTTAATAAGTTACATATATTATTTAAATTACTAACCACGTCAAGTTCTTGGTAGTTATCGTAAGGCACCTGCCTTCCGCCGTTTCTGGCAAAGCTCTCCAGCTTCCTGGCAGCGATGAGCTGATCATCAATGTCGAGTTTGCTAAAAAGAAATTAATTTTAATATACTAACTCATTTTGTTTAAACGAACGATTTGAAGTGAAGGCATTTTGTTACATATATAGTTTAGTTCCAGCATGTCTAAAAGAATACATAGAATTGTAATACGCCTACATTTTGAATTAGGTATTAATAAGGCATACTATAAATGGCATAAAATGAATATTTTGATAACAAATTTTATTATTGATATTACAAAGATAAGGCATAAAAAACAAATTGGCTATATATATTTTGCAAGCTAATTATTTTATTATTATTATTACTTTTTATAAACTCAGACATAACAATATTTTTATTATAAAATAATCCTATAAATGTATAAATATATTGACGCCAAACGGCGAAATATAGCTGTACGAAATGTTTGTTATTAACTAAATATTATGTTAACACCCATTGTAATCTTATTCGCAATAAGCCCATTGAATTAAATTGTATTGAGAGCAGCGATATCTCAGTGGGGAGACCAACAGACTGCAATGCAAAGGGTCTTGGATTCGAACCCACGTCGCGCACCTCTGACTTTCGGAAGTTATATGACTTTTCGAAATTATGTGCGTATTGATCGACAATTATCGCCTGCTCCGTGCCTCGGAGAGCACGTTTAGCCGTCGGTCCCGACTACCATGAACATGTATGGCAGTCGTTATTGGGGAAGTCGACACAAAGATCCCACTGGGTCGCATTGTCGCCAGTCTGTACTGACTGGCCCCCACACAAAATAAGATAAATTGTATTAACTTTCCCTATTATGGTTTTAGGTACAATCTTAAAGGGGGCGAGCGTATAGCCATCTACTTCTACTTCAGAATTAAAAATCAAATCAAATCATTCATTTACAAACTAAGTGTACATACATTAGGTCTTAAATACTTTATAATAGTTACTTAAAACTTAGCGGGCTTTTACAGCCATGGCAAATTAGAGTGCACTGCAAAATATTATTTATTTATAGCTATTGAAATTAAACTACTATATACGGATTTTATCGCGTTGTTTATTTATCACTGTATTACAAAATTTTGAAAATATTACACTACTACTACTATTGATTTTATTTTACTAATTTATAAGCTAATAAAATTATTTAAACTATTAAATCTATTTCAGCAGCCATGGTCACGGGGAGACTAACTATCTCCCCGTGACCATGGCTGCTGAAATAGATTCTGCTGAAAAGCAACCGAAACGTCGGGGAAAGTGTAAACCAAAAATAAATAGATTTAATAGTTTAAATAATTTTATTAGCTTATAAATTAGTAAAATAAAATCAATAGTAGTAGTAGTGTAATATTTTCAAAATTTTGTAATGCAGTGATAAATAAACAACGCGATAAAATCCGTATATAGTAGTTTAATTTCAATGAATAACATTCGCGTAAACAGAAGACAATATTATATTTATAGCTATTTTACATAAAACAGAAATTATTCTAAACAAATCCATATACTTAAAGTTATAAAGCATATTAGTATTCATGTAAATCGCCATATTAGGTATTATTATTCGAAGGCTCAAGCTCTATCCACACATATCAGGACCGTGCCCGGGACGTTACTAATACACTGAAGCTCCGTCGCCGTCCCGGCCCGGGCACGGACGTGTGTGAACGAGTTCATATAAAATGTACACACCGATATTTTTTTGAGCCCGTGCCTGGGATCGGTCCGTCCACGTCCCGGGCACGACCCTGATGTGTGTAGATAGATCTTTATGTTCTTTTCCGTAGGTATGTATTTGTTTTTATAAGTAAGTAAATATGGCGTGTTTATTATTTTTATATTTTCACGTATATTCACGTTGTTATTAAGAGTTTCTTGATAGAAATACATTTTGACGGATCCGTGTTATTCTGTACGGAAATTGACGGTTTCAGGCATTGAGTTAATAAATATGTATTACGTACTAGAGGAACCATTTAAATTTTTTATAATATGAATAAGAGTGATGGTATTTATTCACTTCGCCGATTATTGCAATGACACGTTTGCATTTTTTTGAGTTCGACAAACGCTTATACAACATCTTTGTTCGTCTGTCTGTTTGTTATACAAATTTCTACTCAAGAACCGTAAAACCTAGAGACTTGCGATCAACGCCATTTGACTCAGGATAGTCGATATCCCCCGAAATGACTATGACCTTTGACCTCTGACATTTGTATATTACTTGAACCATTTTTTCGAACTCAGATTTACAGCAATTCATTGCCGTTTTTCAATTGTTTATATTTGGAGCATGTAATTTTATTTATTAGGATACTTCATTAATATTGCACTCAAACAAAAAGATTACGTAAGTTAGCGAGCTTGCACTATAAAGGAGTCTGCCTACTATACCGTCTCATACCATGACCGTGCTAGGAACGTATCAGACACGAAAAGCAACACGATACGCCCTGCTATAGGAACTGCTGGTCGGTAACGGAACGGTCTAGCGGGCATAGTCTTATACATTTCCTTACAAAGAATATTTTTTTGCCTGACACGTTCCTAGCACGGTCATGATATGGAAGGGGTAGTGGGCAGACGCCTTAATTCATGTTCCAAAAAAATTACTAATATGTGTAATCGTTCTAATAAATAGTATGTAATAAGTCAATGACAACAACAGTAAGAAGCGATAGCCCAGTGGGAAACCGTTGGACTGCCACGCAGAGATCTCGAGTTCGAACACAAGGCGCGCATCTCTGACTTTTCGAAGTTATATGCGTATTAAATAGATAATTATCGCTTGCTTTAACGGTGAAGGAAAACATCGTGAGGAAACCTGCAATGTCTGAGAGTTCTCCATAATGTTCTCGAAGATATTAGATTATAGATTTTACATTATGAATGTATTTATTGACAGCCGTGTTTGATTATTTGATTATCGTTTTTTTGTTATTTTAATCTTTAATTTGGCATTATATTTGTGTGTTTAATTTTAAATTGTTAATTATCATTTATTATAATTATTTATTGAATTATTTCATCTTGATATGTCATGAATTTAATTTGATTTGATATAATTTTTGATTTGGTATTTTATAATTTATTGTTCTTAATGTATTTATTTAAATGTTGTATCACTTTTACTATAATATTTTTAAAGTTGGTCTAAATAACCTTTCTGACATACACACCGCATACTTCTTTCTTTTTACTTTTCTTTCTAAGCTCATCTAATTGTGCACGCAGTGGCAGCCTTAAAAGGTTACGCAACCAACTAAAACTTGTCATTGTATTATTTTATTTGGATTGTTGTTGTAATCACTGGTGGTCCTAAATAAATAAAATAAATCAAATAAATAAAATAAATAAATAAAGATATGTGAAGACTGCCAATCCGCACTAGACCAGCGTGGTGGACTATGGCCTAGCCCTTCTCTCACTGAGAAGAGGCCTGTGCCCAGCAGTGGAACAGTTTAATACAGGGCTGATATTATTATTATAATGAATGCAGCATGGAATCTTAAAAAGCCTGTATACTTCAATAATCATAATAATATGATTACATACACATACACATAAGTGCGTTGTAAATAGCTAGCGAAATTAAGTTTTAGTTTATCTCTGCTTACTCCTTCGTGAAAACACAAGCGTACACTACTTCGGTGTTTCCCGAGCGCTATGATATGTCCTTCTTCAAACGAGGTTTAAAGAGAGTTCTTCTTTCGCGGTAGGCAGCGGCTTTGCAGTGTCCTGACATTGCTGAAGTTTATGAGCAGCGGTTACCACTTACCATTTATTTATTTATTTAAAGGCACATCTACAGATTACAAATTATGTATGAGAATAGAATATGAGTTCAAGGTATACATGTTAATTTGCAACCCGATTATCGGCGTGCACAACATTTAACAAATAGTAGTAATAAAATAGGGCAGCATCACAAATAATATTACATAAAAAAAAAAGTTGAATAAAAAAAAAATCGGGGCGGGCCACTTGCCCGTCTGCCACCAAAGGCAATAAAAAAAAAAGTTTATTTATTCAAATGAATCTAAAGTATTACGTAACTCAACAAAACTGCCTCCATTGCGCAGCGTTAGTTAGTGCAACTGCTGTGAATGAGGACACGGGTCAAGCCAACAAAAAAAATCTAAGGTTTATCTGTTAAGAAATCTCAATAGCAGCCCGGAGTTAGGAAACCGGTGGTGTTAGACACTCCCGTGCCTCGGAAAATACGTTATGCCGTTGGTCTTGCGCCTGATCTTTCTCCGGTCATGTAGGTTTACCGCCCCATCAGATCATGAGAGTTAGAAAACATTGAGTGTATATACTTGTATTTGCGCACACATTTGTGCACTATAATATCTCCTGCGCAGATGTGTCTAGTGTCCGTTAAGATTATACCGTAACCTTAATTTGGTCTGAAGGACATAATAAAGTATTACCAAATATCATATGGCGTCGGCCTCGATGGCGTAGTGGTTAGTGTAACTGACTGCCACGCCTGAGGTCGCGGGTTCGATTCCCGCACAAGTCAAACATTTGTGTGCATGAACATTGATGTTTGACTTGGTCTGGGTGTTTTTATGTATAATATGTATTTATTTACAAAAAAAATAGTACATATGTATGTTTATCCATTGTCTAGTACCCATAGTACAAGCTCTACTTAGTTTGGGATAGATGGTGTTGTGTGTAAGTGTAGAATATTATTATATTATTATTATATAGAGGATTTCCTATTTATTGATAATTTGTTATTTGGATTAAAATTTGATACAAGCCATAAATCTATCAATAATTATCAATATATATAAATTATTAATTATAATCAATTGATAGATTTATGGCTTGTATCCTTCGCATTATCAGTATCCGTTCTTAATTCGTCATTATAGTTGCCTATGCCTAATTCATAATGATTAGAATAACAAGGTTCTATATTTAAATTTAATCCGTTTGGATTATCTTTTCATAATAATATCAGCCCTGTTTTAAACCGTTCCACTACTGACAATGACTTTCCTCAGTATGATTCGGGTTAAGCAATAGATTACTACGGATAGTAGGCCTCACATTACTTCGAAAACAAAATGGAGAACTGTCCGATGTACAAGTTTTCACACGATGTTTTCCTTCACGGTTAGCGCGAGTGATGATTAACTATACGGACACATCTTACTTTTTGTAGAAAAATCAATTTCGTGACTACTGCCTGACAGTCTAATGGAGACACCAATAAGATATTGCTACTCATTTTCTAGAAAATATTATAGTTATCTTGCTACCAAGTTAGGTTAACTCATTGTCTGATAGTTTGTTCTTGTAATCGAAAGGTAAATCCAAAACTCATTCCCAATACCAGCTTCGCTAAACGGTTAGCAATAATAGTAGTAAGCTGCGACGCAATTTTTAACCAAACATACACCTTACATACATAGATCGCATTGTTTAAATAACACTATAAATAAATATAAATATTTTACCACATACACACAATACCATCTAGCCCAAACTAAGCAGAGCTTGTACTATGGGTACTAGACAACGGATAAACATACATATATACTTTTTTTTTTGTAAATACATCCATATTATACATAGAAACACCCAGACCAAGACAAACATCCATGTTCATGCACACAAATGTTTGACTTGTGCGGGAATCGAACCCCCGACCTCAGGCGTGGCAGTCAGTTACACTAACCACTACGCCATCAAGGCCGCTGCTGCACCAATCTATTTTTAAGAATAACACATTACTAACACACAACGTTACAAGTTAATGTATTGTGGCGTATGTATATACGCACAGGCAACATATAACTTTACGAGAAACCTGGAATCGAACGGAGCATCGTACAACTAGCCGCGCCGAAACCAAGCGACGCGCGAAGGCGATCGAACGGAGCATCATACGTCTAGCCGCAACGATATCAACATTCGAACTGGTGACGCGCGAAGCTTCCCTCTGCTATTTATACGTGGCACTAGTGTTATACTCGCGAACAGATTTCCAAGAAACCATTTGTACATGTTAGATTTTTGTTTACTTGTCGCTGATTGGTGAACATGTTTATTGTACACATTAGTGTTAGCGTTACTTTCATGACTAATAAATGGGATATAAGATAGGTGAAAAATTGTAAATATATTCTCAGTTGAATCAGTCTGCGTGTTTCAATATAACCCTAACGGTTACCAGCTACGGACCTGGCTTCTGCCCGCCGGCTGGTAACGCGTTAAAGTATAATATACAATTCTAAAGATTTCTATTCTAATGACTGTTGTAAACGATAAACGGTAATATGCGTAAATTGAAGCATATGCGCGGTTTGTATGCATCATATAAGCGAATGACGCAAGCTACCTGCGCGAGCGAATAACTTGCAGTAACTCGTGCATGCAACTCGCGCATGAATAACTCACGCACTCAGTCCGTACGAACAGTTTACGCATGAAACTGACACGCGTGACTTGCGCATGTAACTAGCTATTTGCGTCGTGTACAAGCCCTGTAGTAAAGTAGATATTTTATATAATTCTCCTAACAAAAGGCTCAATATAAAAATACGTTGAGGTTTTTATAAAAACACGAAATCTCACGTACTTAAGTTTGTCCTCGTTTCACCAAAATAATATAAGACAAAATGTTATGCCGTTCCATTTTGAGATTAAATTTTTGACGCTTCTCATATTCTATTTTCTATTCATATTGTGGTTTCTACAAGATGGCTAAATTTAAGCTTGTTTTTGGTATTAATTATCAGAAGTTAGTATTTTTTCAGATAAAATAATTAACTAAATACGCTGAGTCATTGGTTCAGGAGCATAGCTTGCCCTGCGATCATGAGGTACCTGTATACCCGGGATGAATGAATCGAAATTAAATTTTCCTGTCACAAAATTTTCAGTAGCATCTTCACGAAGTCTTGTAAACAGTAATTGTCTGGAGTCCTATTATCTGGAATCTTAAAGATATACGTGGCTAAATGTGGGTATATTACAGGAGTCTATAACAGAGTAAGAAGTTTTAGCTTTAAGTAAGGTTTCTGACTAATCTAAATAATGTGAAGTAATAGCTATAAAGATTAAAAATATTAGGGTAAATTGAAAATAAAAACGGATATTCTCCTTTTCTGAATTTGATTCAAATAATACTTACGCCTTAACATCATCGGCGTGGATCCTGTAGGCGAGTCCTAAGTTCTGCAACTCCTTAACGAAGCCTTCTTGATGTTCAGGCTGAACCAGGACAACACCTTCGCGTCTCTCCGTAATATAGCTCAGGATATCCAATTCATATTGTGAAGAAAGGTCGTTCAATGATCGTATCTGCTCACTATTTCCAGGTCCTACGAAGTAGGATTTCCAGCTGAAATGAAAACGTAATAAGAATAAGATAAATAAACACGACAAATGTAAGTGCAATTGGGACAAGATAAATTCGAATTTTAAATTTGTATTATAATGCATTCGAATATTAATTGATTCGTTGTCACTAATAATGACTCGAATTATAACCGTATATTCGAAACTTGATTCGATGATGACACGATTGATTGATTTATAATCAAATCAAGTTACATCGTGACCACAATGACAATCTTTTCGCTTCGGTCGTTTGCCTAATGTTGCTATACTTCATGTCTGCATAATAATTGACAATGAACTCCTACACGGTGAACAACAACGAAGATATTTTTTACAATTCAAATGTATTTAGTTACAACACTTACAATATGCAATTTAAATTAAATTTAAATTAAATAAATTAAGATACCCCTCTAACAGTTATAATCTGACACAACAATAGTCTTATAAACAAATAAAATTATATTAACTTATTTTCAATATTTGACTTTCTTAATGAAATTAAAATATAATTATTAAAAAAATATATTGTAGTAAATTTTAAAATGGTACTAACCCTATATAGTGTTCATGCTTAGCATATGCTAAAGCGAAGAGACCAACCAACACCAGTAACTTCATCTTGTTGAGAGTCAAATGCGTACTGTCAACATATCTTTTATAAGATTTTGATATCGATAATTCAAAATATCTTTAACTTATCTCTAACTATTCGAACAGTATCAGATAAAAATTACCTACGGTTTAAATAAATTAAAACCGTTAATCCATGTTATATATTTTGCGTATTATTAAAGTTTGCTACTGGAATTCATAGCGTGCTACTGGAATTCAATCTTATCAGTATAATATATAATAATCTTATTGATACCCATATAGTATTGAAGATTATCGATGTAGGTAACGTGACGACACCGCTATCTGTATTTAAGCTGTAAAACTGAAAGGCATATTATACATATTAGGCATAGTAGTAACGGACTGTATGCGCACAATTATATGACAAGAACCCACGAAACCCTCAAGCGCTATCAGCCCTAAAACCCTGAACCCCTAGCCTACCATATACTATGTGACGAATAAATAAATAGATAGCTAAATTCGAGATGCCTGTACCATGCGTCCTAACGTAATAGGCGAAGAGTAGACGGGATTTCAAGGATGAGGATAGATAACTCACTGCCAGTCGAGTGTTCAGCACCAGGTCCGAGAGGCGGCATGCGTGTTCCCATGCGCGCCTCTGTGTTGTGTCCGTCTCCCCTTTAAGGGGGAGACAGTAGGGCTTTTAAATAAGTAGTGCCTATATTGGGTAGGTCTTATTGTGTAGTGGCCTGCCGTTTCACACAGCGGGCTGAAACCTCGGTGGGGTCGCGACCGCATGCGAAAGTGATTTGCGCTGCCCCGTCGATAGTGGTTTTGTCGAGGAACACCGTGGTAGGTTTAGTCGGTATTCCGGGAGGTACATTATTCTTATTCCATCTTTCTATTACCCCGGCGAGTCTGACATAACCCCTCCGCCTGCTCTCGCGGAGGGGTGTGCGTCAATGAATTAACCAAGTAAAAAAAAAACTGCCTGTCGAGCAGATTCAGACACTGATCAAAGATGGCTAAACGTATCTTGGCCACAGTGAGGGGTTGGTATTGAGTCTCATATATTATTGGAAAGGCCAAATTATAGCCATGCAGAAAGAAATAGGTTCTCTCTCCGCCAGGCTTTATATCCCACATGGGGAAGTCAGCCTTCTTGCTATTGCTCTTCCACTTCGGTCTATCCTCGACATCGTCTTCAGATACCGCGCACTGCCTCATACCTGTTGGCACCATAGTCTGCCACCTTGTTTTGGGTCGACGCCTGGCTGTACGACCAGGTCAGAAAGTTGTAGTGGCAAGTTACCCACACAGTCAGGTGTCCGTACCATTTAAGCCTACTGTCTTGCATCTTATTGTCTGACTGCACGACGCCATGTAGTGGTATAAGTGATCACCTCGCCGCCGCGTTGATTGTTGTGGGTTTGATCCCCGCAAGAGGCAAAAATTTGTATGAGCCACCACTTCCTGCTCTTGCTTTTCCACTTCTATCCTTGACATAGTTTCCAGATAACTCGCACTCTCTCATATCTCTTTGCGCTACAGCCTGCCACCTTATTTTGGATTGGCCTATGGCTCTACGACCAAGGGCGGTATGTTGTAATGCCAAATCACCCACGTAGTTAGGTGGTCTTCTTTTAACGTGTTCATTCTTTTCTTGCATTTTAATGGCTGACTGCACAGCGTAGTAAGCGTTCAACACGCCACTGCCACCGCACCAATTGTTTTAGGTTCGATCCCAACACAGGACAAAATTTGTGTCGTCCACAAATAGTTTTTTTCTGAGACTGGGTGTTCTTTGTGTCCGTTGTCTGAATATTTGTAAAGTCACCCGCGACATATAAATACACCTAGTGCGGTATATGTCTTTCTTGAAATGATAAAATAAATTGGCGGTTTTGTTCATACCTACTGTCAAAGTAACAAAATTTATATGCTTCGTAGAATGATGATAAGCAGTTTTTGTAGCGTAATTAAAAATTTCAGTAAGTCAGCAAGTAAAATATTTTTATAACACCATAAAACTGAAGAACAGTTACAGAATTTCAAATCCAGCTTAGTTCAGAGTAAAAACATCATAACAGCATGCACTTATTGGATTTACTACCTATAATATATACTATATGGGCGGTAAATAAAGGCAAGGGTACGTTATTTTTAATAATAATGTTTTAATTATTATTATATTATTACACATTCACTGCGAAGTGGAAATTATATAGTAAAGTGCTTGTTTATATTACAGACAGTTTATTTTATTTACAATTATTGTTAACAAAACCAAATAAACCTGCTGAGCATGTAATCGCAACAATTTCCGACCGATCGTGCAATGATAAACTTCTATGAATACGTATCTTATCTTATCTTATTTTGTGTGGGGGCCAGTCAGTATAAACCGGCGACACTTCGACCCAGTGGGATCTTTTGTGTCGACTTCCCCAATAACGACTGCCATAGGTGTTCATGGCAGCTGGAACCGACGACTTAACGTGTTCTCCGAGGCACGGAGCAGGCGATAATTGTCAATCAATACGCAAATAATTTCGAAAAGTCATATAACTTCCGAAAGTCAGAGGTGCGCGACGTGGGTTTGAACCCGAGACTCTCTGCATTGTAGTCTGTTAGTCTCCCCACTAAGCTATCGCTGCTTTTTATGAATACGCAATTATTCGGGTTAAATTTATAGGTAAATTAAATAAATGTACTAATACATTATAATATTAATCCTTAAAATATTTCTCAGAATAAATATTTTCAGAATAAATAATGTAAATACCGATATCTTGTCAAATCCGGTTAGACCAGAAAAGCCGATCCAAGTTACTTGGGAATAATAAAGGCTAGGGAGAAGATTCTTAAAATATTTTTCTTAATTCATACAATATTACAAAATTTCTTCATAATGGCTATTTGCAACACTGATTAATTTATAACCACATCATTTACTTGGTTATAAATAAAATAAAAAATATTTATTTTCGTAAACATTTGGTGTTTCCTTAACCTAGTGTATGGAGTATCCATTTAAGCATATAACAATACTTGTACTAGGACACCCCGCTCTTTCACATCTATACGTATGTTTACAATAAGGTAAGTATTAACAAAGCATGAAAAATTCCTTAATTAATAGGTGTGAGTTTAAGCGTATGTGTTTATGTGTATTTAAGTGTGTGTGTGTGTGTGTGTGTGAGTGCATGTGTTTGTATAATATGACTACACATAAGTATGTTGATTTGATTTATATTCTGTTGAACATTTAATTTATTCCATTTCCATAAATAAATATAAATTATGAATGTTGATGTTTTATTCTAAACTACATAGTTAATATTTTCTCCGTGTCGTCGTAAGACAATTTACTAATCCACTCAGAAATAGTCGTTTTGCAATCATGATAAGTTTTAGGATATATTGTAAGAATTTTGTTTAATTTATTATAAATGATTGCCGCACGTTTTCTATACTGTATACTAGCAAATGTTGTATTTACTTTTGGGACCATAGCTACTTTATTATATTACTACTAGTCTTTTCTTCTTTTTGTTTCTACGTTTAGTGCATCACGCGCTAAAGATTTATGCATTTTTAAAATTGTATGCGTAATGTATAACTTCTGAATTGATAACAGGTTACTAAATTTATATAGGATTTCTGTAGGAAAAATCCGTTTTTTAAAATACATAACCTTAATTAAAGCTCTTTGGGATCGCTCAGTTTCTAGAAATCGCGTTTTAAATTATCCTCCCCAAACTGGTAGACGGTATACTATAATTGATTGAACTAGTGCTTTGTAAATGTTGTTAATTAGTATATTAGGAGCAGATGACACTTCTGTAGTTTTACTCTGAGTTATATGTCTTAGGTTTTTAAACATCCACATAAACTTTCTAATTCTATTTACTAACTTGTTCAATTTGGGGATACCAGGTCAATTTTTGATCAATTTGTACACCAAGATATTTAGTATTATTTACCTTCGTATTACTGGACAGTCACATGTTGTATTGGTTGTGCCATTACCACAAACGTGTATAATATATGTATTTTTAGATCTTCTTTTGGCTGTGTATCATTCTTTATGGTAAAACAGATATAATTTGTTTTATCTGTATTTAGTGTAAGCAAGTTGTTCTTTAGCCAGTTAGCTACCTGAGTTAGGCCATGCTCTGTTGCTATTTTTGTGCTATCCCAGTTTCTACCAGTGAAGACAATGCTGCGTATCATCGGAGTAGGTGAAAAACGGTGAAGTACGGTAGTGTAATTCGATGTGGAGTAGATTAAAGATCTTACTTGTACTGTACTGGTATATATTGTAATTATATAGATACTTACTTATGCACACACTCTCGCCCGGCCTTTACAGTGCTAAGTTGAAATTATATTTATTAATAACATGATAATTGTAATCTGCTATTTCATTAATATAAAAGATTTATTGAATTTCGACTACAGTGGTCAATGTCAAAGGAAGAGGTCGTCTCCGATTGCCGTCCTATCAAACGATGAGGGTATAAGGCGTGCGCTTTACGCACATGTTTGAACACTATAATATGCCATGCGTTGATGGCTAGTACGCTAAGATTGGACGCTATGACCGAATTTGCAGGCTCTTATGTTAAGCATATATTTCAATTGTTAGTATGCCAGATATCATTAATACCTTATAAGTCTAACCAGCGGTGTGCCACTGCGGCTCAATAGATTAATTTGATTGTGCATAATCACAAATTCACATACCTAAATGTTTTATATTAAAGCGAATTCCGACTTAATCCTCTAAATTATTTTATTTTTATATTTAATCTAAATGCAAGAACAGAGCGTGAAATATTTTATCACTTAACGGATAAGGATTTGGAGCAACATATGTCTTTAATCCAGTTTGTTAAAAGTGCAATTAGGATTCGCTCAGCGAGACGTGCTTTGATAACATCGAAGACTCAGGCCGAGTACACCAAATTTTTTTTTTAACTTTTTTATATGCTCCTTATACATACCCCCCTAGCCACAAGGGGAGGCGAGAGGGTTCTGTCCGGCTCTCCCGTACTTTAGGCCTACGGACCTAAACCCCACGGTGTGCCTACTCGCTGCCTTGTATAGTGGATGGGAGACCGAGTGCCCTCGACCAGTGGTCGGCAACCCGCAGCTTGCGAGCCGCATGCGGCATTATGACTCCTCGGCTGCGGCTCATCTACGAAATATTTAGTGCAGGCACGGAATATTATTAATTATGTTGCTTTAAATTTTATTTATTTTCTGTAAGTTAAACTAAGACTTATTTGGCAAAGGCAAGTTCGAGTGTTCTTTTAATCCTAATTATTTCCGTAATTATGTCTTCTGCTAAAGCAAAGCTTAAGTTAAAAAACTGTCTCTATGAATAGGTTTCAATTGTATATTGTCTATATTTGGCTCTTTTGGACAACATGGTTGCCGACCACTGCCCTATTTTTTTTTTTTTTTTACTTGGGGGAATGCAATGACGCATATCCCTCCGCGGGGGCGGGCGGAGGGGTTATGTCGGACTCGCCGGGGTAAAATAAGATGTTAAAAAGATAATGTACCTCCCGGAATACCGACTAAACCTACCACGGTGTTCCTCGACAAAACCACTATCGATGGGGCCGCGCGAATCACTTTCGCATACGGTCGCGACCCCACCGAGGTTCCGGCCCGCCGTATGAAACGGCAGGCCCCTACGCAATAAGACCTACCCAAGATAGGTACTTACTCAAAATAAAAGCCCTACTGTCTCCCCCTAAAGGGGGAGACGGACACGAAACAGAGGCGCGCGTGGGAACACGCACGCCGCCTCACGGACCTGGTGCTGAACGGATGGCGGGCAGGCCCACAAAGCCTGCCACCCCCAGGTCAAACCTCAGGGTGGCTGGAGGTCATCTCGCGCCCTCCGGCGCCCGGCTCTGCGGTTGGGGAGAGGGTTTAAACGCTCCCTTTCCCGCTCCGCCGCCTCCTTGATGGAAATCACTTCCTCGCAAAAGGAGGCGACGGCGTTCCACGACCTCTCACTCCGGACCATAGACTGAACTACGGCCGGGAGCGAGAGGGCAACCGATCCGACTGCCGCGATCAAATCACGGCGCTGCGATGCCCAGGCGGGGCAAACCGCCAAAGTATGCAGCGCCGTGTCCTCAATAACGTCGCGGCAGTCGCCGCAGTGGTGACACCCGGGCGTCTCTTGCCGGCGTATACGACACAGGAACCGGCCAAAACATCCGTGGCCAGTCAGAACCTGTATCCGCCGGAAGGTGAGGGCGCCATGCCGCCTCTCCAGCCACTCCTCAAGCACGGGACTTAGCGGCACGATCGTGGCGTGCCCGGCACTGGGGTGCACAAGTCGTTCCTTCCAATTCGCCACTAGGACCTGGCGGAGCTCGGACCTCGCCGCCTTGATAGCGGGAGGATCCGGTCCTTCGCCCCGAGCTAGTGCCTCCTGGCGCCAACGATAGAGCGACGCCAGGAGCGCCGCTTCCAGGTCCCATGGCATCGATCCGGCGAGGAGGCTCGCAGCCTCGAACGAGATCGTGCGGTATCCCCTAATCAACCTGACGGCCATGGCGCGCTGTGGTGCACGAAGCGCCGAGATATTGCGGGCCGTCAGGTTGTCTGCCCAAACTGGGGCCCCATATAGGGCCATGGACCGCACGACCCCCTCGTAGAGCCTCCGGCAGGAGGTGTTTGGCCCCCCAAGGTTTGGCAGCAGGCGCGAGAGCGCGCCTGCAGCGCTCCGAAGAATGGGGGCCAAACGACGAAAATGGGCTATAAAGTCCCATCGGCTGTCGAGCAAGAGACCTAAATACTTTAGGGTTGACTCGACGCCGATGCGGACCCCTCCTACCATAATATGGGTCCCTGGAGGTGGCCGTTTCCGAGGGCCGTGGAAACAAACGGCCTCGGACTTGGACAGGGCCACCTCGAGGCCCAACCGCCGGATACGACCAACGACTTGTGCGACCCCAGCGGTCGCCAGTATGGCCGCCGCCCGGTGCGACTTACCCCTCGCTGTGACAAGCGTGTCGTCGGCGTAACAAATGACGCCGACGCCACGGAGGAGCGCACCTCGCAGCACCCAGTCGTAACCGATGTTCCACAGGAGCGGACCCAGAACCGATCCCTGCGGAACACCGCATGACATATAATAATAATAATAATAATAATAATAATAATAATAATAATAATAATATTTATTGCCATTAAAATTACAAATAATACAGAACAGGTTTTAAAATTCAAGAATTGTTTACATTGTTAAAATTTTTCTGAATCAATTAAATTCCCCGCACTAGGCTAAGCCTGTCCTGCGGGAAATTGCTGGATTCATCCAAATGCAATTTTTACATAGAGCGGTTTTGAACCGAGTACAAAATTATAGTGTAGATACAATTAAATGGTAATAGAACAATTATATAAAAATAATAAAAAACGTATTGTGATAGACATAAAAAAAAAAAACAAAGTACAATTATAATTCAACGGTAAGATTAATTAATAACATCATAAAAGACTAATATGGAAAATAAGGTAAATAGGGCAATCATTCTTAACTATATAATACTTTTAAAGAGATCTTCTGTTTGGAGGTAAGTCAACGTTAATAACGTCTTGGTTAGTTTTAACTTGGCCTCACGATGAGACAGTAAATAAATTTTACAAATATTATTAATTTTGTTATATAAGTAAGGCTTAAGATATGCACTAAACTTTTTTGCAAACGTTGTTTTGATTGGTGGAATTGGGAGGCTAAATACGCGTTTCTTGATCATGTCTTTATAGTTTTCTGCATTTAATACCTCTTTATGGCATAGGAGAATAATTTTGCTTAGAAACAGTCGTCTGACACTAAGGACCTGAGCGTCATTGAAGAGTTCAACGGTTGGGTATCGGAAGGTCTTTCTCAACATCGTTTTAAGCACTGCACGTTGGGCCCTTTCTAGAGTAATTATGTAGGAGGTGGTAATACCACCCCAAGCCAAGATGCAGTACTGTAAAATCGATTGGCCAAGTGTAAAGTAAACAGTCTTCAACAAGCTTGTTGGAGCCACGTCGCGTAATTGTTTCATAACGTAAATGAGCTTTCTAATTCTAGCAGACGTGGCCACAACATGCTCCTTAAAGGAGAGTTTTTCATCTATTATAACCCCTAAGTACTTAACGCTTGTAACTCGCTTTAGTGAATTACAGCAGCATCTTAAAGTATTGCACGTATGAACGACCAGTTTTAGATATGGTGGAGGAGCAGTAGTAGCGGTCTTATGAAAGCATATGAAAGTGGATTTTGTTAAATTTAACGTTAGAAGGTTGGCTTCTAACCATTTCCATATCTGAAAAAGTCCTTGTTGAGCAGTCTGTAACACCTTATCCCAAGACTTGTCGTGGAACAGAATCACAGTGTCGTCGGCATAGTTAATTATTTCTGCATTTTGTTGGCATTTCAGGGATATGTCATTAATATAAGTAAGAAAGAGCGTGGGGCCCAAAATACTACCCTGAGGAACGCCATAAACTACTTCACGTTCTGTACTGATGATAGAAACCACTTTAAGACATTGTCTCCTGCCGGTAAGATAGCTACGAAACCAATCTAGACAGATTCCTCTGATCCCAATACCCTCAAGCTTTCGTAAGAGAATCGGTATTGAGACGGTATCAAAAGCTTTCGCCAAGTCAAGGAAGACACCCAAACACGCTGATCCCTCGTCTAGGTGTTTAGAGATAATATTAGTTAGTAATGAAACAGCGTGTTCGGTGGATTTTCCTTGACGAAAACCGAATTGTTGATTTGATAATAATTTGTTGGATTCTAGGAAATCAACTAGTTGTTTATTAATGATCTTCTCTAACAATTTTGAAAAACTGCTTAGCAAAGAAATGGGCCTGTAGTTATTGGGATCATTGGTAGCTCCACTTTTGTGGATAGGCGTCACCGCAGCGACTTTCCACTTATCCGGAAAGGTTCCGCTAGTCATACTTTGATTAAAAATGTGGGTAAGGGGTAGTTTTATATAACTGTTTGCAAATTTTATGAAGCGATTGGTAATTCCGTCAAGACCAGGGGCACTATTGTCCTTTAGCTGTAAAATTAGTTTCTCTATTTCGTCTGTATTAGTTGGCTTCATGAAGAAAGAGTTTAATGGTGAAGTAGTTACTTGGACATGGGATATTAAAGTTTCCTCCGACAGTTTTGAGCGAGTTAGTATTTTACTAGCAAGTTGCTGTCCCATAGACGCTAGTAGTTTATTGCAGTAATCCAGAGATGATTCTACATTTTCCTGAATGTTACATAGGTCGCTAGAGTTCCTTTTTATTGATACAGAGCTAGTAATACTTTTAATAGTTCTCCATAATTTACTTGGATTACCACGGCTTTTTTCTATTTCCTCCTTACTATACTGATTTTTTAACTTTCTTAAAAGATCTTGGTAATAGTTCCTATAGCGAGTATAAATTAGCTTTTTAAGGTTATTTTCTGGATGTTTACGTGCGTCTATGTGTAGTTTGTCTCTGTGGATCGAACATCTGACAAGCCCTGGTGTCATCCATGGCTTGATTATATTTTTACGTCGGCTAACATGAGTAACTATTGTATGGCGATCTCTTATTGAGGATATAATATCAATAAATGTATTAGCTGCTTCGTTAGGACACGATTTGGCAGTTACAATTGACCAATCAACAGTCTTTAGTTCAGAGTCTATAGCATCCCAGTTAAGATTAATAAGAGATTTCCTATCCCGCTTGGGTTTTGGTGTCTCGCTGCTGATACCTACCATCACTAGGTCATGGTCAGTAACTGCTGAAGTACAAACTACAGATTCAAAACTATTAGATACCTTTACGAACACATGATCAAGGCACGCTTCTTTACGGGTAGGTTTATTTATAGCCACCCGAAAGCCCAAGTGAGCCATGAGGCAGATATAGTCAGAGCATGATTCGGCATGATTTGTATTAATATTTATATCTCCCGCAATGACATAACATGGGCTATTAGTCATATTTTTAGTAACTAATTCGAGGGAGCTTAAAAATTGGTTAGTAGTCTGGAATGATGGCGACCGGTATACGCCTAAAACAGTTATTACATTTGGTATGTGGACTTGTAGACAGTTGGCATCTAGCAGGTTAGGTTCGCTTATTACTGGTGTCCAACATTCCCGGACGTAGACCACTACACCACCTGCGCGGTTTATGAATTTTGAGGTCGTCAAGGATATATACTCATCTATTTGGTTAATAACCGACCCACTATTTATCCAGCATTCGGTTAGAACAATTATGTCAAACTTGAAATTAAATCTTTTCAATACTATAATGAAACTGTTGAAGTTATGTTGTAGGCTCCTAATGTTGAAAGTCAGAATTTTTAAATTATATTTACAAATTAACGGAGCACACTGCTCAGCGAGATCGACTTTGTGGCAAATTACATTAAAGGAATTGTCAATTTCATCTAGATACTGCACAGAGGTCATTTTTAATGTAAAGTTTATTCAACTTTAGAGATTTTATTTCAGATATGGATTTTGCCACTTGACAGAAGAAATTATGGGATTTAATATAATTTAAAAACATAGTACTTAATTCTAAATATATCACGATGTTCATTATCATCAACATAACTTCATGCTTCACAAGTACAACAACAAAATTGAAAAGAATATAACATAAATAAAAAAATAATATAAAATCAAGAAAACTAAATATAACAATTAAAAGCCAAACAACACTACAATTAGTCTGCCTATAACAATTAATTAGTAATAGATCGAAATAAATCATTTCGGCTGTCAGAATGAGACAAGGAAGTACCTTTAACAGAGCCAATAAGCTGCTCGATGTCATCAGATGAACGTATAAGGGCTGCATGGTGTTTCCGCTCCTTGGTACTTTCTGCTTTCCTGACGTAAATAGCTCCATTTCGTACCCAGCAGAAACGAAAATTGTGCTCCTTTGCCCGTTTCCTTGCTTCCCCGAATAGTTTTCTGTTTGGTTTTGTAAGTCGTTCGTTGAAGTATAGCGTAGATGTTGGACCGCTGACGATATCCTTAGATGTGATGTTACGTCTCACTCTAGCAGCAGATAGTATGTAGTTCATCTCTTTTAGTTTTGCGTAACAGTTTTACCACAATCAATCTCGGTTTGTCGGGGTTCTTAGAAAGCTCGTTACGTTTATTTCCTACTCTTTGGACTTGGTCTATGTCAGATTCGGTTAATTCAACACCCAGCTTTTTTGAAGTGATTAACACCAGATGATTTAAGCTCTCGCTATTTTGTTCCGGAAGACCAGCTATCTCTAACTCATTTCTCAGTTGGTACTGTTCCCGAGTGTTCACATATCACATATCTCGCCGACTCCAACCGTCGTGACCCGGGTAGACGACTACCCTCTCTGATAGATATGCCCCGACTATGCGGCGGAGGTAGGTCGGCACTCGATGGAAAATGAGTGCCTCCCTTTTTTTTTTTTTTTTTTGATACCCAGGAAAAAATGCTTGATGCACTACCCGCCGGCTAGGGGACGGCACCGGCGGGGCGTGTGGGACTCACCAGCCTAGCGCTGGTATACCCACTAAAAAAACCTGGGGTGTTCCCTCTCTCACCCAATAGGGGGGGCCAGTTGGGAGTCTAAAAGATTCATCCATAGCAGGCCCCGTGTGGGTGCCGGCCGGGTCAATGGGACCCGACCTCCTCTCGTCCCCGGGGGAGAGCATTTCACCGCTCTCCCCTTTCGACGTTAGAAGGCGCGCGGGAACACCGCGCGCGCCCTCTATGGGTTCTTACTCACGGGTGGCAGGGTCCCCTGAGGCCTTGCCACCCAGAACCCTTAGGTGGGGGGCAGGAGTGCGACATAAGCGCGTCTCCTGCGCCCCCTCCTCCGGCGGCGGATGTCCGGGGCGTAAGGATCTTCCTCACGCCCCCGCTCCGCCGCCTCCTTCTGCGAGATGACAGCCTCGCAGAAGGACCTCATTGCACCCCAGCACCTGTCGTCGCCGACCATCATGGATACGACGGTCGGCAACGAGAGGTCGGGGCCAATCACGGCGACCAGGGCACAGCGCTCCTCGGCCCACGCCGGACACTCCTCCAGCGTGTGCTGCGCCGTGTCCCGGTCGCACTCCTCGCAGTGGTGACACCTGGTTGTCGGCTCCCTACCGGCTATCTTGCACAGGTACTCTCCGAAACAGCCGTGTCCGGAGAGCACCTGAGTAAGCCGGTAGGTGAGCGGTCCGCGCCGTCTGTCCGTCCATTGCCTTAGCACCGGACTCCAGGGCAAGGTATTAAAGGCATTCGCGATGTCCAAAGACACCACGAAGACGACCTCGCCCCGGGACACCGCGTCCTCCGCCAGGCTCCTCACACGCATGACTGCGTCTATAGTGGAGCGCCCGCGGCGGAAACCATATTGGTTCTCCGCCAGATCCGGGCCCACTGAAGAGAGACGCTGGACGAGGCGCTCCGCGATAATAAACTCGAAGAGTTTAGCCACCTCGTCCAGCAACACAATGGGCCGGTAGGCGGACGGAGAGTCCGCCGGGCGCCCCTCCTTCCTGATCAGGACCAGTTTTCCCACCTTCCACTGGCGCGGAAACTGGCCCTGCACTAGACACTCGCTGAGGAGCCTCCTAAGTCGGGGCGCGAGCTCCTCCAGGACCAGGGCCAAAGCAAGACCTGGAATGCCGTCGGGCCCTGGGGCGGTGTTTTTCGAGCGAAGTCTCGACACCGCGGCTCGCAACTCTACTTGGGTCACTTCGGGAACCACGTCGTCGTCAAAGTCCGCGCTGGACGCCATGGAAGGCGGAACCATCGACGGAGGAGCGTGCTCCGCCCGTGAAGGGAACAGAGCGGCCACCACCTCCTCCTCCAACTGTGGCCGGAGACTCTGGGACAAGGGGGGCGCCCAGGGGCGAAGCTTGCCCCTTACCATAAGGTATGGACGCCCCCAGGGATTAAGGTCCAGAGTCCCCAGCAGCTCTTGGCGGGCCAGATCCTTGGCCCGCTTGATGGCTATTTTGAGGGCCTTCTTGGCCGCTCTGTATACCTCGTACAATTCCGCCTCCCTGGCGTCAAAATCGGGAGGGCGGCGACGCCTCCTACGAAGCCGGATGTACTGGCGTCTGGCCGCCACGCAGGAGTGGCGCAGGTCGGCTATATCGTCCGACCACCAGTACACCCGGTGCCTAGCTGTAAAGTTTAAAGGCACTCTAGGCATCGCCGCATCACAAACTTGCGTTATGGCCTCCCGGAACCACTCAGCCTCCATCTCAACATTATCAGGCCTGGCCAGTGCTGGCACCCAGGCCTGAACGATGGAGGCTTCCAGGAGGACCTCCCGATTCAGCTTCTTCAAAGCCCAACGCGGACCGCCCCCAATCGGGGCCCTTGGGGCTGGGGGGTTTGGAGGTTCGGGCGGAGACGTCGAACCGAATATAGCGGTGGTCCGACAGCGTCTCCACCTCCTCGACGACGCGCCAGCCTTGGACACGGCGTGCTAGTGCGGGGCTGGCAAAAGAGACGTCAGTAACTGACCCGCCCCGCTGACGCACGCATGTGTGCACTGACCCACGATTGAGGACTAGCAGGCCGTTTTCAACGGCCCACTCCTCGAGCAATTCACCCCTCGCGTCCGTGGTCGCGGAACCCCAAGCCGAGGATTTGGCATTGAGGTCCCCGACGAAGAGCACGGGCCGAGGGTGGCTTCGAGCGACAACGACGTTCAGTTCGAGGAGATACTCCTCGAAGTCGGCGAGAGGTCGGTTGGGTGAAAAGTAACAGCCCACCACAACCGCTTCTCCTACGAGTGCTGCGACGCAGTCCCGTCCCCGGACGATGTTCTCGAAGGACGGGGTGCCGGCGGCGGCCGGCGAAATTAACGCCACCGAGCCATCGAGGTCCCCTACCCAGTCAGCCCTGGGGGGGACGAAATAGGGCTCGGCTACAATTGCGACATGAATTGACCACTGCGCCATGCTCTGGAGGAGAAGGTCCTGAGCCCTGGCGCAGTGGTTTAAATTACTCTGGAGGAGATGGAGGCGTGGAGACATTACGTCTCCATACTAACCTCCGCCCCTCCGACCGCGGGAGCGGCGACCCTTGCTGTTGCCGATGACGGGGCAGGCGACTTTGGGGGTAACTTTTTGTGGGCGGCGGCGCACTCCTTGCCACCCGCCCGGTGCTTCGCCGGTTTGCCCACCGCCGCACACAAAATACAGTGCGGCGTGGCCTCACACGTAGCGGCCATGTGACCAGGCTGACCGCAACGGAAGCAACGGCCGGTGCAGTCAGCCTGTGAGGGGCACTTGACGCCCACATGGCCGCTGGATAGGCAGCGGTAGCACCGGGCAAGTCTGGGCTCCAACACTTTTACCTGCGCCGACACCCAACCCACCAAGATTCTACGACCATCAGCGAGTTTTTTGGCGGCGGCCACGGGACAGCTAATCAAGGCCGTCCCCATTCCGGCGCGGCCCTGTCCAATTTTTCTGCACCTTACTTGCTCTTCGGGGCACCCACCGGTCTTGGCGACGGCAGCGACGACCTCTTCTTTTGTAATGGAGTCATCCAGGCCCGTGATGCGCAAATCGACGCACTTTTGGGGCCTGGAGACGCGGACCTCTTCCGATTGCAGAACCTGGCGGAGACTTTCCGCCAGACGGTCCGCCTGGTCGCCGCTAGCGACTCCCGGCACCTCAATAAGGCGGGCGCCGGTCTGGGTTGTCCGGCACCGCAAGCCCGCCGTTATCCCTAACTTGCCGGGGTCGATCGCCGTCCGCGCCTTCTTGAGAAGCTCCGCGTATGTTGTCCCTCGCTCGATGGCAGCCGGCTGCAGTGTTATGACAACTGCAGTGGAGCGAGGGGCTTGGAGCTTCCTTGCCTCTTTTTTGGCCGCCTGTCTGGCCTTCTTGGTCGCCTTCTTCCTCTTCTTTGCTGCCTCTTTTTTCTGGCCGACGACCTCTCAGTCGTCGGCTTTGCGCGTGGCAGCTGCGGGTTGTACGCTGGGAGCGGCAGGGCGTTTGGCAGCTACGGGCGCCTGCTTAGCCTGCGACCTTTTCCTGCCCTTTCGGCTAACAGCTGTTGTGTTAGCTGCTGGAACAATTGCAGGAGGCTGCGAGGACCTTAATTTTGCCGCGTATGTTGGCGGCGCAGGCATTGGGGGAGAAGGAGGGGGAGGCACTCTGACTCTGTCTGCGGCCAGAGGAGGGCGTAGTAGCCGGCCCTCCATAACAGAGAGCTTGGCGCGAAATTCGCCAAGCTCTTGACGGACCAGAGCCACAAGCTCCGACTCGGTCTTGTTCCCGCCCCGGTCATGCCTCCTCTCGAACTCCTCCTGGCGTCTTTTGAGCTCGGATATTTCCTTCGACAAACGAGCATTTTCCGACTGGAGTATTTGCACTTCTTCATTTGTCGTGCGGCAAAAGACGGCCTCCGTAATGTCCCTGATGGCCTCAATTGATTCTTTTAGGGTCTTTTGGCATGTGCCTTTAAGACCCTTCGACTTTTTGGATACAAGGCGGATTGCTGCCAAAGCGTCATTAAGCCGGGTCTTAAGCTGTGCTACCGGCAGGTCATCGGTATCCGGATCCACAATCGGCTGCTTCCTTCCAGTAGCGACTCGCTGAGCAGCCGCAGCAATAAGGCTGTCCTCGGACGTGCGCTCCTCGCTGTTAGCCTTCCTTAAAGCGGCGGCAAGTTCGGCCTTGGCCTTACCCAGACCCACGTATCTACCGTGGGTGGGCGGACGACCGCGTCCACGTCGCGATGTCGGCACTTTCGCAGCAGACGCCGTGTCCTCACTGGAGCCGTCCGACTCCGATTCCTGCGCTGACCGCAACCGCTTTCGTGGAGCTTTCTCCGGTGTTGCCACCGGAGTAATCTCCACAACGTCACTATCGTGCTCCGACCGCACGGACTCCTCCTCCTCTTCGGAACGCGCAGTACTGGGCGTGCGCGACCTACTTTCTCTTAACGACTTTTTTTTTTAAATTGTTTTCAAAGATGCCATATCAAAACCCACGAGTATGGGAGAAATAAAAGTCGACCCGGGCAGAGATCCCGATACCCGGGCAAGCCTAATACTTTAGGGGGACGGCAGGTACCCTGAAGGGGCCGCACTAGTGACTGAACTACCCATCAGCCATGCATCTCCTCGCCGTGCGGCAGCAACTTGAGATTCAGGGTGGTTTTTATAGAGGGCCACTCCCTCGCAGTCCGGGCGGTGAAGCCAAGACCCTCGCTCCCGTCAGCAGCCACGAGACGTGATCCACGACACTGCACAATACGGGGTTACGATATGCGCCAGACGGTGACAACGGGGACAAAAGTCAGAAAAAAGGGGGGGACAACAAGAACAAAAACGGGGCAAAACAAACAAAAGGGGACAAAACAACAAACAAACAAATTTGGACGCAGAACCAAACCAAAAAGGGGGACAAAACTAAAGGGGGACAAAGAGGGGGAAAGAATCGTCAGAACGACGAGAAGAGACCCCGTTGTCTGTTCAGCGGCAGGGTGAGTGCACGCCGAACCCGTCAAAGGGGCTCTCCCATGTCCACTCTAAAACAGAGCGGTACTGGGAGAGCCGGGCCTAAAATAGGGCCTCCGGCTTGGGGATGGGACTCGCGTCCATCCCCCCACCTCCGGTGCCAGAATGGCCGGTGGTTGTCAGAATATTAGCCACCAGCAACAATGAAAAGCATTGTTGCTGGTGCCCAGGGTGCACCACGGGGAGGTTTTCTGACACGCACCCCCCACTGCCCTAAACCAACGTCCATGGTTGGTCTACCAACAGAGTGAATTGGAAGTCTAAGGGAGAGGCTTTTGAGCTTCTGCTGGGCAAAAGCCTCTCCCTTGGACAAAACGTTCACTTGAAAACGAAGAGGTTGAAGCCTGGGTTTTTACACCCAACCCGTTTTGTTACCAAATTGTAATTTTAAAATTCTTTAATATATTTTTCATTTTAACTTATTGTTATTTATAAATATTGTCTTCTGTTTACGCGAATGTTATTCATTGAAATTAAACTGTATATATAGTAGTTTAATTTCAATAAATTATTGTTATTTTTTTATAATACTCACTATTTAGTATTTGTTGTTTTTTTTAAAATGATTATTAAGCTTTTGCCCGCGGCTTCGCTTGCATAAAAGTAGGTATGTTAGTGATAGTACACTTTTTTAAATCAAATGTAGTCCGTGTCACTCAGTGATAATATAGATTTCTAATGGTGAAATAATTAACACCATTGTTCTTATTATAAGTTATTAATAGTATTGATGATGGGTGATATCACATCAAACGAACGAATCTTCATATAACAATTGTACACCTAGCTAGCCCATCACAGGTTTATGTAGAGCTTCACTAATTTGCTGCCAAGAAACCAGCATTTCCATTAGGAGGCGAGGTATTAGATAAACTTAAGCTCCTTACCTTAGTGTCTCCGAAATTAGTCTCCTATAAGGCATTAATAATTCTTCTGATTCCACCATGACACATAGAACGCCATTATGGGTTAAAGAGGCACCAGTCAAATATATAAAGTTAAACAGAATTATGTGGTAAAATAACTTTTAATGTGTTAGGGCCAAAATGGTATGGTCTTTCAATGAAAAGTACAATAAAATAAATAAATTTTAACATCAGCATCAGTTAGCAAAATTTATTGTAAATGTAAAAAAAGAGAACATTTCCTTCATAATTAGTTACAGCCTAAGATTACGCAACGGTTCCCGTCGACACCTGGGCAATTTACACTTTGAGGGTCCTGATCAGTAGAATGGGTCTTTCTCCAGAAACGGGACTGAAAATTTATAATTAAAATAGTATTATAAAAAGCTAATAAAATATAATATAATTAGTATAAAAGGAAATAAATCAAAAATATCCTAACTTATATATTTAAACTAGATTTTGCCTGCGACATGGCTCATGACGATCTAAATTTTGTCAATAAATTTTTATCCCACGGGAGCAGTATTTTTTTTCTTGGGATAAATTATTACTTATCGTCCCAAAAAAAGAACTGTTATAGGGTATCCCCTATATCCTGTTCTGTACCTCTGCTGATCGGACCAGTAGTTAAGACGTGAAAGGGGAACAAACAAACAAATAAATATCACTCATCAACACGAAACAAACAAAAAACTCACATTCACATTTATAATATTAGTTTGGATGGGAATGTGAGTTTGTTGCTTTAACTACTAGATAGGTCATCAAGAAATATTGCATAAACCTTGTTAGGGGTACAAAATCTTATCTTATCTTGTGTGGGGGCCAGTCAGCACAGACCAGAGTGAGATCTTTTGTGTCGACTTCCCCAATAACGACTGTCATAGATGTTCATGGCAGTCGGGACCGACGGCTTAACGTGCTCTCCGAGGCTCGGCGTTGGCGATAATTGTCAATCAATACGCACATAATTTCGAAAAGTCATATAACTTCCGAAAGTCAGAGGTGCGCGACATGGGTTCGAATCTGAGACCGTCTGCATTGCAGTCTGTTGGTCTCCCCGCTGAGCTATCGCTGCTCACCAGGGGTACAAAAAAGGACATAGGGTATCTTTCATCCAGAAAAAATAAATCGGTTCCCGAGTAAGCAAAGCCACAGGTAAAAGCTAGTAGGAAATAGACTGCTTGCCAGCGCGGCACCTCAGACGGGCGACTAAGTAACGTTGGTTACGCGCTCTCTAGTTACTCGTCTATACGATAATAATTAGCAGAGTGGCTGTTGTATAGTAGTGCGACAGCAGCGTGGAACACAGCTCTGGGAGTAGCCAGCGAAGCCACGCTCGGTCAATTGGCATTGAGCCAGACTTGTAGGTACACGCACAAATAGTAGACACCTACCGTGGCCATGTTTGATGTAATTACTTTTTAAGTAGTGGTACTAAAGTTATGGTTCTATCAGAAAAATAAGGTCCCTATTAAGATCCATATTTAGATATCTTTTTCGCATATCTTTAAACGATATTGCCAACTCAATCGTTTCAAGCAGTATTTGCTCGGCCGAGCATTGCTTTGACCCTTTGAGTAGTAGCGATACATCGGTGGCCAGATACAATATGCTATTAATTATGCCAGGTATTCTTAGACGTGACAGATTAAATTCCGAAAATTAAAGATAGCTGCTGCTACACGAATATTGCTGCATGATTAAGCCATACAAGTGGTCTTAAATATCAAAAGAAAGTCCAAACGTCACTTACATTTGTATGGGAGAATTTGTATCCATCAGGATTCACGCTCTTAGACCACACGACTGCTTACCTTCAGGCGGAGCGTGGTTATTTGGAAGAGCAAAAAAAAAACTTAGAACAATCCAGTCAATATTGTCCAGCATATCTATCCTGTTCAGTCACATCTTTAACAAGTTTATGGATAGCCCAGGTATGGAAAATCCATTTCTGGAATGAATTCCAGCATCAATGAAAATTACAGGTTTACTGGTATTTTGAAAGTCCGTGGTGGATATTTTCATATGTTTCATAGGCCGTCCTTCAAATGATAGTGCTGTTTCTACGACAATAGCAATGTTAGGATATTTGGCACCAATATAATCCATGTATTTATAAATCTGTAACAAGCTTACTTATTTTATTAATACGACATTACTATCTTAGATATAAAAATATTCTTTTACATAAGACCACGGTAGTCCATAGACGGTCCTTATTATAATAATGTTTATAAAGATTGAAACAATGTACACAAGAATCGAGAAGCGCAAGCTGTAATGTTCACTATGTTTAAGCCTGTTATGATTTTACAAAAGACATTTGTAAACAATATTTATTTAACTCGTACATATTTGCATATTGGTAAACTAGATGAATTAGATTCAAAAGATTATTAAAGTACAATGTTGTTTTCTTATATGGTGATATTTCAATATTACCTTAAATTGAATACCTTAAATTGTACATCAGGACTAATCTTTAGTAAGCTATATCTGCGCTTTCATCTCATTCTGGTCATTGTTCTCCATATTCTTTCGTATTTTATGTGAAGTCTGCTAACCCGCACTTGGCCTGGGTTAGCAGACTTCATGATGGACTATGAAAAGGCTCGTGCGCAGCAGTGGGACAGTTTAATACAGGGCTGATATTTCTTTAGGATTTCTACAGATTTTGAAGCACAACATTCATTTTGTTAAAATTAAATTGTTATAATTACTAAAATCAAATTTATATAGCTAAGTGGGGAGACCAGCAGTCTGCAATGCAGAGGGTCTCGGTTTCGAACCCACGTCGCGCACCTCTGAACTTCTGTGCGTATTGATAGACAATTATCGCCTGCTCCGTGCCTCGGAGAGCACGTTAGCCGTCGGTCCCGACTGCCATGAACATCTATGGCAGTCGTTATTGGGAAGTCAGTGCCCTATAATATCCTGAAACTGGTCTAGCCTTAGGGTATCGTTAGCCTTCGGGTTACGTAGCAGCCACTCCGAGTAAAAACTGATATCCACTCAAATCCGGTTAGACCAGAAAAGCCGACCCCAAGTAACTTGGGAATAATAAAGGCTAGGGAGAAGAGATTAGTTTTCAATTTCAATATCTTTATGCTAACGCTCGCCATTCGGGGTACTCCGGACACAATGGATTTCATTGTATCTGGTTTCAGATGATTTAACTCATTATTGAAACCTAAATTAAATAAACAACTTACGGCTTTAAGTTCATGATAATCATCCTACGGTAACTGGTGACCACCTCTCTTAGCTGTCGTATTTCTTCTATGATTCTCATTAATTTCATCTTCATAGTCGAGTTGCCTATAAATAGTTTTATCTGTCATAATATTGTTTTACTGCATAAATTAAAAAAACACTTCATTTTGTTTATCTGTATTAATGATAACTCGATTCTAATTTATTACAAGTTAGCACGCCTCAATGTTATTAAATTGTCACAAGATAAAGAAGCTTAGAACACAACTCTTTATGATTACATAGGTCAATTTTAAAAGCGCCATATAAGCACAGCTAAATAGCATATCTGGGTACAAGCTACAGCTAATAGTTCTGCAATAAGCATATTTCTGTATTGCACCTATACCTAAAATAAAAAGCCAGATAATTAATGCACAATATTAATCAATCAGCTATACAATGGCAGACTATTGCTGGTCGTAAACCTCTCATATTTTACGACACAACATCGAATCCTCCTGTTACATCCACTACGGTAATATTTTAAGGCAATTGTAGCGAAAAAGATAGAATATTCAGAGTTCAGAAATATTGTGTCAGATCAATGACTGGCTTGAAATCTGTAGAAAGTTGTGTTCCTAGTTTTAAATATCTATTTTTTTTTACTTTTCCGGCATTGTATATATTAGAAGTAGCAATGTTCGTTAAATCGAACAAAAATCATTTTAATTAAAGGTCAGATCATTCAACAAGCCCGGCACTAATTAGATTTCAATACAAAAACCTATTATACACAGGTAGTTTTAACACTGCATTGTTGAGAAAAATATAATGCTTATGGCACCGGTTATCTACAACAAGTTACCGTACGATAACGTAAACGATAGCACAACGCACCTACATTTTCAAAAAGAAATTAACAAAACTACTGGTCAAAAAATGTTATTATTACATCTATGACTTCTTAAATAATTTCATTTAACATATTTTTTTTATATATAACATTTAATTTTTTATATCGACGTATTATTACTGTATCTTCTTTTTGCTATTGATTTTTATTGTGTATTATTAATATGCCTATTTAAATGTATCACATTATTAACATATGCATATGGCATTATAGAATAACATTACATAGATTGGCATGCCAAATGGTAGAATGTACTGGCTTCTATGTAATACCAATTTCACCATCAATATGTTACCTGCATTCTTAGCAAATACATTTCTGATTCTGGCTCTAATTCTACAATCTAGGTACCTTCCACAATTCATCAGTCTACAGACCTTACAGTTACCAAAACTATTTCCAAAAAAAGGAAATAATAAACTGAAAAATTACCGTTTGACATCGTCGACGTGAATTCTGTAAGAAATGTCATGAGTTTCTAATTATTTGAGGAAATTTGCTTGATCTTCAAATTTGACGAAGACTACACCATCACGGTCCATCCTTGGCTGCATCAGGAAATCCAGCTCATATTGATAGCTGATAGCCCTCAAGATATCATCGTGGCTTTGCGTAGCAATCCCGATGTAAAGATCATTCAACCATTAACTATTGTAAATGATACCATTTACAATGTTTGCATTTACGTGATAATACTTTTAACGTTGTTGTCTGACTGTAAGAAAAGTTTGGCTATAAAAAGGGTAGGGTTAGACGGAGTCAGACAATTCCCTCACTAGGAATAATTCTTGTATCGGGGGGTTCCTTACAAACATTCGAACAACGGACACAAAGAGTGCCTATTTTCGGCACAATAATTTGTGGTTGACTCTTTACCACATTTTTTAGATTCAATAAACAAATGTACGTTCATTTTTTCATTTTATAAAACCGCTGCCACGCACAAAATGTCATTTTTCCTCGTCGTTCGCACCACGTTGGATATCCGATCTCTGTTAATTCCACGAGAATATAGCTTGCGATATTTGTTTAAAACAAGCATTAGGTAAAATCAGATATTTTCTACTTTGCCTCAATGTCGTCAAACTTCTTATACATTTGCTTAGAAAAAATGTTCACTTGATTAGTGGAAACGTGTCTGGCGACTGTTGATACATGTCCTGTGTATAATATCTAGTGGTGCGTGTATAGCCCATCAAATTTAATCTAGAACTATTCAAGAATCTATTGAAAAGGATGCACGGCTTCTTCATCTAGTAAGCCTTGTTCTTAACACCATTAAATCAACATGCCAAAACCATTTTACGAAGTGACAACGTAATATAACCAAATTATTAAAAACCTCTATATTTTATCAGTTTTGATGTGACGTCATAAATATATATCTCTTTTTTTTCTTATTTAAAAGACATCCTCCATACTGGGGATAAATCCTGTATCGCCAAGGACTTTACAAGCATTCAAACAGCGGACACATAGAACAATAAGAGTCGGATCAAATATTGGTGGATAACATAGTTTTATACCGTGTAGGTATGGAAACCACAACACTCGGAGTGGCAATGGCGAGGAGACCACTTATACCAACCAAATAAGTTAATTAAATATATCCTCTTTGACAATATCAACGAAACATTTTATCAAGTAATCTGTTACCTATTGCGCATATGAATTCATGATAGAATGAGCACTTACCCTGTTTACAACTCGTGCTTACCTTGCGCCAACGCAATAACTAGAAGCAAACTCAAAACTTAATTATGGCAGATTACAACTAAATCCATATTCATTAAAAACAATATATATATTAAACCGATAATTAATAAATATCTGAATGACATAACCCCGATTTTTGATAGAGCTTAATTTCAAACACTTGCGCCGGTTATCCATATCAAAATTAATTAGTTATCATTTAATGATGATAAAATTAAGGAATGATGATGAATTAATATTTTTATTTTTAGCTATCAGCGTCATTTACGCTAACCAAGGATACCGAACTAACCTAGAGCAGCCGAACAGCCAAATAATTTTTTTATGTTTCTGCGATCAGAAGAGTTTCGTAGGTGTACGTATATATTAAAGCAATAGCTCGACCGGCTAATGGTTCCAACTGGCGTAACTAATCATGAGTAAAGCAAACTATTGCAGTAGTTTTATTTTTAAGGTAGTAGATTCTCACTAGTTTCAGCATGAATGGGCCGTATCTACCGGGGTAGTACTACCTCTCACAGAATACCGGCGTGAAGTAACGGTACCCGTACTGTTGCGTTTCGTATCGGTGAGTGAGGGAGCCGGAGGCCCTGTTACCCCGATCCTTTTCCTATCCTTTCCTTTGTCCTTTCCCTCCTTCATTCCTTTTTAAAGGGCTGGCAACGCATTTGTGACTTCTTTAGGGTTGCGGGTGTCCATGGGCGGCGTTAATCGCTTACCATCAGGTCCGTCTGCTCGTTTGTCAAACTATGCCATAAAAAAGAAAAAAAGTATTTAGCGCCTAATACCGCAGTCTACCCGCTTAATCGCTTATTAAGCAGTAGGTAGTCTACACTTGTCATGTTAAGCACAACTAGCTTACACCTCAGGCTTTGATCATGTGCGCGTGACTGCCTCGTTGGCGCAGCGTCAGTGAATACGACTGCAGTTCAAATCCGGATTCGGCAGCAAAAAGTAATTGGTTTTTCTACCAAGAGAGTCTTAACAGCAGTCCAAAGTTAGGAACTTGATGGTGCTGCACACTACAATTAGCCTTTGGTCTTCCGCCTGATCTCTCTCCGATCGTGCCGGATTGCCGTCACATCGGATTATGAGAATTAAGGAACAGAAAGTGCACTTGTTTGCACACATACTTGTGCACTATAATATCTTCGGTGCAGATGGTCATTCGCCGTTAAAATTGGTTGCCATCAATTCGGTCGGAATGACATTGCGGTAAACTAAGAATCTAAGGATATGTTCAATACTTATTTTAAGCGAATTAACTGCGTTACTTTCTTATCATAAGCAAGGTATATAAACGAAGGTCGCTCTCTCGTCTTTAAATAAACAATTGGTGCGCAAACTGCTACGTTCGAACTGGAAGAAACCTACAACACTAAATAATAGGCCACTGCTCACTCAACAAACAATTCTTCAACACTGACATCACAAACAGCCCCTTATATAGAAGCTATACTGCAGGAGTGTGAGTAACTAACGGGTAACACTATGCCATCATGCTGAATTGCACTGATGTAGGATTAGTAACCAGACACCCTTTGCATCGGGCACTTACACACAAAAGCCCTTTTGGGTAGTTGCCTATGTTTGATTTTGTACATTATTTTACAATACGGTCGCGGGTTCGATGCCCGCAGAAGTCAAACATTTGTGTGCATGGACATAGTTGTTTGTCTCGGTCTGGGTGTTTCTATGTATAATATGTATGTATTTACAAAAATAAATTATATATCTATGTTTATCCATTGTCTAGAGGGTGTTGTGTGTATGTGATAGAATATTATATTATTAGACAAGTACTTCTACTTCATCTTCTTCTTTTTCTTCTTACTACCAGATTTAAAAACCTTGTATATTATATATTTTTGAGGAGCTCTTAAATATTCTTTGTATAAAAATAAAATAAAGTCAAATTCTACATAAATCTATATAAATAAAAATTAATTGCAACATATGACGGAGCATTACTTAAGAACGGCTCAACCGATTTGTCAATTTCTTTTAGTTGTGTTTTTTTTGTAGCAAAAATCAGCAAGGTACGTCAAAAATTTAAATAGTATTTTTATATGAAAAATGATTTATTGACGTTTTGATATTGAATTTAATTAAGTGAAATATATTTTGTGTAGATTGACAGGGAACCGACTGTCGGGTCAGCCAGTACCAAATAGAAATTGTGAGTCACCAACCATATTGTGAAGCTAAGGGCGGAAAACACACGTCCACCTAACTAACCAACCACTTAACATCAGCTTTGATAGTAAGCGACTGCCATAGTCTACTGCTTACCCCTGGTTTCTGAATAGAGAAAAGTAGCAAATAACAACTGAGTCTTCTTCTCCCTAGCCTTTACTATTCCCAAGTCACTTGGGGTCGGCTTTTCTGGTCTAACCGGATTTGACTGGATATCAGTTTTTACACGGAGCGGCTGCCACCTGACCTCCGCAACCCGAAGGCTAACGATACCCTAAGGCTAGACCAGTGTCAGGATATTATAGGGCTCTGACTTCCCAGTAACGACTGCCATAGATATTCATGGCAGCTGGGACCGACGGCTTAACGCGCTCTCCGAGGCACGGAGCAGGCGATAATTGTCAATCAATACGCACATAATTTCGAAATGTCATATAACTTCCGAAAGTCAGAGGTACGTGAGTTCGAACGCAAGATCCTCTGCATTGCAATGTATTGGTCTCCCCACTTTTTACAGCATCGAATATCACCAAACCCCTATCAATTAAGCATTTACTTAAATATGTATTATTAAATTTATGCTATTTTTGCATCGTCATTTCGTAACTAAAATATTGTAACAAGACATATTGAAGTATGTGGCGATGATACCAGCGATAGCCTAGTTGGAGACAGCTGGAATGCCAGCCTGTTTAAATATCTACTGATGTTTAAATACCTACTCATTTTTTTTTACCGCTTAAGGAAACTTGATATGAACTCAGAACAAATGCTTAAGTGATAATTATGTAGAGTATGAGCCGTTCTCAATACGTAATTCTTAATTCAGAAACCGAGGGTTAGTTACTTATTATATCGTTAAAATATCTATTTGCTACACACAAAGATATTAGAAAAGTTGGTCACATTACAAACACAGGACGAAGAAGATTGAAGAGATTTAAATGATTACATGAAGGTAAAGATAATGAATAATTTACAAACGTAAAGATACCAGAATATAACAAATATAATTAGCATTACAGGTTTATGATAGCGACAATCTAGTGAACTAGATTGACTGATCATAATATTAGTATTAAATAAAATCTAAATTTGATTATGATAATAATAATAACGTTCTGCTGCCTTTAAGGTTTGTATGCCTATGGTGGCTCTTGAGTGGGCCCATCTAGTGAGTCGGCGAGTCACCGTCTGCCATTTTTTTATCCATAGTTTTCAATATACCAGTCCATTAAACATAGGGATAGGGATGGCCCCTATATCTTAGATTTATTAGGTTCTATATGTAGCAATAGTCTTCTACACTTGCCGCGGCTAGTGCCTCGGTAAGTGTCCCATCTCATTCTAAAGTAAAACTCTCGTAGGGCCTCTGCTTGTTGGACCCATGTCCCCGTGTAAGCCTCTGTAAGGGCCCGGATTTTCCCTACCGCATTAGGAAAATACCCATGAAAGAGAAACACATAATAAATCCCTTTGGGGCAATCGTTATCTCTTCTTGAGATAAACACGATCTCGGAGGGCATAGTACCTTAGCTTTTAAATCATCTCACCTTGTGATATAAACAAAAAAAACATCACCAGGTTAACAGAAAGCGCACAAACCGCAGGGCAGCTTGTGTTGAGCTGAATGTGAGTGGCGACACTGTGCACTAGATATAAGTTAGGTTAGTAACAATACTTTTTCCTGGACGAAAGGTCATACATGTCCTTCTCTGAATTCCTGACGCGTATGAGAAATTCCACGATAAACGGTCGAGTAGTTAAGGCATGAAATAGTAACAAACATGCAAACTTACATTGGCATTTGTAACACTAGTTAGGATAGAATCGGATCAAATTGAAAAAAGCATCTATGTGAGCCTTTGTATCGCAAGCGATTAGGCTACAATATCCATGGCCCTAGGACAGATTGCTGCATTTATTGTATAAAACATATAACATAGTTTTATAATTATTAGAAGGTACTGTGAAAGCATAGCGTTTAATAATTGAATTGTACGTTAAAAGCGCCTGCAGTATTATTTTGGCAATCAGCTCAGTATTTTTTTGTAATTTGATATTTGAAGGCGTTGTCAACCATAGGCGCTAGACAATTATTGTACTTTTAATTACTTCGATTACTAGTTTTGATAAAGTCTTTCTTAAGTAAAGAAAGTTTGCTTAAACTAGAACAGCTTGACTGTTGAAGTATCCATCTTACGAATAATCGCAGCCAAATAAATTCATGTTGTTAATCTGCAATGAGGAAGGTTCATCAGGTACCATAAAGAGTTTATTTTAAAAGACAACTGCCGCTCTGTCGTCTCGTCTTTCTGTATCGCTGAGGAATTGACTAACAATGATCGCAAAGATCACCTAATCTGATACCAACCATTTGCGAAGCACACAATGGCAAGGCGAACACATAAACCTCGTCTCCATTAGTGTAGTCTTTAGATCTATCCTCAAGTACTTATTATGCTAGTTTGCCGGTAATACATGTCGGCGTGAAATAACAAAGTTGCTTACGAACGCACGTGTAACGTGCGTCATCGTACGATCGTACCACTCGACGAATCAGGCGAGGTGGGGATGAAGCGATATAAAACAGCGCGCTAGCCGGCCGGGCGCGTTCCGTTCGAGGCGCTCGGTCCGTCAACACCTCTCAATTGTGATACGGATCACTTCTGAATCGTAATAGTTTGATAATAACATAAGTTAAGTGAGTTTTTATAAAAACCATGCCCAACGAGCAAGTCAGCACTAATGCTGACTCTATGGGTCATCCCTCTTCACCAATTCTGCAACGTGGATCAGCGTCAGCCGAAATACACAATTATTCTTTTTAAAGTATCTAGTGGTATAAGTGGTAGTGGTTTTGATCTCCGCATGAGACAATAAAATAATTTCTATTGTATATGTGCATATTAATTAGTAGATTAAGGTTTCTTTGTTTTTCGTGTTCTTTGATGTATATAGTGTGTATAATAAATCCTGTCCGATCCTTAAAAGTGTTATACAGTAGCTTATTATGAGTATGTAAGTGATATCCTTTTATAAAATCGATCAAAAAAATTACCCCAGTAAATTTAATTTATATAAAATACTATTAATAATATAATATTATGTTAATAGATTAACCATCGCAACACTGACAACTTATTAATCATAATACCTAGGTATCACTAAAGTTCATAAAGGTTAACCGATACCGCGCCGCGCTACTCCGCGCCGCGCCTATCTACCAATGTCTTTGAAAAATGCCGCCAAAAGTATGCCACGCTCCGCGTCCTTGTCAAGTTTAGTGGAGTGTTGCTAGACTGTACGAAATTTCAGTAATTTAGGGGTAAAAATGATGATCAATACTGTACATAATAATATTATGAAGACGTTTTTCGATGATATAGATTGTTTTTATTATTTTTCTTAGCATATTTGTTAAGTGAGAAACAAGACCTTAATGGATCGGACAGGGTTTTATACACACTGCATATATATTATGTGTATGTCTATATTATGTAATTGTTGTATGGCGCTGGCTCGACGTCCGTAAGTAACGGTGTTCTCTATTGAAAATCAGCGTTGCGATATCACGTCAGTATTAACACAACTTCAATGCTGAATGGGGATCGTTAATTGTTGCCACAATAGCTTTCTATAATTTCTTCTTGTATGTTATTTCTCAATGAGGTCTACGTAAACTACTTATTTAATTGTGTTTTTAATTTCTAATTTTTAATAAAAACCTATGTAGTTATTATTAAGTCTTTGTGGCAATAAAAAATGTTTTCTTTACCTTTTAAAGTGTTTGTTTTATGTGTGGGTTCGATCCCTACACGAGACAAAAAATGGTATGTTCTACAAATTGTTGTTGTTGAAGTGAATGTTTATGTAGGTATATGGTTGTATGTAAGGTATATGGTTTGTGTTGCGTTCATAGGCTAGGATAATCGCTTATTATGAGATGGGTGATAATTATTTTTTTTTGCTTTCTTATAGGATAAAAAAATATATGCAATTTAAATGTAAAGAGGAGTAAGGAGATAGAAAGAAAAAAGAAATACATAACCATTTGGGCGATAACTGCTATGATTGAAAAAATAAATTATATAGGTTAAAACATATTAATAAAGCAAAATAATAATTAAAAATACCTATATTTTCCATCGCGTTATAACCCAAATTATTGCCCATTTGTTGTCGTATAAATTGATAAATTGCTAATTAAAATTTACATACTATCGAACCGCAATATTGACTAATTTAGCACTTCGAAATTAATTAATTAGGATTTACATTAAACTAATGCAGAACACAATATTGCTTTTCAGTCGAAACAGCGGGTAATAAATACATTAATAATAATATCAGCCCTGTTCATGGATTGTCCCACTGCAGAGCATGGGCTGCTTCTCAGTGTGAAAAAGCTTAGGCCATTGCCCACCATGGCCCAGTGCAGGTTGGCAGGCTTCACACACCTTCGAAAACATAACTCTTAGACATGCAAGCTTCTTCGTGATGTTTATCCTTCACTGTTAAAACCAGCGATAATTACCCATTAAACACGCATGTAACCTTAGAAACTCGGATCCCGTAAAACTAGTAATAATAAACGCTTTAAAACATACATAACCTGAAAAAGTTAATTATGCCTGTCTTAGGATCGAACATGAGAACCTTGCATGTCAGTCTAACGGTCTCACACTAGGCCATCGCTCTATTTATTACCTTTAAAATAATTACCAACTCAATAAGGTCCCGTTTTCTAATATTTTATTAAATATAACATAGCTTTTTTAGGGACTCAGCAAGTTACTTTTAAACAAGTCATCAAATTTTCCAGCTTTTATTAATGACACGATCAGGCGCTTGTTTTCTTTTTTTAGTAATATAACGAGCTCCTTAACAGGCTCTTTTTAACAAAGGAAAATAAGTTATTATACCTCTTTGTTATTCTAGTAGTAAAGATCTATCGATAAAGATATAGAAAGAAATATCACATTAATATAATTATTAAATTAAGGAAGAAAGGAAAACATAGGAACATGGCAGTGGTAAATGATAATAATATAATATATCAGCCCTACATTAAACTGTCCCACTGCTGGGCACGGATCTCTTCGCAGTGTGAGAAGGGTTAGGCTATAGTCCACCACGCTGGCCTAGTGCAGGTTGGCTGACTTCACATATCTTCGAGAACATTATGGAGAACACTCAGATATGCAGGTTTCCTCACAATGTTTTCCTTCACCGTTAAAGCAAGCGATAATTAACTATTTAATACGAATATAAATTCGAAAAGTCAGTGATGCGCGCTATGGGATCGAACTCGAGACCTCTAGGTGGCAGTCCAACGGTCTCCCACTAGGCTATCACTGCCTTAAAATCGCTGCAGTAAATGCTATCATAATATTTTTTTACTCTAGTATTCATATTAAGGGAGAAACCAAAGAATACGCTTGTATGGAATAGACGCTGCCCGCATTGCATCGTTAGTAATTTTATTATACTAAACAATAAGGACAATAATTGAAAGATAGCTCAGTGGGGAGACCAACAGATTGCAATGCAGAGGGTCTCGAGTTCGAACCCACACGTCGCGCACCTCTGACTTTCGGAAGATATATGACTTTTCAAAATTATGTGCGTATTGATTGACAATTATCGCCTGCTCTGTGCCTCGGAGAGCACGTTAAGCCGTCGGTCCCGGCTGCCATGAACATCTATGGCAGTCGTTATTGGGAAGTCAGTGCCCTATAATATCCTGACACTAGTCTAGCTTTAGGGTATCGTTAGCCTTCGGGTTGCGGAGGCCAGGTGGCAGCCGCTCCGTGTAAAAACTGATATCCAGTCAAATCTGGTTAGACCAGAAAAAGGCGACCCCAAGTGACTTGGGAATAATAAAGACTAGGAAGAAGAAGGACAATAATGTAACAGGCAAATATAAGAGTTAGGTATTAGAGACTGGTATCGAGAGCATTTGTGTAGACACATAACTATGTGGACATAACACGTGAATACGCATATCGAAACAGTTATGCAAAGCAGCGATGTTGGACTGCGAATTATTTTGCAATTCGACTTACTGGTATTTACTAATAAAGAACTTCCCCCATTTCTGTTATATAACTAGCTAAACCCGGCAAAGTTTCGTTGTGACGCAGTCTTATATAAATTTTTAGTTTAGAAGGTATATTCACAAATGTTGACTATGTTTAAGCCTAAGACTCCCTCGCGTCCCAGTCACACTATTGAAATCTAGCGCCCATGACAGCTCCTCTTACCTTTAAGAAGAACTGTCTTCGCGCTACCCCACCCTATGCAAGAATATGTAAGGTTATCTATTGATAACCTTACATCTTCTTCCTAGCCTTTATTATTCTCAAGTCACTTGAGGTCGGCTTTTCCGGTGTAACCGGATTTGACTGGATATAATTTTTTACACGGAGCGGCTGCCACCTGACCTCTGCACCCCGAAGGCCAACGATACCCTAAGGCTAGACTAGTGTTAGGATATTATAGGGCACTTACTTCCCAATAACGACTGCCATAGATGTTCATGGCAGCCGGGACCGACGGCTTAACGTGCTCTCCGAGGCACGGAGCAGGCGATAATTGTCAATCAATACGCATATAATTTCGAAAAGTCAAATAACTTCCGAAAGTCAGAGGTGCGCGATGTGAGTTCGAACCCGAGACCCTCTGTATTGCAGTCTGTTGGTCTCCCCACTGAGCTATCGCTGCTTAACCTTACATATTCATTATATTTATAGAGCTTTAGTGATAATAAATAGGCCTACATTTTAATCCGGCACTACACAACTATGATCGCTTCGCATTAGCTACTGGTAATAAGCGATGATGGTTGTATAGTGACGGATGCAAACCAGTATATCAGAAGATAAATCCTTTGATATAACTAACATTAAAATTAAAATTACATATTATAAGAATATTAAATTTAAGACTTTTTACACATCTTCCCAGTACGGCGGGTTGTGCTGGCGCTGCTGCTGCATCCGCGGAGACTCACAAACGGCGCAAGTACTAAAACCTGGCAGGGGATTATGTTTTTGAGCCGTTTGGGGTCGAGACGCTAGGGTCATGGGGTCCCAGTGCTCGTGCTCGTTTATAGAGAGATAGCGAAAAGGTTAATCGACGCTTCCCGTGAGCGCTGGCCTTTATTTCGCGGAAAGGATAAGTATTGCCATTCAACGTGGCAATGCTGCCAGTCGACTGTGATGTGGAGGAATTCTATGATGCCTATTAGAGGGTCGTAGATTTCTTTTTATTTCTCTGTTTTATAATATTTAGGTATAAGTTAGTTTTAAAGAATTGTTTATATTATGTATATAATTAATAATTTGTATTGTTATTAGTTAATAACATCTGAATAAAGACTTTTTATATTATATACATATACAAGCGGTGATTACCTTGATGTATTGTACAATTTACCAAATTATACAATCGTATCAATGTTTCAGTAATATTTGGTAAACCTTAAATAAATATATAGTATTCTATTATTTCCTGTTTCTTTGAAAACTTCAGGATAAAATTATATAAAGATATTTTTATATAGAAATACTATATTGTATACATTTTCGTAAATTTTTCGAGATTAGAGGACAGAATAATATGGCAACTGAACTTTAATATATAATGATATTATTCTTCCCCTTATTTTAATTAATCCATTAGGTTATTTTGCACCGTCAAATAAATACTTTATTTATTTTCATTTATAAGCGACATTTACAATATATGAATTATACATTATTACTAACTATAATTACACATTACAATTACAATAAATATTACATAGGTACATCCATATAGTCACACAAACAAAAAACAAGATGGTAACGATTTAGGTGTTGACAACATTGCGATTAATGTTATTACCGAAGACATATTATCTTAGAACTTTCACAAAAAATGAGCCATTATTCAAACAGTAATCTAGATTAATTATGCATAGATATATCTTAACATAGATTAGGGCTATTATGTAGTAGAATTTTAGTGAGAATATATGAGTTTACTAGGTTTTGCCCGCGGTTTCACCTGCGTAAGTCCCGTTGCCGTGGGAATATCGGAATAAAAAGTAAGCCTATGTGTGAATCCAGGTCTCCAGCTATCTACATACTAAGTTTCATCGCTATCGGTTCAGTAGATTTTACGTGAAAGAGTAACAAACATCCATACATCCTCACAAACTTTTACATTTAAAATATTAGTATAGATATAGATATACGGCTACTAGATTTTGCCCGCGGTTTTGCTCGCACATATATACGTAATGTAAATTTGTATCCCTTGGGAGCAGTACTTTTTCCCTGAATGAAACCCTGTATCCTTTTCTGTACCTCTGTTAAGTGGTATGCGAAATTTCATGATGATCAGTCGAGTAGTTAATGTGTGAGAGACACACAAACAAACAAAATCACATTCGCATTAATTATATTACTTAGGACTAGTTAGGATGTATGTAGAGGTCCGTGACTAATGATTCAAGTTTTTATAGAAGAATACTCCCGCACTATGAATAAATCGTATGTCGAGGCATTTTACAATAATTCAAACGGTCACAAAGAATAACTGTAGTGTTAAAACACGTAAAGCCGTTGGTCCTGCTCCTGATCGAGAGAACAGATCCGGTCATATCAGATTGCCGATTATGAGAGTTAGGGAACTGAGAATGCACTTGTGCTTGCGCATACACTAGTGCTCTATAAAATCTCCTGCGGAAATGGTCAATGTCCACTGAAATTGGCTACCTCGACCAAAATATAGTCTGGAGGACATTATTATCATTTTTTTCTTTTTATCGACGTTTATTTCTCACGTGCACTAAAACCTAATCGTTTAATCCTGGTAACAAACGTGAGACATCTTATCACGTAGATTTATGAGTCTGAGATAAAATAACCTATGGAATGACAACTTGTAGAAATAAAGTTTTACTAATCGCAGCCAAAGCCTATCACGAGCGTTTTGCCTTGGTAGGCTTTGGTGTGGCTGTATTTTTTAAAAGACTACTCTCGCATTAGGAATACATCCTTTGTCGCGAGAGATTTTACTAACAATTAAACAACTGCCGCAAACAACACACAGACTCGGAACAACTATAATAAGTCACAGACAGTCGTTATCTCATCATGAGACTAACGCGATATCGGAGGCCACAGTATACTAGCTTTTAAACTTACCACCTTCGCCTTGTGATATAAACAAAAAATGTATCACCAGGTTAAATAAAAGTGCACAAACCGCAGGGCAGCTTGTGGCGAGCTGAATGTGAGTGGCGACATTGCGGTCCTGAATGTCTCGGAGAGTCGGTTAGGGCCTCGTCCCCAGCTTGCCGTTACTGGTTGGCTGGGGTAGAACTTCAAGAGCGCCCGTAGGACCCTCAACTCTGGCTTGCCTTGGTCGGCCGGTCAGACGGGGGCCGCTAGAGCTATATGCTTGGGGGTGGAAGTGTCATTTTCAAGGGCATAACTACAGAGAAACCCGCGCCGGGTCTCCGTCGTTACGAGACCCGTGATGGTGAAACCGGCGCCGCACCGCTCAACACCCCTAGCCACTCGCACCGGTGTTACTCTCTGCTGCTTGCTTGTATGCCTATAGTGGCTATTCAGGGGGCCCACTCTGACATTCTGACATTCTGACTCGCCAACTCACTAGGAGTTGGCGAGTCACCGTCTGCCCATTGCAGTGATGCTATTAGAGTATTCAGGGCAGACGCTGCTTTTCATCCATAGTTAGCAATATACCAGTCCACCAACCACACATACCCATAGCCCATATATTAGAATCCATACGTAGCAATAGTCCTACGCCTGCTTCGGCTAGTGCTGCTGTAGGTTTTCCATCCCACATTTCACTCTCGAAGGGCCTCTTCACGTTGAACCCATGTCTCCATGTAAGCCTCCCAAAGGGCCAGGTATTTTCTATTATAATATGTTAGAAAATACCTGTGATAAGAGAAACATAATAATAAAGTTCATTTGCTACCAAACATGTATCTTTTCATTGTATACTTTTCCCTGGACTAAGTAACAACCTGAATTCCACGGAACAGTGCCTTCTCCATATCTCAGTTCTAAGTTTAACATTTATGTTATTTATAGAAAATAAATTTATGTAGATAGGCATGGAACTACCTAAATAAACCTACCTACCTCTTCTTCTCCCTAGCCTTTATTATTCCCAAATCACTTGCGGTCGGCTTTTGTGGTCTAACCGGATTTGACTGGCTATCAGTTTTTACACGGAGCGGCTGCCACCTGACCTCCGCAACCCGAAGGCTAACGATACCTTAAGGCTAGACCAGTATCAGGATATTATATGGCACTGACTTCCCAGTAATGTGCCATAGATGTTCATGGCAGCCGGGACCAACGGCTTAACATGCTCTCCGAGGCACGGAGCAGATGATAATGGTCAATCAATACACACATAATCTCGAAAAGTCATATAACTTCCGAAAGTCAGAAGTGCGCGACATGGGTTCGAACCGGAGACCCTCTGTATTGCAGTCTATTTGTCTCCCCACTGGGCTATCGCTGCTGCCTACCTACCTACATAAATTTATTTTCTAAACTAAGTAAGATCTGTATCTTAGGAATCATTATCATATCATATCATTACTAGACATATACATTAAAAAAATGTATTTATGAGACGCACAAATGTTTGAAGAAGTGACCACGTAACACACTACGCCATCCGTGTAGTCGATATCTATGACATTCGAACTCGTGAATGGCACTTACCATAATACACACATACCACTTACCATCAGATGGGCCGATAGGTATTCTGCCATTAGAAGCATTTACACAACCGCAGTACCCTTGTATTTTAGTGTTTTCATCATCTTAGCCAAAAGACGTCCACTGCCAGATATAGGCCTCACCCAAGGCTTTCCACACAGACCGGTCTTGCCCACCCGCATCCAACCTTACCAGGTCGTCGGTTCACCTTGGTCCTACCGCTACTGCTTCTTGCATCATTGCGTCTTTTAGTGATCTAGATCATCTTAGAGTCATCTCTCGCGCTAGGGATACATTCTGTGTCGCAGGGGACTTTACGAACATTCAAATAATGGACACAAAGAACACACAGACTCGAAACAATAATTTGCGGATCACACAAATTTTTGTCACGTTTGGGATTCGAACCCACAACACTCGGCGATGTGGTAGTGGCGAGACGACCACTTAAATCAGTACGCTATCTGTGCAGTCCGGTGGACCGCTAGCTTGTCTGCTATTAGAAGCATTAATCTATACTTCTATACTATAACAAAAAGCATGACGCAAAGTTTGTTTATTTGGTTGAACGCGCTAATCTCAGGAACTACTGGTTCGAATTGGAAAAATCTTTCAGTGCTGGACAGCCCATTTATCGAGGAAAGTTATAAGCTATATAACATCACGCTACGACCCACGGGGGCGAAGCAGTAACCATAAATGAGAGTAATACCGCGGGCACATCTAGTAGTATTATAAAGCTAAAAAGTTTGTTTGTTTGGTTGAACGCGCTAATCTCAGGAACTACTGGCTCGAATTGAAAAATTCTTTCAGTGTTGGATAGCTAATTTATCGAGGAAGGTTATAGGCTATATAACATCACGCTACAACTAATAGGAGCAGAGCATAAATGAAAATGTTGCAAAAACGGCAGAATTCTCTTATGCGAAGCAGACGAAGTTGCGCGGGTTAGCTAATTTTAAATAATATAAACTATATAAACTATATATTTTGGGAACTCCAAATTATAATCAACAGCATACACATTAGCTACAATCGAATCGGTTATCTTAATCCAATAGATTATATACTTAGCTTATGTTAATTATTTTATCAAATAAACCTTGGCATATAAGGTAAGAATTTTAGTACCCTCAGTAATTCGTGAGACTAGTAGCAACAATGCGGTGCTTTCTCATATTTTGTTTGCTTTTCTATGTGGCATTTGCTAAAAATGAACTGTATGATGGGTAAGAATATATTTTGTTAATATTAATATTGTTTTATAAAAGAAGTGTTTATTCAAGTAAGATTATTATTTCCATTTGCCAAAAAATGCAAGTGACTGGCCTGGCTAGCAAAGTTAAACATCGCTTCAGGAAAAAAATATTTATATAAAGGCTAGGGATTATTATTTCTCCGTCGCGAGGGACTTTACAAATATTGAATAAGGGTACGTAACGTCCCGTGTGGGGATCGAATCCATAATTCGCGGCGCGATGGTAATGGTGTGGCAAACACTTATACCTAAATATAGGTGAAACTGTCGGCACATCGCCTACGGTTTCACCCGCGTTTATAGTTACTGCGCCGCCCCCGTGGGTCATAGCGTGATATTATATAGCCTATAGCCTTTATCGATAAATAGGCTATCCAAAACGAAATTAATTTTCAATTCGAACCAGTAGTTCCTGAGATTAGCGTGTTTAACCAAACAAACAACCAAACAAACTCTTCAGCTTTTTAATATTAGTATATAGATGACTTATATAGTCACCTCGTCACTGTCATTGTTCCGAGTTCAGTCAAAATATAATATGACAAAGTTTTGCTCGCGGCCTTGCTTGCATAAAATTAGGTTATGTTAGTACCAGTACTTTTTGTAAATCAGTTGAATAGTTTTTGACTTAAACCCTTACAAACAAACTATCAAAATATCAACTATTTCCTCTTCATAATATTTATATATTAATACGTGAAGCAGAAACTTTGTACCTCTTTTTATGAAAATTGCGCGGCAGAGAATTATGAAATTTGGCACAGTTAAACTATATATGGAGAAGGAGTGGTGAATCCTAATATTTTTTTAAAATATACATTAAAAATACATTAAATTAATCAAAAAACACGCACACAACCATGCATTTGACACACGCCGTCGAATCATGTTCGTAGTATTTCGGCATTGTTCGGCTGATGTCGTAGAATTCTTCGTAACTATGGTTACATACCTTAAGTACCTATTCCAATTTCGCGGGACTGGCCATTTAATTTAAAAAAATTCTATGCATTTAAACTACTTTTTGTAAAATAGAGTACCTACCATATTTGGTTAAAAAATTTAAATCAATTATTTCGACCACTTGCCGACCGTTAATTAGTATAGATGTGCTAAGATAATTACGATTTATCGGTGGACTAAATTTTATTTCACGTCGAATTATTTGGTTTACGCATTATAGGGTAGTTATCTATGTCTGTCACACAAGATCAAAATTAAATAGCAATCGAAAGAAATCTTCTTGTGAAAATAATATCAAAATTGGTTGCCAAATAAATGAGTATATATTTTAAATTTAGATATAAGAAAAAGTGGGTTCGTAATGAGGATGTTTCGCTATCTAACTCGCACAGCTGCTGTTAAATAGCGGTTACGTCATAGTTTGCATCGTTCTTACTTTTTCTGTCATTTGAGAATTACCCCTACTACCAGATTTAAAACGCTTGAATCTTATTCACTTTTGAGTAGATTTCAATCATTATTTGTATTTAGAGTTTAAGTGATTTAGCTGTATGAATTAAATAATAAATAACTATGAGTCAACTATCCCATTCAATAACAAATAACCAAACGTAATCTCAAACTATAACGTTAATAATATTAGTAGGATATCATGTTTTAAAAGTAACATTACAAATAATAATTAATATATAACATACATTATTTTAAGGATCTAGTAGATACTGGTAAAATTATTTATAACATTAATTATATTATTAAATTTTCTTTTCAGACATGCAGTGTACGAAGTAACCGTAAAAAATGTAGACGAAATTAAAATAATTAATGAGCTGGAAAATGAATTGTTCCTGGATGTCTGGTCCCACGCTTTCCCAGGCAAATCTGGACAAATTCTTGTGCCAAAGATGAAAAAGGAAGCTTTTGAAGATGCATTGAATGCTGCTGGTGTAGAATACAAAATTGCAGTTGAAAACATTAAAGAGTAAGTTTGTAAAGATAGCTATATTTTATTAAATCAACAACCAATCAAATCAAAAATCAACCCAAATTTGGGCAGAGGGGTGGATTATTTGCCTACCCTTTCATATTAAGAAAACTGCCCAGTTTTACCAGGCACAGTTGCAAAACTCAGTTGCTGAAGTGCAGGGCTGTTACTGACAATTTGTTGCCAGAATACAATTTGCCTGACCCGTAATTGTAGATACCTCATTCATAGTAGAATTCATTACTGCTATTCTATTCCTAGGCAATGGGGTTACCACAGTTATATTTTGTTTTGGCCTTTATTTGATGTAATGCTTTGGTAAGTAATGAAGTTTTCTTTTATTTTACCTACAGATTTATGGACTTGGAAGACCAAAAGTTAGCGGCAGCTGCCTCTAGAAGCCAGCGCAATAGCTCTCGCATTTCGTTTGATACCATTTACACCTACGATGAGGTAAGATTTTTAACAACTGAGATGACACAACGGTAGTGACTAAGACTGCATGAGATCTTGGGTTCCATTCCCGAGTCGTTTTAAATTGTGATTGAGTTTCAGTTTTACTGCAAATGATTCATTCATTTAATTCCGTTCAAAAGAACAAACAATATGATGCATTGTGATGCATCCACAAAAATGTCGTTAACAGGCAAAAGAACCGTGATGGGCTACGTTACGTAAATTAAAATTTGTTGTCATTTTTATTTTCAGATCAATGACTTCATGGAGACCTTAGCTCGTGAATATTCCCATGTGACAGTTGTTAACGGAGGCAGAAGTTTCGAAGGCAGACCTATCAACTACCTCAAGATTTCAACCACAAACTTCCAGGTGACAATTTCTCGGTTATATTTCGTTTTTATTGATATTTGTATGGATTATTAACTATATTAACTGGACGAGAAAAGACTGACTAAGAAAGTTTATAAGGCAAATGTGAATGGAACAGTCTTAATAGGCTAGGCGAACGTGTCTTGACCAGTTCGGAGACGTTCTGGACAAAGGCCAGGTTAAGAGCACCTTAAACCGGCGAGCGTGTATGAGGAATGTGATGAAAGTGAATGAAGCCAGGGAAGTGTGTCAGTATCGTAGAAAATGGAAATCCGATGTCTCTGCCTACGCCTCTGGGAAACAGGCGTGAATCTATGTATGTATGTATGTATTTATTAACTGCCTCAGTAGCGCTGTGCATGAGGTCTTAGTTTGGACGAAGTAATATTGAGTTTGTCAATTTAAATTCTCAGTAGCTGGATTGACTCTAGTAGACTAAAATCGGTCCATTTCCTATTAAGTAAGTCTTAAAATATAGTTGAAGAAATGTGAGTGCAGTTTAAATTTGCCTACTCCTACGTGTTACTACAAGACTTTTCCCGTGGCTAAGCTCGTTTTAATCTAGATTTTGTCAATAAATTTCTATCGCTTGAGAACAGATTTTTTTTAAATGAATGTGTATCTATATCATTTTCTGTACTCCATACAAAGTGGATGAGACTTTCATGATAACCGCTCGAGTAATTAAGGCGTGAAACATACTCACATTTGCATTTATTATATTAATTTAGCATTAAAATATAATAGTCTCTATATCCTATTATGAAGAAAGTAAATCATAGGTAGTAAATTGTGTACAGAAGTGAGTACGTATGTATTTTACGATACCAAATATTATTTTTCCAGGATACCAGTAAACCCATCGTAATGATGCAATCTCTTCTCCATTGTCGTGAATGGATTGGACTGCCTGTTACTCTCTACGCTATCCACAAACTGGTTATTGATGTGACCGACTCTGACTTGGTCAATAATATTGACTGGATCATCGTCCCAGTTGCCAATCCTGATGGCTACATTTGGACTCACACTAGCAATGTAAGTAGAACATTGGTCTTAATTCCGATAATGTAAAATGGTAACTTATGGTTAATTCGGAAAGACAGTTGTCGAAAACTATAGATAACAGGAGAGGAAAGTAAAATAGCCAGAAATGACGACTTATTCGACATAATCTAAGAAGGAAAAATTGATGCAAGAAAAGGAAGAGAAAAACGTAGGCGTACCTTTATCCAAGAAATAAAGAGCAAATTGAGGTTGAGTCGTCAAGAGGTTAAATGATAAGCACAAGGTAGAGACAAGTGGCGATTGCTCCACTGACATGCTCTGAAATTAAAGAAGAAGAAATAAAATTGAAACAGCGGAAGCCGTAGCAATAGACTCGTGATTGAGAAGTTGTGGGTTCGACTCTCACCCATCGGACTAATGTTTTAGGAGTGCCTTATATGAGCATATCAGCTAAGTAACATACTTAATAAGTATAATAGTTATTAAAGCCTATCAAATTGTTAGCCTATTAAGGTTTTCAATTATATCTGGCACTCCAACAATTGACAGGTTAAATAAAACACTTAAAAAAACGAACACATTAATTAACCTTACTTCAATTTGTTTCAGGGACGTTATTGGCGTAAGAATCGCCGCAACGGCCTCATGATCGGAGACTTCTGCTCAGGCGTAGACCTCAACAGGAACTTCGACATTCACTGGGGCACTGCCTCTAGCTCCAGCGTATGCTTGGATACTTACCATGGCGCCGGCCCAATGTCTGAACCAGAAACTCAAGTCATCGGTAACATCTTAGCCACTTACAGAAACAGAATAGCATTGTTCTTCGACATTCATAGTTTCGGCAGTATGATCTTGTTTGGATATGGCAACGGTGTTCTTCCTCCAAATGCTTTAACCGTCAATTTAGTTGCTGTTAACATGGCACAAACTATTGACCGCGTAAAATGGTCGTGGAAACCTAACTACATTGTTGGAAATATTGCCCACGTCTTATATGATGCTTCAGGAGGTGCCAGTGATTATGCTATGAGTGTGGGTGTTCCATTATCCTATACCTTTGAACTGCCAGCTTACAATAACGTTAACTGGGCTCTACAAGGCTTTTTGGTTGATCCTGATTTTATTGAACAGGCTGGTTATGAAACTTGGGAAGGTATTAAGGTTGCTGCCAGATTCGTGCTATGAGTTTCGAAACAAGAAGAGATATAGACTGATGACGCATTTATGTTTTTAGTACATACATTATGTGGAATAAAATATAAAAAGATTTTCGTAGATTTCATTTTTGCTTTTAACAGAGCTATTGGTTAAAAATATTGAGTTATTATTATAACCAAATTTTTTTTCATGGAATTTATATATTACTCATAAACTTAGGACATACAGACATAGTATCATACTATAAGTAGGTAGATTTGTCTTACACCCAGTTTTCTCTTTAGACCAATCGCAGTAGAGAGCAAGCCCATTGCTAAACGGCAATAGGCTTGCTTTTACTGGACACAGATCCAGACACTGTACGATGCTACGAGGATTCCTTGTCAGAAAAATCTTGCGATAATTAAATCCAATACTTTATGCATAGGAGTCGCAGAAAATGAAAGAGTGAAATGACTGGACCAGCGTTTTATATACAGGACTTACCTTCTAATACAATAATTGGTATCAACTCTTGTCACATTGTCGACTTGCGGCCGTGCGCGCAACGATGGGAGTGGTGCCTCCTCTTGCTCCCCATCCCCCCTCCTAGCAGTAGCAGTGGTATATAAGCGGGTCGCGCCGAGTATGGGGTCTGCTTCTTTCCGCCGCGCTGCCTACTGAAGATACGTGGTCCATTCTACCCGGGACCACGTAACAATCCTTCACCTGAACCACACTCTAAAATACCACTAAATATCTAGTCGAATTTTAATTGTAATTCTGTTATTTTTTATACATCTGTTATAAGTGACAATATATGCTTGTCGATCGCGTTGTTCATCTTTAATTTCAATTACAATCCCAAGTCAAGCTCGCCTTTAAAGCGGGACAGACCTAAAAACGTTACACTCTTGTTGTCTTGCAATATCGTTTTTTTTGTTTACTTTTTAATCTTTTTTATTTTAACAATAAAATGTCAGCCCCATCGTTCCCTATACTAATCTAACTATCAGAAATAGAAATAATAATCTTTATCTCTTTATCTCTTTTAATAATCTTAATCTCTTTTAACATAAAACTATATTTAATCTTTCCTACACAGTCAGCGCTGCAACCAACTTCTATTTGCTGCATCATCAACGTGCTATTGTATTTGTTTTAATCCTTTACTAGAAATAAATCTTGTGTCGCGTGGGACTGACAAACATTCAAACGACGGACACAATGAAAACCTGGACTAGGAACATACATTTGTGGCCCACATCATTTGTTGTCGACTGTGGGATTCGAACACACAGCACACGGTGAAGTGGCAGTGCGGCATTTAAACCACTACGCCAGCCACGCAGTCAAGTGTTGCAAACTTCCATACGTTTATCATTGTACGTTTTGCTATCAGTCCAACCATATGCTCACTTAATATCCTAACGTTGTCAGGAGAACACAAAAGGAAGGTTATTTTTTTTTCTTGGGGCGATGCTTTGACGCGTACCTCTCCGTGAGCGACGGAGAGGTTATGTCGGACTCACCGGGGAAAAATACCCCGGTAATACCGACTAATCCAACCACGATGTTCCACGACATAACCATAGACGGCGACGCCGCTTCGCATGCAATCGCGACCCCGCCGTGGTTTCGGCCTACCGTGTGAAATGGCAGGCCACTTAGACACGACACAGAGGCGCACGTGGGAACACGCAGCCCACCACCACCAGGTCAAACCTCAGGGTGGCTGGAGGTCATCTCGCGCCTATATTTTTTTTTTTGGTACTCAGGAAAAAATGCTTGATGCACTACCCGCCGGCTAGGGGACGGCACCGGCGGGGCGTGTGGGACTCACCAGCCTAGTGCTGGTATACCCACTAAAAAAACCTGGGGTGTTCCCTCTCTCACCCAATGGGGGGGGCCAGTTGGGAGTCTAAAAAGATTCATCCATAACAGGCCCCCCCCCCGTGTGGGTGCCGGCCGGGTCAATCGGACCCGACCTCCTCTCGTCCCCGGGGGAGAGCATTTCACTGCTCTCCCCTTTCGACGTTAGAAGGCGCGCGAGAACACCGCGCGCGCCCTCTATGGGTTCTTACTCACGGGTGGCAGGGTCCCCTACGGCCTTGCCACCCAGAACCCTTAGGTGGGGGGCAGGAGAGCGACATAAGCACGTCTCCTGCGCCCCCTCCTCCGGCGGCGGATGTCCGGGGCGTAAGGATCTTCCTCACGCCCCCGCTCCGCCGCCTCCTTCTGCGAGATGACAGCCTCGCAGAAGGACCTCATTGCACCCCAGCACCTGTCGTCGCCGACCATCATGGATACGACGGTCGGCAACGAGAGGTCGGGGCCAATCACGGCGACCAGGGCACAGCGCTCCTCGGCCCACGCCGGACACTCCTCCAGCGTGTGCTGCGCCGTGTCCCGGTCGCATTCCTCGCAGTGGTGACACCTGGTTGTCGGCTCCCTACCGGCTATCTTGCACAGGTACTCTCCGAAACAGCCGTGTCCGGAGAGCAAAGCCGCAGGCAAAACATAGTAAAAATATATTTGAATAGATTTATCGATAACCCCGTGTCCCAACACTATGGATCTTCAGAGTTTTCAACAACGAATGGTAATAGGGTGTAATCCTAACGTTGGAACTTTTCAATGAATTTAAAATACCGCTGCAGCGGTGCAACTAATATTTTCTTAAACTTTTTGCTGTGAAATTGCTTTTTCTAATAGGTTTCGTCTATAAGCTAGCTTCGGAATACTAGGGGATTAAAGGTGTATGGGGATTAATAAGACTACGGCATCCTGGCGTCTCCGTAATTACTTTCTTAGAACAGTAGTTTAGTTAATGAATTGACTTAATTTTTTCACATTCATATGGATAAATTATATATACATCTATACATAGTCTTACGCTCATATCTCTGATGGTATAGGCAGAGGTAACTAAACCTATATACACACACAGACATGTCAAATTTATAACACCCCGTCGTTTTTGCGTCGGGGGTTAAAAACTACGTATAATACGGCAGCAGTCCAAAGGATAAAACATTGGAGTTGCGATCATAAGGTCGTGGGTTTGAATCCCACCACATTGGTACAGACGTAAAGCAACAATGATCATGCTATTCCTACCCGAATTCTTACCGCTACTGTAACTTTTAAATAAAACTAAGGTTACATTCAATCTAATATATTATTTAAATAAATTAATCTACAAATTTTAATAATCATTTGGTCCTACCAACTTAAAAGTTAAATTATCAAATAAATTTAAATATACTTAAAATATGTTTACTTACAAAAACAGAACGGTGGTTTAAAATTAAACATAACAAAGACAGTTGACGTCACAAACTATGCCTATAATAATTCATCGTTGTATATATTAGACGAATCTCAGTATAAAGGGTTTCGCTTGAAACTACCTTGATGGCGTAGTGGTTAGTGTAACCGACTGCTACGCCTGAGGTCGCGGGTTCGATTCCCGCACAAGTTAAACATTTGTGTGCATGAACTGATGTTTGTCTTGGTCTGGGTATTTCTATGTATAATATGTATGTATTTACAAAAAAAAAGTATATATGTATGTTTATCCATTGTCTAGTACCCATAGTACAAGCTCTGCTTAGTTTGGGCTAGATGATGTTGTGTTATGTGATAGAATATTTAAAAAAAAAAAAACAAATTAAATGAGCTCTCAATATATTACATATATTTAACTTAGTAATATGAGCGTGACTAGCAAAATAAAATTAAATAAGCAAAGCGTCTAGCATCTAACATTATTAAAGCAATTATTTCAAAAATCACTAAAGGTCCATTTCCACGGGCCGAACTTAATTTTTTAAAGGGTACCCCGTGCTAAGAATGATTCCTGTGTAGTGTAACGATCCACAAATGGTTGTTCCGAGTGTAGAGAGATGTTCTTTATATATAGAAATTATGCCTGGTGTGTTTAAAATAATATATATTCAACAAAGTGGTAGTGGGGACAACATAAACCATTGCCATTAAAATAAACATCCTAGTTATTGCAGCTTGATAAGAACAGCAATATTTGCACCAAATTAGACAAAAAACTGACCTGGTGTTAAAGAGCCTTTGCGAGCTAATACTTTTGCAATTTAGAGATTGTCTACATTAAATCAAAAGTTGAAATTAATAAATTATGTAAATTGTATAGAAGTACCAACGATATATTTTCATCATAGTATTTTTAATATAAACTCCATCATAATAAGATACCTTGAAGATAACAGTTTGGTATCGGAACATCAATTTGGTTTTAGACCTAAAAATCAACTAACCAAGCAGTACATTGATTTTATTGTCAAATGTAACTAGCAATTTGGATAAGGATTTGCACTCCATTGGTATCTTCCCAGACCTTGCTTAAGCTTTTGGAACTATTTCTTGCACTGTACTATTGCACAAACTTGAAACACTTGAAATAAGGGGAACCCAATTTAAGTTATTTAAGACGAGATTAAATTAGCGAATACTATGAAACTCTCAGCCTACGTCTCTATTTAGTTCAGTAAAGCACACAACTGTATTGGAATGACATACGAAGCACAACAGTACGTAAATAAAAAACATTCGACACGCATTGGCGTGTAGGTAGTATTAGAATGTTTTAACGTACCTAAATACGTGCTTTGCAACTTCAGTACATAGACACACAGCTGTTACAACTACGCTTAGTGTCGTTGATGGATTCGAATATCCTTCGAACGTATACATATTTACACATATAGTCTCAAGCTTATAGGTACAGATATACAGGGTGTCCGGTAATTAATGGATAAAAATGTCTTATAGTAGAACTGAAGGCCGTTCAGAATAAAATTAAAAAATATATATATATTAAAAAGTGCAATCTATATAAGCATAGCATACTTTTGACTGTCTATCTATTAGCATAATTAGTGTTTAATAATAAAACAACAAAAAACCGATGGATTTCATTCATTTATGGTCGTAGTATACAAGAAAGTTATACATGGTAATTAAAAAAAAACACATATCTCAGGTAGTAGTTAGGATAGATTTTTATTCATATTTTTTTCTGAACGGCCATCAGTTCCACTATAAGACATTTCAAGGTTATCCATTAATTACCGGACACCCTGTATATTACATTCAGATTTCTCTAGCTATGGTTTTATGTCCTACATAATAGGTAAACCATAACTGCCATTTACAAGGTCAAGATCCATACTTCGTGCTGCTATCAAGAAATCCTTGACGGAAAAGCCTTTGACTAACCCGGACATCCAATCTGAGACCTTACGCACAGCAACTGTATTCACAACCGCTGCGTCACCGAGATAGCGTGGCAGTCATTGAAGCTAAATGCAGTTATGCGTGTTGCTAACCTAAATAGTGATCTAGGTAGGTTCAAATTAAATTTTTCCGAAGTTAATCTGATCCAACGTTTACTTTAAAGGCACAATAGGATGCTACGTAACGATGATTGTTGACTACAACCATGGGTAGCCAGGAAATATCCTGGCTGACACTGATACCGTTAACAGTAACTAAACGAGATATTCCTCTAACATCTCTATGTGACAGGATTGTGCAGTTCCATATACCAGCCATATCAGCAGTGATCTCCGGCACCTGAGAACCAAAATGAGTAAACTAATCAATAGAGAAACTATATATTTGTGTTGTTACCCGTATAAGATTATTTTCCTGTGATACTGGAAGGTTGCTGGTACTTATAGCACAGGTTATCCTAATTTAAGTACCAGCAGAACATTATAGTGTTAATCTTTATCGTGTACATTCATTTGGACTTTTTTCTATTGCTAATGTACTATTTTGTGGCAATAAAGAATTTTTATTATTATTATTATATTTTGCTCGCGGCTTCGCTCGCGTAAATATAGGTTAGTAACAGTACTTTTTTCTGGGTGAAAGGTACCCTATGTACTTATCTGTAGCCCTGAGAACGTGTATGCGAATTTTCATGTTGACCGGTGGAGTAGTTAAGGTATGAAAGCGTAACAAACAAACTAACTCACATTCGCATTTATAGTATAAGTTAGTATGCAAGCTACTGAAGTGTGAAAACAGCATTAAAAATCCGTTCAGTTGTTTATGCGTGAAACTCGAACAAACAGACATAAAGATAAACATAAGGAACCCTATATTCGTTGATGAGTTTCTGCCTTCGGCTTCTCTTGCATGTACCCTATGGGTACTCACACCAAGAGTATCACATGTAAAAAAACAAAGACAAAGACATGGTCTACCTATACTCCATTTAGTTAGGTACTTAACTAAAGGTAAACAATTTTGATGTGACTTTTTACACAAACACGTCATATTAAACAAATAAACTACTGCTTAAACTAACAGTTCAATTGATTTAGTAATCGTTATTGTTGTATTTACATTGATCTTAAGCAGCATTTTTATTATTAATAAATTATTAAACTGAATTAAATTTTATTATTAAACTGAGTTTTATATAAAAAGATACGTCAAGATTGTTTACCTTTAGTTAAGTACTTAACTTAATGGAGTATAGATGTGATATAACTCGTTTAAAATAATTTCGAGATGCTGTGCAATTCTACCAAACTCACATTCGAGTCGTTTTAACAGAAATTTTTTTGCTCGTCAAAATGACCACACTCCGCCTGATGGTAAGCAGTCATGTGGTCTAAGAGCAGTGGCCTCCTCACCGTTCTCATAGCAGCCGAGACGACGTCGAGGTCTCTACTTTGACGGCCTGAGAAGGTGCTTTTTCACGCCCCGCTTAAAGGACCCAGGGTTGAAGAAAGAAGAAAACACATGCCTTGGCAGAGAATTCTATGCCTTGATCGTTCGGCAGAGGTATGAGGACCCAAACTTGTAGGTACGCACTCTACGTACGTCTAGTGGTATAACTCAAAAATTATTATACAGTAACTATGGCACATAAAGAACACTTTTTAGTCCTGTGTGAGGATCGAGCCCACAACACACTTGGCGCAGTGTCAATGGCAAGGCGGCCACTTAAAACTACGCCACCTGTCGTAATAACACAACGCCTCCTGAAGAAGCTCTGTGGACCCTACCTACTTTAGAACTTAAATTTTGTTTAAATGCAATCTTTAGTATGTCCTAAGTAAACGAAAAAAAGGTGCGAGAAGAACGTACCGTAATAATTTTTCTTGATGATTTAACTGAGGGATTTCGTACAAACACCCGACTTGAATTAAAGTAGTCACTGCATCTGTAAATAAGATATTGTTAAATATATTTAATAATAATATCTACTGTGTATATAAACTGTCCCACTGCTGGACATGGGGCTCTTCTCAGTGTAAGAAAGGTTGAGAAGATAGTCCACCAGGCTGGTTTGGTGCAGCTTAACAGATTCTACACATCTTCGAGAACGTAATGGAGTTCTCACAGATATCGCAATCTACATTACTGTTTTCTTCCACCGTTAAATCGAGCGATGATTAGTTATTAAATAAGCACACCAATATATTTGCAACTGCTTATTAAGTAAGTTAAGTTTGCGCATATGCTAACCAATCTTCTCCGGATCTAATTCAGGCTTTAGAAGAATTGTTTTTTGGGATGTTCTTTGTGGAAATACTTAGCAATGAGAGCAGAAATGAGCAAAGTCTGAAACCGTTCTCGGTAAATGGAGCGTCTCTAGAGTCTACAATCTAACTGGCGAAATATAGCTGGAGATGTAATGTACATACATCTTTAACTACGTATTAATTATAATTTTACGAATATTCTATACATAATCATTATTTTTGGTGATATAAGTACTCCAATACTACCATAATAAGTAGCAGGACTTGTGGCTATGCATGTTGACAATGTGTATATTTTATCCATTTTATCCTTAGTATGGTTTTCACTTCATTAACCATATACATGATATAAAATTTAAAAATATATTCTTTTTTTAATATATAAGGTATGTTGAGCTGTTTGGGCATATAGAAAGAATGGACGAGAAAAGACTGACTAAGAAAGTTTATAAGACTAGTGTGAATGGAACAGTCGCAAGGGTAAGACCTAGGCGAACGTTTATTGATCAGATCGGTGACGTTCTGGATAAAGGCCAGGTTAAGAGCACCTTAAACCGGCGAGCGTGTATGAGGAATGTTATGAAAGTGAATGAAGCCAGAGAAGTGTGTCAGGATCGTAGCAAATGGAAATCCGTAGTCTCTGCCTACCCCTCTGGGAAACAGGCGTGAATCTATGTATGTATGTAAATACGTACTGTATGTAATTTATGTATTTATCGAAATCAACAGCAATATTCAGTTTTCCTTCTTCTGGAATCGTTACTTCGTGTTTATCTATATTTGTTTTATTTTGCTCACAAAATATATAATTGTCATTATAAGAAATTTTTAATTTCATTTCAGCGGCATCTGAAAGGACAGAAATAAAAATTAAAGTGAATATCGAAACATACCATCTATCTTATGTAAGTCAATATGTTATTTATACAATACAACACATTAAAAAGAAGGAGGGTCAATAACCCCTGGAAAAATCAAAACCAATAACTAAAGCAACTTGGGTTTTTAAGCTTGACTCATACCTGTTTGACGAACATTTACACGAAAGGCGCAATAAACTGCAATATAGTGGTACCCATTTACAAACACCATGGGTGATAACCCTGAAATCTCTTTCAATGTTAGTATTGTGCAGTTCCAATCACCACTCATTTTGTCCACGACTTTCGGTACCTGTTGACAAACGAAACACTCATAGCTTAAACATTTTCTTTTTAACACGCTTTTATTAGCTTCATACGAATGTTAGTATGTATGAACGGAAACTTTGAACATGATTTTGACGTTCAAAACGTTGGATTAACTCAAAATTTGGCATACTTATCAAGGACCGATGACAATATAAAAATTTAGAAAAAAATAATAATAGTTTCAAAATATAAAAATAAATAATAGTTTAAACATACTAAAAAACACGCTTTATTAAAAAACCTAAAGTAAAGAAGTAGAAAATAATTAATAATTTTAATGTAAAAAAGCGTGGTGTGCCTTCTAAGAGATTTTGATAACCACCCCACCCCACGCTTTTTACATTTAAATTATTTTCTACTATTTTAGTTTTTTTTAATAAAGCGTGTTCTTTACTTTTTTAAATTTATTACGTTTTTAAATACGTCGTAACGGACGTTTTTATCGTCGTAGATACATTTATTCATCATAATTTAATTTAATGGAAATATTGATGTAGTTGCAATATTTAGCTATCTCATATTATTTATTTTATCAGTATTATTTGTGTTATGTATACATATGTTATTTTATGTATACATATTTTATTTCTCTGCACACCGATGTATAAGTGTCAAATTCACTTCAATGTAGTGACTTTTCTAAGATATCAAGTATCATAATTAACTAAAAAAATAATTTAAATAATTATGTACAATCTCTAAGTCAGTATTAAGTTTCGAAAAAAAGACTGTCATTGCTGACATATCATAAACATTAATGACTGTACAAATGTGTAAAATAGAGTTATAGTATTTACAGTTGCGGTTATGTCAAGGAACCCCGTGGTAGGTTTAGTCAGTATTACCGGGATATCCCTCACCATATTTCCCCCGGTGAGTCCGACATAACCCCTCCGTCACCCTGCGTAGAGGTTATGTAGGTATGCGTCAATGCATGCCCGCAGGTAAAAAAAGGGCAGTCGGACTGTTCACCTGCGAACAGACTTCCGTCTTTCCGGAGCTCGGAGTCAGCTTTATTGGCTTAGCACATACTCGCAAATGGGCAGGCTATTACCGTCTTAAACTTCTCCAGATTCAAAGACGTCACCTTCGTCAGTGACAAACTCGTTGGAGTCACTGGAGCAGCATATCAGCGCTCTTGGTTTCCCTTGAAAGCGCTAGTGCGTAGGTCAACGTGGTAGCTATGTCTGACCTTGAACTACAGAGCCAACGTAAACCCACCGTCGTCGAGCAGAACGTATAAAAAAGATACCAACGCGCCAAAGATATATCTGACCTTGAAAGCGATCATAAACTACAGCTCAGCTTATCTTTACAGATAATAATAATATTTAATACGCACCATGATTTGTTTCTTTGAATACTTCCTGGGATTCCATACTAAAACGCTTGAATTTGAGTTGGCAACACATCTGTAAAAATTCAAAAGCTGCTATAGTTTTAAGTACGAGTGCCGTGTTGGCCATTTGGCAACTGTAAGTACTACGGTTACAGGTATGATTACAATGGTGCCAATTCTGTTGTCACAAAATTCTCTTATCTTGGCTAAAAATCTCTAATATTTAGTTTACTCCTGTCAAACGACATTTCGTATTCTGAAATCGCTAAAAGTGACAAGACTAAATTAAATTTTAGAGATTTTTAGCTAAGATAAGAGAATTTTGTGACAACAGAATTGGCACCAATGTCTGACAAATGTTACCAAATTTTAGTAAAATTCTATTTTGGGTTTAATGAAAATAAAAATAAAAGATTTTCAACACAATTTCGCACTAGGAATGATATTATCTGTGTGTTGGAGGAGTTTAAAAACATTCAAACAACAGACACAAATAAAACCCAGGCTTAGAACAATTATTTCTAGATCACATACTCGTAATTTATTGCCCCGCGTGGGGATCGAACCTACAACACTCGGCGCTATGGCAGTGGCGAGGCGAGCACTACACCATCCGTGCAGTCTTACAAGCTATTGTCTATATGATACTTTCATTCAAAATAACATCATTTATTAAATAGATTCAGTGTTATTCTGTTATGTGAATACTTTTATTTCCGACTGGTTTCAGAATGAAATAAAAGTAATCTGTCGTAAGTCAGTAAGATTAAAAGGTTTAATAAAATAAACTAGCGGTCGCCTAGTGGTCAAAATTCGACCACAATTGATTTAAATTTTAAGTTTGATAGTTATTAAGGTTTTATTGTCTAAAACTATACCTTTATAATCACGTTTCATTTAGATTTCGATCTATACAGCTTAATTTACCGATCTTTTTCAAACAAATTATTTACTCAACTGATATAATATGTATTTATATATTGACATATGTAACCATAGTTACGGAGAATAGTACATCAGCCGAACAATGCCGAAATACTACGAACGCGATTCGACTGCGTATGTCGAATGCATGGTTGTGTGCGTGTAGTGTATTTTCATTAATTTAATGTATTTCTAATGCATATCTTATATATAAAATTCTCGTGTCACAATGTTCGTTCCCGTACTCCTCCGAAACGGCTTGACCGATTCTCATGAAATTTTGTGACCATATTGAGTAGGTCTGAGAATCGGCCAACATTTGTTAATTTTTATTTTTTATTTTTTTAAATCTTTTGGTCAAAGCATTTTTTATGGCAAAACAACGTTTGCCGGGTCAGCTAGTTTTAAATAAATATTAGGATGCCCTTCTTCTTCATATAAACTTTAACTGTGCCAAATTTTATACTCCTCCGTCCACGCAATTTTCGGAAAAGGGGTAGGTACAGAGGTTTTGCTTCACGTATTAATATATATAGATTACATATTAGTAAACACCGACGATATCATACGCAATTTCCATAAAGTCACTAAAGGAAAATATTATCATAATCAGTACAATTGTCTAAACTAAACAAAGAGTTAGTTTCTTAATATTATTATTAATATAAAAATAGTATGAATATAAAGATAAGTAATATTATTATAAACAATAGCAACTTTTCATTAATAGCATCATTTTAATAATTGCGTCGTTATAATTTTAACATTTTAACCACAGGGTTATAAATATATTGCAATGATATAATATATATAAATTCATTGTAAACAACTTTTGTACTTACTGCAAATGGTTTATGTAATATCTGAAATTTACTTTTATTCTTAATGGATGTCCATCTTGTACAGTGATTTCATGTTTATTTAGATTTGTAGTATTTTGATCGCAAAATATTTTATTGCCTTGACCCGAAATTTTAAGGTCTATGCCAACAGCATCTGAAAAGGAGACAAATTATTATAGTTTGAATAATGTCCTCCAGACTGAATTTTGGTCACGACGGCCAATCTTAACGGAGACTGGCCATCTGCGCAGGAGATAATATAGTGCACAAGTGTGTGCCCAAACACAAGTGCATTCTCTGTTCCCTAACTCTCATGATCCGATGGGACGGATAATCCGACACGACCGGCGAGAGATCAGGCGCAGGACCAACGACTTTACGTGCTTTCCGAGGCACGGGGGTGTATAACACCGCCAACTTCCTAACTCCCGGCTCGTATTGAGATTTCTTAACAGAAAAACTCAATAACTTTTTGTTGGCCCGATCCGGGAATCGAACCCGAGACCTCATGCACAGCAGTCACGTTCACTACCGCTGCGCCACGGAGCCACTGAATATTATATAACTGAAGAAGGAATAAACGTCACAAAGAAATTATTTTTAACAAAGTATTTGACAGCTGTAGCTGCAGTTGTATTTGGTAATGTCGTGGATAACTCAAACGTATAGGTTAATGGCAATGGCGTAGTGGTTAGTGTAACCGACTGACACGCCTGAGGTCGCGGGTTCGATTCCCGCACAAGTCAAACATTTGTGTGCATGAACATATATGTTTGTCTTGGTCTGGGTGTTTCTATGTATAATACGTATGTATTTACAAAACAAAAGTATATATATGTATGTTTATGCACTGTCTAGTACCCATAGTACAAGCTCTGCTTAGTTTGGGCTAGATGGTGTTGTGTGTATGTAATAGAATATTATTATTATTATTATATTATAAACTAGATGTGCCTGCGGTTTCACCCGCTTTTATGATTACTGCGCCGCCCCCGTGGGTCGTAGCGTGTTGTTATACAGCCTACAGCCTTCCTCGATAAATAAGCTGTCCAACACTGAAAAATTTTTCAATTCGGTCCAGTAGTTTCTGAGATTAGCGCGTTCAAACAAACAAACAAACTCTTCAGCTTTATAATATTAGCCTACAAAGCAAGGCCAGAGGTAGAGAATCTATGGAAAGAATAGGCAATTATTGACCTCATTAGAAGGGTTACACTAGTCCTCCCGCTCTAAAATTGTTTTGGGTCTCTATATATTAGTTGTTGTAATAATATTTCATAAATAACTATAAATTAAAAATTTAAAAACCCCCGACACATATTGAGGGAGTTGTGAAAAAAAATGTAAAACGCCATTTTATGGTGGCGGCCATCTTGGATTTGCAATTTATCATAGTGTATAGTATTCTACTAGTCAAGCCCTTTCATTTGATACCCATATTGAGGGAGTTGTGAAAAAATATGTAATCCGCCATTTTGTAGCGGCGGCCATCTTGGACTGATTTACATCAAACATAACTAAGAACACTCCCGACTAATTCACCTTTCAAATAAAAAAAACAAAATTAAAATTGGTTTATCCGTTCGGGAGCTACGATGCCACAGACAGACACACACACACACACACACACACACTCAGACACGTCAAACTTATAACACCCCGTCGTTTTTGCGTCGGGGGTTAATTAGACTATGGTAAGCGGTCTCAGCACTTCCCTGTTGTTTTTTGCAGCTCCCGCTCTAAGATATATTGGTAAGACTAAAACCAACTATTTGTAGATCACACAGATTTTTGTCCCGTGTGGGTATCGAACCCACAACACGGCGTTATGGCAGCGGCGAGGCGATTAACTTAAACCAATACGCTAACCGGTGCAGTCATAAACAAAATGTATTTTAATTATTCCCAAGTTACTTGGGGTCGGCTTTGCTGGTCTAACCGGATTTGACTGGATATCAGTTTTTACACGGAGCGGCTGCCACCTGACCTCCGCAACCCGAAGGCTAACGATACCTTAAGGCTAGACCAGTGTCAAGATATTATAGAGGACTGACTTCCCAATAACGACTGCCATAGATGTTCATGGCAGCTGGGATCGACGGCTTAACGTGCTCTCCGAGGCACGGAGCAGACGATAATTGTCAATCGATGCACATAATTTCGAAACGTCATATAACTTCCGAAACTCAGAGGTGCGCGATGTAGGTTCGAACCCGAGACCCTCTGCATTGCAGTTTGTTGGTCTCTCCACTGAGCTATCGCTGCCTGTTGCCGATATTTGCCGCACTATACATAAATACACATTCCTTAATATGTATTTATAAATATATTAATTGACGTAATTTAGGATATAATAATTCGGCGTCTTTATGTTTACAAAATATTGGATTTGTGTCAAGTGTCTATCTTTGTTTCATATCGCGAGTTATTACTAAAGTAGAACAAGAACGTGCAATATTAATATACGATATAAATATAAATTATGTATGTGCAAGTTTTTGGCTAATAATATGTAATATTTTGTCTGCATTTAAGGCAAGTAGTTTTTTGTGATAAAAAAAAGTTAAGGTTAATCTGCGTCTGTTTATAAAGATCGACGGTTTGTTCCGAATTCGCCCCGATGTTTCGTCCCAAGCGTAGAAATACGCATTCGTCCCAAAACATGTTCCTTATATGCCCTAAATTTAAATAAATATTAATTTCTTAGTGTAATTCCTCCTTCGTCCCAGATTATGTCGTATTTTGCAAAAAATATTTTGATATACCTCGTTGATCTCTTAGTAAATCTTTGGGCTTATGACTGCATGAGATCACGAACCTGACAACCAAAGATTTAAAATAATTTTAAACCCTGTTTTGTTTTGTTAATCATATGTACAAAAATGTAGGAAAAAAAAGGAATAATTTAAAAAGCGGGGCGAATGAGGAAAATTTTGAAATGTGGGACGTAATTTAGGGGCAAATGCGGCACAAACCAGATCGACGCGTGATCTAGTTGAGTATAAAAAAAGCTGTCTCATCCAGATATAATATTCTGACACTTATTTTTTATTTTAAATTGCCTTGAGGAAATCTACAACAGACCGATATGTATGAAATTAGTAATATTCACACATTATAACATAATATTCTACCACATACACACAACACAATCTAGCCCAAACTAAGCAGAGCTTGTACTATGAGTACTAGACAGTTGATAAACATATTAAATATATTTTTTTTAAATACTTACGTATTATACATAGAAAACCCAGACCAAGGCAAACATCCATGTTCATGCACACAAATTTTTGACTTGTGCGGTGATCGAACCCGCGACCTCAGGCGTGGCAGTCGGTTATACTGACCACTACGCCATATTCAGAAAATATTTATTATATAGATGTTTCAAAATATTAAAAAGATTTTCTTTTGCAATAAAACTCAAACTGTTTCATCATACTGCTAATAAAGCAAAAAATAACAACAGACAATGTCCAGAAAGTTCATACTGGAGTATATATATGTAAGCTTTGTACACTGTATATTGTGGACGTAGCCTAATGTACGATCATGTGTACGTCGCCGAATGAGCATGACGTTGCACACGAAGAAGGACAGTGACAGGAGACTTAGTTATTTCTCATTTTATAAAAGTAATAAGGAAAAGAAGTAAAGTTCATAAAATAGCTAGTTTAACTAAATAAAGTAATACCGTGTCGACCTACTAAAACATTGGAAGTAAAGAACCTTTAATTGTCGATTTTTCTATTTTTAAATCAAATTGTGCGTTATTTACTCCCGTATCATCCTACATATTACATATATATTTAAGTAAACATAATGCTAAGTAAGTAAGTAGTAACTTTATAAGACCATAAGAAACTGAATGCGGTTTTACAGTTTTCACAGTTGTAATGCTAGAATTCTAACTTAAGATCTAATGCATGTTTCATCTTCATACACAGCTCAGTCAAGTATTAATAACAATAAATTTTTGATACGCTGCCGAAAAGAAATAAAACAAAAAATATTATATAGATATAAGTTTTAACTTCTGAAAATGCAAGGAAAGAAAAATATGCATATTTACCTATTTCCAAATATTACGCGTACAGAGTAGTTAATACATAAAAGTGAACTAAGCATTGATTGCTGTTGTTAGAGTACAAGTAGAGTAAGATTAAGAGTTATCCTACAAAATAAACTGATGAAGAACGCGGCCAATCACTACACAAAACAATGATATTATCTTGTCTTTCTTGTCTATAGTTTCTTAAACCTGCACTACAAAGATGTGCTCAAGCGTCACATGAAACGCTGCGACCTTGACCCGTCGCAATGGGAGGCAGTGGCGGCGGACAGGCCACTGTCGAGGAGTACTGTGCGCGCACTAAGGTGTTCGAGTTCGAAAGGCGACGGAAAGAAGGGCTCGATGCCAAACCATACATTACAATTACGTCGGAAGGGTGCTAGTTTGCAGTGATTGTGGCACACGTTCACGGTAAAAATTGGGTATGTCAATCACCTGAGAGCACACCAACGAAACTCTCAGTAATCAGTTCCAAGTCGCCGTGGCTGTATATAGTCTGGACGGTAAAAATATTAGTTTCTTAAAGTTCCATAATGATTCACAAAACATCAAAACACAAAACAGCAGAAATATTATTGCAAAATTATCTCTATCAAATAATTATAGAATTACGAATCAAATTCTTACCAGCTTTAATATTTAAAACAAATAAATTAGCACACAAGAGCACCACGCGTGGCAACATTTTAACTGGTAATGTGAATTGTGACAAATATTTATTCCCTATTACGTCTGTTCGCTATTTGTGTATTCGTGATAAATAAATTCGATATCTACATATTAGTTCATATATAATAATATATACATAGGTACATATATACGTACGTAGTAATTGGCTGCGGTCACATTAAATAGGTTACTGAGATAAATATAGCTAAAATAAAAATGACAAATAGATAAATTGTGTCACTATTATATTTATGTTAAGTAGAAGCCCACGTCGCGCACCTCTGACTTTCGGAAGTTATATGACTTTTCGAAATGATGTACGTATTGATTGACAATTATCGCCTGCTCCGTGCCTCGGAAAGCACGTTAAGCCGTCGGCCCCGGCTGCCATTAACATCTATGGCAGTCGTTATTGGGAAGTCAATGCCCTATAATATCCTGACACTGGTCTAGCCTTAAGGTATCGTTAGCCTTTGGGTTGCGGAGATCAGGTGACAACCGCTCCGTGTAAAAACTGATATCCAGTCAAATCCGGTTAGACTAGAAAAGCCGACCCCAAGTGACTTGGGAATAATAAAGGCTAGAGAGAAGAAGAGGTGTAGTTATGATGAGTATACAGGGTGTCCGGTAATTAATGGATAACCTGGAATTGTCTTATAGTGGAACTGATGGCATTTCAGAAAAAAATATGAAATATCTTTAAAATCTATCCTAACTACTACCTGAGATATGTGTTCTTTTTTAATTACCATGTATAGCTTTCTTGTATACTACTACCATAAATGTGTGGCGACTCCGCACAGACGAAGAAGTTCAGCCTACCTTTAACAGATGGCGATACAATCGCACTTCACATGACAACATACTATTCTGCATCGCACAAGTGAAGTTTACACAGCGACTGAGTATATATACAAGCTCCCGACATCAACCGTCGGGCCGCGGCCCGCCAGGCACGATCAACCAGCCTGGTCGGAGGATCCTCCCTTTGTGTTGGAGGGACTTCACACCCTGTTCCTCCACAAATGAATGAAATTCATCGGTTTTTTGTTGTTTTATTATTAAACACTAATTATGCTAATAGATAGACAGTCAAAAGTATGCTATGCTAATATAGCTTGCACTTTTTAATATATTTTTCTCCTTTTTTTCTGAACGGCCTTCAGTTCTACTATAAGACATTTCAAGGTTATCCATTAATTACCGGACACCCTGTATGCACCCGCATTACGTCAGCAACGGCTTTAGTCCCACGTTGTAAGGGGCGAGCCAGATGCTGACTGTGGCAGAACGTGGTGTGATGCCCCTCCAACACAAAGGAAGGATCCTCCGACCAGGCTGGTTGAACGTGCCTGGCGTGCCGCGGTCCGACGGTTGACTTATTTTCTTATTTTTTTGTTTGTGTTAGTTGTTGGCCTCAGATGGCCTTCACATCTTTACGCGAACTGTGGGTGAGCGCAGACGGCTCCCAACCCGTTCCCGACGGTTGATGTCGGGAGCTTGTATATATACTTAGTCACTGTGCAAATGTTACTTGTGCGATTATATTTGTATAGTGACATATGGCATAACAACTGCAACACCTGGTACATAAATGAGTTGTAAAATACTGAAATTATAAGTTGATGGCGATTTAAAAGAGTGGCCTTGAGCTTCTTGCAGGTATCTTCTCATAGGCTCAACCTTTTGCCTGAACCTTGCAACTAACATAAATGTAAATGACGTTCATAAGTGTTACTTTGTGACCTAAGTGAATCAATTATTTTTGACTTTGACTTTGACACCATATTAACTCTTTCGCAGATAGAAAATAAAGAAAAATATTTTTATTTGTTCCACGCTCATAAGGTAACCGGAAACACAACCAATAAGTATAAGAACAAAGAAGGTCCAAGTTCAAGAATATCCACAACGATGGTATTCTCGCAGAGCCTGCATGATTTAAAATAAATTAGGCAGAAGATGGTCATAGACGGCAAAAGTAATTTTATACTAAATAATAATATTGGTATTTATATAATACTTATATGTATACATATTTATAGAATTAAAAGTATATTTAAAATAATAAAAATTTAAAATAAAAGAAAATAATAATAAAGACGTTATATAATAATGTTTGAGCGCAGCATATTGATGTTGAGTTACATAGCTAGTCTCTGTTAAGATTGAACGCCGTAAACGCAAGTTGGTCAGAAGTACATTATTATGGATACTTATCTATTCGTTATGCAGGATTTTACTGCACTGATGGTGTATTAGTTAAATTTATGGGTTCGATCACCACACGGGAGAACAAACTGTATGACCCATAAATACACTGACGGACACATGAACTGCATCAATGTTCAAGACGCCTTTGAAATAAACATTTTAAATAAGTAGGTATTCAAACTTTTTATAGAAATTTATATTGAAACTAATTTAATTCGTTAATTTCATAACAGCGTAGTATCATATCCTTAAGTGAAATGGACCATTCATGTTTTTTAACAAAATCGATAAATGTAACAAAAATTGGTTTTGGTTGGTTTATTGAAAAATTGGATTTTACTATTTAAAAAAAGTTGAAGCACAGTTTTTTCTTTTAGTAAGGTGTATTGCCTCCACGTGCCCCTATTACAGATTCTTATCTGTTCCGCATAGATCTAATTAGGGTTATTAAACGGTCTTGCGGAATATTGTTCCATTCTTGTGAAATCGCTGTTCTTAGTGTTGCCACTGTTGTGGACACAGGATTTCTCGCATATACAGCCTCTTTTAAACTGTCTCAAACAGGGCTGCGTTCTGGCCAATTCATGGTACGTATTCCAACCTCTTCCCAATATTGTCGAACTTGTGCAGCGGCGAGAAGTCGGGCCTTATTTTACATTAGAGTCAAATTTTCGCCTATTAATCCCATGTAAGGTACCACGTGAGCTTCTAAAACCTCAGTTATATAGTACCATCAAACCACCTCTTCTACCGTTTTGACGAACCATGTCAATGAACACAAGTTCCGTTCGCCCGATCATCGAAATGCCATCCCACACCATACACGAACCGCCTCCAAAAAGAATACGCTCTTCAATCCAACTTTGAGCATATCTCTCCCCACGTCGACGATAGACTTTTCTGCGACCGTCTGTACCATTTAAACATGTTCTACGCTCATCGGTGAACAATATGGAGGCCTATCGCTCTTCAGACCAATTAAGATGTTCACGCGCAAATCTTAAACGAGCTTGTTTGTAAGCTGCAGCCAGCTTTGGACCATTTGCTGGTCTAAAAGGGGTGATTTCCGTTTCCGTAAGTTTCCTTCTTATTGTTCGTGCACTCACGTTTACTATACGTACTTGATTCAGCTATGTTTTGATGTTTACTGACGAGAGGAAACGATTTCGTAGGGAAGTTGAAACAATAAATCGGTCGTCACGACGGGTGGTTGCTTGAGTTCTGCCGGTACCGGGCCTCCTTTTGTAAGAACCTGTCTCTACAAACCTTTGGTATACTCTAAAAACCGTAGCCTGCTTTAAATTTAAATTTCTAGCAATCGTTCGTTGATCCATTCCTTCCCGCACTAATGCCACAATTTGAGCGGCTTGTTCGGATGAAGTATCCATATTTATGGTTACGAAACTTTTCTTGAGTTTAAGAGACAATTAATACTATTGGTAACAATAATTTAAATAGCAAATGAAAAAAAACAACAAAAAGAATTAATTTCAAACTTTACTCTAATAACACACGAATTTTTATTTTCTCGGCTATAATTTTATATTTTACTGCAGTTCCATTTCTAAATTTAGTTTTTTTTATGATTAATGGATAGTCTCGACATTTTCATGTAGTTTAATCTAAAAAGTTTGCATACTTATCAAAAATATTAATTTAAAAGTAATCCTGAACTTTGATGCAGTTTATGAGCCCGTCAGTGTAGTTCTTCCTAGTCTGGGTTTTCTTTGTGTCCATTGTTTGAATGTTTGTAAACTCATCGCCCCACAGTATTTAGGTGTTACTAGTATGACTGTTGTCTTTTTATAGAATAACAACGTTGTAAACATGTTTTTAGGGACGGCATACCAAAACATTTTACAAAACGTCTGCTTACTGCGACGCAAACTTCACTTTATGATAAAAATGCAAGATTAACACCGCACGGGGAATGACCTTTACGCTCCGTGCGAATGCACAGCTGATATTATAAACTGCTTACATCATATATAATTCAATATCATTGCTAATATTCGGTAAAACGTGGTGATGTTGTTTTTATTTAAAACTAGATAATGCCCGCGACATCGCTCGCGTAAATGTGGATTGGATTTTTCTATTTTTTTTTTTAGTTTCGATGGAAGGTTGCGTATGCGAAATTTAACGACAATCGGTCGACTAAATAAGACGTGAAAGCGTAACAAACATACTTTTGCCGTTATATTATTAGTTAGGATATAATAATGGTCTCTTTAGGCATTTTGTTATGATTCACAAGCAAAAAAAATCTAATCACCAATGGCTTTTTTTATAGAAAATACCAACATTTATCCTAGACTAATGGTACAAATTTTCCAATTTAGTTTTTGGTACGCTTTCCCTTTCACCCGGTATATAGAAAATCAGCTTCCGTATATTAGTGTCTACAAAACTCAAAAAATAGTCAATGGAATAATTTGAAATTTTTACACTAGTTGCTTTTTTATATAAAAGTGTTTTTATATCCTTTTATTACGAAGTTCTTACGTAAACGGGTAATACGCGTTCTGCGAGGTTTAACTGAAATTAGATTGATCCACAAAGGAACGTGGACGGGTTAAACATGTATTTTACACAATAGTCACTACTATTAGCGCGCGCACTAATCTCTTACAGCACGCGCCGCTGACGCAGGCGCTGCGTGCGCTTAATACCGTATCAGATCGGATCGATCTATTTTCATGTTCAGTGAGCGAATTCACAAAGGCTATATACTGGATATTAAGTTATTGTTAATAGATTTAAGATATTTTATTATATTACTGTATTTAAATGTTAGATTTTAGTTATGTTGCTATACTATCGCATTAGGTTAAGAACCTGTAATGATAGATTAATAGTTTTGAAATAAATAAATAAATAAAATTACTAAAACACTTATCAATGACGGGTAGACAGGCTATATACAAATAAGGAACTAATATTGTCAATCTAAGGATGCTAACTCCGTTCAGTGGTTACGTCACTTTGATGAAGCTGCACGGATAGGATAGTTTTTATGTTCATTTCGCCACTATAACTACGGCGAGTATTGTGCATTCAATCGGCACGACATCAAATTTTCTGATCCACAATTATTTGCGCCGCGTCTGAGTGATTTTGTGCCCGTTGTTTGAATGTTTATACAGTCGAACATGGCATAGGAATAATTACTAAAGTGGCATTTTACTAAAAAAGAAACATTACATATTTATAAAAAAATTAATTTAAATTAAAATAAAAATAATTTAACACACACATACACACACACACACACATACACTCACATACTGACACACAAAGATATTAACTAACATACAAGGTTTAGTAAATTATTATGCTCTAGTTTCTTATATTGTTGTTTATTTTGTTTTATTTGTTATGGAAGTCCTATTATAGATAATTTTGTTAGTAAATGTAAATGTACCCACGTTGTTTCAACATTATGTTATATAATATGTCAGTTATATAAATATTCTGTATCATTAGAAGGTTGTTGATACTTATGGCACAGGTTTTACCTATTTTAAGTACCAGCTGCAAACAATTCGTACCTAACATGACCGATATGCTTACTTTTAAAATTTTATCTCATGTATGTTATGTTCAGTGAAACAATAAATTCATTCATATAATAAGACGTTTAGTCTTGGATAAAACTAAGTAATTTACTCGTGTTACCAGTTCCCGTAGGATATACATAGCTTGAGGCGAAATGGCAGGAAAGGCTGGCCTAGCCCCGCTACGGGGTGAGGACCGTCGAGGCTGTCCGTCCGGTGCTAAGGCAGTGGACGGACAGACGGCGCGCGCTCACCTACCGGCTTACTCAGGTGCTCTCCGGACACGGCTGTTTCGGAGAGTACCTGCGCAAGATAGCCGGTAGGGAGCCGACAACCAGGTGTCACCATTGTGAGGAGTGTGACCGGGACACGGTGCAGCACACGCTGGAGGAGTGCCCGGCGTGGGCCGCGGAGCGCTGTGCCCTGGTCGCCGTGACTGGCCCAGACCTCTCGTTGCCGACCGTCGTATCCAAGATGGTCGGCGACGACAGGTGCTGGGGTGCAATGAGGTCCTTCTGCGAGACTGTCATCTCGCAGAAGGAGGCGGCGGAGCGAGGGCGTGAGGAAGATCCTTACGACCCGGATGTCCGCCGCCAGAGGAGAGGCCGCAGGAGACGCGCTTATGTCGCTCTCCTGCCCCCCACCTAGGAGCTAAGCCACCCGTAAATTAAAAGCCCCGAGGGGGCGCGCGCGGTGTTCCCGCGCGCCTTGCAACGTCGTAAGGGGAGAGCGGTGAGGGTCTACCCTGGGGACGAGAAGTGGTTTGACCCGGCCCGCACCCACACGGAGGGGAGGGCCTGCTATGGACGAATCTTTTGAGAGCTCCCGTCTGGCCCCCCCATTGGGTGAGAGAGGTAACACCCCAGGTTTTTTAGTGGGTATATCAGCACTTTATGCTGTGAGTCCCACACACCCCGCCGGTGTCGTCCCCTAGCTATTTTTCCTGGGATACAAAAAAAAAAAAAGGATGTTCACGGCTGCATAAACTACTTATACCTATTATAAAGCTTACGTCACGCTGACCACAGTTTCGGGATGACTATGAAACACATTATTGTCTTTATTTTCCTCAAGTAAGACAAACTATGTTTATTGTTTCGATTATGTCATTCATATAAACACGTTTTTATATATTGAAATTTATAATAATATTGTAAATAAAAAAGAAATATAATTAATATAATAACGAATTTGGAAAGAAGTGTAATAATGTGCGGTGATTCGAAGATATTGTCAAAATTTGATGTATATAAGTAAATATTTTATTTACTTAAACAAAATGTTAAGAATTGTGTTACTTGTTATGGCGACAAATGCGATCGTGCATTCGAAGTCAAGTGAGTATTGCTTTTTAATTTTCTATGAAATTAAACATGTGAGACAACTTGCATGTCTAAGAATTCTCCATTGTGTTCTCGAAGATAATTAACACTTGCTTTAACGGTGAAGGAAAACATCGTGAGGAAACCTGCATGTCTAAGAGTTCTTCATAATGTTCTCGAAGTTATGTGATGTCTGCCCACCCACACTGGTCCATCGTGGTGGACTATGGTCTAACCCTTCTTACACTGAGAAAAGGCCCGTGCCCATTGTAAGAGGACAGTTTAATACAGACCTGATATTATTATATTATATGCATTACATTTTAGTGATTAACATTATGAAAACATAGAAATATTATACGAAAAGTTATATAGCCACATTTTACAGGATGATAAATATATACTAATGAAAAATATTCCTTACATTACAGATAGACTAAATTCCGACGTTAAAAACAATGACAAGTTACGTTTTGTTGGCAACGATACGTGGGTCATCGACAACAATGTTTATAATATATCAGAAAAATATAGTAAGATTAAACTGCACAAATGGCAGAGTAAAGAAATATCGTAAGTAAAATATAATTTACAGGATTTATTGAAAAATGCTAATAATGTTTTACCGTGACTTATCTAAGGCTAGATGTGCCCGCGGTTTCACCCGCGTTTATCGTAACTGCGCCGTCCCCGTTGGTCGTAGCCTTCACGAAAAATAGGCTATACAAGACTAAAATAATTTATCAATTTGAACCTGATTTATAGTTTCTGAGATTAGCGCGTTTAACCAAACAAACAAACTTGTCAGCATTATAATATTAATAATAATATAATAATAATAATAATATTCTATCACATACACACAACACCATCTAGCCCAAACTAAGCTGAGCTTGTACTATAGGTACTAGACAATGGATAAACATACATATATACTTTTTTTTTGTAAATACATACTTATTATACATAGAAACACCCAGACCAAGACAAGCATACATGTTCATGCACACAAATATATGACTTGTGCGGGAATCGAACCCGCGACCTCAGGCGTGGTAGTCGGTTACACTGACCAAGACGCCATCGATCGATCTAGATTTAAAAAAATATTTGACCCACATATAATTGTACCAAGGCTGGGTGTTCTTTCGTGCAACACAAAAATTGTTCCTAGTCCGTATTTGTCTGTCTGTATCTATATGTCTTTTAAAAAGATAAATATCTTAAAATTTATCATCGTCTATATAAGTGTAGTCTGAGGCTTATCCTCAGCCTCTCTTTTTCTTTTTGCTTATGTATCTTATCTTTGGTTGTATATACAGGGTGTCCGGTAATTAATGGATGACCTTGAAATGTATTAAAGTAGAACTGAAGGCCGTTCAGAAAAAATGAAAAAAGAAAATAATAAAAAAATAAAAATATTAACTATTGCAAGCTATTATAGCATAGCACACTTTTGACTGTCTATCTATTAGCATAATTAGTGTTTAATAATAAAACAAAAAAAAACCGATGGATTTTATTAATTTATGGTCGTAGTATACAAGAAAGGTAGTAGTTAGCATAGATTTTATTTTCATATTTTTTTCTGAACGGCCATCAGTTCCACTATAAAACATTTCCAGGTTATCCATTAATTACCGGACACCCTGTATATTTGAGTAAATATAAAACTCTTGTCTCAGATGCCAGAGTCTGTATTACCCAGAAGAATTTGCTATTACCTACAAAAATAAGAACGAAGACACTGAAATTAAAGTAAGCTGTTTTAATATATATTTTCAACTAGTCGTCTGCCGCGTATTTATCCACGATTATAATTACTTTTATGTATTTTTAGAAGATGAAAATTCTGTTATAAAGAAAGCTACACACCCGAGGTTGATGCTTTCCTGATAAAAATTAGTAGGCAATGTATTATGTTATGTTAATTAACGCTTGCTTAACGGTGAAGGAAAACATCGTGAGGAAACTGTCTGAGAGTTCTCCATAATATTCTTGAAGATATGTGAAGTCCGCCAACCCGTACTGGGCCAGCGTGGTGGTCTTTGGTCTAAACCTTCTCAAACTGATAAAAGGCCCGTGCCCAGCAGTGGGACATTTTATATACCGAGCTGATATTATTATAATGTTCAGTAATCTAGATCACATAAAGCCACTGATCCTGCACCTGATCTCTCTCCGCTCGTGTCAGATTGCCGTCCCATCAGGCTATGAGATCTAGGGAATAGAGAGTGCACTTATGTTTGCACACACGCTTGTGCACCCTAATATCTCCATCACAGACGGCCAGTCTTCGTTAAGATTGGTCGACGGGACCGAAATTCGGTCTGGAGAGCATTATTATAATAATGGCAAAAGTTTCGAAGCTTTGTGCTGCTTAGAATTGGTTTGATTCTAAGCACATGTGGCCTGGAAACTTGTAGTTGTGGAACTTGACCGACTCCAGGTATCTGGAACCTTATGATGCAAACATAACCACAAGACAAAGAGTTAAATATAAAATAGTATCTATATACTAATTTGACTTATAGGTGCTACAAGTTACTGATGAAATGAGTACTACATGGAATTGTAGCTTAAAACGAAGTGACGGTACATACGCGCATATTTTCTTTGATGTCAACGTCGAGGGCGCAAGTAAGTATCGTTAAATCAAAACACACATTTATTTTTTGGTATTGCATGGCATTATTATGTCCGTATTAATTAATTTAATTATCGCTTGCTCAAACGGTGAAGGAAAACATCACGAGGAGACCTGCATGTCTGGGAATTCTCCAAATTGTTCTCGAAGATATGTGAAGTCTGCTAACCCGCACTGGGCCAGCGTGGTGAACTATGGCCTAACCCTTCTCACACTGAGAAGAGGCCTATGCCCAGCAGTCGGACAGTTTAATATAGGGTTGATACCGCTGTTTGATTAATTCCTGTGTCACGGAGCAATTGTCAAATATTCAAATAATGGATACAAAGATTACCTAGACGCAGATCAACTGTTTGTGGATCACACAAACATTTGTCACGTATGGAAATCGAACCCACAATACACAGCAGTAGCAGCGGCGAGGCAATCACCTAAACCGCTAGATAAATCAAGAGCATATTAAGACAAAACCGCAAGACGCTATTCGCAGTGCTGAATTGCCAGAGAAGTGTGTCAGGATCGAAGCAAATGGAAATAGTAGTCTCTGCCTACCCCTCCGGGAAACAGGCGGGAATCTGTATATGTATGCTGAGTTTTACAACTACTTGACTGCAATAAGCCCACAACCAATACTTATGCACCCATTTTGCACGATTGGGAAATCGAAACCTCGTAACGCACGCCAATTTAATCACAAACTTTTACCAACGAATGACGAACTTAGTCAGGCAGTACTTTATCCTCATCATCTTGTGGATTTGATTCCCACGCGGGAGAAAAGTTGTGTGATATAATATAGGAGTTCCGAGTCTGAATGTTCTTTGTGTTTGTTGTTTGAATGTTCGTACTCGTAAAGTCTACCGTGACAAGATTCTAGTGCGGCAAATGAAAACCTATGGATGCTAGCTAGGTTAAAGTAAGGGACATTTTGTTTTGTCAATACTGTCTTATACTTAAAAAACTCTTGCAAGGAGTAAAAACATTTGTGTAACATTCGATAATTGAGCTAAATATATGGCCGAATAAGAATATTCGGCAAACATATCAAATACTCTCCAAATACTGTTACGCATACTAAGTACGCTATGCACGTTATAGAATACTATTCATTTTATTCTTTTGTTTTCTAGATCCACCTCAAATTATTCTCGTGAACAGCGTTGTACTACGAACTCGAAGAGATCTCACAGCTAACATTTATCAGGCAGTCAGACATAATGCCATACATTATTATAAGGCAGATGACCAGGTGGATGTCACTTGCATCAATCCAGGCTTCGATCAGTGTACTATTCAATTAAATTACGATTATGCTGAAGCTTTAAGCGGTAAGTTGTTTTTATTGCTGTTGATAGTCGAGCTAACTGCTGGACTAGACAGGGCTACACGCTTCTAAATAACTTACTAATAGGGTTAGAATATGAACATTATTTTACACATAAGAGCAAATATCAATCAATAAAAAATCTTTTTGTGAAAACAGTATCAACTGGTTTACAATATTTGATTACAAAATAAGGGAATAATATTTTTTTTCAAATTTGGATTTAAGAGATTATAGTTATTTATTTTTAACATGTAATTTATTTTTAATACCTAAGTAATTTTTCGGTATGGAAAAGCGGAGCTTCCTAACACAGGCATTAAATGCTTAAAAGGAGACGGCACAAACTAACTTAAGAAAATTTATTATTAAAACGAAATAAATAATGTAATATTGAATATTTTTTTAAAGTAGTGGTGATATCTGGCTATCTCCCGTGAACAGATGCATTTAAATAGCGTAACCATTTTTGTCATCATTATTTTCTGTCAGTTGACAATTGCTCCTACTAACAGACAAGAAACTTGTTTTTTGAGTTGATTTCAAAAATACTCGGTATTTTAGAGTTTGGGAAATGTAACTATTATTTTGAACTAAATAATAAACAAAAAAATTGTCGACTATGCTATTGAGAACTGGATGATCCATGACTACAATATAAGTTAGTTAGTAGGCACGTTGTCCTTCTTTCCATTTTTTTTTTATATGTTTTTTTGGTTGCTTTCTTTTTTACCATACCTGATTTTAGATGCTAATATTGACATTCATTTTTTTATGCTTCTGTTTGTTTAGTAGTAGGTAAATGGTACAATAGGTCCTTATAGATATAAATATTAAAATAAACATTATTGTAGATATAGCGATTAAAAAGAGTGGCCATGAATTTCGTGCTCGTTCTTTTTATAAGTTCTACGTCCTTTCCTTGCTGAATGTGGTGACAGGTAAATGTATCTAAATCAAAGATATAAATCATAGATGCACCCTACGTTTGCATATGGTCACCTTTCTGGCAGTGAAATTGTTATATGGCACACAATGTCAACATGACATTTGAATTATAAATGTATTATCACGTTCACTGTTATTGAATATTGTACACAATCTTTCTCCTCTTAATATGAAAACATTTTCGAACGAAATAAGTAGGAACCTACATTAATGGCACGTCTATCAACTAAATCTTTGTATCTAAGTTTTATTCGCACTTAGCCAAAGGTACTCTAAAGTCACCAGTTCTCTCTAAAAATAAATACTTATTACAGAAATGTTTACCGCAAGTTCCAATATGCGTGTCGGTTTCCGCGCTGTATTGAAAACCATCCATAATAACAGCCATATGAAATGCATGTTCATCTGCAGTACTGATTATTCAATTGAAGTAGTAGTTACATTTTTATTAATAGAAGGACGTGATGGTAAGTCAACTGTCAATTTATTTTTTATTAGCTTTTTGCTGCCGAAAGCAAGGGATAGCTTAGTGGAAAACCGTTGAACTGCCATGCAGAGGTGCGAGTTCCATCTATGGTACACACCATTGACTTTTTAAAGTAATGTGTGTATTCAATAGTTAATTATCGCTTGCTTTAACGGTGATGGAAAACATCCTGAGTAAACCTGCATGTCTGAGAGTTCTCCATAATGTTCTCGAATATATGTGAAGTTTGCGAACCGGCACTAGATCAGCGTGGTGGGCTATAGCTTTATCCTTCCAAGAGGAGACCCGTGCCCAGCAGTATAATATAATATTCTACCACATATTCACAACACCATCTAGCCCAAAGTAAGCAGAGCTTGTACTATGGGTACTAGACAATGGATAAACATACATATATACTTCTTTTTTGTAAATACGTACATATTATACATAGAAACACCCAGACCGAGACAAACATCCATGTTCATGCACACAAATGTTTGACTTGTGCGGGAATCGAACCCGCGACCTTAGGCGTGGTAGTCGGTTACACTAACCACCACGCCACCGAGGCCGACAATAAACGTACAGTATATATACAGTAACAGTAGCACATATATATGGGCTGATATTATATTTTACCTGCGGCTTTCCTTACATCGTTTTAAGGAACAGCCCTAAAAGAAACTGGTAAAAATGTTACGTCACTCTCCGACGTGAAAGCTCTCTCTGACCAAAAAATCTATTCGATCCAATGCTAGGTTCTGCGTAGCACGAAGATGCACCAACACACACATTTATAGTGCTACTGAGTAAAATACGAATCTATATACAAATATGCTAAGACAACACAGCGCAGTAAAGAAAAAGAAAGAAAAATTATTTATTCAGCAAGATAACAAAGCATCTATTGCTGAAAAGGTTACCAGCTCAGCATGTGCTAGGTGTTCCAGGTCCGGTACCTTTTTCCCTAAGTTTGGCAAACGATTTTCCTGAATTTTGTTTATTTTGTCTAGAAATTGTCGAGCTTCAGCATAGTCAAAATAATATAAAATTGTATAATTATGTTTTCCTTAAATTTTCAATAATAATTATGGTCCGAATATCGACCACTGAGCAAATACTAATAACATTAAATTTGTGGTAGTTCCCAATTACATATATCTGTTGTTTACCTTATTAGCAAAAATAATTTGACATATAATATTGTCTTCTGTTTACGCGAATGTTATTCATTGAAATTAAACTACTATATACCTATATTCCTACCAAGGATGCTTCGCGAGGCTATTGAAATCAAAAAACATCCCAATTTCAATAGAGGAGATGGTTGGAATGTCCCAAGCTGGCTTGGGATCCAGTACTTCAAATAGTCAACCCAAGAAGAAACAAACCACAGCTAGACATCATGATACTTTGAGCTCATTCTGTGTAAATAGAAACACCAATGACTAAATTATGTTTGGGTACTTTGAAATAACTACACTGGATCATTGAAACAACTACCATCTTAGTCTCCCCGTGACCATGGCTGCTGATAAGCAACCGAAACGTCGGGGAAAGTGTAAACCTAAATATAAAAAGATTTAATAGTTTAAATAATTTTATTAGCTTATAAATAAGTAAAATTCAATAGTAGTAGTAGTGTAATAGTTTCAAAATTTTGTAAAACAGTGATAAATAAACAACGCGATAAAATCCGTATATAGTAGTTTAATTTCAATAATTTGACATAATTCGTATGAAACCTATGTCAAATTTCTATCTCCACGGTAACGCACAAATAGTTTATCCTTAATGAGAACAATGCTTGTTATGTATGCAAACTTTAAATCTTCTAAGGATCTGTGCTCTTACCAACACAGCACTCTGTAACGCGCTGGGTCTTTTTCGCGCATCCAATAACAATAATATATGAGGCAGTGGCTCATATTACTGAACTAATATTTTACATTACAGAAGCAGTAAGTTTAAAAGTTAACGGCCTTACAGTAAGAGGAACTAATACTGACGAAAAGGAAGACATTTATTTAAAATATGCATACTTTTTAAATTATAAACCTCTAGCTTTTGCATATAAGCTGAATAAAGAAGACATTGTATTCAACACATTTTGTAATGGATGGGGCTGTGGTAAGTGCAAACTAGATACTATACAGTGTGAGTTTCATAAAGTGCACATATGAAAATGAGTGAAACTAAACATCATTTTATTACTAGGAAAAATAATAAAAAAATATATTATAAAAAATAATATTCTTCGATTTACACCTATTTCTATTTTTCTTCAGTAGTTATGGACCTTGTACCAAGAAAACCTTGTAACTTTTGAACCAGGTGATTAATCGTGTTGTAACAAAAACAGTAATAATACGCAATATGTAGACAATAACGACGGTATACTATTCACATCCAAAAAAATACCGGTGGCATAAAAATAAGGAACATTTTAGACCAAAACTGAATTTCGTACAATGTTTTTTTAACATTGTTAAAAAACTCAAGAAAACTTCGGCATTGCCCCTAGTTTTTATTAATTGACGTTAATTTGTATCTAATAAGCTTTAAAACAACATAAAAACCACACCTTTATCCCAAACAAAACAGTTTTTATGAAGGGTTAAACAAAGACCTTGCCGTTTTTGTTTCAACACGATTAACCACCTGGTTCAAAAGTTACAAGGTTTTCTTGGTACAAGGACCATAACTACTAAAGAAAAAATATAAATAGGTATAAATCGAAGAATATTACTTATTATATTTTTTATTATTTTTCCTAGCGATAAAATGATGTCTAGTTTCACTCATTTTCATATGTGCACTTTATGAAAACTCACACTGTATTGTCTTTTAGGAGTAATACTAATGCGTTAGCTACTTCTAACGCTATCTTAACTACAATTATAATACAGATAAGCCTTCCCACAAAACGAACTCTAATTTCGACTATAAGAACATTGCAAATCGATTTCAAGTGTTCATTTGGTGCATCGAGGTTTTATAAAATGGTATCAATGTTATTAAGACTACCTACGCTATTAGACTGTAACGCAGAGGTCTCAAGTTCGGTCCAGAGGCCTCTGACTTTTCGAGATGCAGCCTATCGATATCCTTGATATGCGATTTTCAAGACTATTTCCCTATAGTTATTAAACATATGCTTACACTTACCTATAGATATTGCCCTAGTCATTTTACTATAAGTCACCAGTCGATGACTACTAATATTAATAAAATGAAATATTCGACTAACTTAACTGATGAAAATTAATATGCCTTAAATACTGGCCGATTGATTATATCGAGTGGTGAGTACACAGAACAGATTCTATATTCTGTGTGGTGAGTGAGCGCGATCGATCGTTCGACTGGATCCACCACGGCCCATCGGTCTGTCCAAAACTGTCTCGAATATTCGATTTTGATTCGAATCGTAAGCAATGACGACGAACTAATCAACATACAGAGGCGATATCGTAAAAGTTTTTATGGTTGCTGTTTCAACAAGTTTTAAAGCAACTTTACAAACATTATACCAATGTACACAAGAACACATAAATTACACGAATTTTGGTCCCGTACGTGTGTGTTAAGACGATATTCCGTAAAGAGGAGGTGACCAATTAACTTTTTTATTCATTTCAGGCAACTCTAAAGACAGTAACACAGAACAGTATTATACTCCTATAAAAGATACTATAAAAACATCAAAATTAGGATACACTGCAATATTTAAAGACAATAATCGTCGGGAGAGCCTACATATTGGTTTTACGACATTGGATGCTAAATTTATTCGTAAGTATAAAAATCAGTATGTCTTGTCTACTTGTTAAATTAATTACCACTGATTAAATTAGGGATAGCTATTATGATTATAACACGTTTATATTATAATATTATGTCAGATATTTTGAAAGCTGACTGAAACTTCATAAAAGTTAGAAAATGGAACCTGAAGGGCAAGAGAAAGTTAGCCTTTAAAATGTTTTATTTAGCAGCATACGTCAAATAGGACATCTGATTAATAATATATTATATTAATAATCAATCATACATGTTTTACCATTTCGAATGGCCTTTCTTCCTATTATAAAGTAGAAATGGAGAAAGGTGAGACGTGGAGGAAAATGATTACATCTGTAAAAATCAGATAAGAACGGGTTACTCTTGAATTTGGAATGCTAGCTTCAAAAACATCATATATAGCAATTTTCCCCCTAAGAAATACAGCGTTATTATTAAAAATTTTCGTCGAGAGCAACATCTTGTTTTAAATCCACACTGATGAAGCTGAAATCCAAATGCCTACAGTTGTAATTAACCTGCGCTACGCAAGTCAACATGAGCAAGAGCGAATCTGTTCTGTTCGTTCTATCAAGTGTGGACGGACGTATAATAAATTGATGAAGCAAGTTTGTTTTCTTCGCAACACTGATAAGAATTCATCTTCTTATTCTCTTTAATCTTTAAACTGTTGAACTGTATATCTTGCAGTATAAAATCTTTCGATTAAACCTGTCAGTTATTATATATTATTATTTGTATCTGTGCACATTTAGTATGTAATTTTAAAATTCTACACAAAGTTTTTTTTGTATTGAATAAATGACTTATGAATTATGACTTATGCTTAACCGAGACATATTGCTAAAAGCATTTTGTCTAGACGTCCGTCGGTTTGCTAAATCGGAATTGGGAATTACCATTTGTTCTGATGACGATAAAATTTTAATTTTGGATTAGATATTATTATTTTGAGCAGCGATAGCCTAGTAGCAGACCGTTAGACTACCTCGCAGAGGTTTCGAGTTCTATCCCAAGGCACGCATCTTTGACTTGAAGTTATGTGCGTATTAAAATATTTAATTGCTTTCTTTAACGAAGAAGAAAAGCGTGAGGAAATCAGCAGGTTTGAGGGTTCCCCATAATATTATAGAAGATATGTGAAGTCTGCCAACGCGCACTGGATCAGCATAATGGACTATGGTCTAACCCTTTTCACGCTTAGAAGAAGCTCGGGCCTTGCAGTGGGGCAGTTTATTACAGGCCTGATATTATTATTTTTATGACTTCCGTACGAAGAATAAATCCTGTGTCACGCGGGGTTTTACAAACATTAAATCAACGGTTCCAAAGAACACCTGGGTGTGCTTTGTACCTCGGCACAACTGTTTGTGTATTATACAAATATTTGTCCTGTGTGGAACTCATAAAACTTGGCGCAGAAGTAGCGAGGCGACCATCGGTATAGTCAGCTGATTAATTTCGGCTGTAAGTCGATCTACTCTTTACAAAACTATTATATTAATTGTTACATGGTTCGCTCGTGCTCAGTTTGCGTAGCTAAACAATTGCGTATTAATGATATCGCCAGAAAAAATCGTGTTCTTTAGATTAGCTACTTAATTTAATGGCTACTTTTCATGTCGTATTTCAGCTCAACCTTCATTAAACATCAATTTACCGAAAAATAATACACTAATAGAAATATACGAATATCATAAAAAGGTATGGATTTATTATGAGTATAATGACGGTGACAAGCTGTACCTAACATGTTCCAGAGCTCGAGTGAATATTCCAACAAGTCTTCATTTCGAAGGATCAGGTAAAATTATCGTTTAATAAATAACACTGCATAATTTATCTATTCAATAGCCGAAATGTACGATAGTGAGTTTAGTCACAGTAAACTATTTAGGCAAGTAACAAAATTAGTTTCTAACATTAAATTACAATGATGATGAAACGATAAAATTGTTCTATAGGAACCATTTCAAGCATTTGAACTACCATTAGTCATACATACTGCCTCCGTGGCGCACCGGTAGTGAATGCAATTGCTGTGCATGAAGTCTCGGGTTCGAATCCCAGGTCGGAGCAACAAAAAGGTTATCGAGTTTTCTGTTGAGAATTCTCAATAGCAGCCCGGACTTAGGAAATTGGCGGTGTGAGACACCCCCACACCTTGGAAAGCACGTAAAGCCGTAGGTCCTGCGCCTGATCTCTCTCCGGTCGTGTCGGATTACCGTCCCATCGGATCATGAGAGTTAGGGAACAGAGAGTGCTCTTGTGTTCGCGCACACACTTGTGCACTATAATATCTCTTGCGCAGATGGCTAGTCTCCGATAAGATTGGCCGCCGTAACCGAAATTCGATCTGAAGGACATTATTAGTCATACACTTTTGTTTGTAAACAACTCCCGCACTATGAATAATTCTTGTGTCACGGGGGACCTTACAAACTTTCAAACAACGGACACAAAGAACATTCAGACTCGGAACAACCATATATGAATCACAAAAAATATTTTGTCCCGTGTGGGGATCGAACCCACTACACTCGACGCAGTAGCACTACTTAAACCAATACGCCATCCGTGCAATCTATCTAATTAAATTAATTGGTTTTCCAATTGCATTATTGGTTTAAGACATTTAATATTTATTTGATTTATTATATCAAAGTACACGATTTTAATTCCAAGCTCAACGTAGTTTGACTAGCACTTTATTAATATTCCTTCCACCTATAATATCAAATATACATTGAAATTAAACTACTATATACGGATTTTATCGCGTTGTTTATTTAACACTGTATTACATAATTTTGAAACTGTTGCACTACTACTATTGAATTTTACTAATTTATTAGTTTATAAAATTATTTAAACTATTAAAACTATTTATATTTAGGTTTCCACTTTCCCCGACGTTTCGGTTGCTTTTCAGCAGCCATGGTTACGGGGAGACTAAGATGGTAGTTGTCTCAATGTTCCAGTGCAGTTATTTCAAAGTACCCGAACATAATTTAGTCATTGGTGTTTCTATTTACGCAGAATAAGCTCAAAGTATCATGAAGTCTAGCTGTGGTTTGTTTCTTCTTGGGTTTGACTATTTAAATTACTAGATCCCAAACTGGTGGTATATTGATAACATTCGCGTAAACAGAAGACAATATTATATCAAATATACAGTTGCAAAACATTTTGTATTACTTTCTACTATTACTGCACGGATGACGTATTGTTTTAAGTGGTCCCTTCGCCAATGCCATTGCACCGAGTGTTGTGGGTTCAAGGCCAATCCCACACGGACTAAAAATTTGTGTGATCTAAAATTGGTTGTTCCGAGTCTGGGTGTTCTTTGTGTCCGTTGTTTGAATGCTTGTTAAATCTCCCGTGACACAGGAATTACACCTAGTGAGCGAGTTGTCTTTAAAAATGTCAATCACATAGCAGGAATCCCTCATCATTATTCCTATCATCAATATCGTCATCATTATCAATTACCAGAAAGTACTCCTTTTTAACACTTCAATTTTACTATTCTAGAATCTAACGTTCAGAAAGAGCAGGTTACCATTACCAAACGTTTATCATTGAATATCACGCACAATAATACGACAATTCAATGTAAGGAAGTACATCTTAATAAAGAGTTGGCAGTAACGCGTATATTGTTGCGTATGAAAGATCAAAATGCCATGACGTCAGCTGCTGTGAATGCAAACGTCCCATTGGTCATAACAACTATTCCAAGTCTATTAACTATATCAAACAATACTTCTTCTGCGGCATCAACTTCAACATCAACTTCAACATCAGCTACAATATCATCTGTATCATTAACCTCAACAAGTAAACCTGATACCGGTAAGTTAACGACAGTTCCTATAGATGCAGCTTTGAAATAAAAATGAAATAAAAAAGGGCCTATAATTCACTAACCATTAAAAACCAAAAAAATAATTGATTATATACTTGTACATATATTATCAGCAACCTGGTTCTTGATAGTCAGGCTGTCTGTGATAGTCAGGCTGTATGGGCGGGTATATATACAAGTATGTTTTTTGCGACCTCTCAAAAGCATTTGACTGCGTCTGTCATGATACGCTCATACGGAAACTAAGGCATTACGGTGTTCAGAGTAATGCACTGGATGTAATAACGTCGTATTTGAATAACAGGATTCAGTGTGTAGATGTCAATGGTACAAAATCAAATAGCTTACCTGTAAAGCTAGGGGTGCCGCAAGGTTCGATTTTAGGCCCATTTTTATTTTTAATTTATATAAACGATTTACCTTTTTATTTGAACAATATTTGTGACGTTGTACTGTTTGCTGACGATACTTCCTTAATATTTAAAGTAAATAGGAATAGGGACCATTTTGACGAAGTAAACAGTGCATTGATTCAAGTAACAAAATGGTTTACTTTAAATAATTTAGTACTGAACCCCAAAAAAACAAAATGTGTTAAATTCATACTGCCTAGTGTAAAACATCTTGGTCCTAGCATAACATTGAACGGTGAGGTACTGGAAGCAATAGAATCCACAGTATTCCTGGGCATTACACTTGATTCAAAGTTACAGTGGGGTGCGCAAATATCTTGTCTCTCAGCGAAACTTAGTTCGGCCGCTTACGCCATTAGAAAAGTCCGTGGATTAACTGACGTTGATACAGCTAGATTAGTTTACTTTAGTTACTTTCACAGCGTTATGTCATATGAAATATTATTATGTGGAAAAGCAGCTGATATACAAAGTATTTTTATATTGCAAAAAAGAGCTGTGCGTGCAATTTATCAATTAGGAACTAGAATCTCGCTCCGAGAAAAATTTAAGAATATAGGTATTTTAACTGTAGCATCACAATATATTTATTTTAATATCATGCATGTCCGTCAAAATATATATTTATACATAAAAAATAGTGACATACATAACATCAATACTAGAAATAAATATAAATTATGTGTTCAATTCTACCGTCTACATAAAGTTCATGGTTCCTTCATGGGTCTTGGTATATGTTTTTATAATAAAATCCCGAGTTATTTTTTAGAATTACCAAGGAATAAATTTAAAGTTAAAATTAAAACTTGCTTAATTTCTAAAGCATATTATAATATAGATGATTATTTAAATGACAAACATCCATGGCACTAATATTTTCATTAGATCACAGGATATTAAATGACCAATACTAACACTTATGTTTTTTTTAAGTATATGTATATATATTTTTTTTTTTATTTTTGTATTATAACACCTTTCTTAAGCTGGAATTTGCATTGTTGTAACATTCAGTCGTATTTTAATCAAGAAGAATGTGCAATGAAGACAACTCGTGATTATGGACAGTTCCGTTAAGCTTTCTTTTGAGTCTTATTCTGTATTCTGGTTTAGTGGAATTCGATAATTTACTTCTACATTTTATTTAAACAATTAGATTAAACTACGGACTATAATCACGTCTTGTCTTGATTATTTATGTACATGTAAGTGGATGCTCCTATTTACCATACTGCTGCTTTAGAGGCTACCATCAATTTTTATCAAATGCTTGAGTATGTTGAGTAGTAGTTCATGGAGAAATGGTTGCAGCACCTTACAGTTATGATTTGTAAACGAAATATTATTGTACACTTGGCGATTAAAAAGAGTGGCTATGAGTTTCTTGCCCGTTCTTCTCATCAGCCCTATACACCCTTGCTTTGCTGAACGTGGCAGTAAATGTAAATTCACAGGAAAAAAAATTACGTGTAACTTTGACATTCATAATTTTGTAACCTTGTAACCTAATTTGAATAAATTTATTTTTGATTTGATTTTGATTTTGAAGTGCGGCTTTAATGACCTGCAATACTTCAGCACGGTTCTAAATAGTATTTTAAATGAGACTAAGTTGGTTTGTTACGCATTTACGTCTTAACAACTAGACCGGCCATTATAAAATTTCGCATACACATTTTCAGAGGTACAGAAAATGCCAAAGGGTACCCTTCATTAAAAAAAAACTGTCCCCGAAGGTTAGCTAGTTTACCATAAACACATATTCAAACAGATATATTTTTTTAATATAGTGTCTTAAATTAGTCAAAAAGTATTTACTGTGTATCTTACACCAATTAGTCAGGTAATATTAGGTATTTAAGATTTTTCGCTTGGTAAAGTTCAAAACACAAAGGTCACGTTTTCGAACCCCAGGGACGCACATCTGCCTTTTAGAAATTGTATGCGTATTACTTAGTTAATTAACGCTGACTTCGACGATGAAGGAAAACATCGTGAGGAAATCTGCACGTGTAAGAAATCTTCATTATGTTTTCGAAGATTTATACAAAGTCTGCCAGTCCACATTGGGTCAGCATGATGCACTATGAAAAGGCCCGTGCCCAACAGTAGGGAAGTTAAAAAGAAAACAGACCTTTTAGGGCTGATGCTTCTGAGATGAAAACGATCATGGTATTTAAAGTATATTTTTATCAGAAGGCACAAAATATGCATATTAAAAAAGGCAAAACCGTAGCCTATAATGTAAATTAGTCTATATTGTAATAGTAAAATAAACTTACTTAATTATTTTGTACCCTGTTTAGGCTTTTTAAAATATTACTTACACACCAATTATTATACTTATAATAATAGTAACTAATCTTTTAATATTACAGATGATGACAGTGAAACGTTGATGATAGTAGTCGTTGTCATTGTGGTAATTATTGCCACAGCCTGTTTTGCCGCCACTATGTATTATGTGAAGAGACGTAATCGTCTTATGCAGGTAAATTACGCTTACTTTTATGTACATAATATACAGCATAAATTAACATACAATAATTAGAAGAATAAATATAATAGCATAGATTTGCGGGTGGGAACCCGGCAAAGAAAGAATGAGGATGGATGTAAGAAAGATCAAGTATGCAGCCTGAAAGTGCGAGAGGAATATATGCGAGAAATCGAATGTATGAGTAATAAAGCTAGACAAGGACCCGGTGATCTCATGATCGGGGAAAAGCAGAAAATAAAAAAAAGAAATATATACAGAATGTCCGGTAATTAATGGATAACCTGGAAATGTCTTATAGTGGAACTGATGGCCGTTCATGTAATTGTAATTCTTGTGTACCTATTTGTGTCACTGAACTCCGCCTAAATAGCTGGACCAATTGTGATGAATCCTTTAGAAAGGGTCCCTGGATTTAGTTTAGATTCATAATTGGACCCCGTAGGTGGTTCTATGATCGTTTCGTTCGGGCAGGAATGTATCGGGTCTGTTTGTTAATAATAAAATAATGGTAGGCAAGCAATGAATTGCATTTATAGATCCTTGACACACATTTCATTACTTGTAACGATTTACGGGTGCCAGTTATCTGACAGTACGTCCTTGTGAAAAGGAGGTTAAGGAATCAAAGTAACTTTAACGAATTTTTGTATAAAGAAAGTTCAATTCCATAAATCAAGAGTGCCTTTCATAAAACTAATTGAGACCAGTACTTACCTATTATTATTGATAAGTAAAATGAAACTGTACAATATATTAGGACTATATGACTGCCTCGGTGCCACAATGGTGAATGCAACTTCTGTGCATAAGGAGGACTTGAATCCCAAGTCAGCAGCAAAAAGTCATTGAGCTTTTCTGTCAATAAATTAGGAATATTAGCGAAGTCCATAAATTGGTGGTACGCCTCCATGCCACAGAAAGTACGTATAGATAGTTCTGCACCTGATCCTAGTACAGTATACAGGGTGATTTTGAAATCGTGTAATTCCTTTTAACCATGCATTATATTGGTGGTATAGAATAAGCCTGACCATATCTTTTCTTCTAGAATTATTTTTTTGAAAAATAATGTATCGATATTTTCGTGAAATTGTGTCAGACAGTCATATGTTGACCACCAGAGGCAATTTTAATTGTTTACTAATTAAAATAAAATAACATATTAATAATTAATGTCGTAAATAATAACGGGCGGTACTATTTGTTGCCTCTTATTATTTACGACATCAGTTATTGCAATTTTATTATTTTTAAATTAGTAAAATATTAAGATTGTGTCGGGTGCTTAATATATGACTATCAGAAACCATTTCATGAAAAAAATCGGTACATTAATTTTTCCAAAAACATAATTCTAATTAAAAAAATATATAGTCAGGGTTATTCTATATCACCAGTAGAATACGTGGTTAAAAGGAATTACACGATTTCAAAATCAACCTGTATACACTAAAAAAATATTTTGTATATCTGGGGTCAATCCTCTTAATACAGCTTTTGAAAATGATAATAATGCAATCGCTATATAGACTTCATTATATCAATACATCTTAACTTTCCAGGCTGAGGCGGTCGTTCAATTCCAGAAAACTCATACTGATGCTAATCCTACTGAATACGACTATGCTGTACTTGATATCAAGCAATGTATAATTTCTACCAACGATGTGAACAAAGATATATATGCAAAACCAACACCAAAACGTATGAGACAAGTTAAACATGCTGAAACACTTTACGCAAATGAAAATATAACTCATATTGACCAAAAAGCTGACGGTTTACAAGAGACCAATACAGAACCAAATAATGAAAGTACTTATGTTAACAAAACATTGAATACCGATGTGTATAGCGAAGTACTGCCTAAAAGTAAACGTATGCAGATAAATGCAAATTGTTCTAATGTTGTGAATAGTCCAGACTCAATAGATTTGGAACCTATGTACAGTGAACTTAATGTTAATCAATAAGCATATTAATACAATGAGGTCACTTATACTTAGCAATATAATCGAACATTGTTATAATTTTGATTTTGTGGGAATTAAGGCGATGTATAGTTCATCATTTCAGCCGTCGTTTGGAAGTCGCATAGCCTACTCTCAAGACTATTCTTGATGACCCTTGGAAATAGGTTATAAACGTGGCTCAGACATGAGTTGGGTCTGTAGTTCTTTTCGAAAGGGTTTCATCGCCCTTCTTAAAGAATAGCACCAACACATGTCCCATGCCTGTGGCGTTTTACCCTTGAGTATAATGGAATTGAAAAGCCTCCGTATATAGCGGTTCGCCGCTGGGTTTTTAGAAGTTCAGTCGTAATTCCATTATCACACGAATGACACGGATGATAAGGATGCAAAGATATCAACTTTTAAATCTGCTTGGCTCTTTTCTGATGACAGATAAGTTACCAAATAAGATGGACTAACAACAGAGGGTCGCATTGTTATCCCACTTTGTATAGATAAATATGAAGACACCATGAGTGAGAAAGAAGTTGATAGAGAAAGGAAGAAAAGAAAGAAAGGAGAAATATTTTTCCATGAGACATATTATAAAGAAATTGACTCTCATAATATTGTCTTTTGTTTACGCGAATGTTATTCATTGAAATTAAACTACTATATACGGATTTTATCGCGTTGTTTATTTAACACTCTATTACATAATTTAGAAACTATTACACTACTATACTACTATTAAACTTTACTAATTTTAAGTCACCTGTCTATTATATCCGAAGAGTAACGGTGTACCTACTACACCTATATTTCGCCTGCTTTTTATTTAGGTATAACGTTAACAACCTATTATCTTGTAACTGCACTGTGCTGCTATTGAAATTTCTACACAGAAAATCCCAATAATAAATGCCCGTGCCAAACGCAAGACCTCATACATGACAGTCGCACCGACTACTACTGTATCACCGATGCAAAAATATGTCATACTAGTTAACACCGACCGACCAGCCTGATTCAAACCCACTCACTGATCGGTAAACGATTAGCGAGGTTAAGCAACGTTGGGTGCGGTCAGTCTATAGATGGGTGACCATTTAGTGGTATTTCATCTGAGCATCTCCGTGCTTCGGAGGGCAAGTAAAGTGACAGTTCCGGTTGTTGTCAAATTGACAGCAGTCGTTAAACCATGTCAAATGCCTTCTGGCGGCTTGAACAACTCTTGACAACAGGTTGGCCACTAACCACACGAAAGAAGGAGAGATAAAATTAATGTATAGGTTACATGAAATTTTCAAATATTTACACTCTAACACCATCTAGTGAAAAATGGTGAAACTACTTATCTTATCTTATCTTGTGTGGGGGCCAATCAGTACAGACTGGCGACACTTCGACTTTCCAGTGGGATCTTTTGTGTCGACTTCCCCAATAACGACTGCCATAGATTTTCATGGCAGTCGGGACCGACGGCTTAATGTGCTCTCCGAGGCACGGAGCAGGCGATAATTGTCAATCAATACGCACATAATTTCGAAAAGTCATATAACTTCCGAAAGTCAGAGGTGCGCGACGTGGGTTCGAACCCGAGACCCTCTGCATTGCAGTCTGTTAGTCTCCCCACTGAGCTATCGCTGCTCTCGTGAAACTACTTAATGATTTATAAATAGACACACATTTGCCTCCAGAATTGGTAAGATTTATAGATCATAATTAGTGTCGTTCATTGACTACAGATGTCATTACTGCTGCAAATATAGGACCTAAAGCAAAAAAGATCGCTGGTGATCAATAATATTATTACGATACAATTGAAAAATCCATTAGGCAAGAACATAATAATATACTCTACAGAAGATCATTAAATAAAGAAGAAGAAAGAAAATAAAATAAGGAAGTGTTTATTCCCAGCAAAATACATCAAAGGTAGACAACAACAATTAACTATTGTACAGTCATCGCCTTAGTAGTAACGGACTGTATGCACACAATTATATGACAAGAACCCACGGAACCCTAAAGTACCTACAGCCCTATCAGCCCTAATACCCTGGCCTACCATATACTATGTGATGAATAAAAAATAGATAGATAAATTCGGGATGCCTGCATCATGCGTTCTAAGGTAAAAGGTGAAGGTCTCCGTCTGTTGACGGAGTGTAGACGGGATGTCCAGGATGACGATAGATAACTCACTGCCAGTCGAGCAGACTCACACGACTGTTCAAAGATTGCTAAATGTGTTGCCCACAGTGAGGGGTTGGCAAGGTTGGAAGTCAAAGCCAGATTCAATAAAATGACTGATTTATTTTACATCAATTATATCTTATATACTAATCTTACTGTATGTACACAAGTATAGGTCTTCAGTAGTGTGCCGTCGGTGTAAAATGCGTATGCAGTTGTCTTGAATCTAGGTCAAAGATTTTGTCGTCAACGCGTCGGGCGCTAAGGACCGTTCGATTTGTAGGATTGCAAAGTTGTAATTTATGTTCCTAATTAAACAACTGTTACTGGAATAAAATTACTTTATACGGATGTTATCATGTTGTTTATTAACTGCTATTGTTAAACTTTAATACTAGTTCAGCTATTTACATTATTAAAACTATCCAGATTTACGTTTACACTTTCCCTGAAAGTTCGGTTGCTTTTTAGCAGCCGTGGTTATGCCACGGCATAAGATGGTTGTCTCAGAGTATAATTATTCTAAAGTACCCGGAAATAATTATTGGTATTTTTATTTACGCAGTATGACCTTAAAGTATCGTGAAGTCGAGCTATAGAAAATACAGCTAGACTTTATGATACTTTGAGCTTATAAAGTAGTTTAAATTTCAATATATAAAATTCGCCTTAATCTTAATTAATATAAATGAACTCTTCTGCCGAACTGCAAAACAGTGTGTTGGCAGACGTAGCTCCAAAAAGAGTCATTCATGGTTACAATTTATTACACTTATTCACTTTAATGTACACATTCAGTACTAAGAACATAAATCAAATTTAACTAATTAAGTTTTGTTTGAATTTACTGCAAAGGAACTAAGTAATTTTAAATTCAAAAGATGGTTTTATTTTCTGAAAGTAAGGTAAGTTGTAAAGAATTGTTGGAACTAAAGCTTAGTAGTGTATTCCCGTGGTGAGTAGGGTTTGCAGAAAGATAGGAATTGCACATTAAAGTGTTAAAGGCTTTAAAATAAGCCAAGCCTGATATATATTTTGATCAATAAGAGAAGTGCAATCCATCTTGTTACTTCTTATTTCTTTCATTTTACTTTTTTGTCGAACATATTATAGTAACAAATATATAAAAAAGAATCACTGATCTACTGGCACGTAAAAAGTCGATCTCGGTTGTTACCAAATTGACAGCAGTCGTTAAGCCATGTCAGAGGCCTACTAGGCTTAAACAACTCTTGACAACAGGTTGGCCACTAACCACACGAAAAGAAAGAGACTGATCTACTATTCATTGAATACCCATATTTTTAAATATTATTTTAGATAGTAAAATGCTGCGTATGCGCAGTAAGATATACTCCTTGCTGTTGTACTGTACGGATGGCGCAATAGCCAAGTGGTTGCCTACAGCCACTGCACCGAGTAATGTGCGTTCGATCCCCATACGGCACAAAAATTGTGTGATTTACACTTAATTGTTCAGAATCTGGGTGATCTTTGCGTCTGTAGTTTGAATGTTCATAAAGTCCCTCGCGACATAGGAATTTATCCTATAACGGGTCATCTTTTTAAAAGAATAAAGTAATTATATAAGTACCTATATCTGGCGAAATGTGATCATCCATATTTCCCCAGATTGACTTTTCGCCACATAGTGAACGGCAAGTCTGTTGTTATCATATGTTTCCCCCATAACATCCAAATATTACTACATATACAATTTATGGTAACTGGGAGATAATATTTAAAATTGACGTCAGTGTCACGTGACACCAATGTGGTATTTTAGTTTGTTTGTTTGTTTGTTACGCTTTCACGCCTTAACTACTCGTCTGATCATCATGAAATTTCGCATACCCGTTGTACTAAATATAAAGGAAAAGACTGTACAGTGTTAGATTGATTGAGCTGTAGTCAATATATTCGCTAGCATGCGCTTAACATTCCGCACGTTAATATTTGCCGACTACACTTACTTTTCACCAGATATGGGTTAATGTTCCACGTAGCGGAAGGCGAGTTTTGTGCCGTCTACTGTACTCTGATCTAGTCTACTGGACGCTAATAGCAGCGATAGCTTAGTGGGAAACCGTTGGACTGCCACGCAGAGGTCTCGAATTCGATACCAAGGCGCGCACCGCTCAGACTTCTTAAAGTTTGTGCGTATTTAATAGTTCATTATCGCTAGCTTTAACGGTGATGGAAAACATCGTGAGGGAACCTGCATTTCTGAGAGTTCTCCATAAAGTTCTAGTACATATGTAAAGTCTGCCAACCCGCACTGGAACAGTGTGATAGATAAGATCTATGGCCTAACTCTTCTTACACTGAGAAGACGCCCGTGCCCAGCAGAGGGACGGTTTGATACAGTACTGATATTATTATTGGTCTCATTTTAAGACTTCGTGCTGTTACTGACAATTTCTTGTAAAATCTCAATAATCCTTTGCCTGGCGTCACTTATTTCTATCCCCAGAAAGGATATATTAATATAACAGATATAAGGCTAACCGCAGTCCGTCAATGTTCCTAAAATATATATTATTTACTCCATTTTCCTGAATAACTCATTAACTATTGTCATTGGAACATTTATTACTTCAGTTACTCCATCGGAGTATAACTCGTTTATTGTTTATAAAATACTAAAAATGTTATGCTTAGTAGGTTTATTTTATAACGTTTAAAAATATCCTTTCCAAATATGGAACCGTTTTAATGAGTGACCAAAATGTTCAGTAGCAAAACATTAAATAAAATGTTACGATTAGTACTTTGTGTGATGGTTATGTTTGCATTTGTGTGTTCGGAAACTGGTGTGTATTAATCTTTTGTTTATTTAAAACATGTTTTGTTTATCCATATTCAAATCAAATATGTCTGGTAAAAGTGAAAATAAAGAAACTGCTTAAAATAAAAGTGTTATTTGTATACATATTACTCCAGTGGTTTATAGAGAAACTACGGCAATTTATATGAAGTAGTTCTAGCAGGATACTATAGGCAAATCAATTAATCCATCAACTTTTCGTAGTCCATTATTGCACTCGTCCAATCTAATCACATATCATCGCGTTACATGATTTATAAAACAGACAATAGGTATCAACGCGATCATGCTCGGTATTTCCATACCTTTTTGAAAGATATAACGTTTGCGCTGGTCGTGGTTACAAGTAAACGTGACGATGTCAGACTTTCGTTTATCAGGTAGTTGTTACTAAATCTAGCATCTCACGATCTGGATCACAATTTGCCTTTCGCATCCATTCACTTTCATAGACTCGTCGGTTCTAATGAGTCCTTTGTTCTAAAAAAGTTTAGCAGTGCTTGAACAGATACGGCTACACACTGTCTCTAGCTTGCTTATTATTGAAGATAATATATTGATCAATTAGATTCTTTGTCAGATAATCTGGTTTCGAAATTTATCATTTAAAGAATGTGTATTATTATTATTATGAGCCTAATTAGCGTCCCACTGCTGAGCAAAGGCCTCCCCTTCCGACTTCCATCTATCTCGATCGCTTGTTATGAGTTGCCAATCCCTTTTAAAGGCATCGAGCTCGTCTCGCCATCTCCGCCTTACTACGCCTACTTGGCATCCACTGTGTGGTTGTTCCCGCCCATAACTTTCCTGGCATCCGACAAACGTGACCTGCCCAATTCCACTTCAATTTGACAACTGAGTGGCCTACATCAGCAATTTGAGTTTTGGAACGTAGTGAATTTATGATGCGGTCTGTAAGTCTGACTCCCAAAATACTACGTTCCATTGCACTTTGACAGACCCTGAGTGGACTTTTGATTTTTTGTCAATGACTAAGCCTGTGCTCCATAGGTAAGGGTAGGAAGAATGTACATGTCCATGAGTTTTCTCTTGAATGGAAGAGATCCTTTCATTGGTGATTTCATCGACCAAAAGCTCTCAGGCATTTTCGGTGCGTCGTGGGTCTTCTTTTTCTTATCTTGCCTGAAACGCTCTAATGAAATACCACTAAGTGTTCACCCATCTATAGACTGACCGCACCCAACGTTGCTTAACCTCGCTAATCGCTTACCGGTCAGTGAGTGCTGAACTGGCTATGAGCGCCTCAACCTTGGGTTTCTCCATGTTCATGCTGAGACCGACTTCGAGGCTGGTTTTGCTGTTGGTCGAGCATGAGGCCTAACCCAGCTGCCGAATTTAAGAAGATGACAATGTCATCAACAAATTCGAGATTAGTCAGTCTTCTATCGTCAATGGCAATGCCTTTATCACACCAATCGTTATTAAGTTCAAATCAATACTCGCTAAAATGCAAGTTTTAGTTTGTGCACTAGCTCCATCATTATTATTTATGTCTTGACAATTGAAGACTTGTATTAGAATACCTTAAATTCGCTGTCTTCTCTCTAGGATTTCTTTGTAGCAACGGTATCATCCTTAAGTACACTGCTACTTTAGCTTGCTTATTCTACGGGCTATGTCAATGACGTTGATTCTTAGCCAACTTATCTCGATCAAAAAATTACCTTATAAAGAAACTCCATGCTTAGTTCATTTTATAATTCGCTGAGTAATTTTTAATTTGTGGACAAGAGCTGCTGTTATCTTCCACGTATTGGCACTGCAATGTGAATCTGAGGCAGCTTATCAAATATTTTCTAGCCTAAATTGATTCTTCTGTCGACTTCTTTCTCGCAATTGTTACTACTACCATTCGACTCTGAATTGATTTGATTGTAAAACCTTGTATCCATTTATTTGGCTGTTTAATAGTTCTAATTCATAAGTGGTAACTATGTTGCAAGTCTAATACGACTATTGATATATAAAACCTTATAATTTCAGATATTGAAAGAATAGAATTGGAACGCCAGAACTACGACTGGGATATAAATGAAGCGATCGCGTGGACTTATGTCAACAAAGTGTATAATGTATTACCGAATAAATCTCTTGAGATCGTACTAATCGATGAGGTTCTTCAAGATGTTCAGTACGTACATTTATATAATTATAATTAGCTTTATTTTACTTGCCTTTACAGTTTACTTAACATAGTCTTGCGACTGCTCATCCCCGTAAAGTATATTATGTGAAGTATATTCACCTGCCTTACGAGTCACAAATTATGTGAAGTCTGTGATTGGACTTTTTGACAATTTGGACGTTCGCCACTGCCAATGCTCAGTGGTATGGGTTCGATCCCCACACGTAACAAAACATTTTGTGATTCACAACTAAGTGTGCCGAGTCTCGGCATTCTTGGTGTCCGTTGTTTGAATGATTATAAAGAACCTAATAAAGGCAATAATCCCTGTGTCGGACACAGGAATTATTGCCAGTGCAGGTTGTGATATTAGGTAAACAAAAACATGTACATTCTGTTATCAATTTCAATGAATTTCGCCGTCATAAAATACTTTAGTTATCCTGCTTTTATTACGTCATCTTCACACATTATTAACAATATAAGCAGAGAATAATATAGTGTGAACGTCTCCACATTATAAAAGGAAAATACGCTAACTATGGGCTATAGAAAGTAAATACAAAAGAAAACAATCAAAAGACCAACATATTGCCTTACGTTTACGCGAATCTTTAATAATTATAATGCAACTTATTTGAAAAACCACTACTCTTATATCAGTTAGTCGAATCCAAGTTGTAGTTTATTAGTTTCAAAATTATTTAAAGTAGCAGTAGTACCTAGAGAGATGAGAACTCCCATTACATAAATTTAAAATTAGACTTAAATCGTGGTTTCTAGAAAATAGTTATAATATTAAATAATTTATTTGATATAAAAGAAAAATATATAGATGTTATTGATATCTTAGGTTTTCTAATATGCAGAAATAAGTATAACAAATAATGATGTAAATTAGTAAAAGTATTATATAAATTTAAAGTTTTCGCATGTCCACTGAGGGTGAGATGTGTCTGAACCTTAAAAACTTGTAACACCTTTTTTGTATACCATGTCTCAAGCGTATAAAGATTTATATTTCTTATAGGGTGTTTTCCAGATAACCCATGATAAGATCCGTATATATATAAGTTAAAAGGCCAACATAAATTTGTATTCAGCTACAAAATAAATCTGTACTAATTTTATGAAGCGGTAAAATATGTTTAGCGTCCGCTCTGGAATTATTGACCCGATTTTAAAATTCATAGGCGAATGAAAATCTATGTTAATGATATAACTACTTAAGACTGTGCCGAGCATATGACGCGGTTGGACTGAATGACAGAGCTCGATATTCAAATCGGCGCGCGTCCACCATAGTAAAATTGTATGGAGAATTTGAAGTGCTTTTTTGACAAATATATATCTTTATTCAACCAATAACTTAAATATTTGGGACGGACAAATTGTAATATAACTATTTATGTTTCGTTTAAGCTGTAAAATATGATAGATTTCTACTGTTATAATCTAAAATCACGTAACACGAGCTTACGTTTTTGCATTTTTCGTACAAATTTACTTAACCCGGCGAGGATGTTGTAGGGTCATTTTGACCCTGACAATTTTTAAGCGTCTGTGGTATTTTTCCCCGCGACCGTAGGGTATTGGGCGTCTTAGTAGCTGTTGCTAAGGAACCGGCGAGTGCGCCACGCACCGATATTCAGTCGGGCGGCGCCTGCGACGGGAGTAACACGTGCGCGAAGTCGAGAAGGGTAAATATGACCCCGCCACAACCGCGGCGTAACATTTTTTGTGAAGCTTCGAAAATGTTTTTTACCGAATATTATTATATTTTCAGGTGTTTCTTATACAAAATGAATAACCCGGAGCTTGAGGATGAGCGCATACAAGATATTTTAATGCAATCCGACAGTGAAGACGACTTGTTATCCGACGGTAGCGAAAATGAAGATCATGTGAGTACACGCAGTCAAGACAGTGATACTGAGCAAACTGCAAGCAGTGAATTTGACAGCGAGGATGACGTACCGCTGTCTGTGTTAGAAAGAGAGGAATCGGATGACCAGGTAGCAAATTCATTTTATATTGGCAAAGATGGAACAAGATGGGCTAAAAACCCACCAAACCAACAAGTTCGAACCCGCTCTGAAAACATCATCCGCCAAACTCCTAGTGTGAGCCCAACAGCGAGATCAGCGAAGTCAGAACTTGAATGCTGGAGTTTGTTTTGTCCCGAAACTATGCTTTCTGTCATTCTTACTCACACAAACTCTCAAATTCGAGATAGAAATTCGGTTTGCGAATCCATTCCTTACTACAGGAAAGAAGTGGATATTAGTGAATTCAAGGCTTTCATTGGCTTGTTATACATTGCTGGATTTTATCGCTCTGGAAGACAAAACACTGTCGATCCAAAGATCGACAGTGTTTTGTCTTCCAGGGTTTCCAAAGGCTTCAGACGGTACAGGAGTCGAAATATTTCGGTTGACAATGTCGCGTCAGCGATTTCATTTCCTTCAAAGCTGTCTTCGATTTGATGATAAATCTACACGAGATGAAAGAAAGTTGTTAGACAACTTGGCCCCTATACGAGAAGTATTTGAAATATTTGTCAAGAACTGTAAGCAAAAATATATACCAAATGAGTACGTAACCATAGATGAAATGTTGCTTGCCTTTAGAGGCAGATGCAAATTCCGTCAGTACATTCCATCGAAGCCTGCGAAATACGGAATAAAAATATTAGCATTGGTTGACGCAAAAAACTTTTATATTTTCAATCTCAAGATTTATGCAGGAAAGCAGCCAGAAGGGCCATATTTCGCAAGCAATAAACCTTTTGACGTGGTGAATCGTTTAGTGTTGCCCATTTCGAAAACTGGCCGCAACGTGACTTTCGATAATTGGTTCACCAGCTACGAACTAATAGCTCATCTGCTCAACGAGCACAAGCTTACTTCTGTTGGTACGGTGCGCAAGAACAAGAAGCAACTTCCAAAAGCATTTATCGATTCTCGCAGTCACGGTGCAGCTATCTATTCGTCGAATTTTGGCTTTCAAAAGGATATAACGCTTGTGTCTCATATACCAAAGAAAAACAAAGTTGTCCTACTGGTGTCTAGTCTCCACCATAGTGCAGATATTGATGAATCAACAGGAGAGAAACAAAAACCTGAGATAAACACGTTTTATAACACCACTAAAGGTGGAGTTGACGTAGCAGATGAGTTGTCTGCGACATACGATGTGAGCCGCAACTCGAAAAAATGGCCTCTCACTGTCTTCTATGCAATGCTCAATATGGCTGGAATTAACGCATATATTGTACATGGGGCTAATACTGCGACTAAACAAAAACGTCGCCAATTTATAAAAACATTGGGCAGATTACTTGTTACCGAACACTTGAAGAGACGTAAAGAAATACCTCAATTGCCGAAACAGCTACGCAAGAGAATCAGAGAACTTAGTGGAGAACCTGAACCAGAAGCACCCGTCAGAGTTCCAGGTGTACGTAAGAGGTGCCAAGTATGTCCTTATGCTCGCCATCGCAAGACAGCAAATGTTTATGACGAATGCCATAAATATATTTGTCCCGAACACACTATTTCGTTCTGCCAGAATTGTGCTGCAACCACAGACAATAATGACATGTAGTTTATAAGCAATTATAAGACTGTAGGGGAAACTGATTGATCTCTACAAGTTGTAGGTACCTAATTACGAGCTAATTGATAAAAAAGAAGTTATCTATTTTTTGTTATTTTAGTGTTACTTAAGTAGTTTTATGAAAAAGTTTAATTGTGTAGTACTTTGCCAAAACTGATTTAATTATAATATTTTGTATCATTATATACCTGTTTTATTTATCAATTCATAAAAATAATATGTAATTTACATAATACCTATTAAAGCTTTAGTTTAAAATTAAAAATCTAGCTATTTTGAACCCAATAACATACAGGGTCAAATAGACCCTCGACAACCTCCACGTAACTATTTTCACCACATCCTCGCCGGGTTAATTTTGTAGGCGAAAATATTAATTATTTTAAGCTTTTTACACGGTGTAATTGTAAACTCATTAATTTTTATAGTAAACGCATATTTTATATTTGTATTAAACAAAAAGTGTTGATTTTATCAACTTAACTGTGATCGCCTGTTTTGGCAATTTCGCTCGGCGCAGTCTTAAACTGTTTGATTATATTATAATTATACTCATTATATAAGATTGCATGCAATTCAGAACGCCAATTCTCGTAATAAAATATGTTCAAAACGGAACACTATTTAACAGTTTCAGTTATATGTTATGAGAATTGGCCCTCTTATGTTTATATATTTTTATTCTAGATGCCAGTGCTACTACTACCGAAATGAATTCGAAACAAAGTTTGAAATTGAAGGCAATAATACTGTGATAAAAGTAAGTTGTGTATATAAACTTAATTAGGTTTCATGTGAAATGATGAATAAATATTACATGTCTTATTTAGGCAAAATTATGATTTCCTAAAATGTCTTTCTTTCAAAAAATTACTTTTTGTTCGACGTTAAGTTTTATTTATGAACCGTTGATAAAAATTATTTAAAATATTACTCAAAATTTATTGCTTCCCTACCCAATAAGATACAGGAATTCTATCTATCACAATCTCCAAGTATAAAATACATTAGCAACATAACAAAATAAATACCTAAATATTGTTTTAGGTGTTAAATGTGACAAATGAAATGAGTACTTTATGGCAATGCAGTTTAAAAGAAAGTGATATCTATTTTAAATATCTCTACTTTGAAATATCCGTCGAAAATGCAAGTAAGATTTTGTGAATACTTTTGACACTTTACATAATTCCTGTTGATAAGTTTTATCATAGTATTTGACAATTTTATAATAGGTAAATATTCCTTCAACAATGTAGCGATGAATACTTCAGCGCAATTGTGTTTGTATTTAGATGTGGGTCAAGAATGCTTCCTTGCGTACTCTTTCAATTTAATTGTAATTATAATCCTCTCACGTTCATTTATTAAAAATATTATATATTTTATATAATACTTTAGATTATAAGTAAATATCTTTGATATGTTTTACAGAACCGATGCAAATGATTCTCGTGAATGGTGTTGTACTACCCACTCAAAAGGAAAGTACAAATTCAGATCTATATATCAAACATGCCGCCACGTACAATTATAGAGAAGGTGATAAGGTAGATGTCGCTTGTATCAATCCAGGCAATGATACATGTAAAGTGCAATTAAGTTATGATTATGCTGAAGCCTTAGATGGTAAGACAATAAGTTTTATATTTTTATAGCTATATATAAAATACTTCACAAAAGTGTAAAATTATTTGAACCTAAGAATAACTCTTACAATGATTCAGATATTAAGCATATGCTTAATATCTGAATCATTGTAAGAGTTATTCTTAGGTTCAAATAATTTTACGCATATGCGTAAGTCACCGCTATTCTGATCTGATTGTTCAAGATTCGGTACACATATTGAAATACCCAATACCATATATTGTATCAGAGTGAAGACATGTTATTGCAGCACTGCGACTAACAAGTCGCAGCTATTGTAAATATTTTTTGTCACTAAAAGATGATCATGAAGCTTGACAAGACCAGGTAGCAAGATCCCGTGATCTTCCTACCTGGTCTTGTCAAGCTACAAGAATCTGTCTTTACTTATGGCAAATGCTTTTGTTTACAGATATGTTTAAAAGTGTATCATCAAGTTTCCGTGTCGGCTTCCGCACGGAACTGCTATCCAAACACAACATGAGCCGTATGATCTGCACGTACGTTTGTCCTGAAGAGCCTCCAACTGGAGTACTAGTTACGTTTGTTTCGTCGAAGGATTTCAATGGTGAGTGAAACTGTGCCATTTTAATTTCTAATTTTGATTATGAAGAAACTACAAAATATTATTTATTACAATACAAAAATTTGGGTATCATTTCATCATGGGTGGTGCTAAATTCAATATTAATTAAAATATAAATAATTTTACAACCAATCAAATATAAAAAGGTATTTATTTCTACAAAGAGATAAGTCTGTGACTTGACCCTTTCTTAGCCCTCTTAAATAATGTCGATATTGACTTAACAAAGCAAATCAATCTGTAATTTTGATGCCTGCCTAATAACATAGGCCTGATATCTAGGTTATTAATCAAAACTTAACTTTATAAATGCTACTCATATCTCTAAAAACTAATTTATTAAAATAAAATCGGATCTTCACATATGAAGACAAACATGATTCTTTAACTATTAAGATTGTTAAGAGTCACTTGATGCTCCTTCCTCGTTATTCAGGATAACCGACAGCAATTTATAATAATTCCATATTAAATTATTAGTTATTTCTAGATTTTTCCTAATAACATAATATAATAATACTAATATACCAATAAATAATATAACAATGTTTTTGGGCAATATATTTGAATAGCATGCAAATATTTTAAACTATATATTTACGAGTAAACGGATGTAAATTAATTTGTCAATTAGCCATTTTAATAATAACTTGTTCTTACATGCCATACCTTGTTCGTTTTATGGTTAGCTGCAGACCATGAGGTTACGGATTCATTGAATTTTATTTTAATAAACCAATATCGAAATCCTCCCGCCGCCTCCTTGATGGAAATCACTTCCTCACAGAAGGAGGCGACGGCATTCCACGACCTCTCACTCCGGACCATAGACTGAACTACGGCCGGGAACGAGAGGACAACCGATCCGACTGCCGCGATCAACTCACGGCACTGCGATGCCCAGGCGGGGCAAACCGCCAAAGTGTGCAGCGCCGTGTCCTCAACAACGTCGCGGCAGTCGCCGCAGTGGTGACAACCGGGCGTCTCTTGCCGGCGTATACGGCACAGGAACTGGCCAAAACAACCGTGGCCAGTCAATACCTGTGTCAGCCGAGGAGCCTGTGAGGACGCCATGCCGCCTCTCCAGCCACTCCTTAAACACGGGACTTACCGCCACGATCGTGGCGTGCCCGACTATGACCTAACCTGCACATACGCGAGCAAAGCTGTGAGCAAAATGTAGTAATGGATAAAAATAACGTCGAAACACAGACTAATTATTTGTAAATCACACATTTTGAGGAAATAAATGTATAGAGTAAAAAGTAACTATAAATAATAGTTTATATGATTTGTATTCCAGATCCAGCAAATCTGAAAATCAATGGTGTTACAGTGAGAGGGCCACAAGAAAAACAAAAAAATAATGCCCCTGTCAATGTGTATATCAAATATGCATACTTCGGCGAAGATAAACCATTAATCTTTGAGTTCACCACGGAGAAGAATGATATCATTTTGAAGTCAAATTGTTCCAGCTGCTTGAGTCGTAAGTGGATATAACTAAAAAATGCTTTTAAAAATCCTAATTTCGGTCGAATGAAGCGGTTGGCTGCGGGTGGCCCAAGATCAGTCTGTGCAGAATACTATAGGAGAAGCCTATGTCCAGCAGTGAACGCCTTTCGGCTGTGTGATATTAATATTTTTTTATAAAGTAGCCGGCAATTTTGAATCCCCATTTTTCTTATAAAAATCTATATTTAAAATCTCGTGTCACGGTGTTTGTGGCCGCACTCCTCCAAAACGGCTCAGCCGATTTTCATGAATGTTTTTATATATATTTGGTAGGTATGAAAATAGGTCGTAAAGTATATTTTATTCCAATACGTGAATCCATACTTTCAAATGCTGCTGCTTTCAGCTAGTAATCTATAAATATTTTACATATTGACTACGTAAGGCATATAATTGTCATTTCAACCTGGAACATTTAATTTGCATTTTTAATCGACAACACGTGCAATATTTTAACCTTTCAGAACATGTGAATGATAGTTACATCGAACAATGCTTAGCACCTACTACTATATCGAAAGCCTATTATGGTGCAAGTAAAAAGAGCCAGACAAACTACACTCAGTCGGTCGAGATTGGCTTCGTTACTCTAGATCCAGCTTTAGCCGGTAAGTTAAAATGTTTGATAAATCTTTTTCATTACATACATATATAGTATATATCCTCGAATGGGAAGGCAATGGCATATTGTGGAATTAACTCCTGCCCAGGGTTTTTCACAAGACTACAGTATGTATGGGGTTCTTCAAAAAGGACGTTAAAAGGGTTTTTACAAGGTCGGCAACGCACAAGTGATGCCCCTGGTGTTGCTGGCGTCCATAGGCTACGGTAACCACTTACCATCAGGTGGGCCGTATGGCTGTTTGCCACTTTAGTAGTATAAAAAAAATCAGCGTAATAGGGATCGAGTGTATGCCCGTTCACCCATGACGTGACCCCATGCTGCTGCTAAGAATTTCTGGATATTTTTCCCATATGGGAATAGAAAATAAGACCTCATGCACATGCTGCACCGCAGCCACATACATTACTGCTGCGTAACAGTAGCCTAAGATCACTTGCTATATTAAGGGCATCTGCACGTTGTCATCCCTTGTTAAAAGAAATTAAATATGGAATTGGAGACAAAGGAATCAACAAAAAATACTAAAACAGGACATTGCATGACTGGGAAAGCCGTGAAGAAGATTGAACATTGCTTCTTTCCTGCACCTTTGTTCGCGCTTCTGTTTGAGGCTTCTTGAGGAAACAGTACGCTGTCAGCAGAAAATCCAGTATGTTTTACACTTGATCAGAGAGCATTGCGATTTGCTTTTAAAGGCTAGAACGCAAACATGTCGCTAACCACATACCATCAGATAAGCTTTGCCTGTTGCCAACGCGTAAGGTATTGTTCTTGCGATCGAGGTCGTGAGTTCGAATCCAACTCCTATACCGAAGGTGGATTCGAACCACATAATACTACCGTCGTAAACCCACTACAAACATTCTGCTGAAGCATGAATGGCGTAGTAATTTAAAAGATCGTCTCGACGCTACCATTGCGCCAAGTGTTGTGAGTTTGATACTCCTACTAGACAATAATTTGGGTGATCCACAAATAATTGCTTCGAATCTGGGTGTTCTTGAATACTCCGCGACACAGGAATCAAATCTAGTGCGGGAGTTGTCTTTATTACAAGAACAACAAAAACGGGCTAACCAAAATACAAATCGTTTATAAACTACATATCGTTTATACCAAATTACTACCAATCTTTTAAAAAAGAATTCAATGTAACATAAGCAATAATATATTTTTATTCAATTTTAGCGCAAAATCTCTTGCAAATCAATTTACCCGCAAGTATCGAGTTATATGAACACAATACGCAGCGATTGATGTTTTACGAGTATTATGAAGGCGAGATGTTATCATTGAGTTGTACCAAAGCGTCGGAGATAACACCCACATACCTGGATCTCAACGGTTCAGGTAAATAAATAAACATAGAGTAATGTCTGTATGACTCTGGAGTAGGCTGATGTACATAATACTAACATTTTGTAAGAATTATATTAAATATCATAGGCAAAATATTTAAAAAAAACTTTTCTACTTTTATATTCAACTATTACGAGGGTAATATATTATGAGGCAAGAATACATACATGAAGGATGACATCGTGCTGCTTTTGTTAATTTCTTACAAAAATCCAATAACACTACCCTACCCTAATACTGTCTTAGTGCGTTAAATGCCACAATCATATGTAAACGCAAGTGCATATTAGCACCGCGCGTGGCAACATCAGTGTCTAGTGCGGAATTAAAATCAAACTCGCACTAGGCACCCAGATCAACATAATTTCTATAGTGATATAAAATCACTTCGAACACAGAGCCTTGTGAATTGTTCTCAATATCTTCGGCCGCAATTTTCTCATAGTTAATTAATAAATCTGTCAGCCCGCCCTAGTCTAGTCGGGTAGCCTAACTGTTCTCATACTGCGGAAGGTCCGTACCCAGCAGTGCCTGTCAGCTGATTGATATTAATAAATTAATATATTATTTATAAAATGTAATTTCCAATAAATACCTTTTTAGTTTCAGATCGATGGGATAACCGAAGCATTACAGAAATAATATCTGTAAATGGAGCATACAACAATACGATGATCACATGTGTTTTAAAACAGCCCAATAATTCATCTAGCGAAGTATCTACCGAAGATACACAATTAGCAGATATTTGTCTTCTACTTCGTATGAAAGATATGGCTAAAGTAAACTTCGAAATGACTGAAATTTCTACAACTACCAAAATCATGCCATTAATCGAGACTTCTACTATATTCTCTAATACGATGGTTCCTAATACAATGTTGCCGCTAAGAGGTTCCAACTTGACCAAGTCTTCAAACATCACCACGGAATCAAAATTAACATTGACCACGAACTCAACCCCGACCTTGATCGTAGACGCCACACACACTTTAAACACGACAAAACACACAGATCTAAACACAATTGTGACCAAGAACTCTATCCCAACTTTGACTACACAAATCCCTATAAACTTTCCTACGCCTTCAAATACAACATTTACCACAAGTTCTAGTTCAACATTGAACATAGACTCCATTATGATCACAAATATGATCACTGGACCTAACACAACATTACCTTCAGCTTTGAACACAGGTAATACATTAACCACGCCCTTCAATATAGACACAAATAAAACTACGACTTCAAACACAACATTGATCCCGACCACAACTACTTCGACTCCGTTACCACTTACACATTCAAACACAACATCTGCCACGGATGCAACCACTCCCTCAACCACGTTCACAATATCTCCAAATACGACGACTCCAAACACAACGATGACTCCTCCTATGACAGCGTCAAATACCTCCTCGACTTCAATATTAACCACACTCTTGAACACAGACACAAATAAAAATATAGCATCAAATACAAATACAGCTTTTAGCACAACTACGATCTCAAACGCCACCACGATCCCTACCACAATTTCTTTAACTCCGTTACCACTTACAAATTCAACCACAACACCTGCCATGGATGCAACCACTCTCTCGATGACTACAACATCTTCAAATATAACCACGAATCTAAACACAACGACAACTCCTATAACAGTGTCAAATACCTCCCTAACTTCAGCATTAGCCACGCCCTTAAGCACAGACTCAAACACAACTACATCATCGTTTCCGACCACCATTACTTCGACTTTGTTACCGCTTATTTATTTAAACTCAACATCCACCACGAATATAATCACTCTCTCGTCCACGTCCACAATATCTCCAAATACGACGACTCCAAAGACAACGTCAACTCCTGTGACAGTGTCAAGTACCTCCTCAACTTCAATAGCTACGCCTTTAAACATAGACACAAATAAAACTCCAACTTCAAATACAACATTGAACCCTATCAGAACTTCTTCGACTCTATTGTCGCCTACAAATTCAAACACAACATCTGTCACAGGTGCAATTACTCTCTCGTCCTCGTCCACAATATCTTCAAATACGACGACTCCAAAGACAACGTCAACTCCTATGACAGTGTTAAATACCTCCTCAATTACAAAATTAGCTACGCCCTTAACCACAGACGAAAATAAAACTATGGCTTCAAACATAACTAGGGACTCAAACAACACATCGATCCTGACCGCAACTTCTTCAACCCTGTTACCACCTACAAATTCAAACACGACATCTACTACCGATTCAACTCCTCTCTCGGCCACGTCCAAAATGTCTCCAAATACGACGACTTCAAACACAACGACGGCTCCTATGACAGTATCAAATACCCCCTCGACTTCAACATTAGGCACACCCTTAAGTATAAATTCAAACACCACTACAGTATCAATCCCGACTACAGCTACTTTGATTCCGTTACCACCTACAAATTTAAACACAACATCTGCCACGGATGCAACCACTCTCTTGACTACATCCACAACATTTCCAAATATGACGACGCCAAATACAACGATATATTCTATGACAACATCAAATACCTCATCAATTTTAACATTAGCTACGCCCTTAAACACAGACACAAATAAAACTATAGCTTCAAATATAACTAGGGACTCAAACTCAACTACGGAATCAAACACAAAATCTGCCACGGATGCAACCACTCTCTTGACTACGTCTACAACATCTCCAAATACGACCACTATTTCAAATACAACGATAGCTCCTATGACAGTGACCAATACAACCTCAACTTCAACATTACCCACGTCCTTAAACACAGACACAAATAAAACTACAGCTTCAAATACAACATCGATCCCAACTGCTTCAACTCCGTTACCGCCTACTAATTCAAACACAACATCTGCCACGGATGCAACCACTCTCTTGACTACATCCACAACATTTCCAAATATGACGACGCCAAATACAACGATATATTCTATGACAACATCAAATACCTCATCAATTTTAACATTAGCTACGCCCTTAAACACAGACACAAATAAAACTATAGCTTCAAATATAACTAGGGACTCAAACTCAACTACGGAATCAAACACAAAATCTGCCACGGATGCAACCACTCTCTTGACTACGTCTACAACATCTCCAAATACGACCACTATTTCAAATACAACGATAGCTCCTATGACAGTGACCAATACAACCTCAACTTCAACATTACCCACGTCCTTAAACACAGACACAAATAAAACTACAGCTTCAAATACAACATCGATCCCAACTTCTTCAACTCCGTTACCGCCTACTAATTCAAACACAACATCTGTCATGGATGCAACCACTCTCTCGACCACGTCCACAATATCTCCAAATACGACGACTTCAAACAGAACGACAACCCCTATGTCAGTATCAAATACCACGTCAACTCCAACATTAGCTACGCCCTTAAACATAGACACAAATAAAACTACGACTTCAAACACAACATTGAACCCCACCACAACTTCTTCGACTGTATTACCGCCTACAAATTCAAACACAACATCTGCCTCGAACACAACTACTATTTCATTCGCGTCCACAATATCTCCAAATATGACTCCAAACACAACGACTCCTCCTATGACATTGTCAAATACCTCCTCAACTTCAACATTAACCACGCCCTTAAACACAGACACAAGTAAAACTGCGACTTCAAATACAACATTGATCCCGACCACAACTTCTTCGACTCTGTTACCGCCTACTAATTCAAACACAACATCTACCACCGATGCAACCACTTTCTCGACCATGCCCACAACTTCTCTAAATACAACCACAACTCCAAAGACAATGACAGCTTCTGTGACAGTGTCGAATACAACCTCAACTTCAACATTATCCACGCCCTCTAGTATAGATTTAAATACCACTATGATGTTAAACCTGACTACAACTACTTCGACTCCGTTACTGCCTGATACAAACATAAAAACTTCCACTGATGCAACCACTATCTTGACCACACCCACAATATCTACAAATACGACGACTCCAAACACAACGATAAATCATGTAACAGCGTCAAATTCTTCTTCAAATTTAACATTAACTACGCCGTCAAGTATAGATTCAAATACCACTACAACATCAATCCCAACTACAGCTACTTCAACTCTTTTACCACCTACAAATTCAAACACAACATCTGCCACGAATGCAACTACTCTCTCGACTACGTCCACAATACCCCCAAATATGACGAATCCAAACACAACGACGGCACCTATGACACTGCCAAATACCTCCTCAACTTCAGCATTAGCCACGCCCTCAAGTATAGATTTAAACACCACTAGGACGTCGATCACAACTACAGCTACTTCGACTCTGTTACCGCCTACAAATTCAAACACACCATCTTCCACGGATGCAACCACTCTCTTGACCACGTCCACAATATCTCCAAATACGACGATTCCAAACACAACGATATCTCCTACAACAGCGACAAATACCTTCTCAACTTCAACATTAGCCACGGATGCAAACACGCCATTGACCACAACCTTCACATCTACGATCACATTTTTACCACCGTCGTCAATTACGCCGTCAACCTCATTATCGACCACGGCTTTTACATCAATGACTGCATCTGTTACAATGCCATCGTTTACTTCTCATAACAAAGGTAAGTTTTAACAAGTTTAGTATGTAGTCATATTTAACATTATTATTTTCTGATGTGTTTTGCCAGTAATGTGATATAAAATTATCCAAATCTCTTTATTTTTGGCCTCACACGTTCTTTTTTGTATAAATATGGATAACTTTCATAGAAGTGTGTCCTGTTGCACAAACGGAATTTCCGGATGCAAAGTACATCGTGATTAACTTAAAGTCGGGAAAGGGATTAACGAGTCAATCTCCCATGCGCGAACCCAACGTAACGCTAGGCAACGTTAAAAATTCTCAACAAATCTATACCATCGCATAAAAAGCACAAAAAATGGCGGCTTTAGACTTGTGTTATTAAAGACAATCAATCGAAATGTAACATTGTCGGTTTTGATGGCGTAGTGGTTAGTGTAACCGACTGCCACGCCTGAAGTCGCGGGTTCAATTCCCGCACAAGTCAAACATTCGTGCGCAATGAACATGGATGTTTGTCTTGGTCTGGGTGTTTCTATGTATAATATCTATGTATTTACAAAAAAAAAAGTATATATGTATGCTTATCCATTATCTAGTACCCATAATACAAGCTCTGCTTAGTTTGGGCTAGATGGTGTTGTGTGTTTGTGGTAGAATATTATATTATATTATTATAGTATAATATAATGATGATATTATTTTACTAAGTTCTATCTAAATTACAGACCATTATATACCTGATAACATATTGATATATGTAGTATTAGCGTATTATTTCATCAATAGGACCAAAAAGTAGACTAAATGTGTATTTTTTATTTACCAAGCTTCAATTGTTACAGACACGGAAACTGCGAATGCAACAGGCACAGCATGTAAGTTGTAATATATTCCTAGTTTATATCACACTTCACTAAAATTTGTGCTACTTTTATGCACCATATGTATTTATTTGTAAATTCTGATTTTGTTTTTATCTAAATCATAATTTAATTTAGGTCAATATGACAGACATACCTTGAGTGAGTGGACGTCTTTCAGCTGAGATGATGACAGACATACAAAAATAATAGTATATTATTTTTTTTATTTTACAGTTGATACGGACCAGAACTTTATTCTAATAGTATTGGGCATCGCGATATTCGTCGTCTTGTTTTGCATCATCGTCATCCTATACAATATGAAGAAACGAAATCGTCTAACAAAGGTAAATAATCCAATGATGGAAGTAAAACAACTGACACAAAGAATTATGAAATATTTTTAATGTCATTAAATAAATCATTTTATGTAGACATTTATATTTTTAACTAATACTAAACGGTGATCTCAGGCATACCAGACGTAACATACCTAAACGAATGAAAATTTATAACCATTGAAATTATTGATAGATATTCTTCCAAGCTGATAGTATATTCACAGTTAATTAGATACGGTATGCTTTTAAAAAGCTTCGCACACCTTACATAAGTGTCGTAATACATATCTAAGTTGTTTATTCATACAAAGATATAAGTAATCAATCAACATTTTCTGTAAATTAATTATTTATGTATATCGAATACATAACTAATTAATTTAGAACTAATCGCAAAAAAAATATATAAACGCATATTTATTATAAAATTTTGAATTTTCAGAGAGATCCAATATGTAATTATGAAAACTTGCCAGCGAACCATGGAGCCATAACTCCACCGAACCCTGCTCAGTGGGCTTTTGCTTATACAAACTCAGAGCAAAACAATGAGAATAATCAAAACGCACTATATGCGAAGCCTGTACCAAAAAACCTGCGACGAAAGTTTATATCTGAAAATATATACTCGAATCAAGAGGAAATACACAGAAGTGCGCCTTCAGAAGATATTGAATTAGATCTTATTTACAAACACCCAAAACGAGAAACACAGAATCCAGAAGATGTTGAGTGTATGTATGCTAACCAAGCAATGTGTAATAACACTAATAATACTCCTCATAGCAGTAATCAGGCAACTTCTGCGGATATATACGGTCAAGTATTGCCCAAAAATGAAAGAGTGCAGAAAACGTACGTCAACGTAGGTAACGATGGAAGCTATTATGCTAACAATGCAGGCTCTGAATATGTTCAGCCCATTTATGAACAATCTAATCGTAATAAATAGTTTATAAATATTAAATAGAATTTATCAGTAAATTAATTAATTAAATATACAGAATACAAGTGTTGATATTATTCTTATGACATGATTAAATATTAAGAGTGTAAATAATTAAATATACTATGCAACCTTTTTTTTCACGTAGGGTAATGCTTTGACGCGTACCCCTCCGGTTATGGCGATATCCCGGCCATACTGACTAAACGTACCAAGGTGTTCCCTGTCGTTACCAGTGTGAAACGATGGTTCCCTATGCCAAAATACCCTATTCTAATACAAAAGCTAAAAATATCCTACTTTCCCCTTTTGGATATAGGACAAAACGACTGAGAGCCGCGCAAACATGCACGCTTCCTCTCAGACCTGGAATTGATCGGGTGGAGGGCAAGCAACCATAAGTAAATTTTATTATTAAATAAATGTCTATGAACAATATTTTGAATCAATACTTATGTGATACACTACAAGTTATTTAAGGAACCATTGAAATCAAAAATAATATACCTTTTACAAACCATCCTCGTCACATCATACGGCTATTTTATGAGCATTCAGCAAATAAAAACCAATTAGTTCAATTATTATTTAACGTGATCATTTGTTTCGCAGCAATTGCAACAGCCCTCCATACATCATCAACTATATCACCAATATCTTCTTCAGGAATAATAACGCTATCTCTTTGCACAATATCTATGTTATACGTATAAAGAATACCATTACTCCTCGCATAATCAGTACTTGTGCCTGAGGCTCTATCGAAGATTGTTGACCCAACATCTGTATTATAATTTTCATTCATAGCCTGAACCATTTCTACACCAAGTAAATGATGATGTATGAACATTCCACTTGCAGCTCTCTCATAATTCCATGGATAAGAAATGAAGCCTCCGTTATTTTGTAAAGATAAATACAATTTGATCCTTGAGCCGAATTCGTCAATAATGCTCTTCACCATTTTTGTTTCAATTTCGGCAAATGGTTCAGTGCCAGCATAAAGGTGACTGCAAGGGCTGGAGCTGGCTTCGTAGTTTTGCCAGTCGACGTCAAAGTTGCGGTTGATATTGACGCCGGGACAGATGTTTCCCCAGTTACTATTGGTACTCCTGGATTTCGTCCAGAGTCGAACCTGAAATTAATTATAATAATATAATCATATACCACTTTACAAATAAAATCGGATTATTAATATAATATGACGATAAATTTTTATACACGTACTTTATATAATACTACGGGTCTTATTCGCGATTATGTATTTATAAATACTTGTATTTAAAAAAACTGACTTGCATCAAGTCAATCGATACGCCATCGAGCAATCAATAGGTATTTATTAACTTTTAATTATGTAATCACGGGTAAGACTTACCTAGTATCATATTAAGAAAGCACTTTATGTACTAACCATGCATGAAGTGCTTTCGATATATTATTATGTTTGGTCATTATGTTTTATGTTCTGGCTCTATGGCGCAAAGGCCTAAGTTAGCGTTCAATTTCCGGGTCGGCAAAGTGCTATTGGGCTTTCCTGCCAAGATATTCTCAATAGCTTCACAAATTTAGGAACTATGCACAGATGTTAATATTACGACAAAAATATTGTCCCCTATAACGTGGGACATTAAACAATAGCTAATGAAATTTGGGTAATTGGTCGTCAGTCTATGTTTACTACGTTTTATAAAACAGCAGTGAATATCGTACAATATTATTTAGTGATTAAAAGTAGTCCACAACATACATATTTCACTAGTCTAAAAAGGGTAAGATTACCGTGAACTGTAAAGATTAATATTAACACATACAAAAAATACTTACATCTGTGTGAGAATATTCATATCCATCAGGATTAACAACAGGCATTATAATCCAATTGAACTGTTGCAAGTAGGTCTGGTCTGCCAAAATCCTTTCTACCACGTTAAGTACGGCCGGTATAGTGATCCATTCTCTTGGATTTATTCCAGCCTCGACTACTATCACTTCTTTCTGAACTGTAGGTACCTCTATATCGACACTGGATACTTTTAAGTATACTAGTGGTCTGCCTTCAAAGGTCAATCCATATTCTACTAACACAACTTTAGCAGCTGGCGTGTTATAAGTCTCTGCAAGCGAGCGAAGGTAGTTTAAAATCTGCAATAATATGATAAGCAATATAAATATTACATACATATCGGCGCAAATATTTTAACTGGCGTAAAATTCAAATACGAAATTCCAACAAACAGTCATACGACTATGTCACTTGTTTGTGCAGCAACACGTGATTCATTCCAACGCGCCCTACTACTGTTGCTCTATAAAAGACGTGAGCTCAGATGCGCACGTCTTTTCTGCTCCGACACACCCCAACCCGCTAGTGGTTGCGGCCATAAACTACACTCCATCTAGGATATATAAAATTAGGAGACCTAGACATAATTATATTAGATGAACCGGATGATAGAATTACACTTGCTCAAGACAGAGCATACACGGCTCGCGAAGCCATACCAAGTCATCCGCGGTTCCGCCCTCGCCGCAGAGGTCGGAATACGCGTCGCGTTAACGTTAATCCCAAGATCCACGTTGCCAACAACGCCCCAAGCTGAGGTCCGTGGTAGTCCGCCCTTGGGTGTTAACGTTGTCTAGTATACCTTATAACGGGTTCTGGGTCTGTGCCTACCGCGAAAACTTGTCATGCCATCTGAGGCCAACAATTAAGACAAACAAAAAAAATGCGCACTTCTTGGAAGCGACATTCGGTCGTCGGCGGTCGAACCCGACGGATCTCACGTGATAGTCTTCTTCTCCCTAGCTTTTATTATTCCCAAGTCACTTGGGGTCGGCTTTTCTGGTCTAACCGGATTTGACTGAATAACAGTTTTTACACGGAGCGGCTGCCACCTGACCTCCGCAACCCGAAGGCTAACGATACCCTAAGGCTAGGCCAGTGTCAGGATATTATAGGGCACTGACTTCCCAGTAACGTCTGCCATAGATGTTCATGGTAGCCGGGACCGACGGCGATTATTGTCAATCAATACGCACATAATTTCGAAAAGTCATATAACTTCCTAAAGTTAGAGGTGCGCGACGTGGGTTCGAACCCGAGACCCACTGCATTGCAGTCTGTTGGTCTACCCACTGAGCTATCGCTGCTTTAATCTCACGTGATAGTATTGATTTATAAAGTGATGATGACCTCAAGAAAGTCTTCGACACAGTTAGCCCAGATATATTAATTCGAAGTTATCTCATATAGGTATCACTGGCAAGGCACTGGACATTTTTAAATCATATCTGCATAATCGAAATCAAATTGTAAGAATAGGTAATCATCAGAGTGGTCCCCACCCTGTCACATTCGGTGTGCCACAGGGATCAATTTTAGGACCGCTTTTGTTCCTTATATACATCAATAATATATGTCAAATACAGGAGATATTTCACTTTACGCTGATGATACTACTATTTTCTATTTCGGCAGGTCAGTTAATGGTATGATACCAAACGTTCAGAAAGACTTGGACTCGTTAAATAAATGGTTCCAAACAAATTTATTAACTATTAATACTACTAAAACAAATGATGTAATATTTGCTCCAAAAAACAAAAAGATAACCGATAGTATTCAACTTAAATAAATAATCAAATTATTCAAAGGAAAAACAAAGAAAAATATCTAGGTATTATTTTGGAAAATTACCTAACTTGGAGACCACATATTGAGAAAATTTGAGCCAAATTAATATCTTTTACAGGAGCTCTCCACGGTATTACAAAATGTATTCCTCGAAAAGTTCGTTACATAATATATAACTCATTAATTAAGCCCCACATTGACTATTTAATTGAAATATGGGGAACTGCAGCAAAATCCAACTTATAATTAATACAAAAGGCCCAAAATAAACTTCTTAAAATATTATTTAATTATAAATTTAGAACCTCAACTCAAAAAATATATGATGAAACTATCATAATTAACATCACACAATCATATGTATACTATACGTGCATACTTATAAGGAACACGACTCTAAGTTTTACTAAAAAGCAACAGACACAAAAGATGAAATTACGCAACGGAAATTACTTAGTAGCGCGGCGACCTAGAACGAATTACGGGAAACGGAATATAGAATGCGAGGGTGTTAGAATATATAATAAATTACCGGCTGAAGAAGCGACAAGTATGTACAGTTTTAAAAACATGCTCAGGACATATATATCTATCGCATATAATTAGCTGTATAACTTAAAAAAAAAAAAAAAATGGGTATAAAAAATAAAACTTAAAAAAGTTGAAGATATCTTAGAATATAAAAAGAAAAAAAAGGTATATTTATTTATATGGGTATATATACATATTTATATTATATTATATTGCATACTAGCACTCACATATACAAATGTAATATAAATTTAAAAAAAAAAGAAAAAAAAATATATTATATCTCTACCTCCTGCCTTCATTGCCATGATAGCCACATCTAGCTGTATTTGTATTTTGTTACTTTAGATACGTGTTTGCTTGGTTGGTGATGCTGACAGTGATATGTTTAACATAAAATTATAATTTTACCCATTTTATTGTTTATATAACATTTTATTTTTGTATTTTCTGTACGCTCATTTGTTGTAAATATGGATTCTCAGTAAGTGAATTATTGTAATTCTTATGAGAATAAAGTTCTTCTTAAACCTTTAAAGTGATACCATTATTAATTTATCTTATTAATCTTTATATTAATACGAGAAGCAAAAACTTTGTACCCCTTTTTACCGATTATTGCGCGGACGGAGGGGTATGAAATTTGGCACAGGTAAAGTTTATATGGAGAAGGAGAGGCGAATCTCAATATTTTTATAAAATATGCATTAGAAATACATGAAATTAATGAAAAAACACTACACGCGCACAACCATGCATTTGACACACGCAGTCGAATCGCGTTCGTAGTATTTCAACATTATTCTGATGATCTGATTATTTATGTCTGACGTCGTACAATTCTTTGTAACTATGATTACCTATACCTTATTTATATATAGTAGAGAAAACAGAAAACAAAGTAGCAAGCTTAGGAATTTTGGTCGAATTTTGACCACTAGGCGACCGCTAGTTACTATGGATAGCATGGATAACGGAGATGGAATTTTCAATAGAAACACCCCTATTCCTACATACAGCCCTACTTATGTCCCGGTTACGTGCCTTTTTTGTTTTTATAAAAGACAACTTCCATACTAGGATCAGTCCTGTATTACGGGGCACTTTACGAACATTCAAACAAAGATCACCCGGACATGGAACAACTACTCGTGGATCACACAAATTTAAGTCCCGTGTGGGGTTCGAATCCACAACTGATAATTAACTATTTAACAACACGCACTTGACTTGGAAAAGTTAGAAGTATGTGGGATGTGTGTCCGTGGGACTGAATTTGTGACAGTGTTGGTCATGAAAACACTCAGATACGGAACTTTGTGGATCACACAAATGTTTGTTCCGTGTGGGGATTGAAAACACAACACGCTCCACAGTCTAGTATTGGCGATGCAACAACCTAAACCAGACTGCTATCTGTGTATAAAGAAAAGTATTGAGAAGGCTTCTTCGTTCAAACTTGAAACTGACGGATCGATGGAGTACAACTATGCAGAAGATTTTTGCCATAAACTTTTGCTGTTTTACTATCCTATGGACGACGCTGTACTGTCAGCAAAAGCACTAGTACTTTGTCCCTTGCTTTTTACTAGTAGCACTGCTAGTCGTTTGACTAGCATTGCTATCATCTCTAGACTAGATCACCGCTTTCCGTCGGGCTTGTCATGCTTGTTGACTACCTTAGTAATCAATCTTTAATAACAAATAAATCTTTAGCGTTATTTAGATACTTACTTCATCATATCTATGATAACGTCTAATGTCAAATGTGTCTTGTTTCTGGTCTTCCAATGATCTCCGTCTTCTTTCTGTCTTATCTGACTCTTCAATTAAATGCCTGTAAAAAGTATTTTATTTATTTAGGTTTTGGAAATCTTATATCCAATTAATTTTTTTTATAAATAGGCTACTCCCGCACTAGGAATTATTCCCAGTGCGAAAGTTGTCTTCTTTTAAAATAAAATAAATAAATTCCAATATCATAAGATACTTTACAAGTATCAACGGAGACAAAGGATTGCCGAATCCATCATTCGAATCCGAATGCCAAGAATCTGAGATATTTGTGGCACGCCGTATCTTTTGTACAGTGTTAAACCATTGTGCAGTGAGAAAAATGTTGAACTGTATAAATATAGGATACATAACAAACATACAATTAACATACATACACACACACGCACGCACGTATTATAGTTCTTTTTATTTCAAAGAATAAGAATCAAATCCCTGAGATTAGAAATAATCTGTTTCAGTTTAATTTATATTGTTATAAATATGTATGTATTCGAATACCAATAAAATATTTTTATTTATTTATTGTTATAACAATCTTTCGAAATATGTATATTGTCTATTTAAAGATTTATTGAACCGTGTTCCTAATATATATATTATACATATTATGTAATTAAATATTTAAGATAGCCATTATCATATAAATATTAAAAACATTTGAAAACCCAACAGGTGTATCGAGCGAAACTTCCTTTGCATTGGTTATCGAAAATTTAAACTCTTGATTAAAGAAACTAATGCTATCGAAATACATGGAAATAGCATATCTGTATAAAAGGAAATAAAGTACAATTTTCATTGATAGTATAAACAGCGACATCTAGTGACACGTATACGTCACTAATAATGCATGTGCTTATATTTAGATACATTTGATAATAATAGCTCAGTGGGAAGATCAATAGACTGCAATACAGAGGGTCTCGGGTTCGAACCCACGTCGCGCACCTCTGACTTTCGGAAGTTAAATGACATTTCGAAATTATGTACGTATTGATTGACAATTATCGCCTGCTCCGTGTCTCGGAGAGCACGTTAAGCCATCGGTCCCGGCTGCCATGAACGTCTATGGCAGTCCTTATTGGGAAGTCAGTGCCCTATAATATCCTGACGCTGGTCTAGCCTTACGGTATCGTTAGCCTTCGGGTTGCGGAGGTCAGGTGGCAGCCGCTCCGTGTAAAAACTGATATATACTGTTAGTCTAGAAAAGCCGATCCCAAGTGACTTGGGAATAATAAAGGCTAGGGAGAAGAAGCTAGTTAGCTATAGGAAATATTGTGCTTGAGGTCGCAGCTTAGATTCTCGAGTAATGCAAAAAACAAACCTCGGAGTCTGGCATTGTGCTCGATAGGCGGTAATTGACTAACTTTCTACTTCGTGAGATTTTAAACAATACTTCGTGGAATATGGGTTAAATAAATCTTTGCATACCACTTTGTTGATATAGGCGTGAAACTTTATATATATTTATATATAATTTCCTTTTATTATGATTAGACCCTAGACGTTATAGTCAGTGGTCGGCAACTTGCGGCTCGCGAGGCTCTTTGACTCCTCGGCTCCTTCTCAAAATGTTTAGTGCAGGCACGGAATAGGTATTAATTTTTATCTTGCCTTATAAGTATGAAACCAAATTTTATTTATTTTACTGTTCTTTAAACTAAGACTTAATTGATAAATGCAAGCTCTAGAGTGTACTTTTAATCCTATTTTTCCGTAATAATGTCCATTGCTGAAGCAAAGTTGAAGTTAAAAAATTGCTTTTTGAATAGACTTCACTTGTGGTTTGTCTATATTTGGCATTTTTGGACGACAAGGTTGCCGACCACTGGTCTGGACTTATATTATACGGATTAAAAAATTCTTTGTTAGTATTTTTGTTCGTAATATATGAAAAAAGAAATAAGGGACTGATTTTAACATTCTTGTACCATTAGAAAGCTTTATTAACATCTTGCGAAAAGCTACGATAACGGAATAGTAATCGTAAAGTATTTTATAATAAGATTTTAACCATTTCTCGTGCTAAGGTACAAGTTATAAGCCAAATACCAATGCATGATTTTCTATTACAGCTTGTCTTTTTTCTCGTTCATAATTGACAATACAGTGTTTAATTATCCTAACTTATAAATGCAAATGTGAGTTTATTTGTTACGCTTTCACGCCTTAACTACTCGACCGTCTTGAATTTTCGCGTACACTTTGTCAGAGAAACAGAAAAGGACTTTATCTTTCATCCAGAAAGTAGAAAGAACCTAGCGTAACCTATATTTCCCCAAGCAAAGCCGTGGCCAAAATGTAGTATCTAATATAACTTACTCGTAAGCATCCTCGATGAAAACATTTCTAGTAATGTTCAGCTCTTCCAATTGTTCTTCAAACCAGTTGAAATGTGATGGAGGAACCATAGCCAGACCAGCCACGCCATATTTAAAGCTCGGTTTCATCCAGAAGTCAATCAAGTCACTCTTTAACTGTGATAAGTTGTCATGCTGGAATTCAGTGGTCAGCTCTATCCTGTAGACTCGGTGTCTGGAAAAATTTCAAAATAAAAATTGAAAAGTAAATATTTTATATACAGGATGTCCGGTAATTAATGGATAACCTTGAAATGTCTTATAGTAGAACTGAAGGCCGTTCAGAAAAATGAAAGAAAAAGAATAAAAAAATATATATATATATGTATATTAAAAAGTGCAAGCTATATTAGCATAGCATACTTTTGACTGTCTATATATTAGCATAATTAGTGTTTAATAATAAAACAACAAAAAACCGATGGATTTCATTCATTTATGGTCGTAGTTTACAAGAAAGTTATACATGGTAATTTAAAAAAAACATATCTCAGGTAGTAGTTAGGATAGATCTTTTTCACATCTTTTTCTGAATGGCCATCAGCTCCACTATAAGACATTTCCAGTATATCCATTAACGGACACCCTGTATATATAATATTAGTACTGTCCTGTCCCTGTGAGAAGAGGCTTCTGTCCTAGCAATGGCACAGGCCTCTTCTCAGTGTAAGAAGGGTTAGGCTATGCGCGGGTGCGGGTTGGCAGACTTGACTTATCTTTGAGATCAATACGAAGAACTCTTAGATACATGTGCAGGTAGCTCATAGTCAATTGCACTCACTGATCGGTAAACGATTAGCGAGGTTAAGCAACGTTGCGTGCGGTCAGTCTATAGATGGGTGACCGCTTAGTGGTATTTTATCTGAGCGTCTCCGTGCTTCGGAGGGCACGTAAAAAGTCGATCCCGGTTGTTGCCAAATTGTCAGCAGTCGTTAAGTCATGTCAGAGGCCTACGGGCGGCTTAAACAACTCTTGACAACAAATTGGCCATTAAAAACACGAAAAAAAAAGAACGGAGAAGAAGAATGTACAGGTAAATTAAAAAACACACACACACACAAGGTAAATTAAATATATGTTTTTTATTGTATCTACTTATTAAAAGAGCCTTAGAATTTGTATGAAATGAACATTGTGAAACTAACTTTCGATAACAATGTTATGCTTACCTTTTATTAAAATGCATACTATGATATTATGTATCTTATGTTATTTTAAGACAATGTTTACGTGTTTTAGTTGGTAAGCCTAAAACTAAATAAACAAATAAATAAAATATAAAGCGAGTGAGTAATAATTAGCTATATCTTCTCCCTAGCTTTTATTATTCCCAAGTTACTTGGGTCGGCTTTTCTGGTCTAACCGGATTTGACTGGATATCAGTTTTTACACGGAGCGACTGCCACCTGACCTCCGCAACCCGAAGGCTAACTATATCCTAAGGCTAGACCAGTGTCAGGATATTAGAGGGCACTGACTTCCCAATAACGACTGCCATAGATGTTCATGGCAGCCGGGACCGACGGCTTAACGTGCCGTCCGAGGCACGGAGCAGGCGATAATAGTCAATCAATACGCACATAATTTCGAAAAGTCATATAACTTCCAAAAGTCAGAGGTGCGCGACGTGGGTTCGAACCCGAGACCCTCTAATAACATTAATTATTATATATATTATAGATCGAATGATATTTCAACAAATGCATTCATAGTTCAGGTTGATGTATTTGATCGATGGAGGTGAGGCTTAAAAACTTAAATTTTAATTAATAATAATTTAATAATAATTGTTGTCTTAATAATATTGCATACACAAGTACACAGTCACAAATACACACACATACTCACATGCACCCACGCACACACATACACTCATACACACGCTCACACATGCACACGCATACACATCCACACACCCACAGACATACTTACATATATATACGTACACTTATTTACTCAACAAATTTAGTTATTTTGTTTAAATATTGTGAAACTTGTGCAATTATCTTATTACTGTAATGTGAAGAGCGGGGTCTCCTAACACAGGTAATGTTTACTTAAAAGCAGTACCCCAACTACTGATTATAAAATAGCATATAAGAAAATGATAATAAACAATTTTTATTTTATTTTATATTTTATATTTATGTAGTAAAATAAATCATACCGTAAACACGGGATACACGGGATATTAGTATTACAAACCATTATCATACTTTTTAGCTATTCGTATTTTCTGTGGGGTCTCTTTAGCTTCGATTTCTTGTTGAAACAGCATTACTGAGTTTTTCTCGTGAGAAACTCTTAATGTCTCATGACGACTGCATGCAAATATATAATATGATTGTTTCTGCCCCAAGGCAAAAACACTGAACAGATCTTATAATAATATCAGCCCTGTATTAAACTGTCCCACTGCTGGGCACGGGCCTCTTCTCAGTGTGAGAAGGGTTAGGCTTCCACCACGCTGCGGACGCGGGTTGGCAGACTTCACATATCATCGAGAATATTATAGAGAACTCCCAGACATGTAGGTTTCCTCACGATGTTTTCCTTCACCGTCAAAACAAGCGATATTTAACTATTTAATACGCATATAACTTCGAAAAGTCAGAGATGCGCGCCTTGGGTTCGAACTCGAGACCTCTGCGTGGCAGTCCAACGATTTCCCACTAAGCTATCGCTGCTAATCAACACATGAACAGATCTTAATAAAATTTAACCCGGAGGTACCTTGAATTACAAGGAAAGACTAACACATAGATTTGTTCTTTTAAAAGTAATACGATCATCGCGGGGAGTTTAAACAAGTCCTACTTATATCATAAATGTTAAACCTTGTAAAGATACCACGTGTGAACTCTTGAATGGATTTGAATGAAATTTGGCACACGGAAAAGACATACCCTGAATTAATACATAGAATGCTTTTCCCCGATAAGTACACTTATGAGATTTATACCAGTATATCCGCGATCAGGGTGCCTAGTGTGAATTGTTTTTACGTTAACCCGATTGAAACGTTCACCGTGTTTCGCTCTCTGATTGGTTAAGAGCTTGGAGCAGGCCAATCGGAGCGCCGAACGTCATTAACGTGTCGATCGCGTTAACGTAAAGCTCACACTAGGCACTCAGAACCAATTTTCAAATCTTAACTTCTATTATAATGTAAGTTTGTTTGTTTATTACAATTTCACGCCTTAACTACTCGACTGATCATCATAAAAATTCGCATACACGTTGTCAGGGGTACAAAAAAAGTGAGCAAAGCCGCGAGCTTAATCTAGTAAAGAATAATGATTCAAAAAGTTCAATACTCTTTTTAAAACGAAAACACATTAGTAAGTAGGTGTTCTATCTTAGACTGGTTCACTTGTTTTACAGAAAGTACCGAATTGACACTGAATAGTCCTTTTGAGCCAGATCATTAATTTTCACGACTTGCCAGATAAGCAGTTAATGTACTTTATTTTTTTTATTGCCAACTCTAAAGTAATGAACGAGAAATGTTACGCCTTTGCAGTTTTGAAACACTTTATTTTAAATCTTTGTGGATGGAAAAGGTTTATGATGTTTAGTTTCATTGCACGAGTGGCAAAGATATTTGAGTGGACACTTTACTATCTTAAATACAACAGTAGTACCGTGTTCGATTATCTTACGAAAGGTAAAAATATACACACACTAGATTGCCACGGCTTAGCTCGCCTTTGATGATAATGATGGTTAGGTTAGTTTGGATTAGTATCAGTATTTTTTCTGGATGAAAGGTAACCCATGTCTTTTTCTGTTTCCCTGACAACGTGCATCCTCATGCCGTGGTAATCGAGAGGGCAGTAAGGCAAAGGTAAAAAGGTAATCAACATACTTTTTCATTTCTTTTGCATAAAAATCGATTAGGTATTTAGTTTTATCACAAACGCTTAAATTGTAACAATATATTTGCGCCATGTTTTCTAAAACTGCCTTTTCTGATTTACTGCCCTCTCGATTACCACGGCAGTATGCGAAATTATAGGCTGATGGGACGTGAAAGCGTTAAAAACAAACAAACTCACAGTCACATTTATAATAATAATATTCTATCACATACACACAACACCATCTAGCTCAAACTAAGCAGAGCTTGAACTACGGGTACTAGACAATGGATAAATATACATGTAATTATTTTTTTTATTATACATAGAAACACCCAGACCAAGACAAACAGCCATGTGCATGCACACAAATGTTTGACTTGTGCGGGAATCATACCCGCGACCGTCGGTTACACTAGCTATTACGCCACCGAGGCAGACCAAGAAGATATAAGAATGGTGAGCGCACATCCATGATATGCATACACTGCTACCTATATCATATATGTGGTCCAGGTATCAATTCTACAATCAGGTATAATGTTATGAACAAATGTGTATCTATTACAAATATATTTCATCAATAAATATAAATTTTATGACAGTAAATAAGTGGCTGGTCTATTTGTCTCTACCTGTTATAGTTCCAGACAACATTCTGCTATTGAGATTATCTAGACAGGAAAATATGGGAATTCCTGTCAAAATTATCTCTTTGCCCGACAAATACTTTGTCTAATTTGGAACTCGAATTCGAGCTATAAATCCTTAGTTGCGCGCAAGCTATGAACTAAATCTGGAATATCCCGCTTTACGGCAGTAGACGGACATAATAGTACAGGTCCCTTAAATTAATTTTGAACACGGAAACATAACTCAAATCGTGGCAGATATTAATTGGCGAGTCACTAAGAGACACTTTACAGGATTAGCTGGAGATCTTCGGGTATTTAATGAAGACAAACTATGTTGGGTCAAACGCCCACTCATTAAGGATATAAGGAAAAATTATAAGATTGGTGAAGATCTTCTACCTTATTGGACTAATGACATTAGTGGGCGCTTATATTCTGCTTCCTAAGGGTTGGCCTCGTCTTCCACCAATTATAATTATTTAGTATCTGTCACTAAAATCTAGATTTATTAGGTTTCTTATTTAGCAATAGAACCTCTACTTGCTGCGGCCCATACCTCTCTAGGTTATTTCCCTCGAAGTACTGTCTATTTCGCGCAGACTTTACAAATAGACAAAGGACACAAATAACACTCAGGCGCAGAACAAGCGTTTGTGGATCATACAACATTTTATACCATGTTGGGATTGAACCCACAACACCCAGCGCCGCAACAGCAGCGAGGTGCAAACTTAAAGCACTATACTGCGTGCAGTTAATGTCCCCTTCCAATATGGATCGAAATTCTCTAAGAGCCACTACGTATTGGATCCATGTAAATCTCCCAAAAGTCTAAGTATTTTCTTGAAGGTATAAGGTTAGGGAAATAGACGTGAAGAGAAAAACATAATAACATATTAATAAAATGTTATTTTTTCTTTTCGAGGATATGATAAAGTAATCAATCGGTAATCCCGTTCCGAGTTTACATTTATCCGAGACTCGTTACACCGAAACCGGCGCCGTACCGTTGCAATGCTGCGACATAGAGAGCAGAGGTTGACACTGGAGTCTAGACTATAGTGTTAATCTCTTCTCTCTTTAAGACTTGTATGCTTAATTATATGCGAATATTCAAGAGTTTCATCTGGTAAATCTACGAGCTTACATATGTCCATCTAGCTAGGTGCTATTTAAAGTATTCAGACACCGTTTTTAATCCATAGATACCATTCCATAGCTTCATCAATCGCCTATCCCCATAATAGATGCATTAGATTTCATATGCAACAATACCTGCCGCGGTCATGAGCTGTGTAGATGTTTCACCTATCGAACCACTAACCATAGCAGGAATCCTACTTAAGATTATAACTCCCACAGAACCGAACTCTGACTTTTCAAGCTTATGTGCATATTAATTAATAAATGATCACTCGCTTTAACGATGAAGGAAACCATCGTGAGGAATGTAATGAAAATATATGAAGTGTGCCAACCTGCATAACCCTTTTTACACTCAGAAGAGGTCCGTGCCCAGCACTAGGAAAGCTTATCTATGTACGTGTACCCGTGAAAAGAGGGACATGAATAAATATAGTTAAATTTCTTACCCCCTATACTCTTCATTGGCAGCAACAAAACAAAAAATAAATAGATAATAAATAAAATACAACATTTTATCTAACACTACATACTTAACGAGAGAAACAATCGTTATGGATTAAACAAAATTAGGGATTGTGTCAAAAATATGTAATCTTATCAAATAAATAATTTATTATAGCTTAATCCGTTGCTTTCGATATCAAATCAGTTGTTTGTATACTGATGATGAAAACGTAAATCATTTAAAGTATTTTATGCATGCACCACCTTATTGTCGTATACTGGGTACCGGTATGGGATGGGTTTCATTGTATAAAAACGAGTAAGTTTGCTGTGGATAGTTAAATTTTGACATATTTTCCATATATTTTATTAAGCCTTTTTGTATGTCGCACTGGCCAAAGACTGCTTGGACTGCCAAATCACAATTGTTTGATAGCCCTTGATGAGAGCGTCCAGGTCTTCCAACGATCTCCGTTTAGGACTTCCATAGAATGTGTGTCAAAACTTAACCACCCGCAGGTAGAACGATTAGTTTTATGGATGTTAAAACAGGCCCTTAATCACCAGCAATACTTCAGTATTAGTACAGGTTGAAATATTATAATTTTCACGCGGCACTACGGCTCAAATGGAAATATACCCTAGAAACCGATTGCAGCGCCAAATACCGCGGTCCAATTGTAAATCTATCTAATCTATGAGTCCCTGGATGACTTATCCAGGGACTCACAAGCACACACAAAAATGTCATCAAAATCGTATGTACTACTGTTTAGGAGGCATTCAGTGACATACAAACGTAGAGAAAAATAATATATATAAAGATCAACTTAACCCAAATGGACAGAGACAAGATATGCACCTAACTTTTGCACCTTACTATCATTGAGTAGATGGATCTCACTAATGCCCCTGAACCACACACGAACTGACGTATGAACGCATTAACGGGATTAACTGCGTATTAAAAAAATAAAGGATATCTTGATAAAAATTTCAGTACTTTTTTGCAGATATCAATAGTACATTTTTATTTGATTCACCTTTTGCAATATTGGAGATTACTTTCATAAAGCAGCACGCTGTAAATAACCTTTCTTTCAACATCTCAACTTCGACGTTTGAGTAGTTCTGACTCGAGAGATGGAAAATATATCAAAATTTAACTGTCCATAGCAAACCGACTCGTTTTTATACAATGAAACCCATCACATACCGGTACCCAGTATACGACAATAATGTGACAGCCAGTGGTGCATGCATAAAATACTTTAAATAATTTACGTTTTCATCATCAGTATACAAACAACTGATTTGATATCGAAAGCAACGGATTAAGCTATAATAAATTATTTATTTGATAAGATTACATATTTTTAACATAAATCGATTGCAGTGCCAAGTACCCGCTCCAATTGTAAATCTAAGTCATCCAGGGACCCACAAACACACAGAAAAATGTCATCAAAATCGGTTGTGCTACTGTTTAGGAGGCATTTAGTGACATACACACGTACAAAAAATTATATATATAAAGATCAACTTAACCCAAATGGACGGAGACAAGATGTGCACCTAATTACTGTGCATTGAGTAGATGCATCTCACTAATGCCCCTTAACCACACACGAACACACACTCTCTGATTCTGAGCCTCGCTGAATTCAGCATGAATATGGCTCAACCGGGGAAGGACTATCCTCTCACAGAATATCGACGTGAAATATCAGTATTCCTACTGTTGTGTTTCGTTCGGTGAGTGAGAGTGCCGGAGACCCAGTCACCCTTGCCCCTTCCCGCTCCTTCTCCTTCCCACTTCCTTTCCTAAAGGGTCGGCAACGCGCAAGTAATGCCTCTGGTGCCGCAAGCGTCTATAGGTTACGGTAACCACTTAGCATCACGTGGGTCGTATGCTAGTTTGCCAACTTAATTAAATAAAAAATAATAATATACTAACGCATGCCGAAATAAACAGCGACTTATTTTTACTTTCTGCAATGTTTTTTATTGATCCCAGTTGATAGCCACATTAACTGCAACTACAGTGGCGTTCATCAAAAGAGTTACTTTGCTGTCCGAAGACAATAGGGTACATGACTTATTTTTGTTAAATATTCCAGCCAAATAAATACAAGACCCAAAAACACTATTATTGTTTTTAATCCACTCACGAATAAATAAAATACAAGCGCTTCAAATCTGGTTAGTAGGAGTAATTGTCAAATGACAGAAAAATATGCACGATAAAAACTGTCACGTAACCGCTATTTAACCGAACCGAGTCAGAAGGTGTATGTATCTCTTAAAGTAAGACAAGGCTTTTGTTGACAATTATCAAGTTACAGGTCTGATTCAAGGCAAAGTACTGTAACATTTTTTTACCAAGAAATTACAAGTAGCAATCCGTAATTAGATAGTGTATATCCATAACATAACACCTAAAATTTAACTTATAGGTGCTATTAAGATTCTCCGCCAGTACTATAAGCAAAAATTCATTAGTTCAGCCTACTTGATCCGAAATTGCTGTATCCTTGCATTTATGTTGACTAGTTAATAGATAAATAAATTTATGTCTACCAGGTCAACTGCATCAATATTTACGAAAATAATAAAATTATAGATGTATATATAAGTCTGTGTGTGTACAATATATTTAAAAGTCTTTACACAAAAAGATAAATGCTTTCTAGTATAAAGTTTATCTAATAGAGTGAGTGCACTAGCATTAGCTGTGATAGATTAAACTATAATGGAGCCATCGATTATTCTCGACGTGCATTTAATCGTGTTTAGTTTTATACACAACGATATATCTATATGTTTCTAGAGGAAGGAGAGGTGAGAGGCTTGTGTCGTTTCCAACCTATACAAAAGCATGGAAACATTTATACAGGGTAACAACGATGACTTCAGAAGCCGCAGTCATGATTCATCTATGCTATTGATCATAATCCTCTTTCCCAGTGAAAGTCTCTTAGTATTGGCAGAGTTGTTTTTATTGATATCCTACTTCAAACTGGCGCCGATCAGGTTGATAACGCCATTCTGTAGGTCTATATTAAAAATGTCTATCGTAAACTTCGGAGCGAACAAAAAAACATACAAAGAAGTTTGCTCGGATTTATTTCTTTAAAATGACAATACTCCTTTGTATGGACAAGTTTATGAAAGGGTTCAGAACGATCAAAAGGATACTTACCAAAATGCAGGACGAATTTTGGCAGAGTCGTTGCGTTTTTATTGCAGGGTGAAATAGTGACTCGTGTTTCACCTTTCTTTATGTGAGGTAGTGCCTTAAGTGTGATTCCTTGACATTTTAGAAGCAATACTAAACAAACAGCCATTTCTATAGACGACAGTTACCTATCAGGTGTGACGCGTTGGCCGGATTAAGGATGGGTCTGATGGGATTGGCATATCCGAACCCTGAAGACTTCAGGCTTCTCCCTCTGAAGTGTACGCTGCGACTGATGCAGTACATTCATAGGGAGATAGCTCAGGGATAAATCTCGGGGCCGACACAAAAGATCCCACTGGGTCGAAGTGTCGCCGGTCTACAATGACTGGCCTCCGGATCAAGATAAGATAAGATAAGATACCTATCAGGTGGCTAACATGTTATCAGATCCAGAGAAAACGTTGTCAGTGGCCAAGTATACAAATGTTCACATTTATGCAACTACATCACTAGACCAGTATATTCCAGTAATGTTTCTATTAATAGTATAAGGAAAAGAGACGTTTGCGTAAAAACAATTAATTTTCCTTATTAGTATGATAATATATTTATTTACATACATTTAGTAGAATTTGTTGCAACATTTAAATATGAAGACAATTTTAAACCTGCTGCGAATAATAAAGAGAATAAAATTGACCAAAGGATAACCACTTCTGTTCTCTATTGAACTGGAGACAAATATATTTATTAATAATGTAATCAAAGCTTAAATGTACTCAAGATATATATGTGTATATATGTATTTAAGTTTTATTTATTCTCTTCTAACTTTAAACGCATGTATCGATGATATACTTATACATGGTATGTCGAAAATCCTGCTTTATAGAATTGTATGTGTACTAGATAGGGTAGAAAAAACTTTTAAAAAAATATGTAAATAAATGATAACCAAAATCTTTATTATTTCTCAAAATAAATAATGCAAATCAAAAGTCAAGAAATCAATTTATCCACAACAAAAACCAGTCTATCAGATAATGTTATTTATAATTTTATTTCCTGTAGGTATCCCGAACATATCTAGCACCCTCCTTAATACCCTCCCAAGTTTCAAAACCAGCCTGCTCAATAAACGCAGGGTCTACCAAGAAACCTAAACCGCCAACTCCAAACCTGTATCCAGGCAGCTCATAAGTATACGAATAAGGTACACCGATAGATGTAGCATAATCTCCAGCACTTCCAGAAGCCTGATACAGCACCAAGGCAACATTGCCGACGATATAATCAGAGTTCCAGCTCATTTTGACAGCATCGATAGCAGTAGCCATCCTGACTCCAACCATATGAAGAAATAAGGCATTGTTTGGTAAAATACCAGTGCCATATCCGTATAAGATCATACTGCCGAAGCTGTGGATATCCAGGAAGAGTTGCATACGGTTTCCGTATTGCTTGAAGATGTCTTCGATGACTTGAGTCTCGGGTTCAGAGAAGGGGCCGCTGCCGTGGAAGGTATCCATGCAAAGGATGTTGCTGGAGTGATCAGACCAGTTCACGTCGAAGTTCCTGTTTAGATCAACTCCTGCACAATTGAGAACGCTAAAGTAGTCGGTGTTGCGGTTTTTGCGCCACAAGCGGAACTGGAATGAAATATTGTTGCTTTACTTTTTGAAGATATAAGTTAATTGATTAGTGACAATGCAGAAAGTGGTTGTTTGAAATTTATATATCCATCTAGCCCAAACTAAGCAGAGCTTGTACTATGGGTACCAGACAGTGGATAAACATACTTATATACTTTTTTTTGTAAATACGTACATATTATACATAAAAACACCCAGACCAAGACAAACATCTATGTTCATGCACACAAATTTTTGACTTGTGCGCGAATCGAATCCGCGACCTCAGGCGTGGCAGTCGGTTACACTAACCACTACGCCATAGAGGTTGTCATTTGATTCGCATGCAAACCAAATTCCGAACAATGACTTTCTGCACTTAGAATAATACAAAATAATAGCTGATGTCTGCTATTACATTTTCAAGACTAAATGTGCTCAGAGTGAGTTCGACAGTATTTGGTATTCCACCACTATAGTCAAACTCGCCTGAATAGATTGTACCTTCCCCTTAGAGTAGAATATAAAAATGAAACAAGTTTAAGAGTAAGCCTACCAGTTACTCTCAATCTTGTTGTATCTAGCAAATAAACGTATTTTATAAAAATATTCTGTAATATAATAACGCAGTTGTCTTAGTGCAATGTAATTCATGCACAAAATAAAAGTATGTACGATGAGTGATCCACATTTAGTTCCACCATTGAGAGTTATTTGCGTCTATTGTTTCAACATTTATAAAGTCTCTGACTTGCTTCGATCTTTACTCATAAAAAATTATTGCAATTATAAGTTCTATTTTTTAAATATAGCTATGTGTAAATATTTAAGGTCATCTATTACAGTTATAATTAACGATGTTAATTCAATGGAAAAGTTATAATTATAAATCAATTTCAAAGTCATCATACTGATACCAAAAAAATGAATTTATTCTTGCAAAACGTCAGCAAAATTCCACTGCGGATAATCGATTCATTGGCTCATATTTTCATTAACATAATTACCAATATTTCTCACTAGCGCTTACTTAATTTGACAATAATTTTATTGCCTGGATATGCAAGCTCACACTCCATGTTCGTTTAAGAATAATTTCATAATAATTTGAACTGTTTTTTATTTTTTTAACATTTATATTGCTCACGACGATGATATTTAGTAGTGTTATTCTATGAAGGCTAATGGATCTTTGATTCATATATAAATTCACGCTTGAGTATCCTTGAATACGGTACTAGGTAGACAGAGATATATTAAGTCGTACCTCTCTACTAGTAACTCACTAATTAACTATTGTATTAAATCTAAGTAATAAGGGTTGAGCTTATTGTTAGATATTAATAAACACGATGTCTAAAGTACGGTGTGTGAAAAGATTTCCGATATATCCGATGTATCCGAGCGGCTTTTCAGCCAAAAAAAGATAAAGCATTCGGAATAATTTCTGTGACGCGGGGACTTTTACAAACATTTAAACATCGGCACAAAGAACATCCAAATTTGGAACAATCATCTGTAGACAACACAAACTTTGATGATGATGATTTAATGATCGGTCTAAGATATCATGCCAAAACCACGAAGGTTATCCAACATCATTCGAATACAATTTTGCGCATCGCCGATCTGGATTATAGATATAGAAAAGATAATCAACAATATGTTTAGACATAAGTTTATGTGAAGCTGTGATGAATGTAGACATCTAAACCCAAAATAAAATATGTGTTCTTACATCATCGTGAGTATGAACGTAGCCATCAGGGTTGGCAACGGGCAGTATGACCCAGTCGATGTCTTGAAGCAGGTCCTGTTCAGTGACGTCGATGACCAGCTTGTGGATTGCATAGAGAGTCACAGGGAGAGTGATCCATTCGCGAGCATGTAGGAGCGATTGCATGTAGACCACGGGCTTGCTTGAGTCCTGTAATTTTTATCAAGGTATTAAGGCAGCTATAGCGTGTGTATAGTGGAAGACCGTTGGACTGCCATGCAGAGGACTCGAGTTCCATCCTGAGGCACGCATCTGTGAAATAGTTAATTATCGCTTGCTTTATCGGTGAAAGAAAACTTGACTTTGACTTTGACATCGTGAGGAAACCTGCCTGACAGTTCTCCATAGTAATCTTGAAAATATGTGAAGTCTGCGAACCTGCACTTGGCTATCGTAGCGGACTATGCTTAACCCTTCTCACACGGAGAAGAGGCCCGTGCCCAGTAGTGGGCCAGTTTAATATTGGGCGGATATTATTTATTTATCAACGAGATAATCTAGCAACTAACGAATGCATTACACAGCTTACATCCCACGTACTACTTAATCCAATTTTATCTTAAAACAATTCACTAGACTGTAAATTAACAGATAATTTGACAGTCTAGTAAACTGATTCTGATAAAATTTAATTAAGTAGAGAATTAAAAGCCTTTGTCTCTGGCTACAAACTTACGCCCGTTGCCGTATGTTGTAGTGTTATTGGGTATATAATTAACTTCAATTACTAACTTGCTGACTCCACAGAAGCAAATGCCGGTAACTACAGTGTCGTAATAAATCCCTTAAATGATTATCGGTTTTCAAAAGTCGTCTATTCAAAAATTTTAGAACATAGATGCACACAACTACGTTTAAAAATAGCCATCTTTCTGGACGTTAAGTTATCATCAGACACGCAATGCGAGTAAGACATCTGAATAGGCATGTTGACAGGGTTAAAAATAAGTGATTCGAATTAGTCTATCTTTTAGATTAACAAAAAATATTGGACACCTATTGTTTTGTTTTAACAAAACATGAAATATTTCCTAAGATATAACGCATTAAAGTTCGGGAGTGGGGGCTTGTGACGTCACTGTCCTATAAAATGTGTACCGACAAGTGACGTAACACGAAATTTAAACCCGTTGTATCTTCGTTATTAGGTTGTGTGACAAAAGAAAAATACGTGTCCATTATTTTTTGCTAGTCTTAAAGACGGACTAAAATATTTTTTAGTAAACATGCCTTTTATAAATGTCACATTGCCACGCTCACCTACAGAACTTAGAATGAAGAAAGGCGCTTACCCATATTGAACATTGTACACTATTATGGTCCTTTATCCTCTATCTAATTTGTGAGCTCATGCTTTTTAGTGTGGTAACTCTTTCGTGCGATCTAAGTACGGTGATGACACATCTATGATTTTAATCTTTAACTATATTCATATCGAAGAGAAAATGCATATAATCGTTAGATTAGGAAAATTTCATACCAATTAACACGTTAATTCACTATCAGCATTAAAATATCCATGGAATTTGGTTAATCCGCTTATGGAAAATCTAAACAAATCGATTTAACCGCAAGATATTTGAAGTATTAGCGTCTATTTCGTGCTTTAAAAGATTATTATAAAAAAATTCTTTATTTGCAGTTCAGGACACTACAAATATCTACGCCTTTAATGAATTTCACTGCGCTTCTTGGGCTTGCACCAAGAGCGGTGCTTAGAATACGTACAGTACAGTTGGATATAAATGAATGACGTAGAATTAAGCAGTGCAGCCTGTGTTTCATGGCCTATGTATAAGAGCTTCCGCTTAGAGCATTTGTTTCTGGTTTAATAATACAACTGTCGATTTCGGTCAAAAAGAAGACAGATGACTAAGATAAGACAGTTGATACGAATATCGGCACTTTTAATTTGTTATTTTACCAATAAAGTCCGAGAATGCCAGATATAATTAAAACTTATTGTTTCTTAATTAGCTTATTATTGCTTGCTTTTACAGTAAAAGAAAACATCGTGAGGAAACCTGCATGTCTGAGAGTTCTCCATAGTGTTCTTGAAGATATGTGAATTCTGGCAACTCGCACCGGGCCAGCGTGGTGGACTATGATTTAACCCTACTCACACGAAAAACCGTGCCCAGCAGCGGACCAGTTTAATATAGGGCTGATATTATATATATATTGTTGCTAGCTACCCGTGTGGCGCTGCAACTCTTGACATCGCTATCCTTTTAAACTGCGAAAATCATATCAGTCATTCCATAAATCTTTCCTTATTAACGCATTCAATCTTTCTAGCGAGTAAGTTTAACGCTATCATATTTCTTAATTAATTAGATTAGCATTACATAAATGGGTATTTTCACAACTAATAAAGTAGATCAATCAATTAAACTTATCTACTAAGTACTTGTGAACGTGTGATATGAGAAATTATTATCTGTTTCGTAAAAAAAAAAGTTGTAGCATGACGACATTAAAACTATCGCTAATTTTATCTTATTAAATGCGCACTTGATATATGGCGAGACTTAGTCGTAGACTTAAGATATGAGAAGCCATATACTGCAACTCGATTGGTCAGCGGTTATAGATTTTATTTTTGGACTAAGTACTTTCGACGATGGGACTTAAAATTCGTAACAAAACGTAATCACAGGATAATGATCGACGTATATCGAAATGCATATTAATATCATAGCTCTACTGAGATTTTACTCATATAAAACCAATTGTTCGTAAGTGTCTGTAAAACCTTAGGTTACGAGATCAACGGAGCATTTAGCTGAAGAAAGGTGCCCATTTTAAGCAAGGCTTAGCATGTAATCGATTGCATGTGGTTATTGTTATTAATCATTTTTACCTGGAAGTTTGTTGTCGAGATTTTCACATATTTGATGTCCCTGCCCTCGAAGCTCTTGCCACCGTTGACCAAAGTTACAGTCTGGGGATATGCCTCTGCCAATTTTTCTAGGAACTCGTCTACCTATAAAACGTTATCATAGAATTATCTTAGACACATTTTCTGTGTTCTGTTTCGAAAGTAACTTTGCCTTGTTAATTTAGGCGATACCTGGTGGCAATCCTTAGTAAAATAATAATAAGAGGTAGAGGATACCGGGCACTAATTGGCCCACAGAACTCCTCTAATGGCTACATATAATCGCCTTAGTATTGTCGATACATGATCATAATTAAGATCCTCGAAACAGATTTTTCGATCACGGCAGCCAATCTTAACAGAGACTGCCCATTTGCGCAGGATATTATAGTGCACAAGTTTAGTGTGCGAACACAAGTGTATCTATATTCAACAATTCGACACGACCAGAGAGAGAACAAGGAGGTAAATAGAGTTCAGTTCTTTATTTAGAATTCGTTAAGTCCATCTGTGTGTATAAATTACCTGATCGTAAGTGTAGATCTGGTCGAAGGTTAGAGCATCCAATCTGGATGCATTGCTTCTCCTGGATGCTTCAGACAGCAGTTTGTCTTCTAAATCCAAAAACCTAAAAATTAATAATATTTTATACCAAAAACGTAAATTCGATTGATATTTCGAGTGATTGGGTGGCAAATTACTAGAAATCTTGGTAATCCCTTTAAAAGTAACCAAAATGGTTGTGTAAGAAGTAGGTTCATATGCGTAGTCCAATGAATGGACACCAAACACACGAACTTAAAATAAGTACATTGGATTATTGTCACTTCTAAAGTAGTCAACCACACGGCTTTTATAGCATAGATATAAAAAAGAGAAGATTGCCATTTTAAGCAATTTTTGTACGAAAAATAAAATCAGTATTCAACCGATTAACCGAACTGAACTTATTTTGATCCCTATGTTGCCATAATAATTAATTGTGATGACTCTATATCAAAGGCAAAATATGATGATAAATGAATAACTTACTCTTTAATATTATCGGTCTTGATATTGTACTCTATGCCGGCTACAGAAAGCTCATTTTGGAATAGCGCTTTCTTCTCTTTCGGTACCAAGATTTGTCCAGCACGTCCTGGTAATGCATGAGACAAGACATCCAGATCAAGACTGACCGTTAAATAATTGACCAGTTCAATTTGGTCCGTGCCTTTCACCGAGATTTCATAGAGTGCGTGCCTGAAAAGAGGTAATTGTTAATTGGTTACTTATGTGTAATACAGGTTAATGGTAATATATCCCAAAGACCTGTTGTTTCACACGTTTTAGAATCAATAAATCTAATATATTTTAGTTCTCGCGTTAAAAAGGGTGATCATATGCCGTCTACTAATCACATCGGCTTAAATACTCTCTAAGAATGAACTCGCTACATCGTCAGTCTATAGGAGCTTTGGCTCTCCACTCAGAAGATAACGCCTATTGAAGAAAGAAAAAAAAGCCATGTCACCACAGAATCACATCACATTAATTTGGATGCTACCTGTTAAAATGTGTACTTTCTGTGCGTTCCTTAAAGTCTGTTAACTGATTGGTAGAATTATAATACGCACTTACCCATCATAAATCTCGTGTTTGGCCAAAGCCAAGCCCAGCAGGACAAACAAACTAACTGCTCTCAACATGGCTCCTACACAGACTGGCCATAAATTATATGTCTATATTATCCAATAATAATATTATCTCTAATAATCTCTATCAGTTTGAATTAATTGATAATCTAAATCGATCCGTCGCTTGCGGTATTTAATAACATTCACTTGACTATAGTTAAGTAATGATTACTCCTGAATAAAGGAGATAAGATTAATTTTAATTTCGGACTCCATTCAAATCTAAAGCGCCTCGCCTAATATACCTCCAATCTACAAAGACAAAGGCTGTTGTTAAGATTTTTGAGTTGTGCTCTAATGGTGTAAAGGTTTTAGGGAACGTTTCGCAGCCAGTAAATAATAACCCTTTGTTCTTAAAAGTGGAATGACTCCTTTTTTTTGGAAAAGAATAACAGCTCTTCTTTAGATCACCTACACTAAAACATAGGTGGATAAAATTTGTTGCCCATACAGGGCATATCTGGAGCAGTCCAAGTGGAGAAGATTTATATAATCTTGAGTAGTATTCTTGCTATGTTATGGGTTTCTAAAATTTCTTAGTAACACGCTGTTTCACAAGCAAAAATGCCGATGATCTGTATCTAATGATCAACGATCATCTGTATAGCCAAATCTAGCAAGACTAACAAAGCCTTCTTGATTTAATGTTTCAGTAATACGTGTGCGATGCTCTGTCGTAAGCATTTCTAAATTGCAGTAACAGTTTTCTATCAGGCCTTTGCTTGCTTGCCTATTTATTCAGAAGATCGAATGTTAATTAGGCAATTATTATATAATTTGCTCAATCGCTCTCGTAAATGTACGTTAGGTACGTAAGGTAACTTTTTTTAAATATAGCCTATGTCACTCAATGATAATACAGTCCTGATGGTGAAAGAATTTTTTAAATCGGTTGCCTAGTTTTTGAGTTAAAACGTTACAAACAAATAAACAAGCAAGCAAACAAAAATCAAATCTGTTCTCTTTATAAATAGATTTTTAGATTTCTTCTTTGTATTTAAATTATCGTTGTCCGTGCTTCAGTTACTAGGTACGAGTGCAAAGTCATTGATCTGTAAGTGTCTTATCAAGCATTTAATATTAACTCTAATATGATAAGACGATTAGATATCAAACGCATAATATAACTCCACAAACAATTTCATATAATGAGCTCGTATTCTGTCTCAACAAATCTAAGGAAACTTTCAATTGTATTCAACAATATTTTTGTGTAACTTAGTACAGTTTAGGTGATAGATAAGTTAAGAAGTCTACGATAATGCTGTATATACGCTTGCAATACCAGATAAGAAGAACCTTTATGAAGCTCGATTGAACTATAGTGATATATAATAATAGCAGCCCTGTATTAAACTATTCTCAGTGTAAGAAGGGTCAGGGCATAGTCCACCATGCGGGCTTAGTGCAGCTTGGTAGACTTCACATATCTTCGAGAATATTATAGGCAACTCTCAGACATGCGGGTTTCTTCACGATGTTTTCCTTCACTGTTAAAGCGAGCGATAATTAACTATTTAATACGCACATCTTTTCCCTAGCCTTTATTATGAGTTTTATGAATGTATCACATCTTGTAACAGTTTAATCAATTGTTGGTGAACCTTATGAATAAAAATAAATAAATAAAATTATTCCCAAGTCACTTGGGGTCGCCTTTTCTAGTCTAACCGGATTTGACTGGATATCAGTTTTGACACGGAGCGGCTGCCTCCTGACCTCCGCAACCCGAAGGCTAACGATACCCTAAGGATAGGCCAGTGTCAGGATATTATAGGGCAGTGACTTCCCAGTAACGAGTGCCATAGATTTTCATGGCAGCCGGGACCGACAGCTTAACGTGCTCTCCGAGGCACGGAGCAGGCGTTAATTGTTAATCAATACGCACATAATTTCGAAAAGTCATAAAACTTCCGAAAGTCAGCGGTGCGCGACGTGGGTTCGAACCCGAGACCCTCTGCATTGCAGTCTGTTGGTCTCCCCACTGAGCTATCGCTATAGTTTAATACGCACATAATACTTTGAAATGTCAGATGCGTGCCTTAGGATCGAACTGGACACTTCTACGTGGCACTCTAACGGTTTTCCACTAGGCAAGCTGTTTCAATAGTGATCTGACTCCTGTTAAATATGATGATAATAATAAATATATTTATTTTATTTTCACAAAGGTAAGTACTTATTATCTTATACAATACATGTTAAAATATTTCTTATAATAAATATAGTTGAAACCGCTTAACCATCTTAGTTTTAAGATAAATAGCAATCAGCAGCAGTTGTGCATTTTGGTAATTTCGATATTTATGTAATAAAGGAAGGGATTTAAATATATCAACACATTTGTAGGCTAATAATAGTCTGTTTATGGTCCGAATAAAAATGCCAGTATCTGAAGATTTTTTATTTATTTATTTCGCATACACAACACTATCATTACAAGGCACCTTAATGCGATAGTGTGGTTCACTATAATCTAATTAATTATTTTATCTATATAATTATGTATATACATATCTACACATTACCATAGCAAATTACAAACATCGTTATCCTTGTGAATTCACCCATTGTGCAACAGAACAAGTCTAGCTTATCCGCGACGAGGTTGTGGGTTTTGTGTGCGCGCGTCAGAGGCGCCTTTCGCAGTAGGTTGATGCGCACGCGCGGCACACTCAGCAACTGCCGCTTTCTTCACCGATATACGTACCTATCCGGAACCTTGAAATTTAACATCTCCAGTATTTTTGGATTATTTATCTAGCCCCTTAAAACTTTAACTATATATGAGGCAATTGCCAGTTCCCTTCTCACCCTCAACTCATTACAACCAACCATGAACGAAAAAATAAAATATGAGTAGAATAGTTTTATTTACTCCATAAATGAGACGGCAAATTTAATAAAATCGATGTAATCGTATCTACAAAGAGACAAATATTGTTAGTCAAATATATTTATTTATTTGCACACAAAACAGAATTCCATTAAACAAGCTCATGAACAATTTCGATTTTGGTTTTGAACAAGACAATATTACAACAATGTAGGTACACAGCATGCAATTTTTTCTAATAATAATAATATTTCTTTAATACCAAAATTTAAAATGTACAATGCAATTTACTTTAGGAACTACAACAGCGTACAATATTTATTATACATTGCAAAAATAAGTGTTGTTTACTTTAAATGACAAAGTTAAACAGTTATGTGATTAATTATTGATAAAAACCAAGTTATTGCAAGACAAGATAAATAAGCATTTAATACCATCAAATCATAGATCCTCTGGTTTTTATACGACAGCATGCATATCTTTATATATATTATATTTTGTGCTCATGTATGAATATGTATGTACATGAATGTTTACTCGTCACCCGAAAAAATGTATTTAGCAAGTTTTTTTATTACATTTCTTGTATCATCAACTCTACTTCCTGTAAATATAAGAATAATAATATTCTACCACATACACACAACACCATCTAGCCCAAACTAAGCAGAGCTTGTACTATGGGTACTAGACAATGGATAAATATACATAAATACTTTTTTTTGTAAATACATACATATTATACATAGAATATACCTATATAATATACCTATCGCGGACATATCTAGCACCTTCCTTAATATCCTGCCAAGTTTCAAAACCAGCCTGCTAAATTAACGCAGGATCTACCAAGAAACCTATAGCGCCTACACCAAACCTATACCCTGGCAGCTCATAAGTATAGGAATAAGGTACACCGATAAATGAGCCATAATCTCAGCCAGAATCTTTGTACGACAGCACTAAAGCTGCATTGCCTACTATATAATCAGGGTTCCATGTCATTTTGACAGCATCTATAGCAGTAGCTATCCTGACTCCAACCATATGAAGAAGTAAGGCGTTGCTCGGTAAAATACCGGTCTCATATCCATATAAGACCATACTACCGTAGCTGTGGATGTCTAAGAGTTGCATGCGATTGCCAAAATTCTTGAAGATGTCGTTGATGATTTGAGTTTCAGGTTCGGAGAAAGGGCCGCTGCCGTGGAAGGTATCCATGCAAACGAGGTTGCTGGAGTGTTCAGACCAGTTCACGTCGAAATTTCTATTGAGATCCACACCAGCACATTGGAAGAGGTTAGTGTAGTCGGTGTTGTGGTTCTTACGACACAAGAGGAACTGAAAGAAAAAAATTACGGTATCTCTGCTTTACCTTATGTTTTGTTCAACGAAGTCCTCTTTAAATCAAATATGAATGGAACACAGTAAGAAGTAATGATTTAGATTTTCACCTATATACACATTAGTATTCTTGATTTGAAAGTAACTAGGTATTATCTGTTTGCTACGTGTCTTATGGCTAAACCTGCTCATGTGATTTAAACACTATAGCTATATATATTTACGCTATGATACTAAATAAGTATTCTTACATCACTGTGAGTATGAAAGTAGCCATCAGGGTTAGCGATGGGCAGTATAACCCAGTCGATATCTTGAAGCAGATCCTGTTCAGTGACGTCGATGGCCAGCTTGTGGATGGAGTAGAGAGTCACAGGGAGAGTGATCCACTCGCTAGCATGGAGGAGAGATTGCATAAATACCACAGGCCTGCTTGTGTCCTGTAAGTTACGAAAACGTTTTGTCATCCACGTAAAAGTTTTCTACTACGCAGCACTAGTTATTTATGAGAAGAATATTTTTACGCGAAAATTTTCACTTTTCTAACACTTTTTTGTGGGCCTAAGGCGAATACGATACTACAGTTTAATGACATGATGAACTCCTGTAGGATGGACTCCGGACTGGTCCTGAACTGTGTTAAAGCCTTTAACAAACTTGGCAGTAAATCACAGTCAGGCTAGTGTGGGTTCCGGGGCATGCAGAGGTGCAGGGCAATGAGGTGGCTGATGAATTAGCCAGGAAAAGTTCGGAGCAACTATTTGTGGGCCCCGAGCCATTCGTAAGACTCTCTGAGAGTACCGTCAAGGCAGATTTGAATGCACATTGCAAAAATAAACACAAGCTAGAGTGGATGGCCCTTAGGGTCTGGAACACTCCAAGAAATTCATTGCAAACAGAGCCATGGGCTTTAACCGGAAGTTCTGCGGGTATAACAAGGGCCAAATACGCCTGCTCACAGGAGCGTTCACTGGTCATTTTGGCACCAACGACTTCCTGTGCAGATTGAGATTGGCAAATAATTTGTTATGCAGAGTCTGTGGTAAACAGGACGAGTCCATATCACATCTGCTGTGTGAATGTGACGTGTTGGCTGGACTAAGGATGGGTCTGATGGGATTGGTATATCCGAACCCTGAAGACTTCAGGCTTCTCCCTCTGAAGTGTACGCTGCGACTGATGCAGTACATTCATAGGGAGATAGCTCAGGGATAGATCTTGGGGCCGGCACAAAAGATCCCACTGGGTCGAAGTGTCGCTGGTCTACACTGACGGGCCCCCGAATAAGATAAGATAAGATAATGACATGATGACTACACGTATGGTGCAGCAGACAAGCGGACAGCTTACTGCTGCCGTCTCGCTGACTATTACGGGTTTGGATAATACACACGACAATTATATGTGTGACTAGCTGACTCGCGCAACTTCGTCTGCATAAGAGAATTTTCCCCGTTTCTGCAACATTTTTCATTGCTGATCCGCTCCTATTGGTCGTAGCATGATGTTATGCATAAGAGAATTTTCCCCGTTTCTGCATCAATTTTCATTGCCGCTCCGCTCCTATTGATTGTGGTGTAATGTTATATTAGCCTTCCTCGATAAATAAGCTATCCAACACTAAAATAATTTTTCAATTCGAACTAGTAGTTACTGAGATTAGTGCGTTTAACCAAACAAACAAACTCTTCAGCTTTATATTATTAGTATAGATCTACAAATTGTATGTCATATCGCATCCAAATTGTTTCCATAGAGAGTCAGAATGATAACACATGAAAGGATACATGCCAAGGGACCTAGTAGGAGTACCTCAATAATCCTTACGATTACATCAATTTACTTTCGTGTAGGACAACCGGCACCCTTATTTTGAGAGGTTTACAACGGTAAGGGTATGGGTGATAATTATCTCTAAGCTGCATTTAATCAAGGCTTTTACCTCGATGTTAGTGGTGGAAATTTTGACATACTTGATGTCCCTTCCTTCGAAGCTCTTGCCAGCATTGACCAAGTCAGAATTATTCTTCTGCCAATTTGTCTAGGAACGTGTCTACCTGCAAATATGTCTTGTATCAGAACGACAAACACTATACTTAAATATCTTTAATACTTTACTTAGAATATCTTTTGTAAAACCACTAGAAAACTTTTTTTAAGATTTTGCCATATTTATACTGTGCTTAAGCCAAAAGGCAAAACGACTGCTCCCTTACAGTTCACATTAGTTCAGGGATCAGCAAATTCACACTTTTGGTAACTTTCATAATATATCTATAAATGATTATTATCATATTTATTGTTATAATAAGTATAAATATATATGTATATTGAAGATGAACTTCTGATTAAACTAAACTTGCTTCGCCAACTCATTTGGAAAGAATAATTCTATTCTATTCTATCACATACACACAACACCATCTAGCCCAAACTAAGAGAGAGAACAAAGCTTGTACTATGGGTACTAGACAATGGATAAACATACATATATACTTCTTTTTTGTAAATACATACATATTATACATAGAAACACCCAGACCAAGACAAACATCCATGTCCATGCACACAAATGTTTGACTTATACGGGAATCGAACCCGCGACCTCAGGCGTGGCAGTAGGTTACACTAACCACTACGCCATCGAGGTCGTCAATTCTTTTAATTATGATTTTAACGGGTCCATTACCTGATCATAAGTGTAGATCTGATCGAAGGATAGAGCATCCAATCTCGATGCACTGCTCCTCCTTGATGCTTCATTTAGTAGTCTGTCTTCGAGGTCCAAAAACCTAGAAATTGCCGATTACGTAATAAAATTTATATCGATTTTAAATTTAAAAACAGATTGGAAATCTATTATAAAACTGTAAACTATGTATTAAAGTTTTTTTTAATTAATTAATCTCAACAATTTAGCAGGCTTTGGATCCTAAACAATAGTTTTGATATACTTTTTATTATAATATCATTTATGATATTGATTGCTATATTATTATTTATTACGTTAAAATTATCAAACGCATTTAAAATTTTAATTTTTCTTGTCCTTTTTCTGCAAACTCGTACGCGGTGTCAAATACATATGTAGGTCACACTATGCATTACATATCTGGTTCTAATGAATAAAACCAGACAAAACCTAGCTTTGATTTTAAATCAAACTTAAAAAGAAAATGAAGTGTTCATTAATTACCTTTAAATAGTTTTTGTGTGATGCACACACAATCGGATACGTATAGTTAAAAGCGGTCATTTATCATCCTCTACTTAAGCGCCACATTTTTTTTATATTTCCAATGTATAAACACAATCTAATAGCAACTAGCGGTGTTATTTTTTATTATACTGTTAAATGCGAATGTTAAATAAAAAATTGCATGTTATTTAAAGTGCTAATTCTTATAACATGTTAAATAGTTAAACGTATACGTAATACGTTGATTTATCTGTTCAGTAAAATATTTTTTATTTTTCTTTAGCTCGTCATAATGAACACACTCCGCCTGATGGTAAGCAGTCGTGTGGTCTAAGAGCAGTGGCCTCCACATCGTCCTCATAGCAACCAAGGCGATGTTGAGGTCTCTATTTTGACGGCCTGAGAAGGTGCTTTTTCACGCCCCGCTTAAAGGACCCAGGTTTGTGAATACGTACATGATGTTGTAATTGTGAATGTTAACATGTTTCTTTTTCGTGATTTTGTGGAAGTGCTTATATAAATTTAACATGCGACATAATTAGTTTCATCAATTAAATTTCTTTCATACTTTTACAGACTGAATATTTTAAATATAATATTTCAAATTAAAATGTTTAATCGTGATGGTACAGTAATGAAGGCACTGACGTAAAAAAATACTGTATGTCAAAAATAACATTTTGGTGTCGTTTATTTTAACAATGTTAATGATAATTTTATTTTAACATGTTTATTTATTTGTTATTAGTCATTCAATGAGATTTTCAAAATAAATCTGGCATATAGAGTAGGTCATTGTAAAATATCAACAAATCAAATACCCTTTGGATTCGATATTCAATAATACTATCGACATTACGTCAATCATGATTACAGAAAGTCAAATTATATTAATTAATAATTTCGATATTTGTTATAAGCTTGTAACTTACTCTTTAATGTTATCCGTTAGGATTTTGAACTCTATGCCGACAACAGAGAGTTCATTTTGGACCAATGCCTTCTTCTCTTTTGGCACCAGGATTTGTCCAGCGCGTCGTGGTAATGCATAAGACAAGAAATCAAGATCTAGACTGATTGTCAAATAATTGACCAGCTCAACTTGATCCGTGTCTTTCACCAATATTTCATACAGCGCGTGTCTGAAAAAGAGATCATTCCTGTTTGGTTACATAATTATGCACACCAACTTATGCCCAAAGCTTTATCTGCTTGTAGAGACTTTTTGTAAAGTATATTAGATCGGCGAAATAAAATGAACAATATTTTAGATAAGTAAACATTATTAATTATTTTTGACGTTTCAGTATTTTTTGGAGCCTTTGAACTTCCTTTTAGGTTTCATTATAGCTTCAAGTACCAGCGGTCATAAAAACAGTATTTCGTATACTTTTAATTAACAGAACTGTGAAAGTTCTTAACAAGCGGAAAAATTATAATACGGATTTTAGTAGTATGGTTCGGCACCCTTCCTGCTCGCGATACCTGCTATTGTCTTGGATGAGAGATCTCTGCCCTGGTCTTTAAAACCCTATAAAATCCCTCTTCTCCCTAGCCTTTATTATTCAAGTCACTTGGGGTCGGCTTTTCTAGTCTAACCGGATTTGACTGGATATCAGTTTTTACACGGAGCGGCTACCACCTGACCTCCAAAACCCGAAGGCTAACGATACCCTGAGGATAGGATAATTTCGAAAAGTCATATAACTTCCGAAAGTCAGAGGTGCGTGACGTGCGTTCGAACCCGAGACCCTCTGTATTGCAGTCTGTTGGTCTCCCCACTGAGCTATAAAACCCCTATTCAATATTAATTTTAAAGTACTTAAGTAACTTTTTAGTTAGCTCTCCATCGTCTGCTTGCAGCCTAAACCTTTTCTGATATTTGATAGGCAATATATTCATACACTTACCCATAATAAATGTCATGTTTGGCTAGAGCCAAGCCAAGCAAAACAAACAAGCTAACTGCCCTCAACATGGCTACTACATAGACTGCCAATAAATAATTTTTTTTTTATAATACATATTATCTGTATCAGTTTCAATTAATTTATAATTACAATCGACCCATCGTTTACCCATACCCATATACAAGCGAGAGATTGACTGTTAATCAAACAAATCAAAACTAGAATGAGCCATCGCCTGCGGTATTTCCAGACCAATACGACCTTCAAACTTTTAAGAAAAGAGCGTATTCCTTTTTAAAAGGCCGGGAACGCACTTGTACCTCCTCTGGCGTTGCGGGTGTCCATAGGCGGTGGTAATCGCTTACCATCAGGCGATCCGTCTGCTCGTTTGCCTACCATATCATAAAAAAAGTAAATAAAAATTATTGTAAACTGAGGAAATCGATCTGTCCTATCTAGTTAATTAGTCAAATAAATTAAAAGCATAAATAAAGGAGCACAGATCTTTCCATACTTATTTTAATAAGAGGCAAATATTAATATTAAATATAATAAAACATAAATAAACAGAGCCAAGAGTATGGAATGACAACATAATTAAAAACTTTACGAGGACGCCGCTACGTTCTTATAAAGCAGTTCGTGCAAACAGCTGCAAAAATAAATAATGGCGGACTTCATAGTTACAATTAATGTAAGACTGGATTGCAAATTATTTCTGAATACAGCTAAGAGTTATAACGAGGTATCTTTATAAAGAAATTCATAGTTATAATGCTCTGAAAGGGTAGGTAGAGGGATTAGACACATATTTCGTAACCTGTGTTTTAAAACCTCCGTATGAAGTGAACCTATTGCCGATTCCAGATGCCGTGCTCCTACTTATTTTAACTTACAGAAAAACTGAATAGCATTTTGTCCGATCCAGAAATGCAGCCTTAAAACAAACGATCGGTCGCAAACATTGACTGAAATAGTCAGCCGGCGCCGCCGTTGTCAATTATTTGATTGCAATACGAATAAGTCTTCTTGTTCAGGGAAGTACCACCGAATTATTGGAAGCCGGCTTCAGAGTAATAATACTATTACTGCATTTCGCCTGGTAGGTAAGATTTCCGGAGGCTGACATACCTTTTCTACATACCATTCCTTTCTTTGCATCTCATCTTTAATTCCTTATCCTAGCCAGCAACACTTTAGTGATACTCCTGGTATGGGCAACGACCATCATACGGTAATACCTTACCATCAGATGGGTCATATGTTTGTTTACCGCTTTGTTGTATAAAAAGACAGCAGTGCATAACAACCGCATGTCACCGCGCCATGTTCATGTAGCCTCGCCTCTTAATACGTATATAAGGAGGCGATAGTCTATAGATTTCAGCCAGACTACGTGTTGCTGCTGATAATCTTCTTCTTCCTAGCCTTTATTATTCCCAAGTCACTTGGGGTTGACTTCTCTAGTATAACCGGAGTTGACTGGATATCAGTTTTTACACGGAGCGGCTGCCACCTGACCTCCGCAACCCGAAGGCTAACGATACCCTAAGGCTAGACCAGTGTCAGAATATTAGAGGGCACTGACTTCCCAATAACGACTGCCATAGATGTTTATGGCAGCCGGGACCGACGGCTTAATGTGCTCTACGAGGCACGGAGCAGGCCATAATTCTCAATCAATACGCACATAATTTCAAAAAGTCATATAACTTCCGAAAGTTAGAGGTGCGCGACGTGGGTTCGTACCCGAGACCCTCTGGATTGTAGTCTGTTGGTCTCCCCATTGAGCTGTACCAGGTCTAGAATAAACCAAGAATGCAACGCAGGACATAGTTACAAACACAAGCGAAAACTTACACCATGGTTTGAATTTAACAGTTTTATAACGCCGAAAACCTCACGGATTAACCACGTTTGATATAACTGCTTCCTTGAATCGTAAAGTGATATTACATAGCCTATGTTACACCCAGATAAAAGAGTCTTCTAATGGTAAAAGAATATTTAAAATCGGTCTAGCTTTTTTTGAGTCATTCACTAAAAACAACTATACAAAATCACACGCTTTTTTATAATATTGGATATTAATATATATAGAATGCAATATTTTAGGACTGGTAGTTTCAGAAATAAGCGCGTTCAAACAAACTTCAGCTTTATTATATTAGTATACATAGTTGGCTCCGTTTTGGGACCATGTTATAATGCAGTGCTAGCTAATATGTATCGTGACTTCTAACGAAGCTGTTCTTGTGATTTTTACCTTCATATTATTAAATAACTGCTTATTATAACGTAAATAATAGCGGACTGTTACATTAATATGTAACAGTGCTCTATTATTTACGTTACATATAATATAACGCTATAATTACATTTTGTAATATAATTATTAAGCCGGTATTTGTTAGAAATTGTTATGTGAGAAATGTAATTTAATCGTTAAGGATTAAATAAGGGAGGTTTTTCTATTGTGTTAGTTTTGCCGAGTGTAGAATGTAAAGTGTATGTGTAATTATGTTAATAAAACGGGTTCATGTGTTTCATATAATAATGATTTTGTTCTTCGTGAAGTTTTAATAAAAATGTTTGGTGTTTTATGAGTATAATATAATATCCCTTCTAATATAATATATTCTACCACATACACAGAACACCATCTAGCGAAACTCAGCAGAGCTTGTACCATGGGTACTAGACAATGGATAAACATACATATAATTTTTTTTTTGTAAATACATACATATTATACATAGAAACACCCAGACCAAGACAAACATCCATGTTCGTGCACACAAATGTTTGCCTTGTGCGGGAATCGAACCCGCGACCTCAGGCGTGGCAGTCGGTAACACTAACCACTACGCCATTGAGGCCGACAATACAGTATTTGTATGCAAGATTTCATTGCAGTCGGTGCAGACATACATACATATATACAGGATCTACAACTTATATCGCAAAGGGAAAACAGAGGTATATTACACCTGCATTTCACTAGCTATATCTGGTCCAGTATAACAGGGATCAAGCCTACTGCCGTCTTTTACTTCCCGTACTGCTTCTGAGTATTCCTTACCAGGAAAACAATAACACCTTACCCGGCTCGAAAGCCAACCCTCATGCATAGCGGTAGCAATCGTAACTAATGCGCAACCGACGCAGTTTAATAATGAATAAAACAAAACCATATCAATTTTAAATAATAACCTAAATGTAATGCTTGATATCATTTATCGTTCATTAATAAAGCAAACGAAAATAACGATATAATAGATTTTAGTCGCGCAAAGAAGAATAAAATTATTAAAAAAGAATTTTTTCTTTTTCTGGATGAAAATATGTCCTTTTCTTTACCACGAAATTTCAATTCATTCGAAATTCGCATTAGCTACGTAAGGCGTGAAAGCTTAACAAATAAACATAGTTCATTCGCATTTAAAATATTAGTCAGGATTTTCTTTAAAAAGAAAAACAATTGCAGCACTATCAATAGATCCTGTATCACGTAGGACTTAATAAACATTCATACAATAGACAAAAAGAACACACAGGCTCAAAACAATAGTTTATAGATCACACATTTTTGCCCCGTATGGTATTCGAACCCGGTCGGCATAGTGACAGTATCAAGGTAAACACTTAAACCCTAGTGCCTTCCATGCAATCAAATTATAATAACACGATAAGGTCATTGTAATGTTCTTGCGACAAAATTGTCGTCCATTAACCAAATGATGCGTGTAATATGACGATATTCACCACAGATTGTTGAATCTATGTTAATATGGGGCAGAAACAATTTGGGGTCTAATGCCCCTGTAATGTCTCAATGTTATGGTCGATTAATGGGGCAACATGGACTTAAAATGTTCAAGAACTTTCTAGAATACCGGTGTTGGTTTTGGAAAGAAAATTTTCAAAGCAGGAGCAATGGTTAAGGTCGGCTTTAAAACTGATATCTAAGTCCAATTTCACTCAGTGTCATTATATTCTACTTTTAGTATAATGGGTTGTGCATTCCCAATCAGTGAGTATCGACGTTGACCTAATTCTAACACAAGATTTTTGCTTTTCTGGTGAGTTAGGTGCGAATAAATACATAAGCCTAACACCTATATATCCTAAGGAACGGACAGAGGTATAAATACATTCTGCACCTATAACTCGCTGGATTTTACTTACACTGATTTTAATGTATGTATGCATCCTTAACTGTCAATAATAATAATAATAATAAATTTTTATTTTCATTATCAATGCTACAAATATTGTGTAAAAGTAAACATATTAAAATTATAAGTACAAAATGATTAAACTAGTAGAAAGGTCACCTATCCCTGTACTAGTTAAGAAACTGTATCACAGGTGACGGGGCCTTCCAATACAATAAATTCAGTAAACTAACGCAAGGAACAGACTTAAGATATAATCAAGTATAGTGCTATTTTATAAATATTAACATAGGTAAAAACTTAAATACTAAATTAAATTAACACATCGCCGAAATAACAAATTTCGTAAATATAGGTAAGAATCTAGGTTATTATCTAATTCATTATTAAAAACTTAGGTACATATTATTTTAATAATAATTGTTGGTGTGCAATTTTATGTGTTAGCGACATAAAATCCTCAATAATATATTTGAAATAATAAATTGATGGAAGTATCTCGTTGTTACAGAAAAAAGCAGCAAAACAATTGTTTGTTGTGTATTTATTTTTTGTTTTTTGCCATAGCTTGGGTTGCCAAACTCCTTGGGGAGCAGCCAGGGGTAAAATGTGATCTTTGACCCATATGCTGGCAGTACTGCCACCAGTTTCCAGGGATGGATATGAGAATATGATACCCCTGATGTTACTAGTCCCCACAACATAACCGCTTAACTGACGAGCCGTATCACCTATTATATCGGTTATAAAGCACGGGTTCTGTTACCAAGATTTTCGTACAACCGAGAAACCCGTTAATACTTTGTCCCGAAATCAGAATCGAGATCTCATGCACAGAATCGTACTGTCGTCGCATTCATATCACCTATTGTATCGGTTATAAAGCACGGGTTCTGTTACCAAGATTTTCGTACAACCGAGAAACCCGTTAATACTTTGTCCCGAAATCAAAATCGAGATCTCATGCACAGAATCGTACTATCATCACATTTACTACCGCTGCACAATCAAGGTAGGTTGTAGAGTGAATATCTGATGAGATTTCTATGTAAAAAACATGACACAGTTTATATTTAAGCGAAATATATTGCAGTAAATAGCATAAAGAAGCAACAAAGAGGCCAACAGATTAAGCTATTAACGCGGAACAAGTTTTGCAGTTTCAAAGAAAACAATATTCCACGGTGCAACTACGTTCAGCCGCGTATTACACCATTTTGTAACATATCATACCTTCACATCATAAGTACCTTCAAACAGAGACAGTTTTAATCAAATAATAACATCAGCCTTGTATGTAAACTGTCTTACTGATGGACGCGAAATCTTTTCAGTGTGTGAAGCAGGGATGTTGTGAATATACGCATCCGCATCCGTATCCGCATCAACCGCGCATTGCAGAGCTTCCGCATCGATTTGGACTTCTGCATCCGGTTCCGCAGACGCGGATGTGAGTCTTCAAAAAGCCGTATCCGCATCCGCGGATGTCAAAAAATCTGCATCCGCAACATCCCTGGTGTGAAGGGTTTCGCTATAATCAACCCCGCTGGTCCAATCACTCCAGTGCAGGTTGGAAGAATCCACATATCTTCTAGAACATTAGGTAGAGCTGATATTAAAGCGAGCGATAATTACCTATTTAAGAGTCACATAACATCGAAAAGTCAGAGGTTAGTCTCAAGTTCCCAAGGTTGTGAACTTGAGACCTCTGCGTGGCAATCTGTCACTAGGCTAGTTCTCATTGCAATTATTTAAGAAAAATTGTCATAATACGTGCTAAAATAATGTATCAGTCAATTTCGTTTAATTCTTTACGAGACGTTTAGTACGTCCATATAAATTGGAATTAAATTTAGCTTACTTTCAGGGAACAGAACCACATGGGATGAACATCCACCGATAATACTATCTTTTAGCAATCATCTGGTTTTACTTTCTTACGGGACCTATCAACCTATCACCTAATACGCATGTGATTATACATATGGCTATGTCGGTTGGAGACTATGTGTATATGTAGCTGACGCGGTCCGCCTGATAAACGGTTATAGCGTTTCTTTTAGCATCTGGGCACTTGCAATACCAGGAGTATCACTTGCTCATTACCAACCCTGCAAAACTGGTCGCTGTGTTGCCAGTGGGTATATGGGACAAAGATCACACTCTTCCGTAATAATTAAATGATGTTTAACTAAAAAGTGAACCATATATTGCTTTGTGCGTTACAAACAAGTTTCAGAGGTAAAATTATTATATATTCGATTCTTACCGATGCTTACGCGTGGAGATACGAAAAACTACTCGAAATTCCTAAAAGAAAATCTCTTTATGTGATTTGTTTTGCTAATTATGGGCAAGTCCCACCATTTGCTGATAAGCTGTTTAATACTCTATCTATGTTCGTGTTATATGACAGATAGTGTTCAAATTTCTGTTTCTTAAGTATAAAATACGTCAATAAAGCAGATAAACGCTCTGATATTTTAAATTTTAGATCAAGTGGTAAGAATTCCTTACAGAAAACACAATGACACTTTACCCGATCCGAAAATCGGACTCGGAATCCCACGACCCGACACAAACACTTACATTTTATATTTAACAGACCATAACGGTGTAACATCCACCGATTATTCAAAAGCCTGGCACTTGGTTCAAACGACATATTCATATTTAAATTTATGACTGAACTTTTAATAGTTATGGCCTGGCTATGCAATATAAGTTACTTTCATTGTTCCTTAACAACGAGGGGCCATATTGGCTTTGGCTATATTGTTAATAATAAAACTGTATTGTGTTTTAGCGAGCTGTAAGAATATTCAAGCCGCAATTTTGTACTAGCATTGGCTATTTATCGGGAAGTGCTTGTTATACCCCGCCAAATATCCAGAATCTATCCTGACTTATCCTTACTAATATTATAAACGCGGAAGTTTGGAAGGGTGTATGGATGTTTGTTACTCTTTGACGCAAAAACTACTGGACCGATTGATGGAGAAAAACTAGTAGAGCGATGAAACTTGGTATGTAGATAGCTGGAGACCTGGATTCATACATAGGCTACTTTTTGCGGGTGAAACCACGGGGAAAACTAGTATATTATTATAAAAGCGGATGTGAGTTTGTTTGTTACGCTTTCACGCCTTAACTACTCGATCGGTCATCATGAAATTTCACATACACGTTGTCAAGGGTACAGAAAAGGACAAAGGATACCTTTATTGACTAAATGTAGATAAATTCAAGCGAAGCCGCGCGCAAAATCTAGTATGTTATAAAGAAAGAGTGTGAATTTTGTGATTTTGTGTTTATGTGGAAGGTAATCTCCGTAATCACTAAACCAATTTGAAATTATCTGTTTCACGTAAGCTCTTTCCGTTACTAATGTACTACGTACTAATTCAAATTAAAAAGATAGTTAATTGAAATTAAAATACTATATACGGATTTTGTCGTGTTATTAATTTTAAAACACAATTATTACATCATTTTTAAACTATTTAACTACTATTTTTAAACTTTACTACTATTAAAAAGTATTTATTTAGATTAAGGTTTACACTTACCTGACGTTACGGTTGCTTTTCAGCAGCCATGAACTAAATCTCAATATCTAAAACTCAAAATCTACTTAACGGATTTCCATGCAGTTTTCACTAATAGATAGAGTGATTCATGAGAAAGGTTTACGTGTATAATTTGTTAAGGTTTTATACTACACGTGCGAAGTCGGGATGGATCGCTAGTTAAAATATAATTTTCAAACCCCATAAAGAAACTTTAAATTAACTCTATTATCATACATATAAATGTCCATGTAGCAAAACATAAAACAGTAAACAAAATATGAAGTCATAACTTCTAAAATGAAACTCCAAAAAGTGCACTTGATGTTCTTACTCTGTTATGAATAGTATTTCGTTTAGAACTCTACTCTTAAAGAATTTCTTGCATCTTCGCTAATGTGTTGGGCCAAGGCACAAGCAACATGTTCGAAAACAAAGTCAACATTTATCTTAAAGGTAGTAAATGACCGCCAATGACTTTGATATATGCGATCTTTATCGATTCGTGTGGGCGTAAAAGAGATGCGATGACTTGGGGATTAGCTATTTAGTTATTACTAGCTATAGCCCGCGGCTTTGCTCGCGTAAAAGTAGGTTAGGTTTTGTTAGTAACAGTACTTTTTAAACTAAAATATGGTTCCCTATTTAAACGCATAAAATTATATGTCATTTTTCTTTTACATGGGGTAATGCTTTGACGAATACCTCTCCGCGGGGCGACGGAGAGGTTATGTCGGACTCACCGGGGAAAGATGGTGAGTGACATCCCGGTAATACCGACTAAATTTACCACGGTGTTCCTCGAGATAACCGCAATCGGTGGAGCCGCGCGAATCGCTTTCATATGCAATCGCGACCCCGTCGAGGTTTCGGCCCGCCGCGCGCCGTATGAAACGGCAGGCCACTACACAAATAGACTACCACCAATTATATCCCTATTGAAGCCCGCCTGATAATAACTGCAAACGTAGCCTATGACTGTTCATAATACCAGACATATAACTTGCGCCTATGAAAAAGGAATTAAATACAGAATAAAAGGATAGATAGCAATATCAGCCTCCGGAACTCCTATTAAGCTGACTAGCTATAGATCTCAGACAATTGAACGAAAAACCCTTCAAATACATACGTAAGTACCTATAAATCGCGTTCATCTTAACCCTTGGCTACTTCCCGCCCTAACTCAAGTCGGCGACAGGAAGTGAGAGTTGGGGAAAAATGGCCGCGTTTCCGTTGTGTAATGGCGCCACTATACGGTGCCAGACCCGCCCGGGGAATCGACTGTATAGTTTTACCTTTCGCTATGTGTAAGAGAAAGAAAATAAGGTTGGAAATTCCATGTCTGAAGTATTGGATTTTGATAGAATGTAATGGAAGATAGGTCTGGGAAACAAATGCAATGTTTGGCGAGAAAGGGTTAGAATTCATTTTGTTTTACAAATACGTCGTGTGTTTATAAACTTTGAAACGACAAATAACATAAATCAACTATTTGTAGATTACTGAAACGTTTGTACTGTGTGGGGATCAAAGAAACGATCAAGGCAAGGAATTCTCTGCCAAGGCACGTGTTTCCTTCTTCCTTCAATCCTGGGTTCTTTAAGCGGGGCGTGAAAAAGCACATTCTCAGGCCGTCAAAGTAGAGACCTCAACATCGCCTCAACTGCGTTGAGGACGATGTGGAGGCGACTGCTCTTAGACCACATGACTGCTTACGAAGTGCGGTCATTTCGACGAGCAAAATAAGAATGAAAAAAACATCCTTTAGGCTCGGTGCAATGGCAGTGGAGTAGTGAATACTTCCACCACTAAGCAAGAGAGTATATGCAATCTATAGAGAACTTGAATGCAATTATTTGATCGATTAGACTATTTCGTTCGTTCAGTTAAGGAAATTGTGACGACCCACGTTTAATTCCCAACTAACGCAATGTTACTGAAATTTTCTAATAGAAAATTTGTAGAGGCAGCACGTGTACGAAAACGTATCGCTTTAACGACAAGAGCCTAAAAGTCACTGTATTGTTAGCACCTTTGCATGAGTTTACGTCCGATTGTAACGTTCGGGTTTAATTTAAGTAAATTCTCAATAACAGCATGGAGTCTGGCAATGTGCTCAATAAATGCCTCTAATAACATTAGACTAAAAACATAGCTAGAAGTATGATTTCTATTATACCACTGCCTACCCCTACGGCAATACATAAGCGTGAAGCCCGGTATCCACCAAAGAAGAGAGGAGAGAAGACGAGAGGAGATGTGCTTTGAAAAAACCAAACAGACTTTGTTATTTCTACAGCTCATCTTCGCTTAGCTGCGGTGGAAATGGATCAAGCAGTGAGGAGAGGAGATAACTCATTTTTCAATAGAATTTTGTGCCGTGAGCGAGCAAGCAGCGCACGCGCTCGCGCGCTCCGTTACCCACTGTCTTCTCCCCGCGCCTCGCACACTCGAAAGCGTCATTCGATTGATTAGTTTCGAGCTCTCACAGCTCACATCTCTGCTACACACACCTCACATCTCCGCTCCGCTACGCATCTCCTCTCCGCTTTGGTGGAAATAACCTGTCAGCTCCGCAGCTCTTCTCCTCTCGTCTCCTCTACTCTCTGCTTTGGTTGATACCGATTAGTCTATGTATGTGAACTCGCACTCTTTTACAGTCTGCATTGTTGACGTATTTATTTAAGTGGTCGGCTCTCCACTGACACTGTGCCAAGTACCTATTATAAATTCGATCCCCACATAAGGCAAAGGACAAAAATTGGTGTAGTCCATATATAATTATTTCGAGACTGGGTATGTTTTCTATTCGTTGTTTGAATGCTTGTAAAGTCCCCACACAGAGAAATTTTACCAATTGCGGGAGAAGCAGTTCAAAAAAATGTATTTGTAATACACATCTGTTTATGTTCAGGTACAACAATAAAATTATTTATACGTCGGAGACAGTCATTAGTACGGTTACGAAAGCGGCACGTTAGTCAAGACATGGCAGCACTATTGCGATGACGTCAACACGCAGCTAACTTCGTGCTACGACAGAGCCTACTTAATGGTGGCGCGCGCAATATTTGAGAATCATTTTACCGTTGTAGAGTGCGGGCCTCCTCATTGAGAACTGTCATTCGTTTCGTGCAAATCATTCATGTTAATTAAAGTGATTAGTGTGCATTTATTGTTTCACTTTGCTCAATCACCCTATTGTACGCCCGCAAGTCTGACCATGGTGTTACTGAGGCATTCGATGCGACATTTACAATACACCCTTCTACATTCAAAGAAGCAAACGATTAACAAAATGAAATAACAGCTAATTATATTCCTCCCAGTCTCAAGTGAACTCGAGTACACTGAAACAGGGAAAGGCGCGTACCACCGCCAACGAGCTACAAAAGCGAGTTCTCTTCGTTTGGCTAAAAACACAAATGACAATAACATCCATACAATTTGCTTACTCTCTCCACTTTAATTAGGACGCAGTGAGCTTCCATTTAGATTACTTGGTACACGAATGGTAGATTTTACAGAGATATAGTTTCAAATAATGTTTTTGCTTTTTGAGTTTGTGCATAATTTTATACGCATAAGCTCTACAATATCCCTTTGTGCATTTCTTTTTGTAAAGACTACACCCGCACAAATAATTCTTGTGTCGCGAGCAATTAACCAATATTCAAACAACGGACACAAAAAGCTCCCACATCACACGCATTATTTTATACGCAATGGCTTTAAATTATCCTTTTGTGCATTATCTTATATATAAAATTCTTGTGTCACAATGTTAGTTACCATACTCCTCCGAAACGGATTAACAGATTTTATGAAATTTTATACGCATATTTAGTAGATCTAAGAATCGGCTACTATCTATTTTTCATACCCCTTAGTGATAAGGGTTGTCAAACCCAAACATTTTCTTTTAAATCTTTTGGTCAAAACATTTTTTTTGGAGTAATTAAGATTTCCACGGCTGCATTTGAATTGTAGCTCAGTGGGGGACCAACAGACTGCAATGCAGAGAGTCTTGGGTTGGAACCCACGTCGCGCATGTCTGACTTTCGGAAGTTATATGACTTTTTGAAATTATGTGCGTATTGATTGACAATTATAGCCTGCTCCGTGCCTCGGAGAGCACGTTAAAGCGTCGGTCCTGGCTGGCATGAACATCTATGGCAGTCGTTATTGGGAAGTCAGTGCACTATAATATCCTGACACTGGTCTAGCCTTAGGGTATCGTTAGCCTTCGGGTTGCGGAGGTCAGGTGGCAGCCGCTCCGTGTAAAAACTGATATCCAGTCAAATCTGGTTAGACTAAAGCCGACCCAAGTGACTTGGGAATAATAAAGGCTAGGGAGAAGATTGAAATAGTAGTTCCGTCACATAATAGTACAATACGTGCCTTTTTCATTTTCATCGTCAAATTCTGGCTTCCAGCTTATTTATATTTAAATGGATTTAAAATCTTTATATTTTGGATAAAGTAGCTTTTTAATTTTAATTATACAATAACTTGCGATCAGCCCTGGCTTCGCACGGGTAGTACAAAACCTTAAAAACCTAAACCTTCCTCGTAAATCAATCTGTTCATTGAAAACTGCATGAAAATCCGATCAGTAGTTTTTGAGTTTATCGCGAACATACAGACAGACAGACGCGGCGGGAAACGTTGTTTTATAATATGTAGTGATATAGTCATAGGCACTATTTAGTGATCTTATCTTATTTATTTATTTATTTATGGCACTCCAACGACTTATTCACTAATACTCTCTAACATACTATAATGTTAAACATAATTATACAGAGTGAATTTGCCACTTATAGGTGTCCACAGCACTTACAAAATTCAAGGTCGTGTATACAAAATGAAATTAAACCAAATTAATTAAAATAAGATTAAACTAGATAAAATTCAATAACAATAAATTAAATTTAAAAATTATATTAAATTGAATAAAATTACACAAAATTAAATCTAAAATTAAATCAAATTAATTAATAACCATTTAAAATAAAAATAATAATTAAACTTGATATAACATTAATAATCATTAATTAAGTAAACAAAAATAAATCAATTTCAAATAAAAAATAATAAAATAGATATATCAAACAACAAAATAAAATAAAATAAAAGGCCAATTCAATTAGCCTCTGATGAACAGTACTTTTCGAAATTGTGACAGAGAGTTAGCGTAGATGTCAATACTATTGAAGCGTGTTTGGTACTCATTGTACGTCCTCATCAACCGGTTCATAGGCGCTGTGCGGCCGAGATTAAATCTGGATGTGCTTGGGGCGAACACATTTAGCTCGCGGGCATTCCTTGATAGGCAGTGACGTGGTACGGAAATATTATTACTTTTTTGAGAAGCATTGGGATTTGTATATTTCCGTTGACAATTTTATAAAGTAAAGTCAAATCTTGTACTTGTCTACGGTTTTCTAAAGATATCATATTGTGATGAGCGAGCCTTCCTGAGTAATCAGCGTCGAGAGAGCAACCGTTACATTTGTATCGTAGATAGCGTGTAAATCTTCTTTGGATACGTTCTATACGATTCACGTGTGTTTTGTATATGGGATTCCACACAGGCGATGCGTATTCCAAGGTACTACGAACAAGTGCATTATAAAGCACTGTTATGGCTTGAATGGTTTTAAAATCATAGCAGGTCCTTTTTAAAAACCCTAGTGTTTTAGCTGCCTTGGCAACAATTGTGTCAATATGTGGTATAAAGGTAAGCTTACTATCAAGGATAACCCCTAAGTCACGGATTGAGTCAACTTTCTGTAGTGAGCTTCCATTAAGCGAGTATGACGAATTAAACGCAATATGTTTTTTTGTAAATGTTACCTGATAACATTTAGCAGCATTAAGGGTCATATGATTTTCAATACACCATTGATGCACTGAGTTTAGGTCATCTTGGAGTAAAACAATATCAGCCGTCGAGTTAATTGCCTTATATAATTTTAGATCATCTGCAAAAATGCTACAGGTACTATGTTTGATGCTACTTACGATGTCATTTACAAATACAATAAAAAGTATGGGACCCAAATGAGAACCTTGTGGGACCCCTGATGTTGAGCAGTAAAGTGAAGACTGGTGACCCTTAATGACAACTCTTTGTCCTCTTTTGATCAAATAGGATTTAAACCACAGTAAAAGTTCGCCAAATATGCCAAAGTTAGAAAGTTTTTGCAACAATATTTTATGATCTACTTTGTCGAACGCGCTGCTGAAGTCGGTATAGATAGAGTCGACTTGCTTGCGTGAGTGTGTGCACTCATTAGGAAATATTGAAGTTTTAATTGAATGGTTGTAGATTATTTTGAGAGGGAGGGACAGACTGGCAGCACAATTTTTCACAAATAATGGTGGGAGACCATCTGGACCTGCACCCTTACAAGCGTCTAGTCCTTTCAGCACTCCAAAAACATCTCTTTCTGAAAAAGTTACTTTGCCTAAAGATTTCTGCAGATAGAAGTGCGTACTTTCAGAAATAACATGTTCAGAGCACAATTCACCCGACTGAATGAAAGTCGAAGAAAAATGACTTGCAAACAGATCGCAGATGCCGTGCCCAGTAGTGGCTGTAACACTATCTAACTTCATCTCTGACGGTATTTCTCTAGAGACTGACTTTTTAGTTTTAATAAAGGACCAAAAGAGTTTAGGATTGTGTGTTATACCCTCTTCAATGTTCTTTACGTAGGCATTATAGCTATTCTTTATTATTACGTTCGCTCTCTGGCTTAATATTTTGTATTCGTAATTGTCACGGGGGTTTTTATACTTTTTATAGCGTCTTCTTAGTTTCTCCTTTTCATTAAGGATATTTATAAGACATTTAGGGAACCATATAGGGTATTTACTTTGTTTTATTTTGGTTTTAGGTATAGTTGCACTGATGTTGCCGTTTACTGTTTTATAGAGTACTTCAACCATAGCATTGACATCCCGACATTTGGCAAAGTTATCAAGCCAATTGAACTGTCCAAACTTCTCATTTATTATTTGATAATTCGCACTCCGAAATTTGTATTTTGCAGAGAGCTTACATTTTAGTAACGTTGGCGAAACATCAGTAATATTGATACACAGTGGCGGATGGTAAGGGTCTACTGTTGATAATGGGTTTGTACATTCTTTAACAAATACTCCATGAAAATTAGACAGAATTAAGTCAAGGGATTTACCTTGGTGATTTCTTATATAATTTAATTGTTCTAGGTTATTGAGAGATAGAAAGTCTATTAGAGAGTAGCCTAACAAATCTTATCTTATCTTGTGTGGGGGCCATCCCCTTTTCTCTACGACTATCCCAGTTTATGATATAGCGTTCCCCTACACCAACCGTTAGGTTATAATAGAGGAGCCGCTGTACCTTCCAGTGCCTGAGAGCACCTTCCGGGACCAGTTATAAACAGGTCTTGTCCCCAAATCCCGACTCTCCACCCTAACCTCAGAGATCCGGTTCTCGTAAGCGAGCTACCTCGTGCCCAAGTGACACTACCTATTCTCCAGATAGGTACCGGAGCAATAAAGCCGCTCACTACTCGCAACTCAAGGAGTTGCTAACGATAACCTCACTGAAGCCGACGGAGAAGCCGCCTCCCATATCTCCAGTATGGTATCGGAGCTGTGTAAGGCACGCTCACTGCCCGACATACATCCGTACGCCTACGCAAATAGGCCTACAAGCCGGGTGTGGCCCGAGTCACTCCAGCTATGACTCTTACTTGCTGAGCAGGCAAGCTCCCGAGATGCGTTGCGGCAGTGAAACCACACTGCCACTTCGCTAAAGGCAACTCCGTGCCTCATGCGACCGACTGGTTCGCACTGGCCGCGCCTGAGTCCGACGCTCGAACGCAACGTGCTTGCCGAGCAAACGAACATGTCGTCCTCAGCGGCCAACCACATACCCCTGCGAGTCCAACACCAATGTCAGGCACCGCGCACTCTAGTCAGCGGTTGATAGAACACGCCTTTCGAAGCGCAGTGGGCTTCCTGACCCCGCAGTACCCTGGTCCAAAGGGGGAGACCCGTAGTTCTCCCCCCGAAACCCTATCTACTCGGGTCCTGAAGACGGCGACACTTCGACCCAGTGGAATCTTTTGTGTCGACTTCCCCAATAACGACTGCCATAGATGTTCATGGCAGCCGGGATCGACAGCTTAACGTGCTCTCCGCGGCACGGAGCAGGCGATAATTGTCAATCAATACGCACATAATTTTGAAAAGTCATATAACTTCCGAAACTCAAAGGTGCGCGACGTGGATTCGAACCTGAGACCCTCTGCTTTGCAGTCTGTTGGTCTCCCCACTGAGCTATCGCTGCTCTATTTAGTGATGAAATGAATAAACTGACTCACGGAAGGTATCACTCTCCAAGAGGCAACCAGGTCAAAGTGAGTATATATACCGATCATGTGGTTCTGGGTCAATTCCATTTTCAAGCAAAATTGTTATTAATATTGTCTTGTTTACGCGAATGTTATTCATTGAAATTAAACTACTACTACTATATACGGATTTTATCGCGTTGTTTATTTGACACTTTATTACATAATTTAGAAACTGTTACAATACTACTACTATTAAACTTTACAATTTTTTAAGCTACTTAAATTATTAAACCTATTTATATTTAAGTTTACACTTTCCCCGATTTGAAGATTGAGACATCTACCATCTTAGTCTCCCGTGACCATGTCTGCTGAAAAGCAACCGAAACGTCGGGGAAAGTGTAAACCTAAATATAAATAGATTTAATAGTTTTAATAATTTTATCAGCCTAAAAATTAGTAAAATTCGATAGTAATAGTAATGTAACAGTTTTCAAAATTATGTAAAAGATACAGTGTTAAATAAACAACACGATAAAATCCGTATATAGCAATTTAATTTCAATTTTTTTAATTATTTTTTCGATGAGGCTATTCTCAGCAACTTCAAGACGCCTGAACATACACAACATACAATAATAGCCTCGCTATCTCTTACATAAGATTGGAATATAAAATTATTAATAGAAAATATAATATTGTCTTAGTTTTACGTGAATTATATTCATTGAAATTAAACTGCTTTTTACGGATTTTATAGAGTTATTTATGAAAACTTTTATTACATAATTTTGAACCTAATACTATTTCTTCTATTTAGAGCCGATTTTTTAATCGTCAGATAACTTTTATCTGGGGAATATGTTTGACGTTTTGACAGCTTTTATATAGAAAATATGTCATACCGCAATATTTATTCTTCAGATTACAGTTATCTGACGATTGAAAAACCAGCCCTTAAACAAATTAATACTGAAAATTAACACTTTCTCAGAACGTTTTGGTAGCTTATCAGCAGGCATGTTTACAGGAAGTCTCCCCGTAAGTTTAATTTCAATAAATGAAATTATTCAACATAGTGTCCTAAACTTGTGAGCCACAGATCACGAACATCAAAGCGTAGGAAAGAATAGCAGTGACTCGGTGACGTCACAAGTGAGTTGTTGCTTTGTCGCGCGGTCAAGCTCTACTTATGTGACACTCGTGTTGACGCGGCGCGACAAAACCATTCGATTGTACACACAGCGACACATCAACCTAGACTGCTTGGACTTTGAACTGTTAGAAGTTGAACGCTGCGAATCGTGCGAGAGAGTGCGTTATATTTTTGTTAAGCTCTATCCTTACCATGACATCGAAACCACTATGCACTGTCCCTTTTCCGACAATTCTATATTTTGTATGTAGCGTAGTTATGCGTATATAGGATATCTAACTTGATCTGTAGCCGTGTGTGTACACCATCTTTAAGGACTGCCTTCGTAATGCAGCGGTGCGACTGCCGTGTGAGGACTTGTGTTGGTTTCGGGACTGGTAAATGGTTACTGGGTTTTTCTGTTCAGATATTCTTAGTAGCAGCAAAAGTCTTTTTTCTTTTTAAAATGATAATTTCCACGCTAGGGCTAAATACTGTGTCGCGGGCATCTTTACAAATATTCAACAACGAATACAAAGAACAGCCAGATTTGGAATAAATATTTGTCGACCACACAATTTTTGATAATCTGGATCATAATTTTTGTCACGTGTGGGGATCGAACCCACAACACTCGACGCTGTAGCAGTGGCGAGACTCATAAACCTCTCCTCAATTTGTGCATCCAAGTCTAAAACTGTTCCTCGAAGACGCCTATAGGCTCTCTCTATGACGATGGAAATAAAAACCATAGCTGAATAAATATAAGTGGATCTTCCTCCGGCTATCTCTTCAACCCTCCTTTCTTTATTTTAAGAATTGTCTGTGCGAGTGCTGTTCTTGAGAAGTTGGCTACTGTTTCTAGGATTCGCAGTATTTTTGAGTTTTTACGTAAAAGATTCTCAGTAGGAGCATGGAGTGTTTAGAGACTGTACCCTATGGCTATAAACTCGCCCTCCATTAGGTGGGACTTAAAACCATTGTTGGCAAAATATATGTGTAGTAATACTCTGCCTTCCCCTTCGGGAATAAAGGCGTGTATGGATATGATTTTTTTTGTTGGATTGCAAACACCGATGCATGTATTTAAAAATCTTTTGCTTTTTAGATTCCATCAGGAGCTTAATCCTAACTGATGTTATAAATGCGAATGTGAGTTTGTTTGTTTGATTGTTACGCTTTCACGCCTTAACTACTCGACCGATCACAATGAAATTTCGCATACACGTTGTCAGGGGTGCAAAGAAGGATATAAGGTACCTTCCATCCAAAAAAGTACCGTGCCCGACGGATAAAAAATTTGACATAACCTACATTTACGCAAGCGAAGCCGCAGGCAAAAGGTAGTTAAAATAATAGTATGACTTAAAAGGGTAGGTACTTTTATTTTTACCTTACAGTGTATATGTAGTTGGTTTAATTTTATTTAAGCTATGGTTGTTCTAACTATGTTCCATAACACTTTGTATTATACAACGGCGAGTCTCCAAGCTTAAGCATCTTGCGCGGTTTAATATGATCGGGCGGTTATTGGAAATTAATTAATATGGACACGACCGCGTACTTTACAAAATTTAAATCAATATATAAACATTAAATCAGAGCATGACTTAATATTGTCTTAAGTTTACGCGAATGTTATACATTGATATTAATAATAATAGAATTTTGCATTTTCAAGTCCATTTCTTTATAATAATATAAACAAAATAACTGCGATTTATGACAAAAATTATTCTTACACTAAGCAATTAGTTCAACAATATTTACAAACCTTGAACTACAATAAAAATTTTATGTATAAATTATAATGTTTTATAAGTATTGTTTTAGAATTTATATCTATATTATATAGTATGTGTCCTTAATACCTGTGGCACAGGTTTACCGTAGTACAGGCACCCCTTATATATTACCCTTACGATGTAACCTCTGTATCATTTTGTACCAATTTAAGATGAATAAATGTTCTTTTTTTTTTATGGCTTATGTTGGCAAACGAGCAGACGGATCGCTTGATGGTAAGGGATTACCGCCGCCCATGGACACCTGCAACCCCAAAAGAGATACAAGTGCGTTGCCAGCCCTTTTAAAAGGAATGAAGTAGGGAAAGGACAAAGGAAAGGATAGGAAAAGGATCGGGGTAACTGGGCCTCCGGCTCTCTCACTCACCGATACGAAACGCAACAGTACGGGTACCGTTACTTCACGCCGGTATTCTGTGAGAGGGTAGTAGTACCCCGGTCGATCCGGCCTATTCATGCTGAAACCAGCGAGGATCTACTACCTATCGAAATTTGATTATTAATATTATTATTATTATAAACAACTTTATATAGATTTTATCGCGTTGTTTATTTCTTAAACAATTTTACTAGTTACTGTTTACTTCTATTTAAGCTATTTAAATTATAATAATAATTTAAATTTAATTTTAGAATTTTTATGGCGTTTCGTTTTCTTTTCAGTCTCCCCGTGAACATGGCTGCTGAAAAGCAGCATGATTGTTATTATTAAATTAGCTTAAATAGAAAGTACTACTACTACTTAAGTAAACAGTAACTAGTAAAAGTGTTTAACAATAGAAGTTTAAAGTTACTATATTATGTAATATTTAATAGCGTTTAATAAAAAAAATAACAACGCGATAAAATCCTAATAAAGCTATTTAATTTCATAGAACGACGTCAAAAGAGAAACATGAGAATGTGTGTTGATAATTTCAGTAGCTGTGAGGCATTTAACAAAAACAACTACAACAAACCTATTAAAAATTTGCCACTGCCGGGCATTGGCCTATTCTCAGTGTGAGAAGAGTTAGGCCATATTCCATCACGCTGGCTCAGATCGGGTAGACAGATCACATATCTTCAAAAATATTATGGAGAACGCAGGTATCCAGGTTTCATAACGAGAAATTTTTTTTTACGATTTAATATCTATATACTAATATTATAAAGCTGAAGAGTTTGTTTGTTTGTTTGCTTGAACGTGCTAATCTCAGGAAATACTGGTTCGAACTGAAAAATTATTTTAGTGTTGGATAGCCTATTTATTGAGGAAGGCTATAGGCTATATAACATTAAGCTGCGACCCACAGGGGCGGCGCAGTAACGATAAACGTGAGTGAAACCGCGGGAACATCTAGTATATAATAAAATCCATACATAGTGGTTGAATTTTAGTATACAACATTTGACTTTTGTCTGCACGGATGGCGTACTGGATTAAGTGGTCGATTCGCCAATGCCACAAACATTTGTGTGATCCACAACTGGTTATACCGAGTCTAGATATTCTTTGTGTTCGTTATTTTAATGTTTGTAAGGTCCCCCTCGATACAAGAATTATTAATATAGCGGGAGTTGTCTTTTTCAAAAAAAAAAAGAAAATTTGCCTGAACGCAAGACAATATTATGTGAATCAGTAACGTTGTGTTACGATTGTAACAAATATATCTGACTACTAATATCCAACATACAATTGGATTGGTAGCAATCTTATCCTCACTAATCTAATTTAATGGCTTAGAATTAGTTTAACTCCAACGTTTGTAACAAATATATCTGAGTACTAACATCCAACATCTAATTGGTAGCGGTCTTATCCTCACTAACCTAATCTAAAATATTAAAATTAGTTTAGCTCCAGCGTTTGTAACAAATATATCTGAGTACCAATATGCAACATCTAACATCCAATCTTTAGCAGTCTTATCCTCACTAATCTAATCTAACGTATTCCACCAAGTAATTTATCAAAGTCAGGGTTCCGTCGTCCGTTAATTACCGTGTATTGGATCACTCATCGGCGTATCGACGGTACGACGATCGATAAACCGAACGACAACTTTACATACTCTTGCCTGCATACCCCGAGGGAGAAGGCAGTGATGTAGAGTGGTGTATTACACAACCGCATCTGGCAATTTATGTGTTAAGTTTTTTGTAATAGAAATCGAGCGTATAGCTGTCTACAGAGCATATTTAGGACCATACGCTTTTTTTATGCAACTACGGTGGCAAATATGCATACGACCCACGTGATGGTAAGTGGTCACCGTAGCATATGGACGCCTACAACACCACAGGCATCACTTGCGTGTTGCCGACCCTTTAGGAAAGGAAGAAGAGAAAAAGAAAGTGGAAAGGAGAAGAAGCGGAAAGGGGAAAAGAAGGTGATTAAGCCTCCGGTACTCGCACTCACCGAACGAAACACAACAGTAGGAATACTACTATATTTCACGTCGATATTCTATGAGAGGTTAGTCCTTCCCCGGACGATTCATGCTGAAATCAGCGAGGCTCTACTACTCACAAAACGCTTAAAAGGTACAATGACACTGCTCGACCCGGGTTTTGTACCTGAGATCTTTTAATTGGCCATATGACTTATGCCATGGAACCAACGAGGCAGTCATATCTTACGAACTTGTTTTGATGGTAATGCAACTACTTTCTTTTTCTTTATGAATAGTGGCAAATCTAGTATTAGAATTTGTCATGCTTGTAAAGGTATTGCCTTAAGCTAAAGATGTTAAAGCCTCGTATCCACTAGGCAACATTTGACGCACAACATGTTGCATAACATGTTGCTCAGCGTGTTGAAAGTCAGCGCGGTACTTTTGTTTAGCAACGTTGTCTGTCTACACATGATTTCATGTCGCCAGAGGAACTAGTGTTGATTTCAGTGGCTTTTCCACGTCCCCACTTGACAAAATTTGAGTCTTACTTATAAGTACTGTAATTCTTCTGACAGAATGTCCTAATAACTCTTTGCTTGACCTAATATCAGTCTGGTTCTGAATTCTCATCTCAATCTATAGGGTAAGGAGACGTTTCTAGTTGAGTTGTTTCATCGCTTAGCTAAACATTTGATAAGAGCGGCGATTCAATGATTTTCAGTGACGATAATTAAGATATTATCTACACTAATATTTGTCAGCCTCGATGGCGTAGTGGTTAGTGTAACTGACTGCCACGCCTGAGGTCGCGGGTTCGATTCCCGCACAAGTCAAACATTTGTGTGCATAAACATGTATGTTTGTCTTGGTCTGGGTGTTTCTATGTATAATATGTATGTATATACAAAAAAAAAGTATATATGTATGTTTATCCATTGTCTAGTACCCATAGTACAAGCTCTGCTTAGTTTGGACTAGATGGTGATGTGTGTATGTGATAGATTATTATTATTATTAATATAATAAAACTTAAGAGAAAGACTGTTTGTTATTTGTTTGATCGCTAATATCTGAAACAACCAATCGGATTTGAACGATCTTTTTTGCACTTGTTAACCCAAGATTTGAAGAAGATTATAGATTATAGACTATATGGGATTACGATTACGATCCACAGTTCGCGAAATTTAAATTAATTTATTATTAATATTTTGTATATATGTGTCTCAATTTTACATAGCTGTGCTCGTGATAGGACAATGACCAAGTGATAGTATTGTCTCCGTGAACATATAACTAATTTGTGATATTTAAGTGAACACTGACACCAATAACAAATATAAACAATCAAATAACTAAGTGTAAAGAGTGCATAAAACCATACGAGCAAGACATCAACGATAAAATCCGGTATAATTAACACCTAATTAACTGGTTTTGTCATAATATTACTGGTAAATATAAATTGCAAATAACAATTTTCACAAGCTACAGTTATAATCATTGTATAATTCAAACGACCAAGAACATTCACCAATTGGAACACTCAGTCTTATATTGACATTATAAACTTCGTTCGGAAAGTTGAAATTCTACGGTGACTCCAAATCTGAACACTAGTGTTTTAAGCTACGTTTCGTTGTACGCATAAATCTCACTCAAATAGATTTGGACCAGAAATCGATATTACAGCGCCATCTAGGGAACGAAGCCTGTATTATCTACTAAGCCAACTACTCCTGTCATAGTAGACATGGTTAAGTGCTTGGGTTGTGGTCGCTTCCTAAAACCGATAGAGGGCATTAGGTGCTGCGGTTCAAAGTGTGGGGAAGCGTATTACCACCGTGCCTGTGTGGGATTTCTTCCCCAGGCGATTGTGGCACCCGATTGGCGCTGCCCTGAGTGCAGGAAAGGCATCGCAAGGGACAACAAGGCAGAGACGCCGGTTAGAGCTCCATGCAGCCAGATTAACCTGGACTGCACCGTCAACGACGCTAACTCACCGGGCGGTACTGCGTCCACGGTCAACCCTGAAGACGCTCAAAATAGCAGCAGCAGTGCGCGGTGTTCACGGGAGACGTCTCCAATCATCCGACCAGAGTACCAGGCCATCATTGACGAGTTGAGGGCTGTCCGTGAGGAACTCGGCGGGTTTAGGAGATACATGGAGGACGAGCTGGCGACACTGCGAGGCACCGTAGCAACATACAATGAAAGAGTAGACGGACTCGAACAAAAACTAAAGACTCTGGAGCAGCGTACGTTTGACTCTGCGAGGGTGGACAACGCCATAGACGAGCTTCGCCAGCAGCTCAATGATCGAGACCAACAACTTTTAGCCAACGACGTAGAGATCAGCAACTTACCAGAAGCTAATTCTGAGAACCCAGTACATGTCGTTCTGGCTATAAGTAAAAAACTGGGAGTCAGCGTGGACGAGCGCGACATCGTTAGCGCGGAGCGCGCTGGCAGGCGGCAGCTCAGCGCGACGAGCCCGGGCGGGCCCGCCGAGCTGCGGCCGCGCCCTCTGGTGGTGCGCCTGGCGCGCCGCGACGTGCGCGACGACCTGCTCAAACATGCTCGAGTGAGGCGGGGGGCCACCACAGCGGATCTGGACATGGCGGGACCGGAGAGGCGCTTTTACGTGAATGAGCGGCTCACTAAGTCCAATCGTCGCTTATTTCGTCAAGCCAGGGATGCTGCAGGTCAGGCCGGATTTAGGTTTGTGTGGACTAAGCGTGGGCGAATATTGGCTTGCCGTAAGCCAGGAGACCCAACCAGACATATTAGTTCTGAAGCAGATATACAAACTTTTATTATATCTACCAATGTATCTCCTTAATTATAACAGTCCTGACTTTGTGCTTTTCAATTATTATTTATTTATAAACAGATATTTGTCTTATAATATTTTGTTGGAGGAATTTGTGTGTTTTGTCAGTTACCATTTTTTCGTTCAAAGGAAAGTTTATTGGTTTTTTATTCACATTACTTTTATAAATTTATTTATTAATATTTCTTTTCTATTGGATTACACTATTCATATTATATCATATTCAGATCATACATATGCATTTATAAACTATCTTACACAAAAAATATATATATATATTTACAACCTAGGATTAATATATATCATATACACAGTACATTTAATCAAATATATACTTAATACTACCTATTTTAATACAAATACAACTTATACCTCACCATTTATCATACTAAAAACACAATACATAGTTCTCCCTGACACACAATATAAGATTTCTTTTCATAACACAAAATGCCACATAGCAAATGTTTAAAGTTTGGGTTACTAAATGCAGGTTCCCTGGCAACCAATCAAGATGAATTCTTGATTGCAATGGACCGGCATGCCGTTGATATCTTAGCTATTAATGAGACATGGTTACGACCAGGCGAAGACGGCCGGGCTCCTTGTGTCCCAGGCTACAGGCTCAAACACATTCCGCGACCGTTGTGTATAAAAGTTGGGAGAGGCGGAGGCGTCGCCTTCTTTATCAGGGATGGTACCAACGCGCGTGTGAAACAGCCAATTAACAACCAGCCGGATATCGAGCAATTATGGCTGTCCACAACAGTAAACGGCCGGAAGTTACTCATTGGCACGGCATACCGTCCACCCTGGCTCGATACCAACAAGTTTTTTGAAGGACTAACCGAGAGTATCAGCGCGTTGGCCCCATATGATAATGTTATGGTTTTAGGAGACTTCAATGTCAACATGTTGGATATTTGTAACCCCAAAATGAAAATTTTCAGTGAATTTCTGAATACTGTTAGTTTAAAGCAGGTTGTTCCAACAGCAACACATTTTGTGGGTGACAGCAGCACATTAATTGACGTTATATGTACTGATATGAATGTTCATAATATAATTGTAGATTACAATAGTGACCTTGGCCATCATGCATTTGTTACATGCGAGTCAATATTTAAAAAATCAAAACCCAGTCCAAGAACTATTGTTTTCCGTCCAATTAAGGATATACTGGAGGAGTATTTCCTGCCTGACTTAGCCTCAATCCCATGGTCAGAAATTAGTAGTATGTGCGACGTTGACTCTATATATATAATAATAATAATATAATAATATAATAATATTCTACCACATATATGGTTTATACCTTAAACCACTGGATCCAACTTTTGTACGACCTACACGCACCAACAAAAACATTAATCGTCAAAGCTAGGCCTACACCCTGGATTACGCCTAATATTCGATTGATGTTCAAATTGAGAGATGAGGCGAGAGACAAATATCACAAAGCAAGAGATGACTCTAGTAAAAGACAGTATTACTTAGATTTAAAAAAACAAGCTACTTCTGCTCTTACCTCAGAAAAAAAGGCATTTTTCACCAGGCACATTAACAGCAACTTACATAATCCAAAGCTACTTTGGAAGAAACTTAAATCTGATATATTGCCAGACCACAGCGAAAAATCACTGCCAAAGATCTTCAATGACCCCGAGGCAATAAACATAGCTTTTCTTGATGTGCCTGGTGAGTGTAAGGTGGACATTTCACAGTTGTCGTACTTTGAGCATCATAGACATGGTCCAGCTTCTTTTAAATTGCAGCCAGTGTTGAGCGAGTCCATTCTAAAAATTATAAGAAGTATAAATACAAACGCTCAGGGTATAGACGGCATCAGTCTGGACATGATCTCACTGACTTTGCCAACCACTGTACAAGCTATAACAGACATAATAAATAAATCAATAACTACAAACACTTTTCCTAAACTTTGGCGTTGTGCAGTGGTACGCCCAATTCCCAAGAACAGTAGCCCTCAATCTGTAAAAGATCTTCGACCTATCAGCATACTACCATGTCTATCTAAAGTACTGGAGAGAGTTGTGCATACTCAAGTGGTATCATTCCTAGAGGACAACAACATCCTCCCTGACTTACAATCAGGTTTCCGGAAGAAACATGGTACTGCTACAGCTCTTTGTGATGTTGTGGGAAATATACTTGAGGCTCGTGACAGAGGAGAAGGTACAATTTTAGTCATGTTGGACTATTCCAGGGCTTTTGACGCGATTAGTCCGACACTGCTGCTCTCAAAAATGTCCTACTATGGATTCTCAGTGGATGCGGTAAAATGGTTTGATAGCTACCTATCAAACAGAACTCAAGTTGTCGAAATTCATGGATGTGAGAAAACCTCTAAGCCACATATTGTTCATAGAGGCGTACCGCAGGGGTCAATTCTCGGACCTCTTTTATATTTAATTTACAGTGCTGATGTAGCTCAGTCCTTTAAGAGCTCCAAATACCACATATATGCTGATGATCTGCAAGTATATATTTCTTTTAAACCAGACACAATGTTATTGGCTGTTCAGCAACTTAATGAAGATCTACAAAGAGTCACTGAGTGGTCAAAGCAAAACTCACTAGTTCTAAACCCCCTTAAATCAAAGTTTATGGTGCTGGGTAGCAGACAACAAATCAGGGACATACTCGCTGCCAAGCCCAAAATAACTATTTCTAATGAAGCAATTTATGCAACAGATAGTGTTTGCAATCTGGGGTTAACTATGGACCCAAAATTGCGTTTTGAGGCTCATATAGGAAAGACTCTGAGGAACTGTTTTTATCGGCTAAAAATATTGTACAATATTAGAAACTTCCTCAGTACACCAATCAGGAAGCAACTGGTAGATAGTCTGGTATTGTCCAAGTTGAATTACTGTGATACTGTGTATGGGCCATGTCTGTTATCACGTACTGCACGGCTTATACAACGTATACAACATGCATGTGCAAGATTTTGTGTAACTATACCCAAGCGCAGCCATGTTACTCCCTATCTAAATGAACATAATATCCTTAAGATGGCTGCCAGAAGGAAGTTACACCTAGCCTCTTTACTTTTTGGAGTTATAGAAACAAAAACACCTAGTTACTTGTATGACAAGCTAGAAACACAAATAAATACATAATTATATTTACATGTGTATCTGCATATGTGTGTATGTGTGTCTATGTATGTATATGTGTATGTATGTATGTATATATATATATATATATATATATATATATATATATATATATATATATATATATATATATATGTATATATGTATGTGTATGTGTATGTATGTGTGTGTGTATATGTATATATAAACAAAATTATACCAGTTCAATGAATTAATATTGTAACACTCCTTTAATCTCTATATATTTCTATATATCCTAATCCCCATAAACACCTATTTACCTTTTTGGATTTAGCCGTCAGGTATTGGATGGAAGGGTCTCCAGTCTGTGTTGTTGTTGCGGTGTATTTCAACTGCAGGCATCCTTGAAGTTCCTTGAAGTTGTGCCTTGTATTATTTCCTGGTCCTATAATAGATTTGTTTTTGAATACTTTAAACTTATCTTAAATATATTCTAATTTATGTTAAATTTAACTTTAATTCTTGCATTTCTTTGTTGAAATGCTCCGTGATCTGGTATATATACATAAGCATATGTCTGATGTGTCTGACCTGTCTTGTATATTTTTTTGTATATTTTTTTTTTTTTTTTTTGAGCGAGACCCCTACAATTTATTATTATTATATATATATTGCATTCATCTTGCTATAACTTCTTAGAACAGGCAAGGCAAAAGATTTTCTTGAGATCCGCATCTCTCAGTCTATGTCACTGCGCAATGCACATTAGATAATAGACTTGTTTACAATAATTCCGAAGCGACATAAGTATACACTATAGGTACCTATATCACACTGACGCTTGCTTTAAAAACACAATCAAATGTTTCTTATTTTACTCCACACATTTTTACACCATTTAGTAATTATATTTATATGTTATTTACTCGTATATTTACATATTTAAGTATATTTTTTTTTTTTTTTTTTTTTTTTATATGTTTAGACACTAGGCGCCGGCGTCACTAAATTGGATTTCGCAGAATATCAGTGTTGCGATTTGACAAATCGCAACGTATGCTGAGCGATATCCAAATTTTGGAACTAATAGGACACACACCTTCATATTACTTTTAAAATTTAAGTCAAACTTATATTTAAACAATAGTTTATTTCTGCTTACTGACATTACTGACAACACAATAACTAGCCTTGACTTGGTGGGAGCCATTGGGTAAGGTGTGGTGTTGCCAGTGAGCAGAAATGAAATGAAATTATAGTATTTAGTATTAGTTTTATTTTTCTAGTTTTATTTATTTTTGTTTTTCCTTGTTTATTGTTCTGCTTTTATTTTGTATTTCTTCATTTTTATTTTTATTTTTTGTTTAATGTGTCCTTTTTGGGTACCAAAATAAATCATTTTTCTTTCTTTTCTTCTTTCAAATCGCAGTATACAGCTAGTGTCTAACCTTTTTCTACATACCTTTAAGGTGCCTTGGTAAGCTCATTTATGACTAGCATCATAAATATACTGGTAAATTTTAGAACAAAGAGTGAACAAAATCTCTATACTATTAAAATAGTTATATTTGGCAGGCCTAACTCCAAAATCTTAGGCATGCCAGTCTGCATTGTCGATAACCACTTACAATCAGGCAGGCTAAACTATTTTGCTACTTTGGTGGATATGAAGATTATGTACGCTGCTAGAGCAGCGATAGTTCAGTGGGAAGACCAACATACTGCAATGCAGAAGGTCTCGGGTTCGGGCCAACGTCGCGCATCTCTGATTTTCGGAAGTTATATGAATTTTCGAAATTATGTGCGTATTTATTGACAATTATCGCCTGCTTCGTGCCTCGGAGAGCACGTTAACCCGTGGGGCTCGGCTGCCATAAACATCTATGGCAGTCGTTATTGGGGAAGTCAACACAAAAGATCCCACTGGGTCGAAGTGTCGCCGGTCTGTTCTGACTGGCCCCCACATAAGATAAGATAAAATAAGATAAGATGCTGCTTGATCAAAAAGTAATAAATTGCCTCCATATACTTAATATTACCCATTGAACACCTTAACGGAAAGACTTCCACGGAAAGTCAAAATAAAATATACCAACTTACTCATTTTCCGCAATGTATTAATATTCAATTTTCGTACTGAAGAAAATCAAATGTAAATCAGCCAACAATACTGACATCTCAACTTTTGTATAGCAAATTTAAAAGTAAAATGTAGAGGTCTACTTACATTGGATATTGTACATAAGTGGTATAGTACTTGTGTATGTTGAGCCGTACGTTTACAAGACTGTACCTTGAACAAATCGTATTGGTTCGGTCGAATCAATAAGAACATTGCTTATAACGATCGTGCTTTTTTCTTTGTTGCGTAATTGGCCTAGTAATTCAGACTCCGGATGACCTCTCATCTTGGGCACTGTAGCTGACGCAGGATGGAAGGATGTTTTTATGGTATATGGCAAACGAGCAGACAGATCGCCTGATGGTAAGTGATTACCGCCGCCCATGTACACCTGCAACACCAGAGGAGTCACAAATGCTTTACGTTTCATTTAAATTTGCCCCCTCCAGAAGGGGGAGGGGGACGGTTGGGCCTCCAGTACCCTCACTCGCTCGACGAAAAATAACGCAAACGCTATTTCACGCTGGTTTTCTGTGAGGCCGTGGTATCACTCCGGTTGAGTCGGCCCATTCGTGCTTAAGCATGGCTTTACCACGTTAAGCATGGAATTTCGCTCAAACTAGGGACCAACACGCACTTGGTTAGCTAGATGGACTCTGGCCTAGCCCTCGTTATACCCGTGCCCAACAGTGAGACAGTTATCAGGATAGTTAGGTTATAAGCAGTGCTGATGTTACTATAGAGTAAATCCAACCCGCAGTAAGGCTGCCAACAGCAGCAGCCGACAGGCCGACTGGATAATTAGGTGAGAGGATCATAGTCAAACAATCTTGTGCTGTGATCTTGCGGTAAGTAGTAGCCTTCTAGACTCGCTAAGGATAGTGTCCTGTCAGCAAGGTGCTATATCTTCCTAGTCCAGCATATTCCTGCTAAGCTACGGTAATCGTTTACAATCATACGACCCGTATGCTGTTTTCCATCTTGGTAGTTTAACAAGTCAGTCAATTATCAAACAACCTCATAATCTCATGATAGTAGTAACGCTGAAGATTTAACGTATTATCGGTGAATTTTAGGACTATTGCAAGCCGCCAAATTAGACTAAACAGCCCCAAGATAAAAAAGCAAATCCATAATCGGACGTATTTTTAAACTGGCAATTCTTTTGACGTAATTATATACAGCTTTCAAACTACTGACACAAATAACCTAGACACCTATATATGAATCACAAAAAGAGGCAGGATTTAGAATGAAGTAAGATCCAATAATAGCGCCCTACTTGTATGCTTCTGAATCTTTTTTTTTCCCAACGAGGTGCGAAGGAGTCCTCCGACTTGGCACCTGGAATTGCCTCTCCATTCACCGTATGGTAGGACCGACATTGTACACAAATTTTGTTACATTTGGGTATTTTGGTTATGTTAGAAAGAAAAGAAAGAAAGAAAAATGTTTTATTAGAATCTCCATACATACATAATTTAAAAGAAAAACAATAATAAATACAATTTAACAAAGGCAATAACAATATATTTTTTTTTATAAAATGTAGCCTGTACTAGTCGCTGACAATGTAGCTTTCAAATGGTGCAAGAATGTTTTAAATCGGTTGAGCAGTTTTTGTGTTAAACCCTTACAAACAAAAAACGAAAAATCTAATCTTTTCTCTTTATAATATTAGAATAGACTACAAGTATGCATTCTTTGCATACCTACATACATATATATACTAGCGGTCGCCAAGTGGTCGAAATTCACCCATTATTTATTTAAATTTAAAAATGGATTGTTATTAATTTTTTTCATTTTGTCACCTACAAGCATTCTATAAAGTCAACCGAACAATGCCGAAATACTACGAACTCGAATCGATTGCTTGTGAAATGCATGGTTGTGTGCGCGTAGAGATTTTTCATTAATTAAATATATTTCTAATGCATATTTTATAAAAATATTTGGGTTCGCCCCTCCTTCTCCATATCAACTTTAACTGTGCCAAATATCATACTCCTCCATCCGCGCAATTTTCGTAAAAAGGGGTACAAAGTTTTTGCTACACGTATTAATATATAGATTACATACGTACTACATATATTTCATTGTTTTACTAAAATGCCGTAGGTCTTGCGGCTCCTTCTTCATCTTAGTCTACTAAGGAGGCCACTAAGTAAAAATATTATTACGACTTTAATTAAGTGTAAGACATATCACAAAGCAAAACTCATCCGTCTGCAAAGTTCCCGCGGTAGTCGGGCACAGCGCCGGGGATTTAATGTGGTATATAAATCAAAAACACGACGGAGGGTCCAAAAATTTATCGGAGTGCCTCCGTTAAATGCCCCACTGTCGGAAGTGTTAACAGATGTAGGTACGTACTAAGTTTGGGAATAGGATCATCAAACCCACGACAGTATTTTCCCGAAGAGGTAAGCAGAGATACATTTCTGCTACATTTACACATATGACTCACGTTTTGCCAACTGTTTTGCCTCTTAATAGGGTGCTAGCCTTATAATGTCCAACGGGAGTAAATCCAGAAATCATGCTGCTATTGAAAGTTTTGTAATGAAAGCATCTTAAGGTACCCTATGCAATGATATATAAACTATAGATACGTTGATCGCGCTCTGTAGAGGCAACATGAATGCAAGGTAATTACCAGAAGTATATTTAGTCATGTGTACGCGGGTGTACGTGTCATTAAAATAACATAAGTGAATGACTTCCTCAACAACAAAAATACCTCTCTGTGTTTTTAGGAAATGTAAAAATTATACTGCAGTTATAAAAGATAAAAAAGTATCATTTCATGCGTAAGTATCAAGAAAAATAAATGTTATTTAATTTTTTCGATGCCTTCTAATGGCGGCTGGCGCCTGAGGTAAGTCACGTGTTCGCGCTCGGCCAATGAGCATGCACCACAGAATAATAACGTAATTAAATAAATATATTTATCTCTCTCTAACAACAGGAATTTCATAGACACTTAATTTTCTTTTCCTTTCTTCGTGTGTCTAAGTAGCTGTCTATTGTCTATATGTATTTAAGCTGTTTTCGAGTGCCGTGATATTCATGCATGACGCGTCTATTTATATTACGTAATTGCCTATCGTTACGATCGTGGCGTGTCCGAACATAACATAACTTAACCTAACCTACTTTTACGCGGGCGAAGGCGCGAGCAAAAGCTAGTATGCTATATTTACGCTGTTTTCGAGTGCCGTGATGTTCATGCATGACGCGTCTATTAATATTATGTCATTGACCCTATGTCGTTGTCTGTACCCCTGACTAAGTGCATGCGAAATTTTTTAATGATGGATCGAGTAGTTTAGGCTAAAAAGCATACAAATAAACAAACTCACATTCGCATTTTATAATATGACTAGTTAGAATTTAAATGTTGAGAAGATATTACGGTTACACAGTAAAAGATTTTGTTATCTTTATGTATCTTTATTGTTTATTTAAATACTTTAATAATACATATACAGGTTGTCCGGTAATTAATGGATAACCTTGAAACGACTTATAGTAGAACTGAAGGCCGTTCAGAAAAAAGGAAAAAAATAACAATAAAATAATTTAAAAATATTATTTTAAATAGTGCAAGCTATTATAGCATAGCATACTTTTGACTGTCTGTCTATTAGCATAATTAGTGTTTAATAATAAAACAACAAAGACCGATGGATTTAATGCATTTATGGTCGTAGTATACAAGAAAGTTATAAATGGTAATTTAAAAAAACACATATCTCAGGTAGTAATTAGGATAGATTTTTTTCATATTTTTTCTGTACGGCCATCAATTCCACTATAAGACATTTCCAGGTTATCCATTAATTACCGGACACCCTGTACATAAACGATATACCTTACAACAAATGTAAATGTTCAAACAATAGACAAAAAAAATTCTCACAATTGATTTCATCAAAATAAATGTGTAGACTATTATGACGTCATAATCAGCTCAACGGCACGATTTCTTAATCATTATATGTAAATAAACAAATAAATTATGTGCTTCCCACATTTCTTAACAAAAACTTAACCGAGCGAGTGCAGCAGCGTCCCGACCGAGATTAGGGCGGCAGTCTGGTATTGACATTCCTCATTAATTTGATAGATGGCGCACGTTGCCTCTTGTTTACGCGCCAAATTAAGTTTGTCTTTTAAAGATGGCTGACTGGTTCGTAATGGCGGCAATTTTTCGTTGACGAAAATTTGTTATTAGGAGTTTGGAAATTAAGTTTTGTTTAAAATGAGAATGTGCAGAGAGGAAATTATAATAAAACTTGTTTTAACCGTGACTTCAAATGGCTTATTTAAAGCATAATATTAAGAATCTATCAACCTCTATATAAAAATCTTATAGATTAGTTAATACTAGTATAGATTATGTAGTTATAATCTCAAAGTGAGCAGCGATAGCTCAGTGGTGAGACTAACAGACTACAATGCAGAGGGTCTCGGGTTCGAGCCAACGTCGCGCACCTCTGACTTTCGGAAGTTATATGACTTTTCGAAATTATGTGCGTATTGATTGACAATTATTGCCTGGTCATTGCCTCGGAGAGCACGTTAAGCCGTCGGTCCTGGCTGCCATGAACATCTATGGAAGTCATTATTGGGAAATCAGTGCCCTATAATATCGTGACACTGGTCTAGACTTAAGGTATCGTTAGCCTTGAGGTTGCGGAGGTCAGGTGGCAGCCGCTCCGTGTAAAAACTAATATCCAGTCAAATCCGGTTAGACTAGAAAAGCCAACCCCAAGTGACTTGGGAATAATAAAGGCTAGAGAGAAGAAGTTATAATCGCAAAGTATCGTTCATGTAACTTAGTCAATGTATCAGTTAGATTTGATTCCATTCCAAGCCTAGAGGAATTCAACATATGCCATACCCAATTTTAGTTACAATCGATTTAGTGGTTGAGTTTGAAGACCAAGCATATTATTCCCTAGTATAACGCAAGCCTCTAAGGATCACACGCATTCCACGCAAATTTCATCAAAATTGATTTTGTAGTTTAGTTTTGAAGATAAAGCATACGGAATCATTCTTCTTGTATCACGCATGTTATGACACAATGAGTTCTCACTACACAACCTTTGAAAGCAAAACATGGTGACAACTATAGCATCTCTCTACACGTTCTTTATATTATCTTTGAACTCGCTACGTTTTTTCCGCATTTCTGTAATAAGGTAGTTATGCTACATAAACATAGGTGTGTGTGTATTTGTGTGCAGAATTAGAGCTAACAATGTCAATTCCAGTGCGCTGCTAGGCTCGTCGTATCTCCGGCTAGAATATGTGGGCTTCCAATCTAATTGTGTAGAGTTGTTGACACCTCCTACTTTCAGTAATTTCACATCCCACATTCAATCCACGTGCCAAAAAATACTTTTAGTGGGAGGTTTGTTTTTACTTTATCGCTGACGCCTGCTATTTTAATAATAGCCTTTAATTACCTATGGACGTCTGTTGAATTTAAATAAATAATTTACTATTAAATAATTACGTTTAAAACTGGCACAGCCCAGCTGAAAATAACCTAAATCAAAGTCTAATACCAGTGTTAGGTTTTTTCTTGTAAGTAAAGTTTTCAGGCTGTATAAGGCATTGTGACGTCAGAAGGTTTACTGATATTTGTTCCATGCTGTAGCAGTTCCGTTAATTATCTGTTAAGGATTAACATCCTATGGTTGTTGGCTCTAGTCTCAACCGTCCATAGGTTACAGTTTGTGGAATTCAGTTACGGTTTTTGTAAATTTATCTGCGTCTCGGTCGTGCGCAAATTTTCGCAATAATTGCATGTAATTCACATGTTCATAGACCATAGGAACGTGCTGCCATTGACAGATTGAAAAACTATTAATTAATATTTTTATGCATAGAATATATCTTCAAATTATTTTCTATGATCTTCTATACATCAATCCTACGAGGCTTAGTTCTTTTACGCATTTATTTGACAAGAACCGAAGATGTCCTTACTAAATCGCCAATTATAAAAAAGATGTATTAACAACTCTACGTTTATACTCGGTGGTCTGGCATGTAAGCTCGATATAACGCATACCTAGCAATTACATACAAAGCCATTGTTATTGTTCATCGATGACAGATTATTCAATTACGAATCATTTACCGGAGGGGTTATAGCGCCATCACTCACAGAACAGGAGTAACCTAATTGGGTATATTACTCCGGCCGTATGGAGAGCGGAGCCACGTCATTCTGTATTGTGTTTATATGGAGAATCAAGTTGCTAGAGCTAAGACAATTCTGTGTGTGGACTCTCTGTGTCACGTAGAAAACGCCGATACAGTAATAATAGTAATATAATATTCTATTACATACACATAATACCATCTAGCCCAAACTAAGCAGAGCTTATACTATGGGTACTAGACAATGGATAAACATACATGTATACTTTATTTTTGTAAATACGTACATATTGTACATAGAAACACCCAGACCAAGACAAACCTTACCATCTCCAAGAGTATTGGAATCCTTGGCCTCGACATATCAAGTGATGTACAGTTCCGCAGTCATTTAGAGAGCAAGGTCAAGCTGGCTTCCAAAAAGCTTGGTGTGCTCAATAGAGCTAAGCGATACTTCACTGCTGGGCAAAGACTGCTTCTATATAAGTCGCAAGTCCGGCCTCACATGGAGTACTGCAGTCATCTCTGGGCAGGAGCACCAAAATACCAGCTTGATCCTTTTGACGCGGTACAGAGACGAGCATTGAGAATTGTCGATGAGCCCAAACTCACAGACGGTATTGAGCCACTAAGTCACAGACGAGACTTTGCCTCCCTTTGTGTGTTCTACCGCTTATATAATGGATTGTGTTCTGACGAGTTGTTTGAGATGATGCCCTCAGCTACTTTGCACCACTCGCCATCGGCAGGGATGTCATTCTCACACCTTACAACCTAATTGGTGCCGCACTAAACGGTTCCAAAGGAATTTTCTCCCGCGGACGCTCAGGTTGTGGAATGAACTCCCTGCCCAGGTTTTCCCACAAGACTACAGTATGGGGTTCTTCAAAAAGGGCGTTAAAAAGTTTTTACAAGGTCGGCAACGCGCAAGTGATGCCTCTGGTATTGCAGGCGTCGATAGGCTACGGTAACCATTTACCATCAGGTGGGCCGTAAGCTTGTTTGCAACTTTAGTATTATAAAAAAAAAAAAAAAAAACATCCTTGCCCATGCACACAAATGTTTAACTTGTGCGGGAATCAAACACGCGACCTCAGGCGTGGCAGTCGGTTACACTAACTACTACGCCATTGAGGCCACCAAGTATTGCTTACAGTATTGCTACGCCCACGATTATCTGTAAGAGACTGATTTCTTTTGACACAGTGAGTAATTTAACCCGTGGTTGTCTTTTATTTTGTGACGACACATGAGCCGCGCACGAAGGCGTAAGTGTGGTAACACTACCGAGGACCGCATTCCTTTTCTTGCATTCCGTCTTCAATACCCTTTCCGTAGTGACAGCAACGCAAGGGTAGATTCCTTGTACTGCAAGTGGTCATGCTAATCATAGCCAATTATAGCAAGGCATAACTTACTTCTAAGCCTAACAACAATATTCTTTTCTTTTCATATAAAATTTTTATGCTTGTTGTCTTGACAGTAAGAAGTGAGATAAGCTCTGTTTCTTCGGATAGAGGCTGTGACATAGTTCAGGAGAGAGGTACTCTGTTGCCTGAATTAAGATACTTTATAATTCAAGTTTTCGTTGTTAATAAATATTATTATTATTATCAGGAAATCCGCATGCCAGTATACCTTTTTAAAATACAAAAAATAACTGTTAAATCCTTTAATTTACGAAGTTAACTACATTAAATAGTACTCTTCCTCGCCGTGACGGCTGTATGATTGTATAAACAGACAAAATTAAGAGCTGTTAGTAATAATATAATTATGAAGGTGGCTCACAAAGGGAACATCAATTACAAAGGTTAAAGAGGATGTTTATTAAAAGCATTACTACTGTTGGGTTTATTCATTAATTTAAATTAAATTTTTTTAAATTTTCGATACTGTCTACAGTATCGAAAAATTTTAAGTTTCTACCATTACCAAGTATTTAGTGACATTAAAACTGACGGATGTTTTGAGTTTATTTCAAACAGTATGTGATACTGATAGCCTAATGGAAAAGTGTTGGACTGCCACGTAAAGGTCCCCAGTTTGATGTTAAGGCACGCATTTCTGACATTCTGAAGTTATGTGCGTATTAAATATGTAGTTAATTAATTATCGCTCGCTTTAACGGTGAAGATTGCCCGTCAAAGCGAGCGATAATTATGTGCGGAAAGCACCTGAATGTCCAAGAAACCTGCATGTCCAAGAGTTGGTGTGGAATATAATGTTCTCAAAGACGTGTGAAGTATGCCAACCGGCACTGGACCAGCGTGGTCGACTATGGCCAAAATGTTCATATCATCTGCGTAAAGTAAAAATGATGAATTTTGAAAGCATGTGTGAATGTCATTAATGAAAATATTAAATAAAAAGAGCCCGAGAAACGGTCCATGGGGAACTCCTGAAGGGACTACATGTCATTTCGACACAACACCCTTTATAGCAACAGCCTGGTAACGATTTATACATACTCATTCGGTTCCTCCCATTCGGTTGTTTCATATATTATAGGCTCATTTTGCATATCGAAACAACCCTCCAACTCCTTGCGACAGCATTGATCAAAATGTGCGATAGCCCTCACTCTATCCCCCTGAGCCTCATTTTGCTCACATGCAAACGGTTTAACACAACCTCTTGGTAAATTACTGCCGAATATTGTACATATTTTTCTCAAAAACCATGCGTCTTCCACGCCAAAGACTGTGCTACCAGTAGATATTTCTATGATCGGTGTGCGCTCGACTCGTATTTGAGAAAATTTGGCTGCAGCCAGACTGCTCAAATTGCCACCGTTAGCTACGCATTCCTTGAATTCCTCGCGGTCTATCCCTGTTTCGCAGAGGCAGTATTCGCTTGGGTTACCTGAAAATGTAGCTCTGGTTAGCCGATGCTTGTCATTTATACAAATATTATAAAGGTGAAGAGTTTGATTGTTTGCTTGAACGCGCTAATCTCAGGAACTACTAGTTCGACTTGAAAAAATATTTTAATGTTAGATAGCTCATTTATTGAGGAAGGCTATAGGCTATATAACATCACGCTACGACCAATAGGAGCGGAACAGCAATGAAAAATGTTGCAAGAACGGGCATAATTATCTTATGTGAAGCAGACAAAGTTGCGTGAGTCAGCTAGTATTATATATTTTAACAGAAATATGTGTGAAGTATCAATATCAAAAAACTAACATTTTAGCAATTTGCCCTTTATTGCATATTCTATCTACGTTTATCTCCCTAACTTAAATATTTGATTGAAATTAAACACTTTATACGGATAACATTCGCGTAAACATAAGACAATATTATGTTAAATATTTGATTGAAATCATTATCACCATCACAAGCGATTCCTACTATTTTTTAAATATTAGTCATTTTTTATTAAAATGCTAAAACCTATAGAAATGAACCTTTTTTTAACGGCCTGTTAAATCATAGTTTTATAGTTATTAGATATTGATACTACGAGTACACCGTCGATATACACACTAAAAGCTTATGTTGAGTGACAGCGGTGAAAATGATAATAATAATTCACAATAATTCACGAAAATCTTGTCCACATGTGGGCTGTGGACTTGGTAATTCAATCCGAATCCGGCCCATAGTCATAACAGTGAATAGCCTAACCGCCAAGAGCCTCGACCAGCACCTTAAGGCTCGCGTCAGGTGCTTGGGTCAAGGGTTTGATGCAGAAGGCTGTGCTGCTAGACATAGCGTGCATTGTGGGCTGTGGACTTGGTAATTCAATCCGAATCCGGCCCATAGTCATAACAGTGAATAGCCTAACCGCCAAGAGCCTCGACCAGCACCTTAAGGCTCGCGTCAGGTGCTTGGGTCAAGGGTTTGATGCAGAAGGCTGTGCTGCTAGACATGGCGTGCATGTGAGGAGGCTCCTGATTTTGGAGTCCTAAACAACGACAACATTAAACCTGTTCCCTATGTTGTTTGTTAAGTTCCTACGTAATACCGGGCGCATTTATTGCCATCTCGCCAGTTATCTTAGGTCCTGCTAAATAGCTGTCGAAATGGGTCCTAAAACCTACTCACACCTTCAAGGATACAGATGAATAATATAAAAGGTTCTCTCACCTTCAGCTTCACATTTCAAATACTGCGCCTGCAAATACGTATTTAACTTCAATTTCTGTAGCGCACACATTTGTGGGACAGCATACCTCCCACTGCCCACCATGTAGAAATCCACCATTATCTCTCCACCTATATTATCTATAATCCACGGAAATGTTCTGATGAAGAACGTACTATCTTCGTAAACATCTCCGTAAACTGAGATCGTGTGTCCTTGACTTGACACTTGCACGAAAAATATTATTAAAAGTATAAAAATCATTTTTCTATGCCGTCAAAGTAAGGTACTTACTGTTTAAGTTTTTTATTAATAGGTAAACTGTGTGTCTTTTATATAAAATATGTTAGCATTAATATGTGTGTTATTTTAAGTACTTTTCTTTTATGATATTTTAATATGAACATGTAAAGTATTTTAATGTTTCTGTTACAGTGAATATGCTAAATATGTGTCGATGTTTGAAATGCTTTTATAAAGTATATGTAGGTAAGAATTTTATTTTCATGCTTTGTTTGATGTTTTTAATAAAATACATTTGATAAGACACATACTTTATGGCGCAGGGGTTGTCAATGCGATTATACTAATAATTTGTTTATTCAGGCATCGTAAGCCCATACAAAAATGTTAGTTACATGTATTCTTACAAAATAATGTTAGTATACTTAAAACTAAAGACAGTAAACATTACATTTGCTGTTAGTTTCTCTCTACATGAATTCGGGAGCAATGATTAATGTAAAGAGAATCAAGCCTATGATGGCCTCGATGGCGGAGTGGTTAGTGTAACCGACTACCACACCTGAGGTCACGGATTCGATTTCCGCACAAGTCAAACATTTGTGTGCATACATGAACATGAATGTTTGTCTTGGTCTGGGTGTTTCTGTAACATGTATATATTTACAAAAAAAAAGTATATATGTACGTTTATCCATTGTCTAGTACCCAAAGTACAAGCTCTGCTTAGTTTAGGCTAGATGGTGCTGTGTGTATGTGGTAGAATATTATTATTATGTTTCGCTTATCACAGGTGTCTAGCATATTATATTCGAAAATACCTGGCCCTTTGGGAGGCTTACACGGAGACATGAGTCCAACCTGAAGGTCCACTCGAGGATATAAGCGTGATTGTAGAAATTCACAATAAATAAGTTTCCTTTATTTGGTGTAATCAAAAGCCATCGAAGCAAAATTCCGAGCTTTGCATTGGAAAGAAATGATACCTAATAACATTGCCAGACGCAAAAATCGAACCTATGATCTAACGATCACTCGCTAATTTAGACCTCGGCACCAATATAACTACTGCGTTAGGAATTATAACTAGTACGAAAGATGTCTTTTTAAGAAAATCTATTCCTACAATATAGGTTGATTATATCTTTGTTTGCTACTTGATCACGCTTCACTCTTGAGACGAATTTGAATGCAACATGACTTACAGATAGAATAGATACTGGATTAACACATAGGATACTTATCATTTTGTATATACGTTCCCATTAGGATTCAGGCGGGCAAACCTGCGGGTAGTAACTAACAAATATCAGTCCTGCTTGCAAACTGTCTCACTGATGCGAACCTTAACTCTCAGTATAGCCAGTACACAAGCACAATATTATGTCCGACATATTTTAAATAAACAAACAACAAAACGCAACAACTATGTTTAAAATAAACATAAAAAGTAAAAACAAAACCAGTAATACGGATATTGTATTAGGCTGTTTGCACGTGCTACGCGTGTCAAGGTTTAAAAAAACAAAAAAAATACTGCAATATGAGTGTAGCGCACTCACCGATTAACCATGTTGACTACCGTAGTGATGTACCAAAACATACGTAGATCGATAGATGAAATTAAACTACTTTATACTGATTTTACCGCGGTTGATTTAAAACAAACTGCTTTTGGATAATTCTGAAACTATTAAACTAAACTGTAATTATTTCAAAGTGCCCGAACATAATTTAATTATTGGTTAAAATGTCCTATTTAAGTAGATTGAGTTCAAAGTATCATGAAGTCTGGCTATATTTTACTTCTTCTTGGGTTTGACTAACTGAATCACTGGATCACAAGCAGGTAATACGTACCAACCATCTTGTCTATGAAATTTGGGTGTATCTTGATAGCCTTGCCAAGCAACCCTTGTAGGAATCAAGTAGTGGTTGGTCCCTATTGCACGTGTTCCTTTATACAATATTATGTATATCGATAGTTAATTTATTTATAAATGCATACCTTTTTACAACCGTGTTTGATTTGTTGGTCCAGTAGACTTCGCTTATGTTTGCGGGCATTTAATCGGGGTTTTATTCCCTGTTATATAATTCTCAGTAGGAAAACGTATTTTGGCAATACAGTCAGTAGACGACAATAAGCTTACTCCCTATTACGTAGAATCTAAAATATAGCTAGTGACATGTAGGTATAATATTGAACCCCAGTCGTCACGAGCATAAACAAACTCTAATACCACGGAAAAAACGTGGCATTAAACATATTGAGTCGCAGCGGCACGCCGGTGGCCAGACACAATATTTTTTTAAATTATGTCTGGTATTCTAAAACTTGACAAATTAATAAAACAGTTTCATCGTGACCGTAAATATCGAAAAGAATGGTTGGGTTTTAAGCGGTGATAAAATCTAAGATAAAATCCAACCAGTAACATTTACGTCAACGTCGTTACATTGTACTACATTATGCAAAAAAACAGCTCCACGCATCGATCAATATCCGAAGCACTTACTTAGATACGAGCCAAATATGCAAATATCGATACCAAAAAATGCTGTAACATCACTATTTTACGTGAAAGAGCGTTCGGCATTTGACCCAATCCCGATGAGAACAATAATTTACATGCACCGCGGGTGTTGCACCAACCCCCAACACTCCCCTTCAACACCCCTTAACCCCAAACTGCTAGAGCGAAATTTCGCCACACTAAAAATTGTGTTTATATTACAAAACATAATAAAGTTTATGAAGGACTATGTATGCTCGCAATTTCATACGCGTATGTGATGAGATTTATTGCAAAGGTACCTAGTTATTTATACTAGCCTAGTTGGTACCTATATTAAAATCCTCTTACGTTTAAAATTGTAAACATACAAAAACGAATCCGACAAACGTTTACCAGCCCACACGTAGTCGTAAAATAAAAATAAATCCAAGAAACCGATCGTAGCGCCATCTACCTACAAAACCATTTAGGGATCCACTCAAACACACAAAAATTTATTAAAATCATTCCAGCCATTTAGGAGTAATTCAGAGACAAACACACATAGAGAAGAATTATATTACACATATACAGTACATTTGCATTAGAGCCTTGCTTGGTTTTAGCGAGAATGAGCTGGGTCAATAGGCGAAACACTGTCAAAGATAAGAAAGAAGTAAGATAAATATAAAGATGTTTTTATTTTATCTTACTTCAAAAAATCAAAATCAAAAATGTTTTATTTCATTATTACACGTTGTACATTATACAGTTGGTGGCGTCTCCTTTTAAGCATATAGATGCCTGTGCCAGGAGGCGCCGCTCTTTTATATCTTACAATTTTAATGTAACATGTTACTTAACAAAAGTGTTTGCATTTATTTAATTTATTTTATCTTTATTTCTATTTATATATATGACGGCGTAAGAGGCCCATCTTCATTTTCTAGTCCGTCCACGTGGTGGTCAGACATGAGGGAAATCTCGAAATAACACTAGGGTAATGTTCTTTACACCGATCTTTATTGATAACCTAGCTTTAGTAACAAAATCACTCAGGATGCTCACAATATTTAACGATTAAAGTTCTATTTTGAAATTACATTCACTTGGAATGTAGTGAGGTTAGTTGTAACACGATATGACCGACCGCTCCTAGCGTTCTCGATAGAATGCCCGTCGTACGGACGTCCGTCCCTTCAAATCGACTAACTGTCATCTGTCAGTTGTCATTCATTAGCTGTCACCGTATCACAACTAAACACACTCAAGCATTAATCAGAATGAAATTAAATAAACGATTAACTAAAAATAAACGATTTAACTAAATTAATAATGCTTGACATTCCATTAAAAATACCACATTCTGCGACACGGCCATTCTGACTTCTCACACGTCCTCGTGGGTTGTGATATCTGCAAGTAGAGATCGGGCACGCCACGATCGTGGCGGTAAGTCCCGTTTTTGAGGAGTGGCTGGAAAGGCGGCATGGCGCCCTCACCTTCCGGCTGACACAGGTTCTAACTGGCCACGGTTGTTTTGGCCGGTTCCTGTGTCGTATACGCCGGCAAGAGACGCCCGGTTGTCACCACTGCGGCGACTGCCGCGACGTTGTTGAGGACACGGCGCTGCACACTTTGGCGGTTTGCCCCGCCTGGGCATCGCAGCGCCGTGATTTGATCGCGGCAGTCGGATCGGTTGCCCTCTCGCTCCCGGCCGTAGTTCAGTCTATGGTCCGAAGTGAGAGGTCATGGAACGCCGTCGCCTCCTTCTGTGAGGAAGTAATTTCCATCAAGGAGGCGGCGGAGCGGGAGAGGGAGCGTTTAAACCCTCTCCCCAACCGCAGAGCCGGGCGCCGGAGGGCGCGCGATGACCTCCAGCCACCCTGAGGTTTGACCTGGGGGTGGCGGGCTTTGTGGGCCTGCCCGCCATCCGTTCAGCACCAGGTCCGAGAGGCGGCGTGCGTGTTCCCACGCGCGCCTCTGTGTCGAGTCCGTCTCCCCTCTAGGGGAGACAGTAGGGTTTTATCTGACGTAGTGCCTATTTTGGGTAGGTCTTTCGTGTAGTGGCCTGCCGTTTCATACGGCGGGCCGTAACCTCGGCGGGGTCGCGACCGCATGCGAAAGCGATTCGCGCGGCCCCGTCGATAGTGGTTTTGTCGAGGAACACCGTGGTAGGTTTAGTCGGTATTCCGGGAGGTACATTGTCTTTTAACATCTTTCTTTTACCCCGGCGAGTCCGACATAATCCCTCCGCCCGCCCCCGCGAAGGGATATGCGTCATAGCATTCCCCCACGTAAAAAAAAAAAAAAAAATCTGCAAGTAGAGATAATACGAGAGTAACCAGTTCACTCGGCTATCCTGACCTATTCAAAGGTGTAATGGAAAATAATCTAATAGGTTAGGTCAACTAAGTAATTACGTTATCAAAGTTTGTTAAATCAGAACTTATCAAAACATTGTATCGACAATAATCACAATTTTCAAAGTAATAAGTTACTGTGACTATCGCTCTAACGTGTAAGCAACAATAGCACTTAACCAGCGCTCTACATTACTACTTAACCAGCAGTAAACAGCATCCAGTACTTAGCCAGTACTTAGCCACTACGCTAATAGATTGTAGCAGCAACACCGTAGCACTTTACCAGCGCTACGCAACCTATCACTTAACCAGTGACAGTAGAACAGTAATGCTTAACCAGCAATACAGATCGCCATCGCTTTACCAGCGATATTGAATCACCATCGCTTAACCAGCGATACTCAACATTCATCGCTTAACCAGCGATACTCAACATTCATCGCTTAACCAGCGATACTCAACATACATCGCTTAACCAGCGATACTCAACATACATCGCTTAACCAGCGATACTAACGCTTAACCAGCGAAAGCCAACATAAAAACACAGCTTAACCAGCTATGACATAGCGAAAGAGCGACAGTTCAAATAACAATCGTTATAGCAACAAACTAGCTGTTTAATTCGCGGATTCGTTATCAAACTCTACGTCTACATCGATATCGAGCTCTGTAGGAGAATTAACTACGGGAATTTTCCTCAACCGGTCGTGAGCATACTTATACTGGCGATTACCAGTTAATGACTTTAATGTGTATCTGTCACCGTCTAAAACTTCAATGACCTTAAAAGGCCCTTTATATTTGGGCTCAAGTTTCGTTTGGTTCCTCTCTTCATTTTTAAGTAGTACAAAGTCTCCTACAACGAATTGATTGACTTTGGACTTATTGGAATCAAATCGTGCCTTTTCATACTGTGCGCTTCTATCCATGTTAACGACAACTTCAGATCTCGTAACCTCAATATCAATTTCAGGCTCATCAGAGAACATTAAATCAAGGGGGCGTGCACGGTGCAACTCTACCTATAAGAAGTTCCAAGGGGCTATGTTTAGTTACTCTGTTCACAGTACAGTTAAGGGCTAATTGTACATCAGGAAGTGAGTCTTGCTATGAGCGATCTCTACTCGTCTCCACACATGTTAACATTTTTCAGAGTTCTCATGATTCTCTCTACCTAACCGTTTGCACGCGAACTCCCGGTAGCTATTAAGTGTAGACTAATGTTGTGAAAGGATAAAACTCGCGAAAGTCAGTGCATAAAGGGGTGCCATTATCTGGGAGAGTTCTGGGATAAGCTGGCGAAAATATGATGCTAAACCGATAAATTGCCGTAACTGAGTTACTGTACTCGGAGGAGGGAGAGCTACTAAAGCCTCGACCTTCCTGGGATTGGGTCTTATTCTACCACAACTAACCTCGAAGCCTATATCCATATCTAATTCTACCTATAGCCATATCTAATGTCGTAAAATATAGGGCACCATAAAGCCTGTTACTTTGATCTGAAATCACTGGCAAGGGGAATCTATCGGGCACAGCGTTATCATTAAGTTCACGATAGTCCACACACATTCGGTCAGTACCATCCCTCTTTTTAACAAGAAGGATAGGACTAGGGAACGGTGAGGAGCTAGGGCGGATCACATTAGAAGTAAGTAAATCAGAAACTATTACGCACTACCTGTCTTTCTTGAGGGCTCAATCGATAAGGGCGACGGCAAACTGTTTTATTGAGATCCTTAAGCCTTATTTGCATAGGATCAGTGTTTGCAGAACTAGGCGTACCAATAATAAACTTGTCAGTAAATTTAGACAACACTGAAATAAGTTTCGGTCTAAGATCTGATGAAATGTCGGTATCTATATTGTTAAATTTTACAGCATCTGACTCCACATGTAAAATCGTACGCGTCCCTATTGACTCTACATTTGACTCTACATTTGACTCTACATTTGACTCTACATTTGACTCTACATTTGACTCTACATTTGACTCTACATTTGACTCTACATTTGACTCTACATTTGACTCTACATTTGACTCTACATTTGACTCTACATTTGACTCTACATTTGACTCTACATTTGACTCTACATTTGACTCTACATTTGACTCTACATTTGACTCTACATTTGAAGTAGTTACACCAATTACACGAGGCAGCGATTTCGTAAACGTCAAAACTTTAAAAGTCATATTAACAATTATGCCATTAGTCAAAATTTCACGCCCGATCACTATATCGTTCTGAAGGTATTTATCAGATATAACGTGGAAAACAATGTTCAAAGTGACGTCATCAATATTCACACGCTAAAATTTTCAAATTGCTATTCACAGATGTTTGACCTATACCCGTCATAGTAACGACAGCATAAGTACGCTCACCGTTAAATTTAAACGAAACAGAATTTCTAATTAAAGAATACTCTGCTCCAGAGTCATAAAAGAAGGCATACGACTCACCAGAGTGATGCAAAATTCCAGTAGGAGCATTGACTGCGCACATGTCCACCCGACGTTGCACAGGAGAGGAACTCGCACCACCACTGTTGCTAGTGCCGTTGCCACTGCTCCCAGGTCCTCCTTGGCTTACAGCTGTGCACCGGTTCGCATAGTGTCCTTGACTCTTACACTTGAAGCAAGTGATGGAGCTGACATCCCTGGTCTTCATGACAGCAGGGCTTCCATGTGACTTGTGGCCGGATGAAACGCTTGCTTGCATTTTCCTATCCACCACAGAATCTCTGCTATCACGACACATGAATGCCACGTGACCTATTTTGCCACAACGATAACATTTGAGAGTACCAGCTGTAGACGTGGTCTTAAACCGTTTGTTATCAAAATCCGGGGCACTTAGGTTGTTCGGATGCTTCCGCTTTAAAAAGGACATCGCAAGAAGCTCTTTTTGTAGCTTACTTCTCGTGTCAATGTCTGTGGTGAACGCCAATCGCTGTACACGATGGTCTATAGGCGACAAATGAGCCAAGACAGTAGAAATTGCAATTTGTTCGACTGATAGATTCTTCCAACGTGACAGCAGCGAGGTAAGTACACGTGAAGAATATGCAGCCAGACACTCTCCTTCTTGTGGTGTACTGTTGTTCAGATTGATAAGAGTTGCAGCCGGGGTCTCAGGACAGTCAAATCTAGCTACAAAATTATCTTTGAATTCACTCCATGACATGCCAGGCAAGGAAATCTGTGATAACCATGTCGACGCTTGGCCTTTCAACGCTCGGCTCAAGGTTATCATTAACGACGCACCTTGAAGCTCACAATCGGCCATACACATATCGGCAGTAGTGACCCAAGCACGTGCGCCCACATTTTGCTTTTCTGGATCGAATTCAGGTAATCGAATATTCTTACTTGGACCCGGAGACGTCACGGCTTGTAACAATGCGAGAAAGTTCTGGTTCTGTTGTTCCAATATCCGGCGCCATTTTTCTTCTCCATCCGTACAATGTTCGGGTCCGCAACCAGGTGGGCATGTAGGTGGACATCCCACTTCTGATGACGGCGTAAGAGGCCCATCTTCATTTTCTAGTCCGTCCACGTGGTGGTCAGACATGAGGGAAATCTCGAAATAACACTAGGGTAATGTTCTTTACACCGATCTTTATTGATAACCTAGCTTTAGTAACAAAATCACTCAGGATGCTCACAATATTTAACGATTAAAGTTCTATTTTGAAATTACAATCACTTGGAATGTAGTGAGGTTAGTTGTAACACGATATGACCGACCGCTCCTAGCGTTCTCGATAGAATGCCCGTCGTACGGACGTCCGTCCCTTCAAATCGACTAACTGTCATCTGTCAGTTGTCATTCATTAGCTGTCACCGTATCACAACTAAACACACTCAAGCATTAATCAGAATTAAATTAAATAAACGATTAACTAAAAATAAACGATTTAACTAAATTAATAATGCTTGACATTCCATTAAAAATACCACATTCTGCGACATATATATATATATTTTTTTTTTTTTTAATAGTCTGTTGTTGTTTATGTGTATATGTGTGCGTGCGTGTGTGTATGTCTGTATGTATGTATGTATGTGTGTGTGTATATGTGTGCGTGTATGTGTATGAGAGTGTGTGGTTTTTTTTTATACGGTTGAGGTTTACCTTATATTTAACAGAAGATTCTCTACTTCGTCATAGCATAGCTTGTTTATCCACTTAATCAGCAGCGATTTGCATTCTTTAAACGGTTTAGTATGTATATCTATTTGTTTATTTATTTTATTATATAAGAAAGACGAGCGTTTGTCGTACTGAATATTTGCAAATTCTGTTTTCACAAAAGGGGTGGAAGCAATATTGTGTTTCCTTCTTCTAGTTAATACATTGGGATCTAAGGGTAGGGTCTTATATTTTTTAAGTATTATGTGAAGAATATACAATTTTCGGACTGATAATAAATTACTCGTTTGGTATAGCTCATAGGTGGGAAAGGTCCTTTTTTTGAAGTACATTACTTTTATTAATGTCCGTTGCGCTCTTTCAACATCAAGGAAACGTGTTTTACGCGCGCCCCCCCAAATGGAGATACAATATATTATTATAGATTGAACTAACGAGATATACACTTCATTGAGAAGATTTTTCGCTAAGCCACTCCTTGGGACTATGTGTCGTAACGATTTAAAAATCCAAATAAATTTTCGTATTCTCGCAGTAATTTGTTCAATTTGAGGATACCAGGACAGGCTTTGGTCCAACATTATACCTAAATACTTGACGTGGTTAACTTTACCGATAGTTGGACAATTGCAGTCGTGATCAACCATCCTCCTACACTTCTTTATTTTATTTACTTATTATTACATGTTCTATGTTCGGTGAGTGAGATTGCTTGAGGCCTTATAACCCTCAGTCAGTCCTACTCCTTCTTTCCCTTACTTTTCCTACATAGACTAAGGAAACTGACTACCATCGGGCAAACCTGCTACAATAAAAACTATAATATTTCACCTCTGTTCAATCACACATGTGTATGTGAACGGGTTCACATATGATGTGTGGCAATTCTGATATAGAGTAATGTAGGAAATTAATACTTAAAATTGAAATTATACTATTTAACACTAATTTAATCGCACGTATTTCATACAAATAATACGTTTATCTATTTTAGAAACTATTAAAATTCAGCGATAGTTTAGTGACTTTAGTAGGACACTGTTGAAGTGCCGCGCAGAGTTCTTGTGTTCGATCGCAAGGAACGCATCTGTGATTTTTCGATGTGCGTATTAACTTAATTGAATGGCAGCGGATCATCGATGGTCAGACACAAAGTTTACATTTATGTTAAATAGTTGATTATCGCTCGCTTTATCGGTGATGGCAAATATTTTAAGGATGCCTGCATGTTTAAGAGTTCTCCATAACCTTCTCATAGATATGTAAAGTCTACCAACCCGCACTGAGCCAGTGTAGTGGATTATGACCTCACTCTTCTCATACTGAGAAGAGGCCCTTGCCGAGCAATTAGTTATTTATTAACGTAAGACAATATTATTCTTAAAAGATAAATGTTTATAGTGATGGATTCAGTTAATATTGATGTTTCCTATAAATAATAAATTAGTATCTAATCCTTGGACGAAAGCTCACAAAGTGTTACTTTATGACGAAATAAATTGATGAATTTTGCTTAATTTCCTATTGGTCAAACAATGGTGGGTTTACTTATAAATAATTGATTTGACTTGGTCTGAAATAACTTGAAATCATGTCGTCGTTAGTACTGTAGGTACTGTACAAGAGTACATACAAAATGTCGAAATAAGTAAGTACTGATAAAAAGTTTCAAATTAAACAAACTGCATCCAAAAACCGCAAACTGCAGTGTGTGAGCATTAACATAACAAAATACAAGTTGAAAGCACACAATAAATTATCCTTATATCCACGTACTCAAATGAATATAAAACATTGAGCAAGACAACTGCATTATACTCCTAACGACATCTATGTATAAAACTCACAATTAATTTTGTTTTCCAACACATATTTATCAAAGTAGGTAACAACTCATCCTTCAATTATGTCCTTCCACAAAATTATTTATTAGACTACTAACGCCATCTATTATATAAACAATGAACTATAGTTATTAAGTGTGACCAATAGATGGCGCTGACGCCTGTAATTTTATGATTGTTTAATTAATCAAGCGTTGTTTACACCAGGTACGATATTGTGGTTTGGATAGGAGCTCTGATCAGAAATTATCGGGCGACTGTGTAATCACAGTTTGTAGGCGATGGGTCAGTCACGTGCGAAAAGTTTATCTATAATTTACATGATGCTCCGTTTAGTTTCACTTGCTACTGGACTTGCGAAAATGCGGTCTCTAAACCAAATTCAAGAGTTATAAATCTTTCTGCATGAACAACATTAATTATCATACTTATGCGACCAAATTACCAACAAATCTACCCGTGTTTTGTAGTGCCGTTAGCGTGAAGGCGCGGTGGGTGTCAGTATAAAGGGCCAGTAAAGGCGACAAGTTTTCAATATACATAATTCTACTGTCGAATATTTATCTATCCTGGGTATGCGTGAATTAAAAAACGGTAATGAAATTCTTGAGTTGAAATTAAACAAACTTTATACGGATTTTATCGCGTTCTTTATTTTTTTTCATAAAACGCTATTTTACGTAATTTTAAATTCCTCGTGACCATGATTGCTGAAAAGCAACCCAAACGTCGGGGAAAGTGTAAAATTAAATCTAAATAGTTGTATAATTTAAATAGCTTAAATTGAAGTAAGCAGTAACTAGTAAAAGTGTTGACAATAGTAGTTTAAAGTTTCAAAATAATGTAATAATAGAGTTTTATAAAAAAAAACACATCGCGATAAAATCCGTAAGTATAATTATAAATTTCGATGTATAACATTCGCGTAAAGATAAGACAATATTATGAAATTCTTGAGTACTCGTCACAATAATTATAAGTAACAAGACTTGAAATAAACTTTTTATTGTGCGTATCGTTTAGCTTGTAAGTATATCGCACATCGTTGGAGCAGATAGCCACGGATGCTTTAGAAATGTTCATCCAGTTATTTATGATTGCACAGATGACGTCTTCGCCAAGTATTGTGGGTTCGATCTCCACAAGCAACGAAAATGTTGTTCTAAGTCTGGGTTTCTTTATTGTGTCTGTTGTTTGAATGTTTGTAAAGACGACACAGGAAATATTCTTCGTGCGGCAATAGCCTTCTGAAAAAAATATAAAAATAAAGCGATTTATTTATGTGCCTAAGTATGCGCCTAATACCCGCATCGTATACGAAAGTCTAATGATATTAAAAATTAACAGAAATACCCATTTTGTTAAGTAAATAATGGTACAATCAACTGATTTGTTTCTTAGTCATGCGTCGTTGGAAATGAAGTCTGCTGATGAAGTTACGACGAATAACATGCAACACATGATGATGGATGTATAGCTTAACCTGCGTTTATTGACATCAAATAATCTTTGTACGTTAAAAACTATATTTATACATACTATTATAATACAATTAATGTATTGATCACGAACAATACACTCAAGCTTAAACATAAACCTATAGAGCAACAAGGGAGCAATATTTTTTAAAATACGATGTCTAAGTCTTTTCGCATTTTATAATACCAAGTATGGCCCATTTGAGCGACTGCTGTATGCTATGTGTTTACATCTCGAAAGATATCAGTCGAACCGTTGTCAACCGAAAAAGAAAATATTTATAGTGAATTAAAATAAGAATGTGTAAATGCCAAATAGCGACCTTAAGACCCTTAAAACCGACATTCTACTGTTAAGGAAAGATATCTAGATCTGAACTAACAGTGTAGTGCCTCTTAAAGAATTCGAAGAACCGTACTAATGGCATGAACACAATACAAGGTTATGCAGGTGCGATTTTCTGGTGGGTTACGTATCTTAAATGCATTATGTCCTTAGACGAGCTACTGAAGATTTGACAAAGATCCTTAGTTAATGTAAATAAGTAAATAAAGTGAAGTTTGATAAAGAACGTGATTGACATGTCCGTACATATGTATGGAGTTAAAATATACGACGTAATCTCTGCCTTTCTTTTCTTTTGCTATAATAATATATTCTGTTACTGCTCCCGTTTATATATTTAGAATTATTATTTTTGCTCATTTTACTTATCGAGCCGATATACGATAGGAATAATTAATCAATGTAAAATTGGTCATAGCTTAAGCCTTATGTTGAGTTATTAGGTCTCGGCGGCCTTGACCTTAGTGTCGATACCACTGGTAACCAAAGTTATTATACATTTTGTATGCAAAAATGAATTATTTTTATTCTTATTCATTTTTTTTTTGACAAATCTATACTAATATTACAAAGCTGAAGAGTTTGTTTGTTTGAACGCGCTAATCTCAGGAACTACTGGTCCGAATTGAAAAATTCTTTTAGTATTGGCTAGCATATTTATCGAGGAAGGTTATAGGCTATTAACTATTATATAACATCACGCTATAACCCACGGGAGCGGCGCAGTAATCATAAACGCGAGTAAAACCGCGGGCACATCTAGTGTCTAATAAAGAGACACACGTTCCTGTCTTTTAGATTAATAACGATAAAAGCTTTTGCTTTCTCGCAAATACCGGACATTGTAATCAACTCACTTTTATGATTTATAAGTATATGTATTTTATTTTTAATTTTTTAATAATTTAGGTACATATAAGCATCGATAAAAGCCGTAGAGTGAACTTCAATTTCAATAAAAGTACTATGTCCATCTAATCTTTACAACAGGAAAGTCCACTCTCCCGTTTAAACGTAGCACAGTCCTTGAGCGAGCAATATAATTCCTGACTCCAGCTATCTCTTTCGTTCAATTCCGCTGGAAATTACAAATTGCTTCTTAGGGTGTTCCCGACGATTACATTTGAAACTTAAGGCTATTTCAAACAATTTATGACGGCTCTGACTTTCGAAAGTCGATTTGGGAACTTCTCAAAATAATCGCGCAGATTTGTCGGCAGTTTTAATGTGGAGGGTCAACGGAACGAGGGTGGGTGCTGACTGACGGATATTATCTACAAACAGAATTGAAGAATCCCATTATTTATCGATATGTCATTACTGATTTTTAAACCTGCTCGTCCCATGGTAGGTATGCGGCATTATTTGCGGCCGATTATGAGGTCTGCTAAGGTATTTCAAATTTTGAAAATTTTATTACCAAAACTGAGTCTGAAAATGTGCTAGGCAGACGTTAAAATATTTTGGAATAAATTACACAATGGTGTAAACAAACACCTGTAGCGGCACACCGGCGGCCAGACACAACAGATTTTTAGTCATGATATTCAAAGCATAGACAAGTTAATAAGGAAAAACCGTAAATTCGCAAATAAACTAATACTTTCATCTCTTATAGAACCACGGCACACCGTATTTCATATTCAACAATCCCATGGTGCATTGAATGGCATTCAAAACTATGCGCGTGTATTTGCCCGACCTGGCTATCGATCCCGTAGCTTCACATTCAGCAGAAATAACTACGAAATAAAACAACAAAAATGGTTTCTCGCTGTAAATAGCGGCACAGCCTTACCGACCAACCATTTAAACATTTTGTTGGAAGATGAACGTTCCACCAAATTGATGGTCGGGTAAAATTGACCTTCCCAAATTGTTTTTGTAGATGTTAAAGAAATATTATGGATTGCCATTATTATCAAGAAGATAGAGAAGTTAACCGGTATTATTCTTGACAGTATTCATCTGAACGGATGGCGTTCTAGTTTATGTGGTCGCTTCGCCACTGCCGCAGCTCCGAGTGTCGTGGATTCGATTCCCACACGGGTCAAAAATTTTCTGTGACCAAAAATGTTTGTTCCTAGTCTGAGTGTTCTTTGTATTCTTTGTATGGATGTTTGTAATGTCCCCGCGACACAAGAATAATTCCTAGTGCGGGAGTTGTCTATTAAAACAAAAATATAAGAAAGAAGAAGAAGACCAACGCTATGATCTTCTTCTTCTCTTCTTCTTCTTCGCGTATCGATGGCAAACACTTTTAAATTATATATTTGCTGTCCAGAAAGCAGCTACGCTAGCTGCGTTGTCAGAGGCAGCCATCAGATCCTCCTGCGTGCAAGTTGTCGGGCACGCAGGACACGACGCGATGTAAGGTGAGACATCGTTTGTCTCGCACCGCACGCGCAAGCCAGATCGGTACCGTCTGAGAGTTTCCACCTAATCATGTTTTCTTTGCACCGACCGACCTGGGTTCGGAGTTTATTTAGCGACTTCCAGACCGACCATGGCAATTGAATTATGTTTGGTGACAATTGTTCATAGTAACGAAAACATAACTTAAAATATCGCAAATATATTTTAGTTATGAAATATAATTATATGTATCTTTAAAATTATCTTTGTAGCTCGACTTCTTCCTTACTACCGTGGAATAAGTTTTCGCTTATGTATGTGACCAACTGTGAGGTCCCAAATTCAATCCCCTTCTTCTTCTCCCTAGCCTTTTTTATTCCCAAGTCATTTAGGTACGGCTTTCTAGTCTAACTGGATTTGACTGGATATCAGTTTTTACACGGAGTGACTGCCATCTGACCTCCGCAACCCGAAGGCTAATGATACCCTAAGGCTAGACCAGTGTCAGGATATTAGAGGAGACTTACTTCCCAATAACGACTGCCATAGACACTCATGGCAGCCGGGACCCACGACTCAAAGTGCTCTCTGAGGCACGGAGCTGGCGATAATTGTCAATCAATACGCACATAATTTCGAAAAGTCATATAACTTCCGTAAGTCAGAGGTACGAGACGTGGGTTCGAACCCGAGACCCTCTGCATTGCAGTGTGTTAGTCTCCCCACTGAGCTATCGCTGCTTATCCGAAATCCAATCCCCGATAGGCCAAAATTTTCCTCGGTTGTCTGATAGAAAAATTTTAGGTGCAACCCTACTTGTGTTGACCGATCTCCGAAGGGGGTTCGACGATATACAGGCACGAGAATATATATTTATTATCTCATTTTTAGCACAGCTACTACAATAGAAAACTCAATCACAAAGAATAGTCCAACCCGGACTTCGAACCACGTCCAGCCGTAAATGTAAAAATCTTATGTCACTGAATAATAATGACAATAATGTCCTCCAAACCGAATTTGGGTCACGATGGCCAATCTTTACAGTTACTGGTATATTCGCAAGAAATATATAGTGCCCAAGTGTGTGCGAAAACACAAGCGCAATGTCTATTCCCTAACTCTCATGATCCGATGGGAGAGATGGACACGACCGGAGAGAAATCAGGCGCAGGATCAACGGTTTTACGTGCTTGCCGTGGCACGGGGGTGTCTAACACCGCCAACTTCCTAACTGCGGGTCGCTATTGAGATGATTTAACAATTTCTTACATCCAATAACTTTCTGTTGGCCCGACCCGGGATTCGAACCCGAGATCTCATGCACAGCAGTTGCATTCGTTACCGCTGCGCCACGGAGGCAGTGTCACTGATTCAGTGAGGTAATCAAGATAAGAAATAGCATAGCAAATAAAGATATAGTTTAATTATGTAGAAAGTAGGTACATACTCGTAGTAATTTCCCAGTAAAACACATACGGTACTAGAGCCATGCCACGGTTCCACCCGCATGCTTTGAACTCCTTTGTGCATTGCGCAGTGATAAAGCTCAACGGACACACAAAGAAATCAAAATATTTTTTATTCTCATACCTATATATTTTTCTCGCTTGACTTTTGAGAGGAGTTAAAACGAGGAATGCCGCGTAAGACCGATTTTTTTATACAATGCAGGAGGCATACATGCATACGGCTTAACTGAGAATAATTATTTACCATAGCTTTCAAAACAGGGCATATCTCTTCTGGACTCTGCAGTAAAGGAATTAAAGAAAATGAAATATAATGATTGAAGTTCTGAATATATTTATTTTTATTTATTAAGTTGTAAGTTAATAGAGTAACGATATACAGGCTGTCCGATAATTAATGGATAACCTTGAAATGTCTTATAGTAGATCTGAAGGCCGTTAAGAAAAATTAAAACAAAAAAAAATATATATATGTATATATATATATTAAAAAGTGCAAGCTATATTAGCATAGCATACTTTTGACTGTCTATCTATTAGCATAATTAGTGTTTAATAATAAAACAACAAAAAACCGATGAATTTCATTCATTTATGGTCGTAGTATACAAGAAAGTTATACATGGTAATTAAAAAAGAACACATATCTCAGGTAGTAGTTAGGATAGATATTTTTTATATTTTTTCTGAACGGACATCAGTTCCACTATAAGAAATTTCCAGGTTATCCATCAATTACTGGACAACACCTGTATAGTGGGAGACTGTGGAACTCCCAAGCAGACGTAACGAGTTCGATCGTAAGCCAGGCACTCTCTGATTTTTCGAAGTTGTGTACGTATCAATTAGTTAATTATTGTTGGTTTAACTGTGAAGGAAAACATGGTGAGGAAACCTACATGATCGATAGTTCTACATAATGTTCTTAAAAATATGTGAAATCTGCCAACCTGCACTGGACCAGCGGAGTGGTGGACTATGATTATACTCTCGCATAGAGAAGGAGCCCGTGACCTGCAGTAGGACAGTTTATATACAAAGCTGATTTTATTTTATATTGTAACTAGTGACGACCCTCGGTAATACAAAACCTTAAAAAAATAATATACCATCCTCATGAATTACTCTGTCTATAGGTGAAAATCGTATGAAAAGCCGTTTAGTAGTTTTTGATTTTATCGCGAACAGACAGACAGACGCGGCAGAGAACTTTATTTTTTATAATATGAAGTGATACAAGTTAACAGTACGTGGCTAAAGCTTTTACGTCGTAAATAATTACTTATAAAGGATCAATTCCTTATCCCAGAAAAGTAACGAAGATTTCAGCTGATATTAACTGAATAATAAAACAACCACTCAGTTCAACGGTTCGAAATATAATGTTCCTTTTACATTTTACAATGATATATTCGTTGTGGTGTTGCCACATGCAAATTGACAATTCGGTGTAAAGAAATAATAATTGATAGAATTGGTTAGTCGATTTTACATTAATAGAGAATAACGATAAATAATAATTTATATAATACTAGTACTATTCTATAATTAAGTATTGATAGAAATATCTAAAAATACACACGTAATTAGTATTTAACCTTACACTTATTATTATCTACTGATATTATAATTCGGAAAGCATGTATACATTTGCAAATTTGATATGGCTAATTGTGGAATACATTTAAATCTGAGTGCAGGACGAGTATCATGTTTGGCAATACGACAGCTGGGGCTGTAGGCTCTGCCGAACCTATACGAGTGCGTATTCCATGAGGATCAGCAATTAATAAGTTATAACGCCTACATGGTTTTTCAATTCCCTGATTATAAAAATTTCTAAAGTTATTGAAATGCGATAAGTATACAGACTTTATCTATTTTAATTATATTTTTCTTTTAACAAAACAACTCCTGTACTAAAAATCATTCTTATGTCGCTGGAGACTTTACAAACATTCAAACAGTGAACACAAAGAACATCCAGACCTGGAACAACCAAAGATTAAAAGTACACCAGTTAAAACTCACTAAAAACAACCATTCACGTAACCGACTGCCACGCCTGAGGTCGCGGGTTCGATTCCCGCACATGTCAAACATTTGTGTGCATGAACATGGGTGTTTGTCTTATCCTATCGTATCCACAACAGTACCTACACCATTCGTGCAGTCAAAGTATACCTTTATGCTTATCCTGTTGAGACAACCAACCCGTAATGACATGTAATTTAAACTTGCAGTTGCCAGTGTGCGTTTACCCTATAGCGCCGTGGTTAGTAAAGCACACAGTCCACACGCTTTGTCCTACTAAAGCGACGAGAACACTCGCGCCATTCACATTACAATATAGAGGTTCACGCTCGAACACTTCACCTATGTTCTTATATGAACCTCTGAATCAAAAAACTACACAGATAACGTAGTCGTATACTTAGATGACCACTTGGTCGTCTCGCCGCTGCCACTGCGCCCAGTGTCGTGGGTTCGAATCCCACACGGGACAAAAATTTGTGTGATCTAGAAATGGTTGTTCTGAGTCTGGATGTTCTTTGTGTCCGTTGTTTGACTGTTTGTTATGTCCACCGCGACTCAGAAATTATTCCTAGTGCAGTTGTCTTATCTATACTAATATTATAAAGCTGAAGACTTTGTTTGTTTGTTGCTTGAACGCGCTAATCTCAGGAACTACTGGTTCGAATTGAAAAATTCTTTTAGTGTTAGATAGCCCATTTATCGAGGAAGGCTATAGGCTATATAACATCACGCTACGACCAATAGGAGCGGAGTAGCAATGAAAAATGTTGCAAGAACGGAAAAATTCTCTTATGTGGAGCAGACGAAGCTGCGCGGATCAGCTAGTTTAAAATAAAATGAAAATTAACTTTAAAAGTCCTGAAGTTAACTTTATACATATATAGTCTCACGCCTGTTTCCTTGAAGGGGTAGGCAGAGGTAGAGGTGTAACATCCACGTTTTGTCAGTAATGCTTAGGTCTCGCGTTGGTGGCGAGGTTATAGCTGGACCTGGAAGGATTCAAGAGTCTGTGCTTCTATTGAGTTGTTTGTATAGAAAACTCAACAACACTATCCGATTTGGGAATCGAACTCGAGACCTCATGAACGCATAGCAGTGGCAGTCATTACCAAGATACATATTAGGTAACACTAGTGAACACTAAAAAGTATTACATAGTAAAGTCTAGACCAGAGGTTGCCAGACTTTCTTTGCTATAGATCACTTTCAAAATTTTGCTTGTTCCGGTGGACCCCCTGCGTCTAGAAATTTAGTCCGCCAAGTAAAATCGGTATATTCAAGCCAAAAGTTAAATGTGGTTAAAATTAAAAAATTTGATCAAATCTCTACGGGCGCAACTTACTGTTCTTTTATTTTGGACGTTTATTCAAGTAACAGTCGCTGAGTTTCTTAAAATCTTAAAATATTACCTGCCTTCATAGATAGCTGAAGTCAAGCCAACATTTCAGTTCTTCACTATCGAAAGTAAATAAATTTTGGTCGTTTCCCGCTTACGAATTATGAACCCCCATTTTTTCTCACGCCATCGTAGACCCCTGTTGAGTCTCCCTTGGACCCCTGGGGGTCCACCTGGACCACTTTGAGAACTAAGGGACTTTAATACGTAGTACTTTTTCTGGATGGAATGTATCCTACGTATGTTTTTATCCCTGACATCGTGTATGTGAAATTTCATGATGATCAGTCGAGTAGTTAAGGTATGAAAGCGTAACAATCAAACAAACTGACATTCACTTTCTTTTTTAAAGACTTCACAAACATTCAGACAATGGACACAAAGAAAACCTATTTATAATATTAGTATGGATATTTTTTAAATTTATTAACCCTCTAGCTCAATGGGGAGACCAGCAGACTGCAATGCCGAGGGTCTCGGGTTCGAACACACGTCGCGCACCGCTGACTTTCGGAAATTAAATGACTTTTCGAAATTATGTGCGTATTGATTGACAATTATCGCCTCCTCCGTGCCTCGGAGAGCACGTTATGCCATCGATCCCGGCTGCCATGAACATCTATGGCAGTCGTAATTGGCAGTCAGTGCCCTATAATATCCTGACACTGGTCTGGCCTTAGGGTATCGTTAGCCTTCGGGTTGCGGAGGTCAAGTGGCAGCCGCTCCGTGAAAAAACTGACATCCAGTCAAATCCGGTTAGAGTAGAAAAGCCGATCCCAAGTGACTTGGGAATAATAAAGGGAGAAAAAGAACCCTCTATGCTACCAGACATCCAGAGGATATGAGAATGCTCACCATCCCATCTCCATTAGACATTCAATTTTTGTAGATATTAATATTAATTTAAACATACACAGCCTTACTTATAAACCAATCTCAAATATTTAAGAGTCAGCTATTATCTAGTGACAAATCAGAAGAACCTATAAACATTACTCATCGTTGACTGTTACTTGAGTAGAAAAATAATAGCGCCAGACTGTAGATCAAAGAACTTGAGAGCTATTCGGTTGAGAGGTAACTATGTATTAGTTAGCGATATTTTTAACCCCCGACGCAAAAACGACGGGGTATTATAAGTTTGACGTGTCTGTGTGTCTGTGTGTGTGTGTGTGTGTCTGTCTGTGACATCGTAGCTCCCGAATGGATGAACCGATTTTAATTTTGTTTTTTTTGTTTGAAAGGTAGTGTTCTTAGTTATGTTTGATGAAAATCGGTCCAACTCTCTCAATATGGGTATCAAATGAAAGGGCTTGACTAGTTGAATACTATACACTATAATAAATTTAAAATCCAAGATGACCGCCACCACAAAATGGCGAATTACATTGTTTTTTCACAACTCTCTCAATATAGGTATCAGATGAATTTTGTCACGGAGGTTTTTAAAATTTTTAATTTATCTTTTATTATTTTTACAAGTAAAGCTTAAATAGTAATGGTTATAATTATAAGCTCCTAACTAGTACTGTTCTTTTTGTAATAAAAAATACAAAAATACCGAGTAAATCTCTAATACTCGTTTTATATGTACGTATAATAACTAAGTTTAACTTGTATTTTTCAGTATAATTATAATATAATATTCTACCACATACACACAACACCATCTAGCCCAAACTAAGCAGAGCTTGTACTATGGGTACTAGACAATGGATAAACATACATATATACTTTGTTTTTTGTAAATCTATATAATATAATTGTATTCTGTTTTAAGAAAATAAACGTCTAAAATCATAGTTCGTATTGTAAATAGAGTATTATATTATATATAAAGCATTTTAATCAAATCTTCAAGCTTAAAGCAAACTCTAGCCTTTAATAAACAAACTAATGAGTCGACAAGCTCGATAGATAGTGTTGTAGCATAATCGATATTAATTCAGGCGACACCGCCCTAGCGTCGATTTAATAGAGTCTGCACCGCTGCGCGTCCGTAAATAGGGAGATTGCCTTACAAAGGTGAATAAGGATGCGACATGATTTAGCGATATGATTATTTTATGATATCGAAGCTATTCCCCGGGCACACGAGACTTTCGAATTTAGTAACGTTGTGTCTATAGTGCCTAAACTGGAGAACTGATATTAATAAAGAGTATTACCACGTGTTTCTAAGCGGTACGCAGTATTACTGGTATAATGTTGTATTAAGTTAAGCCGATTAAGTATATGTTATCTGTAAGGTATCGCGATCTAACAGAATGACTTTGTTGTTTGTGTTTGCTGTTTTTATAAGTAGTAGTAGTTGATTGATTATTTTAATTTCCAATATTCATAAATAAAAGCAAGCGTTCGACTTTGTTCCTATTAGGATAAGTTTATTGTAATTATATGAGTTGTAAAACATAACATAGACAAATGGAATTGATTTAGTTGAATCATACAAATAATGTTTTCACATACAAAATACTGTTGCATACCACACACCTGTAAAATGTTGGAAGCGAGTCCCTTGGTGTCTATCGGAAACATTTGCATTCAAAAATCTTAGTAACACTAAGATTATTTTAATTTTAAATCCCGTTAACACTTTGTGCAACCTGGGAATCTAACGTGGTAGCTTAGAATGAAACACATCGACATAAACTAAACATAAACACAAAACCACAGACTTATTACTTAAAAACTATTTAATATCGATAAAAATAATAATCATTGTCTACAAACGTGTCCCATCACTAAATCCAACTTGAGGGAATCGGGCCAACGTAATGCCGGTATATTGAAGGAAAATATATCTTCGTGTTCGAGCGGCGACACCGGCGTGCTATCGAAAATATCCACATACTGGTACTCTGTATTCAAAACTGTATTCTGTTCCTGCATACACATCTATGAGAATATTTTGTACCGTATTTTATCAGCTCCTTATATATCAGTCATTTTGACATTTATTATCGACATGCATACGCGTTGGGGTTCGAATGGTAACTTCCTTATATTTTTGCGTGTTTGATACTCTGGCTTATATTTATGTGTCGTCGTAAGGTTCGATTCAGTTCAAGTTACAATTCTGATTAGCTGCACGGAGTCTGAAATGCTCGTTTCCTAGGACGCGTTTATTTAATACAAATATGTTCGCGTCTTCCATGGAACCCATGTAACACACCTAGACTCGAAACGAATATTTGTGAGTGAAATTTTCTTTTTATGTTAAACAAAACAGAAATACATACGGCCATAATACACATTAGACAAACACGTACGTTTAAGCCAGTTTACACGGGCTATAGTTACAAGTGGTTTTGACCATGTAAATTATAACAAAGGTAAAAGATAATTTACAAAGCAGGACTTAAACCGGCGATCTTGACAAACCATATCATCGCTCTACCAACGGAGCTATTTATGGTCCTACGTCAAGGATTGAAATTTTTCTCCGCATCTATAGCTAATAAAGATCAATACTGCCTAACATGTAGTTTATTAACCCCGGCTTCTCAATTGAAGAAAGTAGCAAATCTCAAATAATTTCAATTCTCATGGTGTTCTTAAAGAATCGAATTACATTAAACCGTTATCACTTGAACATTTACTTAAATACAAATTGTATTTCTTTTTAAGGAAACTTGATATAGAAACAAAAAATAACGTTTGAGTAAGACGTATTTTTGAGTAGTTCTCAACATGTAATTCTTAATTCAGAAACCGACAGTAAGACTTATTTTATATTGAACATTATTATTATTATTGTATATTTAACCATTTCTCATGCTAAGGTCGAGTGTAAATTATAACAAAGGATGAAGAATGATCTTAACTACTTTTGCTTTTGATAGAAGTCACACTTTAGTGGCATCGGCTAAAAACTGTACTAACTGTGCCATCAGCATTGTTGGTACACGCGACTGTAAACGCTAAACAAGAGCTCTATCGTTTTCTCCCTCATACAAAACCACTTAGAGATTATTCAGGCAGTTCCTTGCACCGTGCACCTGAGCACCTTTCCACTTATTGCGCTCGCCAATGCAGCACCGAACCGTTCATGAGCACATTTTGTTGGACGAAGTTATGCAATAAATTTCCAGATCGTCACTATCTACAGTATTCCATATAATATCTAAAATTAGGTTATGGTTTAATGACATACAATACTACTAAAAGAACACTTTTTAGCGCAATTTGTTTTTAAATTACAGTTAGCGCAAAAGAGTCTTATATTAGTACTGAGCACATTTATTTAGCGCATATTGTTTTTTAATTTACGATGATCGCAAAATAGTCTTATAATAGTAATGAATAGTTTTGTGTTAATGACAGAAAATGATAAATATTTGAGTTCCTTGTTGATTCTTTACCTTTATTTTTAGAAATTAGTTTTAATTGGACAGTAACATATGGCATAACGACTGCAATACCTGGTATTGGTGGATTTAAAAGAGAGACCTTGAGTTTCTTGCAGGTATCTTCTCATAGGCTCAACCTGTCGCCTGAACCTTGCAACTAACATAAATGTAAATTCAGTAAATATAATAAACTATTTAACCTCATTGACGTTCATAAATGTTACTTTGTAACCTAAATGAATAAATTATTTTAGACAAAGATTTTAATAAAAAAATTTTGCTAATTTATAGAACCAGTAAATTACGCTAAACTGCGATATAATCCGTATAGTCTACTTTGTTTAAACACACCACAATCGCGCAAGTACCTAACAAACCTACAATTAATGGCCACAGAGTTCCCAAAAACTCAGATCCAAAATTTGCAGATTACACAAATAATAATTCTAAATTGTAACTTGGCACACTTTGGAATAAAGTTATCCATTCGAAAAGAAATTGTTATTTGTTTAGATGTTGAACCGAAATTCATTCAATTTCGTTTGAACGTATCAAGTATAACCGTTTTGTTCGGTGTCAGCCATAGCCGCCGTAAATGTGTAATGGCGTCGAAGAAACACCAGATTTTCTTACAAACTTTGATTGGTTAACTTGTGAAGTTGGAGTGTTCTTTTGTCGTATAACTCGCGTTTTCTTTTAAGGTCTACGTGTTCGAGTGTATTATACCGGTAATAACTAAGAAATGAACTGCTGGTATTATGTTTTTTTGGGTGTTTTTAAACATCTTCGCGGAGGGACTTAATCGGAGATTGCGGCATTTCAGTTTGCTTATGGTTGCGGTAACGTTCGTGGGGAACCGTAATCGCTCATCAGGACGGCAAAATTATTTGCTAACCTCAGAACTAGCTTGCCAAGTCAGTGTATCACACACTTGGCTTAGCAAGCCATTTCTGTATAGTGGGTGTCCAACAGACACATCGCTGCCTTTTAAATTACAAAACCTTGCAAAGGCATAGGCTTTTCTTAAAACTAGGCTATTGCTCACCAATTTACTTTAACGCCAGAGCCGGTGGTTTACGGTTTTGATAAAACGAAGACAGAGTAATTTGATAAATTGAGGTCATTTTTACACGATATTATTTGGTAATAACATGGTGTTGAAATTAAACACTTTATTCGGATTTTGTCGCGTTGTTTATTTGATGAGACTAAGATGGTACTTACTTACTTAGTACCATCTTAGTCTCCCCGTGAACATGGCTGCTGTAAAGCAACCGAAACCTCGGGGCAAAGTGTAAACTTAAATATAAATAGTTTTAATTAGAAAATATATGGCTTAAATAATAGTAAAGTTCAATAATAGTAGTGTTAGAGTTTTCAAAATTAAGTAATAACAGTGTTTAAAGTAAAATAAACAACGCGACAAAATCCGAATAAAGTGTTTAATTTCAACACCATGTTATTACCAAATAATATCGTGTAAAAATGACCTTATAAGTTACAAGATCACAAATATCAAATCGAACCAAATATGCTACCGTAAATTAATAATTTGGGATAATTATTACGAAAAGCATAAGTGGTGGTAGAGATTTATCTCTGCCGTGTTATACTTAAAATATAATCTAAAACAATATTAATAACATAAATATCTATTAATGCTATATTATTTATGTTTCATCCACAACAAGGATTTAAAAGATATGAAATATACACAGCGTAAGATTTCTTTAATTTCCCTAAAGGCCAAGAATAATAACATGTACATATTTGTATCATAGAATATTCATTTCTTGTATTCACTTATCAGAACGGATATTGCAGAAAACATTACATTATGAAACTCTTTATTCTATTTATAAGTTATTCTTGGTTATTCTATTTTCTTGGCCCCTAAGGACGAGGTTACATGGCGAGCTGAACATTGAATAGTATTGTTAAACATTTGGCAATTGAAAAGTGTGGCCATGAGTTTCTTGCCTGCTTCTTCTCATGAAATCTCTACTCCTCGAGCAGGATTTTTTCAATGCTAAACTTTTATTTTCTTCTATTTATTTTATTTATTATTTTTCAGCTTGATTTATTACTAATCAATAAAAATTACATTTTAAATATTTTTACAAAAGAAAACACATTTAAAAATATAAAAATTATGGATACCCATCGGCTTCGTAACAAGGTCCAAGCTGTCGGTAGTTAGGGGTCCAGAGAGAGGAACCTCCTCACTATGTGTGTCGTATCGAGGAGGACTGCGTTTATAGCGTTTATATCGTGTTTAAATAATTTTATTAGCTTATAAATTAGTAAAATTGAATAGTAGTAGTAGTGTAACAGTTTTCAAAAGTATGTAATACAGTGATAAATAAACAACGCGATAAAATCCGTATATAGTAGTTTAATTTCAATGATTAAAAATCTAATGCATTTGGCCATCGGTATACCACTGCGACTCCATAGGTTAATACGCACATAACTTCAAAATGTCATGCGTGCCTTGGGATCGAATTCTAGCGAGGCCTTTGGTGGTCTAACGGGTTTTCACTAGGCTATCCCTCGTACATAATATCTCCTAGCCCATTTTACTTTTTAATTTGCAATATACAAACAATAGCTTTTGTTTTCCTTTCATACATGTAATGAGCGCCACAAATAGCTCTCTAAGACAGTATTGTTTTCAGATATTAAAAGTCTTTCTTTTCTATTAAAACTCTTGCTAATATCTAGTATATTGGAGGCTCGGGTTTGAAAATATTCTTTAATCATCTCTTATGAGAATATGTAAGTCAGAAATATATAATATACTATATATTGCCTGTGGCGTCGTTTACGTTAATATAGATTTTGTAAATTCCTATTCCTTGGGCACGGTTATCCTAGGTCCTTTTCTGCACCACTGATAATACGTATGCGAAATTTATCATGACGACCGGTTTAGTTTTTTTTGGGTTCCCTACCCAAACGGTAAAACCTATTACTAAGACTCCGCTATCCGTCCCTCTGTCACCAGGCTGTATCTCATGAACCGTGATAGTTAGACAGTTGAAATTTTCACAGATGATGTATTTTTGTTGCCGCTATAACAACAAATAAAACTAAAAAACACAACAATAAATATATATAACAAACTCCCAGATAACAAACGTGATATTTTTGCTCGTTTTTGCTCGATATTGATAACGGCAATAAGTAGACGTTTGAAATTATATATTCACTTCAAAAATAAATAATTAATATTTAAGTGGAACTCTCATACAACAGACATGATTTTTGCCGTTTCTATAGATAACGAGTACGGAACCCTTCGTGCGCGAGTCCAACTCGCACTTGGCCGGTTTTTTTTTATAGTTTCAGCTCTGTATCATTTTGTAATAATTAACCATTTATTACTTACTTACATACGGAGCTATTTCTTGGTTCCGTGATATACATATGTTTGCGTTTATAATCGAAAGGATTAAGTCTCTAACCCAACTCTGAACGCAACGCAGCGGTGGTGAATACGACTGCTGTGTATCAGGTCTGGCGTTGGAATCCCGAACACGGACGCGATCATTATGGTTTACTTAGAATAAGGTCAATACGACGACTTCGGCAGATATCGAAGTCGTCCTGTTGTCGCGATACAGTCTTTTTCCAGCTTAGTCCGGCTGCCAAATTCGGCTTGCCTTGAATTAACCAAATTGAATTTGGCAGTCGGTCCCTATATCGACTAGCGACGGGCTAAAATGTTATTTTTTGTTATACTGTTAAATGCGAATGTTAAATAAAAATTAGAATGTTATTTAGTGCTAATTCTTATAACATGTTAAATAGTTAAACGTATACGTAATACGTTGATTTAACTGTTGAGTTAAATAAATGTGTTATATACATTTTAATTATTATTCATGTTAGCATATTAGCTTGTGACATACATGATGTTAAAATTGTGAATGTTAACATGTTTCTTTTTCGTGATTTTATGGAAGTGCTTATATAAATTTAACATGCGACATAAGTAGTTAGATCAATGAAATTTCCTTCATACTTTTACAGGCTTAGGGCTGTCTGAATATTTTAAATATCAGAAATCAAATTAAAACCTTTAAGCGTGATGGTATAGTAATGATGGCACTGACGTGAAAAAATTACTTTATGTTAAAAATAACATTTTGGTGTCATTTATTTTAACAATGTTAATGATAATTTTATTTTAACATGTTTATTTATTTGTTATAACTTTTAACACCAATATTTAATATCAAGAGCAGTCATCTGCCAAACTCGGCATATGGGAAAGTCAATGAGCCATTAAGGGTCGTGATCATCAGCTATACGAGCTGCTGGTATGTATGGCTGAAAAGCTTAAACGTACGCCCAAAAGCCGACCTACATATATCCCAACTTAATATTATAAATACAAATGTAAGTTTGTTTGTTTCGCTTTCACGCCTAACTACTCAACGGATCATCATGAAATTTCGTATACACGTGGTCAGAAGAACAGAAAAGGTTTGTTATGTTTATGTTTATGCTTGTGCTTGTGCTTGTGCTTGTGCTTGTGCTTGTGCTCGTGCTCGTCCTCGTGCTCGTGCTCGTGCTCGTGCTCGTGCTCGTGTTTGTGTTTGTGTTTGTTTGTGTTTGTGTTTGTTTGTTTGTGTTTGTGTTTGTGTTTATATTTATGTTTATTTATGAGAGCGAAGACGCACGCAAAATTTAGTAACCTCATAAAATCACATATGTATTTAGCCTATGGTAGTTAACAAGCAGTAATTTAGATTATGGTGTAGATGTATCACAGTTAACGTAATAAGTACATCTTAAATTAAATTTAACTCAGTCTAGACTAAAACTAATTAATTATGTATATCGAACAAGCGAACGCAATTCGTTCTCCATATTAAACAATTTTGAGCTTGTCACCAAGGCAACCTCATAAAATGTTGTACTTCGTCAATATCTCTACTAATATCATAAAGAAGAGAGATTTATGTTTGTCCATACTTAATATTATGATGAGAATGATTTGATTATTTGTTTGTTTGTAAGAACTTTACTCAAAAACTATTCAACCGATTTTAACAATTCTTTCTCCTTGAAAGCCATATTAATTATCATCGAGTGACATAGGCTGTATTGTATTTTAAAAAAGGACTGTTACTAAAATAACCTAACCTTTACTCAAGCAAAGCCGCGGGCAAAAGCTAATAACGTATAAACTCAAAAACAACTACCCGTTTAAATAATTCACCATTTTTGTTATAAAAGGACTACGTTCGCACTAGTAGTAGAGTGTCGCTGATTTCAGCATGAATAGGCCGGCTCGACCGGGGAAGTACTACCCTCTCACAGAATATCAACGTGAAATATCAGTATTCCTACTGATGTGTTTCGTTCGGTGAGTGAGAGTGCCGGAGACCCAATCACCCTCATTCCCCCTTCCCGCTCCTTCTCCTTCCCACTTCCATTCCTAAAGGATCGGCAACGCGCAAGTGATGCCTCTGGTGTTGCAGTCGTCCATAGGCTACGGAGACCACTTACCATCACGTGGGCCCGTATGCTTGTTTGCCAACTTAGTCGTATAAAAAAGACTAGGAATGAACCCTGTGTCACGGTTCAAACAGCGGACACAAAGCACACCCACACATAAAACAACCATTTCTCGATCACACAAATTTTTGTCACGTGTGGGAATCGAACCCTGCCTGCGACCTCTTAAACCACCACCTCATCAGTGCAGACGGTTAGAAAGCTACTTTATCCAGGAATAACATAGGCATTATAGCATCATGCTACAAGCAAGATGTTATAAGATTGTTTATAAATAAATAAAATAAAATAAATAAATAAAAGCCGTGGGAGCGGAGCAGTAATCATAAACATGGGTGAAACACTGTTTTATATAAAATATTTTCTGTATACTTAACTATTATTTTTGAAATAAATTATAATGTATTATTTACAATTTAGCAGTTCGATATGTCACGAGGCTGACATTTTGTAAGTCAATAAAAGGATAATAATTTGAATCGTGAAATAGAACGTATTTCCGGAAAATAGAATAAAATAATGATGTTGACTTGCAAAACGGCATTCTCATTGGTGAGCTAGCAATGTAAGGATCGTTTGCAATAGTGGAAAAGTGAAACATTTTGTTGAATCTATCCACTGCACTGGAGTGTTTTATTTCATCACACAAGTATTATAAAATGGGTAGTATTTAACTGTTCCTCAATTGTTTGCCTTTGTTCCACCAAAAATATTAATTGCACAGCAAAATATGCTTACCAAAAATACTAATTGCACAGCAAAATATAATTAAAGAGACCAAATTAAGTCGACGGAGCCCCGCTTCGCGGCTCCTATTTTTGGGTAGGTTTAAGAAGGAACCTAATATAACCTAACCCCTCCGAGACAGAATGCATTTATTTGAGGCGTATAGGTGCTCATTATGGTATATTTTAGTAAGCGTATTTTGCTGTGCAATTAGTATTATTTTTATATTATACTAGATGTGTGTCCGCGGTTTCATCCGCGTTTATGATAACTGCGCTGCCCCTTTGGGTCGTAGCGTGATGTTATATAGCCTATAGCGTTCCCCGATAAATGTGCTATCCAACACTAGAATAAATTTTCAATTCGGACCAGTAGTTTCTAAGATTAGCACGTTCAACCAAACAAACAAACAAGCTCTTCAGCTTTATAATATTAGGATGGATTGGCCAAATCGTCCATATTGCGGCCGTGATGCAGCAGTTGTAAATACGACAACTCCGATCCAAGATCTCATGCACATGAGGTCTCGGATTCGATGCTCGGATATTGATGTGTTTATGGATTTTCTCAAAAAATCCTTAGTAGCAGCACGATATCTAAAACTGTGCCCTTGAGATGATTCTCCTTTTTACGACATTTTCTCCTAAAACCAAAGCTGACTAAATATGATGCAATACACTTTTTCCCGACCTATTAAGGATATAGCCGTAAGTCTTTATGTATGTGTATCTTACACACACACACACACACTCACACAAAAACATCACGTCTATATTTGTCGGCCTCGATGGCGTAGTGGTTAATGTAACCGACTGCCACGCCTGAGGTCGCGGGTTCGAATCCCGCACAAGTCAAACATTTCTGTGCATGATAATGTATGTTTGTCTTGGACTGGGTGTATTTACAAAAAAAAAGTACATACATATATATGTTTAACCATTGTCATCATCATCCATTGTCCCATAATACAAGCTCTGCTTAGTTTGGGCTAGATGGTGTTTTGTGTATGTGATAAAATATTATATGCATATGTTGAAATTAAACACTTTATACGGATTTATTCAATAGAGAGGATGGTTGGAATGTACCACCAGCTTGGGATCCAGTCATTCAAATAGTCAAACCCAGGAAAAAGCAAAACACAGCTAGACTTCATGATACTTTGAGCTCATTTTGCATAAATAGGAACACCAAAGATTAAATTATGTTCGGGTACTTTGAAATAACTAGCTACACTTCAGAACGTTGGGACAACTACCATCTTAGTCTCCCCGTGAACATGGCTGCTGTAAAGCAACCGAAACGTCGGGGCAAAGTATAAACTCAAATATAAATTGTTTTAATTAGAAAATATATAGATTAAATAGTAGTAAAATTTCAATAATAGTAGTGTTAGAGTTTACAAAATTATGTAATACCAGTGTTTAAAGTAAAATAAACAACGCGATAAAATCCGTATAAAGTGTTTAATTTCAATGTATAACATTCGCGTAAACATAAGACAATTTTATATGCATATGTATGACTACTTAATGCAATAATCACGCAATTTCCCTGAGAGTACAAAGTAATATTAGTAGAAACTCATGTTCCCAAATGGTACAATGAATACAGCAGGAACTCGATAGAATCTTAAACGAGTTATATTTTGGTTTGCGTATTTGTTGAACCTGTACCGAGCATACAAACTTCTATTTAGTTTGGAAGCTTACATATTAGTAAGCGTAGCGATTAAGATATTTCTCTATATACGAATACAACAATAAGAATTGAAAATATGACTACACAGAATTCTTTAAAAAAGTGTAATTATTTTTCTTCTAAAAAAGACATCTCCCGTAATAGGTATAATTCGTGTGTCACGGGGACTTTGCAAACATTCAAAAAATGGTCACAACGAACATCCAGACTCAACACAACCATTTGTGGATCACACATTCTTGTCACGTGCGAACCCTGCGTGCCTGCTTCGCCTCTGTGAATTTCTATGTATTCATCTAAAAGTAGGTCTATCTGTGTACCCAGTTCTATTTAAAAGCGTAATTGAGTGAAATACATCTGAACATTTCTACAAACGTTTTCGTTAATAATACGACGGCCTCGATGGCGTAGTGGTTAGTGTAACCGACTGCCACGCCTGAGGTCGCGGGTTCGATTTTTATACAAGTCCAACATTTGTGTGCATGAACATGGATGTGTGTCTTGGTCTGGGTGTTTCTATGTATAATATGAATGTATTTACAGGAAAAAGTATATATGTATGTTTATCCATTGGCTAACTCTGCATAGTTTGGGCTAGATGGTGTTGTGTGTATGTGATAGAATATTAGAATATTATTATATTATTAGACCTTTAACTATGAAATTGCCGTTTACATCCCACATTTTATTTCGTGGTTTCTCTACAAAATGAGATAGCTATTTAAAAAACTAATTAAAAATTAAATAAATATCAAAAACCTTTTATACAATTTATATTTAAAGTTTAGTGAATCCCCGTATTCGTGGTTTTAATTCGCAATAATTACATGGTTGATGTTAATGTTAATTAAAGACAAACCAAAGTGGCATAAATATGTACAAGCAACTATACATTAAAAAACAAAGGATTCGAAAAAGCTATTTTTAAAAATGTTGATGAAATACTATAAACCAATTTTCTTTATACAAAGCGGCAAAACATTTTTAAATTTATTAGTAGTAGGATAAGTAGAGATTGCAAACCAGTAACAAGGTGAGTGCGTATCAAAGGGAAACCCGCAGTAGATACCAGATAGTAGGTAAGCGGAATTCCCCTAAAAACTGAGATTTTCCTGAAACTAAATTCACGAAGTGGAAATACCCGGTGCCTAATGGTTTGGTGACGATACGATTGAGCCATAAGAATCGTAAAACTTCTGTCAATTCAATTCAATTCAAAACTCTCTACTACCCCATTATCCATTAACTACTCCATTATATCATAAATAATTGTGCCGAAGATATCTTCGGTTGTATTCTTCTTTATTCTATCTGTTGAAATGGTTACTAAATTCCTATTCTTTTCCATTAACCCTAACTGAAATTTTTTTTCTAGAATCAGCGACACATGAATGATACCACAAAGATACATGATGAATTGTCTGCCTTGATGGCGTAGTGGTTAGTGTAACCGACTACCACGCCTGAGGTCACGGGTTCGATTCCCGAACAAATCAAACATTTGTGTGCATGAATATGGATGTTTGTCTTGGTCTGGGTGTTTTAATGAATAATATGTATGTATTTTCAAAAATAATTATATATGTATGTTTAACCATTGTCTAGTACCCATAGTACAAGTTCTGCTTAGTTTGGGCTAGATGGTGTTGTGTATGTAGTAGAATATTATTATTATGTTTCTCTTATCACAGGTACTTTCTAACATATTATATTAGAAAATACCTGGCCCTTTGGGAGGCTTACACGGAGACATGGGTCCAACGTGAAGAGGCCCTTCGAGAGTTTTAATCAAAGGTGTTATGGAACACCTACAGCGGCACTAGCCGCAGCAGGCGTAGGACTATTGCTACGTATGGATTCTAATATATGGGCTATAGGTATGGGTGTTTGGTGGAGCGGTATATTGCTAACTATGGATGAAAAACGGCGTCTGCCCTGAATACTCTAATAGCATCAATGCAATGGGCAGACGGTGACTCGCCAACTCACTAGATGGACCCCCTGATAAGCCACTATTGGCATACAAGCCAGCAGCAGAGGGCAACACCGGTGCAAGTGGCTAGGGGTGTCGAGCGGTGCGGCGCCGGCGCCGGTTTCACCATCACGGGTCTCGTGACAACGGAGACCCAGAGCGGGTTTCCCCGTAGTTATGCCCTTGAAAATGACACTTCCACCCCCAAGCATATAGCTCTAGCGGCCTCCCTCTGGCCGGCCGAGCAAGGCAAGCCAGAGTTGAGAGTCCTGCGGGCACTCTTGAAGTTCCACCCCGGCCAACCAGTAACGGCAAGCAGTAACCAACTCTCTGAGGCATTCAGGACCGCAGTGTCGCCACTCACATTCAGCCCGCCACAAGCTGCCCTGCGGTTTGTGCGCTTTAATTTAACCTGGTGATACATTTTTTGTTTATATCACAAGGCGAAGGTGATAGTTTTAAAGCTAGTATACTGTGCCCTCCGATATCGCGTTAGTCTCATGATGAGATAACGACTGTCCCAGAGGGGTTTATTATTATTATTATTATTATTATACCCCTGCCCTGTTATAACAAGCGATCGTAGGCTGCGGTGATCGCTTACTGTCGTGCAGATCATATATCTGATAATCAACTTTTATGTATAAAAAATTACTGGAGTTATCAACAGAGGAACCAGTGATCTTTGTTTCTTGCATTGGGTCTCACATGTTCTTTTTAGCATCTTTAGACTGCAGTAACGTGCTACCATAATTACACCACCTTATTTGTAACTTTACCTGTATAAACAATAATAAGGAATCAGGCCCAACTGAAGCTGATAAGCTCGTTACTTTATAGGACTCAAAACATAGTCAGCTTTGATTGCTGGCAATACTAAATACCCTCTTATAGGAAACTGGTTACTGAGCGTTGTTACTGCGTCGTCCGATAAGTAAGTCTTTGGGAGTCTCTCAAAAATCGTTTTCCGCATTTGCCCCTATATTACGTTCTACATTGCAAAATGTTCCTCATTCAAAGAAGAAAAATAGGGGCCTCTTTTTAAATTATTCCTTTTTCGCCCTACATTTTTGTGCATATGATTAACAAAACATAACATGGTTTAAAATTATTTTAAATCTTTTGTTGTCAGGTTCGTGATGTCATGCATACATAAGCCCAAAGTTTTACTGAGAGGTCAACGAAGTATTTTAAAATATTTTTCGAATGACGGTACAACAAAACTACATACAAAAAAGAGGGACAAAAAAGGAACATAATCTGGGACGAAAGAGGAATTACATTAAGAAATTAATATTTATTTAAATTTATATGCATATAATGAATAAAAAATAAGAAAAATGTTTTTGGGATAATGCATATTTCTACGCTTGCGACGAAACATCAGGGGCGAATGCGGAACAAACCCAAAAGAGACCGCTTAAATAAAGAAATGTGTATATCTTCTAATCCTTACTATAAATTCAAATGTGAGTTTGTTTGTTTGTTACGCTTTCTCGCCTTAACTAATCGACCAATAATTATGAAATGTTGCATGTCACTTTGTCAGGGGTACAGAAGTACCTTTCATATATAAAAAAAGGTAAATAGAAAAAAAAAACTGTTTCCGAGAGATAAAATTTGACATTATCTAGATAAACGCGAGCAAAACCGCGGCCAACATCTAGTATTTAATATATTCCTGCTTACCCCTTTAGGATGACACAGCCGTAAATCTGTGTGAAAGTTGTCAGAGAAATCACATATTAAAAATCAATACCCATCTCCCGCTTCAGTTCAGTCCGCACCCGAAACCCACTGTGTTTTCCAATTTGTTCAGAAGGCGTAACCTAGTTATAGAAAGTTTAAAGTAAACAACGACTGGAACCGGGGGGCTTAACTAGCAAGGCAAAGCTCTGTTTCGCATGCATTTGATATGATCTGCATGTTCAGTGAACTTCTATGTAGTATACTGTATACTGTGCCAGAATCAGCGTTCAATCGTTAGCTACTTGAACGCATTGTGTTATAGTTCTATGAAACGATGGGAAAATGGGTACTGGTTTTCTAGTGGAAATATGGTTGAACATGCATGTCAAAACCTCTTTAGATTTTTCGCAACTACCTATAGGTTTATAAAGATAACATCCTAACAAATACGCTTCGGCAGGAATGGGCCGGCTCGACCGGAGTGATACCACGGCCTCACAGAAAACTGGCGTGAAATAGCGCTTGCGTTGTGTATCGTCGAGTTAGTGTGGGTACTGGAGGCCCAACCCTTCCACCTCCATGGGGTAAATTTAAAAGGCTGGCAACGCTCTTGTGACTCCTCTGGTGTTGCGGGTGTCCATGGGCGGCGGTAATCGCTTACCATCAGGCGATCCGTCAGCTCGTTTCCTCCTATACCATAAAAAAAATATATTGTAAAAGCAATGTGAGTTTATTTGTTTACACTCTCACGCCTTAATTACTCGACCGATCGTCATGCAATTACGCATACTCGTTGTCAGGGCTACTGATAAGGACATAGTGTACCTTTCTGTCTCACGGACTGCCTTTGCATAGTCACAAAGTGTATGCGCCATCATGCCATCCTATTGTCTATTTTAGATTTATATTAAAACATATACCTTAGCCCAAATTATTTCATCTCTATAATATTATTAAGTTATATGGGTGTGAGTACTGAGATGACGAGCGATAGAGATTTATGGAAGAGAGAGACATGTTGCGCCGACCCCAAATAGTTTGGGATGAGGGCAGGAGGATGATGATAATATTATTAAGTTATTATTGTTATTATCTTTATTATTATTATTATTATACCACGGGGAGTGCTCTGAAGAGTTATTCCACCTTATCCCGCCCTCCCCTTTCCTATCCAGAACAACGCGTGCTGGGCTCAGATGCCATCCTTACACGGTGGAGTCGACTAGAGGGCGTACCAACAAGTTTGGGTCCTCATACCTCTGCCGAACGATCAAGGCATGGAATTCTCTGCCAAGGCACGTGTTTCCTTCTCCCTTCAATCCTGGGTCCTTTAAGCGGGGCGTGAAAAAGCACCTTCTCAGGCCGTCAAAGTAGAGACCTCAACATCGCCTCGGCTGCTATGAGGACGATGTGGAGGCCACTGCTCTTAGACCACACGACTGCTTACCATCAGGCGGAGTGTGGTCATTTTGATGAGCAAAATAAAAAAATGTTTTTTAGTATATGGCATTTTTGGCGATTTAAAAGAGTGGCCGTGAGTTTCTTGCAGGTTTCTTTTCATAGGCTCAACCCTTAGCCTGAACCTAGCAACTAACCTAAATGTAGCTTCAGTAACTTAGTAAACTCACTAACCTACATATTTTGACATTCATAAGTGTTAGTTTGTGACCTAAATGAATAAATTATTTTAGACTCTGACTTGACTTTCATTCAGAAAAAAGTACTGTGGCCGAGAGACAGAAATTTACTAACTAAATCTACACTAACACGAGCGAAAATACGGCAAAAAAAACAAGATTTTTCACACTTGGAACAGATATTTGTCAGTCACAGAAATTGACCCGAGTGAAAACGACCCACAATTCTTAGAACTCGGGGCCACTGGGCATTGGGCAAAGTGACTTCAGTAATACGTGCAATTATCTTGTATATCTTGTGCTTTTATTTTTTAATTTATCATGTGTTTTTTTTAAATAATTTTATTATCTTATAAATTAGTAAAATTCAATAGTAGTAGTGGTGTAACAGTTTTCAAAGTTATGTAATAGGTACAGTGTTAAATAAACAACGCGATAAAATCCGTATACAGAAGTTTAATTTTAATCCCTTGTATTAGTTATATAACAGTTTAAGCTGATGTAAACATACACGTAGGTACGTACTGTATATTACAAATTTTGTATACAAATGTAACTGGATGCCAGATTTACTCATTGTGTATTAAGCCCATTATTTGTAATATGCTAATCTGTTTTTGTACCTACTGAATAAAATAAAATAAATAGAAACAATGCAATTAAAGATGAGGACTGACGTTTTGGGAACTTGTTTCAGAATTTAGTATTATTTAGTTCTCGCTAATTACCATCTATGACTAGCTATTGTATTTTTTATTTATTTTTAAATAATATATTCTTTTTTTCAGAATGACCATCAGATCTACTATAAGACATTTCAAGGTTATCAATTAATTACCGGACACCTTGTATACCTACGCAATGCAAGTAAGTGGTATTATTTTTAAGATAACTATAGTCCAACATGGCGAATAAAATTAAGCAAGTACATCAATCCAATATTTTCTATTATATAAAACTAGATTTTGCCTGCGACTTCACTCGGGAACTCTTCATTTTTTTTCTGAATGTAACCTGTATCCTATATCATTTTTTGTACCCTGACAACGTGTATACCAAATTTTATGATGATCGGTCGAGTAGATATTACGTAAACGCATAACGAACAAACTCACATTCGCATTTATAATATTAGTTATGATAAGGATAGTAACGATTATCATGTGTATGTTGAAAAATACTTATTTATATGTATAATTATCATAATCTACTACATACACACAACACCATCTAGCCCAAACTAAGCAGAGCTTGTACTATGGGTACTAGACAATGGATAAACATACATATATACTCTTTTTTTGTAAATACATATGTGGAGGAACAGGGTGTGAAGTCCCTCCAACACAAAGGGAGGATCCTCCGACCAGGCTGGTTGATCGTGCCTGGCGGGCCGCGGCCCGACGGTTGATGTCGGGAGCTTGTATATATACTCAGTCGCTGTGTAAACTTCACTTGTGCGATGCAGAATAGTATGACGTCATGTGAAGTGCGATTGTATCGCCATCTGTTAAAGGTAGGCTGAACTTCTTCGTCTGTGCGGAGTCGCCACACATACATATTAAACATAGAAACACCCAGACCAAAACATACATCTATGTTCATGTACACAAATTTTGACTTGTGCGGGAATCAAACCCGCGAGCTCAAGCGTGGCAGTCGGTTACACTAACCACTACGCCATCGAGGCCGCCAAAAAATATTTAGACATTTTTCGTAAAGTGATATATTTTATGTTTTTAATATCCACTCAAATAGGAGAAAGCGTTTATTTCTAATTTTATTAAAGCACTGAGCTACATATAAGCTCGTTTGTTATTTTCAATCACTGATCACTTGCCTCGGGGGCGCAGCTGTCGTAAATTCGAGTCCTGTGCTTGAGTTTTTCGGGTTCAATGCCCGGGTCACGCAATACAATAACATATTCCCTGTGTAATACACTAACATATTAAGACCATAAAAAAAACTTAATAACGGCACGAAATTTGTAATTGTGCCTGCAAGATAGCATACTGCCGTCATAAGGACAAAATTAAAATTATTTTTTTCGTTATTTAGATTTTACATATTTGGAATCGGTATGTTTTTCCTTATGACGGTAGAATAGGCTCGCCCCTATTTCGTGAAACGTAAATCTATAGGTAGCTATCTAAATATAGGTGTTATATACGACTGTCTATCATTTTAAGTACTACATAGGTGTAAGATTGTGCATGTATGGTAAGATTGCTTTATGTTTTATGTGCATTCAAACATATCCTTACTAATATTTTAAACGCGAAAGTTTATATGGATATATGGATGTTTGTTACTCTTTGACGCAAAAACGACTGGACCGATTGCAATGAAACTTGGTAGGTAGATAGCTGGAAATCTGGATTCATACATAAGCTACTTTTTATTCCAATATTCCCACGGGAACGGGATTTACGCGGGTGAAACCGCGGGAGAAAACTAGTAAAATTATAAATCCGAATGTGAGTTTGTTTGTTACGATTTCACGCCTTAACTACTCGACCGATCATCATGAAATTTCCCATAAACGTTGTCAGGGGTACAAGAAAGGACATAGCGTACTTCCATCCATAAAAAAGTACTGTTACTAAACTAATATAATACCCATAGTACAAGCTCTGCTTAGTTTGGGCTAGATGGTGTTGTGTGTATGTGGTAGAACATTATTATTATTATTATAATCTGACCTAACCTACATTTATGCGAATGAAACCGCGGGCAAGATCAATTTTTTTTATTGATTATTTTGTCTTAATATTTGACATTTGATTGATTTTATTATTTTTTACTTAGGTATTAATAATCAATTGACATCTTATCCTTTCTTTTTCATGTTTTAATTGTGGTGTCATCAATGTTTATTATACTTAACTAGCGGACCTGTCCTGACCGATAGCTCAGTGGGGAGACCAACAGACTGCAATGCAGAGGGTCTCGGATTTGAACCCACGTCGCACCCCTCTGACATTCGGAAATTATATGACTTTTCGAAATTATGTGCGTATTGATTTACAATTATCGCCTGCTCCGTGCTTCGGAGAGCACGTTAAGCCGTCGGTCCCGGCTGCCATGAACATCTATGGCAGTCGTTATTTGTAAGTCAGTGCCCTATAATATCCTGACACTGGTCTAGCCTTAGGGTATCGTTAGCCTTCGGGTTGCGGAGGTCAGGTGGCAGCCGCTCCGTGTAAAACTGATATCCAGTCAAATTCGGTTAGACTAGAAAAGCCGACCCCAAGTGACTTGGGAATAATAAAGGCTAGGAAGAAGATTCTGTAATTATACATTATGGAAATCGCTCTTTTTAGCAGAAATAATCACCATTTGTTTTCACTTTCATCAGATAATGGAAGAGGTAATCGACAAGATCAGAATAGACTCTGTGTTCATCCTGTTAAAACAGCATTACTACATAAAAGTGTTATGTGCAGAGCCCCATTAATATATAATGAGATTCCAAATATCATGAAATCACTAAATGTAGCTGTTATCTAAAAAAACACTCAATACCCTGCTTATAAATAAATGTTATTATGATGTTGATGACTTCCTTAATTGAAATTAAACTACTATATACGGATTTCATCGCGTTATTTATTTGACATTTTATTACATAATTAAGAAACTGTTACACTACATACTACTACTATTAAACTTTACTAATTTTTAGCTAATTAAATTATTAAAACTATTTATATTTAAGTTTACACTTTCCCCGACGTTTCGGTTGCTTTTTAGCAGCCATGGTCACGGGAGACTAAGATGGTAGATGTCTCAATCTTCAAATCGGGGAAAGTGTAAATATAAATAGGTTTAATAATTAAAGTAGCTTAAAAAATTTTAAAGTTTAATAGTAGTAGTATTGTAACAGTTTCTAAATTATGTAATAAAGTGTCAAATAAACAACGCGATAAAATCCGTATATAGTAGTTTAATTTCATTGAATAACATTCGCGTAAACAAGATAATATTATGACTTCCTTAATGACAAAAAATTATAATTTAATTGCAATTCTGAGTACCTATGTACCTATGTATTTTTATTATTTGTATTAATTAAAATTGCATTATTCTTTTTTATTACAATTGATTTTAATTTGAATTGTATATATTTGCTCTAAAATGTTTATCTATTCATTACAACTTGTTTTAATCTATGTATAATATAATATTATAAAGCTGAAGAGTTTGTTTGTTTGTTTGGTTGAATCTTAGGAACTAAAGGTTCGAATTGAAAAATTATTTTAGTATTGGATAGCCCATTTATATCGAGGAAGGCTATAGGCTATATAACATCACGCTACGATCAATAGGAGCAGAGCATCTATGAAAAAGGTTGCAAAAACGGAGAAAATTATCTTATATGACGCAGACGAAGTTGCACGAGTCAGCTAGTTTTTATATAATTGATTACTTATTAGTTATTCTAAACTATTTTATTATAATTAAATTCCTAATAATTATGTTTGTACACCAGTTTTGGTTAAACATATTGATACAAACTGTTATTTACCACTTGTATACAGGGTGATTTTGAAATCGTGTAATTCCTTTTAACCACGCATTCTACTGGTTATATAGAATAACCCTGACCATATTTTTATTTAATTAGAATTTTTTTTTTGAAAAATTTATGTTCCGTTTTTTTCGTGAAATGGTGTCAGATAGTCATATGTTAACCAACCGAGGCAATTTTAATTTTTTACTAATTAAAATAAAAAAACATATTAATAATTAATGTCGTAAATAATAACGGGCGGTCCTTTTTATTGCCCCCTATTATTTACGACATCAGTTATTGTTATGTTATTATTTTTAAATTAGCAAAATCTTAATATTGTGTCAGGTGGTTAAAATATGACTATTTGAAATCATTTCATGAAAAAAATCTGTACTTTAATTTTACCGAAACCATTATTCTAATTAAGAAAAAATATGGTCAGGGTTATTCTATATCACCAGTAGAATGCGTGGTTAAAAGGAATTACACGATTTCAAAATCACCCTGTATATATATATATATATATATATATATATATATATATATATATATCACAATAATGTATAACGATATTCTCACATGTCTTAGCAAATAAATGTATCTTTATCTATTGATCTTTATGTCATAGTAACAAAAATACGTAGCGGCTCTTTCATGCACCGTCGGCTCGCCACAACGTAGAATAAAAAAGAAACAAACAAAGCCTGTTCCGATTGAAATAGTTTCTTTTAACAACGAGCTGTGGAGTGTGACGGATATGAAAAAGGCTTCAAATCGTACCGCGCAGTGAGCGGTGGTAGCTACTGACGCGGTAACACAGCTGTAGCTTCGACGAACGAGTTACGAAGCTACGTAGTGGACATGCCATGTGACGTCACTAACTTTAACATCTGAAACGTTAAAGTTAGTGACGTCATGCAATGTGGCAGTAAGTTCTCGAATTAAGTCAAAAAAAAGAAGAAATAACTTAATATTGTTTTCTGCTTACGCGAATGTTACTCATTGAAATTAAACTCATTTATACGGAATTTATCGCGTTGTTTATTTAACACTGTATTACATAATTTTGAAACTGTTACACTACTACTATTCAATTTTACTAATTTTTAAGTGAATAAAATTATTAAAAGTATTAAAACTATTTAGTGTAGGGAAAGTGTAAACTTAAATATAAATAGTTTTAATAGTTTTAATAATTTAATTAGCTTAAAATTAGTAAAGCTTAAATAGTAGTGTAACAGTTTCTAAATTATGTTATAAAGTGTTAAATAAACAACGCGATTAATGACGTATATAAAAATTTAATTTAATTTTTTTTTCATATTATATTGTTTATTGAAATAATGAAATGATTAAATGTAAAATTTTTCATAATTAGTTAATAGACATGTCACTTGATAGTTTAATTCACCTTTTGCATACCTTTATTACGTGTGAATGTGTATTGGTCTAATTTATATGTAACATCTTTGTGTACCACATTTCAAGCAAATAAATACGTAATTATTATTACTAAACTGCACGCCCACCACGACTATGCCTCATATGACGATGTCACGGCGCTCACTTTACACTACATTAGAATCAAATGACAATCATTTTTAAGGAGGATGTTCTCAATTCGACTGTATGTTTTTTTGTTTGTTATGCATTTACTCCGCTAATTATGAATTATATTCGATAATAAAGACTGCACTGCAGAGGGTCTCTGGTTCGAACCCACCTTGCGCACCTTTGACTTTCGGAAGTTATATGACTTTACGAAATTATGTGCGTATTGATTGACAATTATTGCCTGCTCCGTGCTTCGGAGATCATGTTAAATGTCGGTCCCGGCTGCCATGAACATCTATGGCAGTCGTTATTGGGAAGTCAGTGCCCTATAATATCCTAACACTGGCCTAGCCTTAGGGTATCGTTAGCCTTCGGGTTGCGGAGGTCAGGTGGCAGCCGCTCCGTGTAAAAACTGATATCCAGTCAAATCCTAGTTACACTAGAAACCCTACCCCAAGCGACTTGGGAATAATAAAGTCTAGAGAGAAAAGAACTTTTTTTTTGGTTTGTCTTACTTTAGATTTAGTCTCATATAAATTTTATCAAAATTGATTGAGAGTTTTAAAAAACCAACAATAACAAAATAATATTATAATATACAAAGTGGCGCAAATGTTATTACATTAATTGATACCACATATACTACATGGTATTCTTTGACGATTTACAAATTATGAACCAAATGTATTCAGTATATATGATAAATGTCAAATACCTCAAGCAGCGATATTAAAACAAAACAAACAAACAGGAGAATAACACAAAAAGAAACAAAAAAACACATAAGAAATAAGTTCCATAATCTTGTGACGAATAGAAATAAATTAGTGTGTGCTTATTACAATGGTGTTCCAATTTGTGTCTAATTTTATTTTATTAATACAGCTCAAAAAATATTTCTTAATTTCTGCGATAATAGGTTTTTGTTTATGTTAACCGTCTTATATCAACCAGCTTAAGGCAGTATTTCATGTGATAAGTTTTGCGCTACTTTGTATATAATAACTTTACATTGATGACGTTTTGGTTCTTGTGCTTCCCTTTAGCAAAAGTTCTGTGTTTTCTACATGTCTAGTCTTGAAGTAGGTTTTATTTTTTTATCTTCATAAATTTATATTTATTACTTCTTAAATTAAAGAATCGCCAGCGCATACTTGTATAAAGATATGATGCTACGACGTACCTACTTTATAATCTTCGCAACTGAATGTACATTTCATACGTGTCCAACTACTGAATTATTCAGCTGTGAATATCCAGATACTGAACCAAATACGAGTACCGACGATATTCAATCGATTGATGTTTAGTTACCGGTACCTGATTTTAATTAACTATACTGCGGTGCACTCTCCTACTGGGAGCAATGAAACAAAAATATTACCAGCCATATGTACCGTACCGTAATATGATGGCATATTATTTTATGGCTTTTAATGTGGTTGGCAATTGGCATACGCTTTTAGTTTAAAAAGGGAGAGGCAGAGATGTGACTCCTAATTTTTTTATACAAACAAATTAGTAGTAATGTTACACAGGATATGGTCTATCAGTGTCTGATGTTTCATCCAAATCTGCTCAACAATTTAGCAATAAGTATTTACTTAATTTTGAGTAACAAAACAACAAAGTTAAATAAAAATTAATATAATAATGCTAGAGAGATGTTTTGTTTGCTGTTTGAATACGTTAATCTCTTCAAAACCTGGAGAGATTTAAAAATAAATTTTATAGTCGGACTGGTATTTGAAAATTCTTTTTGCATTTTACGCCCGATTCTTAAGAAACATTATAGGCTGTACAACATCACACTTCGAGCTACGGGGGCGGAGCAGTAATCATAAACGTAGGTGCTAGGGACAGCTACTATCTTTATAAAAATTTACATCTACATCTACAGGGTGATTTCGAAATCGTGTATTTCCTTTTAACCACGCATTCTACTGGTGGTATTGAATATAATATAACTATAATATAAACATAATAGGTAACTCACTTGCTGAAATTGGAACGCACGCAAAGGGGACTTCTTAAAGTTGGATGGAAGCTTCCTTTTCGTTTTCCTACTACTAAACTCTATGAATCCTGCATCGTCCTCTCGGTTCGCCAATTATACGTTTTAAATTTGATCCTGACCACACATTCAAAAATTCCTTACGAACCTACCAAATTTCTTAATATTCGCCGCAAACACACTGTATGTCTATCAATGTCGTTTAATACAAGCTTGGCGCAGCGAAGTTATTGTTTTCTCAGCACTTATATTTATAATAAAATCAATAAACTTATGAATATTTACTCTATCTGGTATTCGCACCCTAACCATGCACACACACACACACGCATACACACACACACACACACGCATACACACACACACACATTCACACACACACACACACACACTCACACACACACACCCTCACACACACACACACACACACACACACAAACACACACATGCACATGCACATACATGTTATATTTATGTCAACAATTACTATATTACTCTTTTTGTGTTTAAACTATGTGTGCACCTTTTGAGAGAAATAAATGAATTTATTATTATGTTTCTCTTATCACAGGTACTTTCTAACATATTATATTAGAAAATACCTGGCCCTTTGGGAGGCTTACACGGAGACATGGGTCCAACGTGAAGAGGCCCTTCGAGAGTTTTAATCAAAGGTGTGATGGAACACCTACAGCGGCACTAGCCGCAGCAGGCGTAGGACTATTGCTACGTATAGATTCTAATATATGGGCTATAGGTATGGGTGTTTGGTGGACCGGTATATTGCTAACTATGGATGAAAAACGGCGTCTGCCCTGAATACTCTAATAGCATCAATGCAATGGGCAGACGGTGACTCGCCAACTCACTAGATGGGCCCCCTGATAAGCCACTATAGGCATACAAGCCAGCAGCAGAGGGCAACACCGGTGCGAGTGGCTAGGGGTGTCGAGCGGTGCGGCGCCGGTTTCACCATCACGGGTCTCGTGACAACGGAGACCCGGAGCGGGTTTCCCCGTAGTTATGCCCTTGAAAATGACACTTCCACCCCCAAGCATATAGCTCTAGCGGCCCCCCTCTGACCGGCCGACCAAGGCAAGCCAGAGTTGAGAGTCCTACGGGCGCTCTTGAAGTTCCACCCCAGCCAACCAGTAACGGCAAGCCGGGGACGAGGCCCTAACCAACTCTCTGAGGCATTCAGGACCGCAGTGTCGCCACTCACATTCAGCCCGCCACAAGCTGCCTTGCGGTTTGTGCGCTTTAATTTAACCTGGTGATACATTTTTTGTTTATATCACAAGGCGAAGGTGATAGTTTTAAAGCTAGTGTACTGTGCCCTCCGATATCGCGTTAGTCTCATGATGAGATAACGACTGTCCCAGAGGAACTTTATTATTATTATTATTATTATAAACCTGACCAAAAAATTATTTTTATTAAAAAAATATTTATAAACCATTACATTAATTTTTCCAAAAATATAATTCTTATTAAAAAATATATATGGTCAGGGTTATTCTATATCACCAGTAGAATGCGTGGTTAAAAGGAATAACACGATTTCAAAATCAGCCTGTATACTAATATTATAAATGCTAATGTGAGTTTATTTATTTGTTACGCTCTGATGCCTTAACTTTACTCGATCGATCATCATGAAATTTTGCAAGCATTTGTCAAGGCGCCAACAGTACAGAGAGCACCATTTACTCAAAATAAAAATACTGTTTCTAATTTCGGATAGAAATTGACACAATGGTGCCAATTCTGTTGTCACAAAATTCTCTTATCCTAGCTAAAAATCTCTAAAATTTAGTTTAGTTTTGTCAAACGACATTTCGTATTCTGAAATCGCTAAAAGTGACAGGACTAAACTAAATTTTTGAGATTTTTAGCTAAGATAAGAGAATTTTGTGACAAGAGAATTGGCACCAATATCAAAATCAATGCGAAAAATCCTGTACCTACTTACTACCTAATAAAACAAAGTTCATATTTATAATATTGTCCAGGCTGGCTTTTTGTTTCAGGCAGCCAATTTTCTAAAAGGTGATGTACCGCTACTGACCCTTTCAGCTACGTAAGCGTAAGACTATACAAAAACGTTATGATTATAATGTTACGGCTAGTGCCATCTGTGGGGAAAACTCGGCAGTCCCTTCTAATAACTTATTACAGCACCATCTATTGACATCTTACGGAACTACGTAGTTGTCGGTACGAGTAGATTAGAGAAAACGCTGGCACATTCTCGAATCATCGAACTGTTACCTACCGGGTATGGCTTTTCTAGAAAATCCCAGAAACGCTTTACCCGTGTATAAATAGAGCGCACGCGCACCGCTGAGTCAGTTTACAATCGTAAGCGGTCAAGTATTCATCGAAGCGAATGGAAGCGAAAATACTACGAAGTTTGAAGCATTTACAGTGGAAAAGTGTAATATAGTGTTTGTTGTATTTTAAATTTAATTGTGAGTTAGAGTAAAACGTTTTAGTCGGTAATAATGTTTGAAATTCTTATCCCTCGAACCCAGCACGTAACAATAATATACAAAATAACGATATTATTTTTCAGATGAAAAGATTTTCTATTCCTCCAATAACAATATAGTTCTTTTCATTGTGTTACATTTCAGGGTCAGCCATGACTAATGGTGGAATATAAAAATCACAGAGTTTTCATTGTTCAGTCATGCATATCTCATAAACATAAAACATTTAAATGGCTAATAAATTATAAATACTACAAAAGTAAAATGAAAATCTTTACCTATCTATACATATTACAAAATTGTAATTGGTTCATGCATGTACATACATAGAAAATCTTCTTCTCCCTAGCCTTTATTTTTTCCCAAGTCACTTGGGGTCGGTTTTTCTGGTCTAACCGGATTTGACTGGATATCAGTTTTTACACGGAGCGACTGCCACCTGACCTGCGCAACCCGAAGGCTAACGATACCCTAAGGCTAGACCAGTGTCAGGATATTAGAGGTCACTGTCTTCCCAATAACGACTACCAAAGATGTTCATGGCAGCCGAGACCGACGGCTTAACGTGCTCTCCGAGGCACAGAGCAGGCGATAATTGTCAGTCAATACGCACATCATTTCGAAAAGTCATATAACATCCGAAAGTCAGAGGTGCGCGACGTGGGTTCGGACCCTAAACCCTCTGCATTGCAGTCTGTTGGTCACTCCACTGTTCATAGAAGATAATTAAAAAAAATAATGCGGTGCCTTTAGCTATAGAAGCCAAAACGCATCACGACAAAACTACTGCATGAAATTAAATAACAAGTTTGTAACAGTTGTATTTGTCTATTATTGCTGGTGATGTAACTTAAAAGGTAAGGGTCGCGGGAAGCAGTTTGATGTGGGTGGCTCAAGACCGGTCTGTGTGGGAAAACTTCGGAGAGGCCTATATCCAGCAGTGGAAGTCTTTCAGCTGAGATGATGAACTTAAAATCTGGTGCATGTTGACGCTGCCTACAAGTCAAGTATATACAGGGTGTCCGGTAATTAATGGATAACCTTGAAATGTCTTATAGTAGAACAGAAGGCCGTTCAGAAAAAGAAAAAAAATTAAAAAGTGCAAGCTATATTAGCATAGCATACTTTTGACTTTCTATCTATTAGCATAATTAGTGTTTAATTATAAAACAACAGAAAACCGATGGATTTCATTCATTTATGGTCGTAGTATACAAGAAAGTTATAAATGGTAATTTAAAAAAAACACATCTCAGGTAGTAGTTAGGATAGACTTTTTTTCATATTTTTTTCTGAACGGCCATCAGTTCCACTATAAGACATTTTCAGGTTATCCATTAATTACCGGACATTCTGTATAAGAAATTATTAAAACGCCGCCTAGAAGTCAACAAACAATGTTTGGAGGGTATGAGAGAGAGACATCAGCTACTTTTACCTTGTTCCTTCTGAAAAATCTATAAGTTACATACTTATAGATTTTTCTTAGTATATAATAATATCAGTCCTGTATTAATCTGTCTATTGTCTATATTAACTTCTTAGTGTGAGAAGGGGTAGGCCATAAGTCTGCCAACCCCCACCACGCTGGCGCAGTGCGGGTTAGCAGACTTCACATATCTTCGAGAACATTACGGAGAACTCTCAGACATGCAGGTTTTCTCATGATGTTTTCCTTCGCCATTAAACCGAGCGATAATTAACTATTTAATAGGCACATAACATGGAAAAGTCAGAGATGCTCGCCTTGGGTTCAAACTCGAGACCTCTGCGTGGCAGTCCATCGGTTTCCCACAAGTATGTATGTATATAAAAGGATAATTAACTTTTGCAGGTTTTGGAATGACATAGTTCCGCTACTTATTAACAGATGTCTCTTTAAGAATAAAATGTTTACCTAACTAATGAATACCTAACGTCGTCTATATATCTTTTAACCTGTCAAGTCTTGGTATACTAGCCATAATAAAAAAAATATTATGTCTGACCGCAGTCTGGGTATTCTTTGAGTCAGTAATTTGAATGTTACAAACATTCAAATTACTGACTCAAACCTGCGGCACAGGAATTATTTCTAGTGCGGGAGCATAATGTCCTGTCTGTCTAGTCTCTAAAATTGTGGATTGCAATAAATATATTAGGTATTGAGTCTATTTAAAAATAAATACGCCTGTTTTTTATCTTCACGAGTGCGAAGTCGCAAGCAGAAGCTGATAATAGTAACATAAAATAAGTTTAATTTATAATATTCTATCACAAACACACATCACCATCTATCCCAAACCAAGCATAGCTTGTACTATGGGTATTAGACAATGGATAAACATACATACATACTATTTTTTTGAAAATACATTCATACATACTATACTGGGCAAAAGCATTTCAACTTTCTATCCCCTTATATATACAACAAATGTAACAAATTAAATAAAATAAAAAGAAAAGCCAGCCACAGTCGAGCGCCAGCCTGCTATACTGCCTTATGTAAGGGGTGTCACTGACAAGATTGGCTACATCTTGAAGCGAGCTTCAATCAACACATACTTTAAGCCGCCAACGAAGATAAGTCAATTTTTACCATCCGTCAAGTGCCAATTACCTTTACAAGATGCAGGGTCTATAAAATAGATTGTGACTGCGGACTCTCATACATTGGTCAAACCAAGAGAAGCATAGGCACCCGCATAAAAGAACACATAGCTGACGTAAAACACAAACGCTCGTTGAAGTCTGCTGTGTGTGAACATGTACAACAGGGGACCAACCACTACCTGAGATTTGACAAACCACAGATTCTCGCTAAAGAACACCGATTCCTACCAAGGATGCTTCGCGAGGCTATTGAAATAAAAAAACATCCCAATTTTTATAGAGAAGATGGTTGGAATGTACCACCAGCTTGGGATTCAGTACTTCAAATAGTCAAATCCAAGAAGAAACAAACCACAGCTAGACTTCATGATACTTTGAGCTCATTCTGCGTAAATAGAAACACCAATAATTAAATTATGTTCGGGTACTTTGAAATAACTACACTGGAACATTGAGACAACTACCATCTTAGTCTCCCCGTGACCATGGCTGCTGAAAAGCAACCGAAACGTCGGGGAAAGTGTAAACCAAAAATAAATAGATTTAATAGATTAAATAATTTTATTAGCTTATATATTAGTAAAATAAAATCAATAGTAGCAGAAGTGTAATATTTTCAAAATTTTGTAATACAGTGCTAAATTAACAACGCGATAAAATCCGTAAATAGTAGTTTAATTTAAAAAATAAAAAGACTCAATAATAACGATTTTAAAAAAGTTGTTCTCACATGGTTGAATTCAATGGACTATAATGATGTTGAGAATCTATTGACAGTTATAACTTAACATTAGTATACAATTGATTGGTGAAGTGCCAAATATTCTGATCCCAAGACACCGTCGTAGGCCAATCATCGCACATACACAAGCACACACATATACACACACACATGCACACACATACTCACGCGCACACACACACACACATTAATACACACGCGTACACACATATTCTTACACTTACACTACATAAGCGATCGTTTACGAGTGTAGTATACCACTATGAAGTGTAATGTAATTTTAATTATTTCTAATCATTTTTATTATTTTTATTTTTGTGGTACTACTTAATATTTCTTTTGTTTTTATTTTTTTTACTTTTGTTTATGATATTTTAATGACATCAAATGATCTGTAACTTTTAAACAACGGGACGGCACTGGCTCCTGCAACACAGTTTTTACTAGTGTAGACTAGTTTACTTATTGTAGTTTAATTTGTGTCAATAAAGATTTATTTATTATTATTATCTATACTCAGACCAAGGCAAACATCCAAACGAAAGCTAGTATATAATGAAACTGTATAGGTATTCTATACTCTTCCGTATTTTACATATCAGACTAGTAATTTCAGAGATAAATGTGTTCATTAAAAAAATCCCATATCTCTCTATATTATTAATAAAAAGTAACTACAAAATCAAGCAACAGGCCAAGGTCAAAACAATTTATCGTCCAAAACATTAATAATTATATAAAACAAAACCACTTGGCAATTTTACAAAAAATTCTTACTAATATTATAAATACGAATGTCGGTTTGTTTGTTACGTTTTCACCTCTTAACTACTCTACCGATCATTATGAAATTTCGCATACAAGTCAAAGGAACAGAAAAGGATATAGGGTGCCATCCATCCAGTAAAAATACTGTTGCTAATCTAATCTAACCTAAATTTATGCGAGCTGTGGACAGTCTAGTATCATACAGGATGTCTGGTAATTAAAGCATAACCTTGAAATGTCTTATAATGGAACTGATAACCGAAAAATCTATCCTAACTACTACCTGAGATATGTTTTTTTTTAATTATCCTATTTAACTTTCTTGTACACTACGAATGAATGAATTCCATCGGTTTTTTGTTGTTTTATTATTAAACATTAATTATGCTAATAGATAGACACCTATTGCACATTTTCAATTATTATTTTTTCTTTTTTTCTGAACGGCCATCAGTTCTTCTATAGACATTTCAAGGTTATCCATTAATTACCGGACAGCCTGTATATGTATACTACATATATATGCCCTCTAACCTATGTAGATTATAATAATATCTGTAAATCATTATCTTGGTATTGAAACACTGACGTAAACTGGCTAAATGATTATTAATAGTTTTATAATTATCCTTATTCTTTGTTGCGCAGAGGTAGTAAATGCGACTGCTGTGTATGAAGTCTTCGGTTCGAATCCAGGGTCAGGCTGACAAATAGTTACTAATTTTTCTGCCAGAAAATATCAATTCAGTACGGAGTTAGTAAGTTGGCTTTAGACACCCCGTACCTCAGAAAGCACGTAAAGTTTTGCGCCTGATCTCTCTCTGGTCGGGTAGGGATTAGAAAGAAAGAAAGAAACATTTATTTGCACAGAATACAGGTGGTACCAGGTTTAACAATGGTGAATAGTTCAGGCTATATTCTGCCTTATTAGGCATGCAAATAATAATAATTATATAAAACATTACAATATTACTAACCAAAGGGCGTGTAATAATAAAATAAAAATAATACAATATTTATTCACCAAATAAAGAAATACACATTCTCAGATGTTAATTAATAATATAACTAAGGAAAATAATGTATTGTCTTGCCAAAGACTTCCTACACTAAGCTTGGCCTGTCCCGAAGGTAGTCATTTTATTCACATTTACCATTAATTATTCTTGACTCGACGTAAATAAATATATCATATAAAATGTTTACAATAATTAACAAGATCGTATTTAAAATTTATAGTAAATTATATAAATAAAAAATAACAATTAAATTATATATCCAGAATAAAAATTAAATAAAAAAACATATATTATATTATACATACTAATTTGAATTTCAACAATTTCACAATTATATTATTAAACTTTTAAATTAAATGTTTTATAATGGTCTCTGTATCATCATAAGTCCAGGTAAGTAATGTTTCATGTACAGTTAATTTAACTTCGTGCATTGACATATTGGCTAGACTACATATTTTGTTAATTCTGTTATACACAAAGGGCTTCATATAGGTACAAAAACGTTGTGCAAATCTGGTATTAACTTTAACGAGACGAACTCTGTAGACCCGTAGAACTTTCTTGAGCTGCGTAGTTGGCCAGTCTCCGTTAAGACTGGCCGCCGTGGCCGAAATTCGGTCTGGAGGACATTATTATAGTTACCTCGATTTGATCCTATCCGGTTCGTTTCGACAACCGCATTAGACATCAAACACCCTAGTGTTTGAGACATATCTCGAGAGATTTTACAAACATATAATTACCGGATCCTATGTAGACCCTTCTTTTTCTTCTTTTCGTGTTGGCAACCTGTTGTCAAGAGTAGACCCTGAACAAATATTATATGTGGTTATTTTTAAATAGACAACTTGCAAACTGATTACTGTGTTGAGGAGGACTTGATAAATATTCAAACAACGGTCACAATAACGGACACAAAGAACATGAAGACTGGGATCAACTATTTGTGGTTCCCACAATTTATTGTCCCGTGTGGGGTTCGAACCCAGAACACTCGGTACAGTGGCAGTGGCGAGACGACCACCTAAAACACTACACCAGCGATTCCTAAAGTGGGTTCCGCGGAACCTAAGTGTTCCTTTGGAAAGTCACCAGGGTTCCACGAAATCATTTATTTTTGGCAGTTAAATAACACCGAAAATTATTTTGATATAGCGCAAAATATGTGAGGCGAAGTTAAGTTATTGTTCTCATTTAAATTACAGTGTCTTTGATTTGTAATCATTTGAAAAGGGGTTCCATAAATTAAAATATATTTGATGAGGGTTCCGTTATCTTAAAACTTTAGGAACCTCTGCACTACACCGTCCGTGCATATGTGTATCAACACGGTTATCATTTCGGTTTGGTTTATTTCGACAACCGCATTATAGATCTTTATAAGAATTTGCCTAATTTCGAGATTCCAGAGTTTAATGATACATCTTTAGTTATTTTCTTTTTCTTTTTTAAAGACTACTCCCGCTCTTGAGTTCGAATCCTACGTCCTAGTCTTTACAAACATACTATGAATGAACCCAAAGTAAACCTAAACTCAGAATAATCATTTGAAGATCATAAAAATAATGAAGTTCCGTTTAAGCTTCAAATCCACAACATTCAGAGCCCAGCCGTTCGCTTGCCCGCTACGCCATCCATGCAGTCGAATTTATTATGTGCAGAGGCGTAGCTAGCGGCAGGGGTGACATTTTTAGGGAGCGGCAAAATTTCACAATTATTAATAATAATATCTTGTAAATATTTCAACTATTTCATAACGAACGAGAGGAATGGGTGGATGTACAATACACATTAATGACGACTATTATTGCCGAAAAGTTCTTTAGAATTACCAAATTATTCTTCTCCCTAGCCTTTATTATTCCCAAGTCACTTGGGGTCGGCTTTTCTAGTCTAACCGGATTTGACTGGATATCAGTTTTTACACTGAGCGGCTGCCACCTGACCTTCGAAACCCGAAGGCTAACGATACCCTAAGGCTAGACCAGTGTCAAGATATTATAGTGCACTGACTTCCCAATAACGACTGCCATAGATGTTCATGGCAGCCAGGACCGACGGCTTAACGGCACAGAGCAGGCGATAATTGTCAATCAATACGTACATAATTTCGAAACGTCATATAACTTCCGAAAGTCGGAGTTGCGCGACGTGGGTTCGAACCCGAGACAATGCAGAGGGCATTGCAGTCTGTTGGTTACTTTACAAAGATGAAATTATCGGACACAAAGTAGGTACTACACCTAGACTCAAAATAACTGTGATTAACACAAATAATTGTTTTATATGGAAATCGAATCCCCAATAGCATGACTACACTGATGATATAGTAGTTTAAGTGGTCGCCTCGCCAGTGGCACTGCGCCGAGTGTTGTGGGTTCGAATCCCGCAAGGGACAAAATATTGTGTGATCCAAAAATGGTTGTTCCAAGTCTGGGTGTTCTTTGTGCCCGTTGTTTGAATATTTGTGAAGTCTTCCGCGACACGGGAATTATTATTACCGCAGGCATAATCTATAACAAAAAAAAATTGTGCCGAGGCAATCGTTAGCCCGCTTTGCCATCCAAGCAGTCGATTGTAAAATCAAAATCACAATCAAAATGTTTCTTTTTTTCATTTAGGTCACAAAGTAACACTCATGAACGTCAAGGTTACACTAACTAAACAATAATATTGTAGTATAGAGATAGGTAGTGTCGTGACAGCATCCTGTATTCGGTTGAGTTTTAATTTATTTTACAATATAAGAAACATTACAACTTGTAGACAAAAATAAATAAAGTTGATAACACAAATATGTCTAATTAAAGTGTTTACAGATAAGCATATACTTATATATATAAATAAGCAAAGACTAAACAGTTCAGAACATATTTCACCTCTGTTTGTCAAAAAAAGTAAGACAGTCAAAATTTTTTTTGTTTCGTATCTATTGACGGCGATAGCCTAGGGCAGTAGTCGGCAACCTTGTCGTCCAAAAAAGCAAAATATACACAATCTATAAGTGAAATATATTCAAAGAGCCATATTTTTAACTTACGCTTGGCTTCAGCAGGGCGCATTATTACGTAAAAAATAGGATTAAAAGTACACTCTGGAGCTTGTTTTACTATTTTCCTTCCTTTGTCTAATAAGTCTGAGTTTAACGAACATACCTTAAAATAATAAGTAATATTCCGTGCCTACACTAAATATTTCGTGGGAGAGCCGCAGCCGAGTTGTTGCCGACCACTGGCCTAGAAGGAAACCGTTAGACTGCCACGCAGAGGTCTAAAGTTCGACCCTAAGGCGCATATCTCTGACTTTTCGAACAAGCGATAATTAACTATTGAATACGCAAATAATTTGGAAAAGTCATTTGTCTTGGCATCGAACTCAAGACCTCAGCGTGGCAGCCCAATGGTTTCCCGTTAGGTTTAGTCAAAGAAAAGAATTTCACTTTCCAATCTTCTTCTCCCTAGCCTTATTATTCCCAAGTCATTTTGGGATCGGCTTTTCTGATCTAACCGGATTTGACTGGATATCAGTTTTTAACACGGAGCGGTTGCCACCCAACCTCCACAACTCGAAGGCTAACGATACCCTAAGGCTAGACCAGGGTCAGGATATTATAGGGCACTGACTTCCCAATAACGACTGCCATAGATGTTCATATCAGCCGGGACCGACGGCTTAACGTGCTCGCCGAGGCACGGAGCAGGCGATAATTGTCAATCAATACGCATAATTTCGAAAAGTCGTATAACTTCCGAAAGTCAGAGGTGCGCAACGCGGGTTCGAACTCTAGACCCTCTGCATTGCAGTCTGTTGGTCTCCCCACTGAGCTATCACTTTCTAATATATTAATGAATGTTAACTTAATCCTGTCAAATCATATCCCCTGATTTGTTTTGTATCAGCATTCTGTCAATTTCAAACACTAAGCAGATCTGCGTTTCTATCGAAGAGCATAATCAATTCAAAATAAAATCATTGAGTTCACTTCGTAACACGTATGAAGTTACACTAATTAAACTATACTATGAATTTACATTTACTCTAAGCAACGCAAAGGCGTTTATCCAATGAGAAGAAAGAAGAAGAACAAGAATCTCACGGCGTTTATTTATATAGTAAAACTAAGCCTTCATTATTTCTCATCTATATTTTCCTGTTTATACTGTATCTAAAAATGTTACATGCATATATGTTTATATAGCCTATATCCCGAAGGTGCACGCAGTAGTGTTTTACACCCACATTTCATCCTATGGCGGCAATATACGTCCTTTATACCTCACCATAAAGGACGACCTACCCTTACCGTCTACTAGTTCCAGACTCCATGCTGCTTTATTTATTTTTATTATTGCCTGTCAAAATAACTACACTTCGCCAGATGGTAAACAGTTATGTAATCTACGCGCAGAGCCCTCCATACCACGTCCTCCCGTGAAGTGGTGCCGTGGTCTCTACTTTGACGTCCTAAGAAGATGCGTTGTCACGCCCCGCTTGAAGGACCCAGGATCGAAGAAAGTAGGAAACACGTGCCTTGGCAGAGAATTTCAAGTTTACTTCTACTGATAATATCTTAAAAGAAAACCCAAGAATACTTTTCATGACCCAAGCGTGGAACCTAGTACTATACGGTCGCACACAAACGTATGCCACGGGCACACGGGAGCCAACGAAACAGCAGTTATTCAAGGCTCATTCATCCCTCTTTATGTGACCTAAACCGGCGAAATCTCGGTATGAACTCTGTATATCTTCTCTACATACACACGCGTAATCAAAACTACAATATTATAAATCAGAATGAGAATTTGTTTCTTTGTTACGCTTTCACGCCTTAACTACTCGACCAATCATCATGAAATTTCGCTTACACGTTTTCAGGGAAACAGAAAAGGACATAGGGCACCTTTTATTCGGATAAAAGTACTGTTAGTTACTTAACCTAACCTACATTTACGCGAGCATTGCCGCGGGCAAAATCTAGTCGTATATAAATTATAAGACAAATGCGATCACGTCAAACGAACAATCTTATCATCTGATTGTCTGGTATACATAGACGCCGGCGCGTGCGCAGCCGTCAGTGCGCACACGACACCCGTTAAGTCCACATTGTAGTTTAAGTTTATAAGTGCAAAAAATTTTAGGTGAGTTGTTCTTTATAACATTAAGAGAATTTATTGCGGCTCGTTGTGTATTTTTTTTTATATTATTTAATTGATCGTTAGTTTTATTGTGATTGGTGAATTGTATCGTTTGGTGGCAAATATTACTGAAACGTGTTCCTGAAAAGAAATATGAATTAAAATGAAAACCGTTATTTATTTTTAAAGTTTACGGTAACTTTATCTTGTGTAAATAAATTAAACCAAATAAATTTTGTAAAATACAGTTAATTTTAAAGGTTAATTGTTAGTAGCGTCTTTATTACGTAAACACTTATATTTTGCTTATCGTTTACAAAAAGCATTTTTTATTGTAACAGAATTTTAAATAAATTTAATATTAAAGTAATATTTTAAACAAAAATCGTATAAAAGTAGTTAGTTAATTACATTGGTAATTAAAATTAAATCAGTGACAAAATAGCATTAAGTGTATTTGAAATTAAATTTATTAACACGATAATCACAAAATTATTAACACGCACATGTACCCGAAAAATTAAATTGGACTTGTCTGAATTTAAAGTTCTAATGTGATATTAAAACCTTCTTATATTAAGAATATTTTGGTATTCAGTCGTGGTTGTTAATATGATGGCATATCAAGACTGCAAAAATACAAAAATAAAATGCTTAATATTACATCTATATAGATTTCCAATGAAGGGACGAATTCTAGTATTCAAATTCTGTTCAAAATAGAGTTCCGATCTAGTCTTAGTGTTAAATTATTAATATCACAAATGGTATTGCCCTTCATCTAAATAAATATCAAATGTGAATATAAATTGCATTTCAGTTCACATTGGATGTTTAATAGACTAGATTGGCACTCTATTTTGAACAGTTTTTTATTACGACATGTGATGTTTTTAATCTCAAGAGTTTCGCGAAGCGTCCTGCTTAGGAATCGGTGTTACTAATGGGTGTTCTTTTATACCTATCTGTAAACACAACATAAAAACAACACCAGCTGTGTTTTGTCTTATATTTACGCGATTGTTACACATTGAACTTAAATTATTTATTACGAATTTAAACTCAAGTAAAATCTCAAGTAATTATTGGCATGTGTTCACACAAATACTCATGATTAAATTCGTAATAAATAGTTTAATTTCAATGTGTAACATTCGCGTAAACGTAAGACGTAACTCACATAACATAGCTGGTGTTGTTTTACCGTAAAATGATAATCCTGTTGATAAATTTAAGCGCCCAATTCGTATTCAAATGAATGGTAGACATTGGACTATTTCTCTACGCATCGCTGCATTATTCAGTGCATTATTCTTCATATTAAAGATACAATTTAAAAGGATTGTTTTGAATCTTTATTTAACAATTACAACCTGAATTTATTAGTGTATATACTAACTAATATTATAAATGCGAAAATGAGCTTGTTTGTTTGTTTGTTACCTACGCTTTCGTGAATTTACTACACGACCGATGATTATTAAATTTTATATACATGTTGTCAAGAAGACAGAAAAAGACATAGGGTATGATTCATTCAGAAAAAAAATACACATACCAATCTAATCTAACCTACATTTTTGCCAGCGATGCCGCGTGCATAATCTAGTAATAATATATTTTGTAAGAGAACTACTGCCTATTACATGTCTTCTTAGAAATATAAAAATACATCAAAACTTGTATTGATATAACTAAACCATGTAAGGTGTGCTTTCTCTTGTTAAACATTGAGTAACATTTTAATAAAAATCTTTTAGAATATTAATTTATTTACTTTCTAATACTAAATTAGCAGGTTCAGTAGTGATATACATAATCTTATTTGAATGATATTCGAATACAGTTTCGTCCAACGTGGTACCTGCTTTGTATGGTAAAGGACTTACATATATACGGTTTGGTGAATACATTCGTATACAATAATATTCTAAAATACAACTCGAAAGTTATCTTTCACTAGGGGTAAATCCTGTATCACGGGCGACTTTACAAACATTCAAACAACGGACGCAATGAAGACAGAATAGAAACAGCTGTATGTGGATCACAATTTTGTCCCGGTTCGGGATTGAACCCACAGCAGTCGGCACAGTGGACGCGGTGAAGCGACTACTTGAAATACAACGTCATCTGTACAGTCAAAATATCGAATGCAATTGTACACATTGCTAACGCTATCGATGTAGTTTTCCTTGTATGAAGGTTAACGTATGCAAAACCGCAGTTTATGCTGTTTCTTTATTGTTACATACAGTTTTTTTATTTGAGGAGCACATACTTATCAAATGTTGCCTTTATTAGCAGGTAGCTAAGCGATCAACTAAGTCATTTATTTCGCCAAATATATAATATTCTACCACATACACACAACACCATCTAGCCCAAACTAAGCAGAGCTTGTACTATGGGTACTAGACAATGGATAAACATACATACATATATACTTTTTTTGTAAATACTAACACATTATACATAGAAACATCCAGACCAAGATATATATATAATTTTAACTAGGTAAATAAAAAGCGCACAAACTGCAGGGCAGCTCGTGGCGACACTGCGATGAGTGTCAGTTAGGGCCTCGTCCCCGGCTTGCCGTTACTGGTTGGCTGGGGTGGCACGAATAGCTCCTCACGTTGGACCCATGTCTCCATGTAAGGCTCCCGAAAGACCAGATAATTTTCTAATATGTTAGAAAAATATCTGTGATAACTCATAAGACAAACATAATAATAATTATTATTTATTAACACAAATTAACTGACAATATTTTAGAATTCTGTGACCCCTGCACTAGTGCAAAAACTTTGTGGCTACAGAATTTTTACTAGTGTTATTTTTATCTTGGATATTATTAACAAAGGATAGTCTGTGCATTTACTATTAAACGTAGTCTATTATAACTCATATTCGCTGTTCTTTTTATTCTAGACTATCACCCATAATACAATAATATATTTGTATTTAAATTAGCTAACGTTCGTTGGTTTTTATTTAGTAACAATTCATTGCCGGATCACACTAAAATTTGTCCCGTGTGGGATTTGAAAACACAACACTACGCATAGTGCAGTGGCGAGTCGGAGTATATTTCAATAAGACAGCTTTCATTCCAAATATATTTCTTCTATTTTCTTCTATACCAGGGCATTTTACAACCATTAAAAAACTGAAATAAACTCTTATAAACTTATTTTAATTGCTAAGTAGCCCCTCTGCGTCTTGCCTTATTTGTTATGCCCGACAGAGTCCACAATGATCTAATATACATATAATAATCAAAATATCGAGTACTGAAAATATTTTTGTGTCCTATAATGGCGCGTCGTAATGACCTCTTAAAGCTCATAGCACGTCAGCATTATCAGTTTAAATTATTAATATTAAAACAAACTTTGGCCTCATTGATTTAATTAAGTAGATACCTATTAGTAACGATTAGCACAACGTTTGGTTTACTTTCTAACCCCGACATCCGGGTTCAGAAAGATTATATCGTTTAAATCACTGGTAAAAACACATCTCTTATTTTAACCAATATTTGTAACGGTTCTACAATTATATGTTGGGCGAAAAAAAGTTATTTGGTTTTTCTGCCAAAAAATACTTAACGGCAACGCGGTTACGAAGTTTTTTTTTTTTAAGAGCAGTGGCCTCCACATCGTCCTCATAGCAGCCGAGGCGATGTTGAGGTCTCTACTTTGACGGCCTGAGAAGGTGCTTTTTCACGCCCCGCTTAAAGGACCCAGGATTGAAGGAAGAAGGAAACACGTGCCTTGGCAGAGAATTCCATGCCTTGATCGTTCGGCAGAGGTATGAGGACCCAAACTTGTTGGTACGCACACTAGTCGACTCCACCGTGTAAGGATGGCATCTGAGCCCAGCACGCGTTGTTCTGGATAGGAAAGGGGAGGGCGGGATAAGGTGGAATAACTCTTCAGAGCACTCCCCGTGGTATATTCTGTAGAAACATGCCAAAGATGCAATATCCCTACGGAGTTGCAGAGGTTCCAGTGAACTCGTGACCTCTGGATCTCCGATGATACGGACAGCCCGCCGCTGTAACCTGTCAAGAGCGTCTAGCAAGTACTGCGCGGAGCTTCGGAAAGAACGTAATGCCGTTGATCTTGCGCCAGATCTCTCAATGATTGTGTCGGCTTGCCGTCCTATCGGATTTTGAGAGTGTTGGAATAGAGAGTGCACTCGTGTTAATGCATATACTTGTGCACTAAAATATCTCCTGCGCAAGAATGATGGTCTTTGAAATTAGGTCCGTAATTATTCGTTAACGAAATCTAATCCATACTCATATTATAACATGTATTTAAACGCAGTCAGTTACGTTTTAATTACTCAACCGCTGTATATATTTTAATGACATTTGATATGGAGATAGCTTGGATCTATGGCAGTAGTAATTTAAATGAAAACTAAGTTGCGAGTGACATCTGGTTGACACTTATAGGTGTTTAATTAAGTTAATTGATAGCAACTATAAATCTTAATGTTGGGTAGAGTAATACATTTTTGAAAAGACTGCGTTCGCATTAGGTTTTATACCAAGTCGTACTTACTTACGTTACTTAATAAATGTACAAGTAATGGATACAAAATTCACTTATAGCAATAATATTATGTTATCTATAAAAAAGACAACCCCGCGTTAAGAATAGAGCCTGTGTCACGGGGAACTTCATTGAAACGGACACGAAGAACACTAGACTTGAAAATTGTATATCATACATTTTTGTGCTGTGTCGGGATTGGACCCACAACACTCGGCGCACTGGCAAAGCGACCATTTAAACCACTTAGCCATACGTTTGTAGATCACAAACATATTTAATCCCTAAATTAAAATTATTGTGTCATATCTATTAAGAGTCCTCATTTAAAGAATCCTTTACATCTAGCTATTCAATTTACAACTTTTTTATACAACTATAATGTCAAATCAGCATATGACACCTCGACCCGGTCAATGTGCACGGAAGTAAAAAACTAGACAATGTCAGAGGTAAACATCGTTTTATACGGAATCCTCTACACTCCTACTAATATTATAAATGCAATAGTGATAATGGTTGGTTAATTGTTACTCATTCGTGTGAACCTTATTTAAGATCACTAAGTATAATCCCTGTGTCGTAGAACACTTTACAAACATTTGAATAACACCCAGATATGGAACAAGTATTTGTAGACCACACAAATTATTGTCCTTTGTGGAACTCGACATTACAACACTTTATTTATTTAATATTGTCGTCTGTTTACGCGAATATTATTCATTGAAATTAAACTACTATATACGGATTTTATCGCGTTGTTTATTTAACACTCTATTACATAATTTATATTTCAGTCTCCCCGTGACCATGGCTGCTGAAAAGCAACCGAAACGTTGGGGAAAGTGAAAAGTTTAAACTTAAATACAAATAGTTTTAATAGTTTTAATAATTTAATTAGCTTAAAATTAGTAAAGTTTAATAGTATAGTATAGTAATGTAACAATTTCTAAATTATGTAATAGAGTGTTAAATAAACAACGCGATAAAATCCGTATATAGTAATATTCTACCACATAATATTCTACCACATACACACAACACCATCTAGCCCAAACTAAGCAGAGCTTGTACTATGGGTACTAGACAATGGATAAACATACATATATACTTTTTTTTTTTGTAAATACATACACATTATACACAGAAACACCCAGACCAAGACAAATATCCATGTTCATGCACACAAATATTTGACTTGTGCGGGAATCGAACCCGCGACCTCAGGCGTGGCAGTCGGTTACACTAACCACTACGCCATTGAGGCCTAGTATACTTTATTTATTATTTGTTTTATTCTGGTTTTATTGTTACATGTCAAATTATTCATACATATATAATATACTATGAATCAAAAGTTTGAATAAAATTTGGGCCATAGGCAGGCCATGCTCTAGAATAACATACCTGTAGGATACTTTGCACATTGTAATTATGGAATTCGAGCAACTAAAGCTGCAGCAATAAACTAGTTCGTATAATATACGAGTACATAGAATCACTCCTGTAAATCCCTCAAGTAGTAGACAGGTATCAAACCTACACTCGCCAGTTAATTATGTGTAAATACGAAAAAGAAATATATTTGAATGTTTTATAATCCTGCATCCGAATATTGATTTCAAACATCAGATGCGCATGCACTTTCACCACTGAACCGAGGAGACAGTCACGTCTATAATACATTAGTTGTATATATAAATCGCTGAATAATGTAATCACAATGTATGTCAGATAATTGCAACGACATTAAAAGTATACGATATAATTGCGTCAATTGTTAACGCATCATGCAAGGCACGATTTGTGGAGTAAGCAAAACAATGACACTAATTTATTGTACAGATGGTTCGCAGTGGTTTTAATAGTCACTGTTAAAGAGTGTCGCGTGTTCTATTCCCGCATATAAATATATTTCTATAAATCATTGTTCCGAAAAATTCTGAAAGGTTCTGTTTATGTAATATGATTCAACTCTGTAATGATGTCTTATGTAGAGTAAAGCAGGTATAATTGCACTTAATATAGCCTCACGCATATAATTTCCTGCAGTGAAACGAAAGTAGTGAATGCAACTGCTATGTATGAGGTTTCGGGTTCGATACTCGACTCATGCAGTCTTATTGTATTTTTCTGCAATTATATTGTAAGTAGCAGCTTGAAGTCTGGATCTGAGCCCGATAGAAAGCTATATGCTCTTACTACGCCTTCGGGGAAATACGCGTGAGACCATGTATGTATATGTATATTCCAGGTCGCCATAAAATGGCGAAATACAATTTACTAATCTATACTTTAGAACTACAAGTCGGCTTTCAGTATTTCTTTTCATTTGGTAGCACTATTTTTCGAAAATCGAAATTATAAGCCTTATAACATGACGCCCCAAACTACGGTGGCAAAGCAGTATTCATTATCGTACGTAAAACCGTAGGGCACAGCTAATCAAGTTATAAATTTGAATCCTAAATTAATAGTTATACCTTTATAAAACTTTCTTATCATACGTGTGCGTAAAACTGCTAATGATATAATTAATACTATGTCACTATGTATTTATTTGAATAACTTATCGGTGTAAGGCTCGTTCAGCATAAATTAATCTAATGTTGGCCTGGCAAAAGAAATAAAGTGTCTAAATTAATGTAAGTGCTAGAACTTTCTAATAGTTACTTTAGATATTGTAGTGTTCAATAATAAATACATACATAGATTCACACCTGTTTCCTAGAGGGCAGAGACTACGGATTTTCGTATGCTACGAACCTGAAACACTATCAATCAATCAATATCGGTCCCGGCTGCCATGAACATCTAGGGCAGTCGTTATTGGGAAGTCAGTGCCCTATAATATCCTGACACTGGTCTAGCCTTAGGGTATCGTTAGCCTTCGGGTTGCGGAGGTCAGGTGGCAGCCGCTCCGTGTAAAAACTGATATCCAGTCAAATCCGGTTAGACTAGAAAAAGCCGACTCCAAGTGACTTGGGAATAATAAGGCTAGGGAGAAGAAGAATTTATTTATTTTTAAATTAAATTTGTCAATTTTACAATACAATTACATAAAGTGCACTTTTAGATATTTGTCCGAGTTATGTTATACCTGCGTTTTGAGCAAACAAGGTTTTAACTGCGTTTTAATGATACACCTTATTTTCGTTTTTTAATAAAGACGAATCTTTAGGTTTCGTGTCTTATGTCAAGTGGATTTTACAAACATACAAGTAATGGACATGAAGTACACCTAGAGTTAGAACAATCATTTGCAAATCACACAAAATAATTATCAAATTACACAACACTCGGCCCGCAAAGGCGAGTTGACCGTTAAACCGCTTCGTCCGTTCATCCGTGCCGTCAAAATTATTATATAATTATATGAATATATATAGAATATCCTTTATTGTATACCACAATAAATATTTATTAAAACATAACTATTGGTAACATGTTACATGATAAAAAATTATATTTATGAATATTTATTTACAAACTAACAAAGATAACCTCGGTGGCACAACGGTTATGAAAGCGGCTGCTGTTCATAAAGTTTTGGTTTCGATTTCTGGGTCGTGTGTTGATTTTATCAGAGCATTTAAACACGTTTTGGACGTACTAGCTTTTACACGCAGAACAGTACTTCTTTTCTGGGTAACCCAATGGGTCACACGCCATATCTACTCAACCGTTCATCTGAAAATTTCGCATACACGTTATCAGGGGTAATTATAATAATAATGTCCTCCAGACCGAATTTCGGTCACGGTGGCCAGTCTTAACGGAGACTGACCATCTGCCCAGGAGATATTAGAGTGCACAAGTGCGTGCGCAAATACTAGTGCACTCTCTGTTCCCTAACTCTCAAGATCCGATGGGACGGTAATCCGATACGGCCGAAGAGAGATCAGGCGCAGGACCAACGGCTTTACGTGCTTTCCGAGGCACGGAGGTGTCTAACACCGCCAACTTCCTAGCTCCGGGCTGCTATTGAGATTTCTTAACAGAAATCGCAATAACTTTGTTTTGACCCGACCCGGGATTCGAACGAGACCTCTTGCACAGAAGTCGCATTCACTACCGCTGCGCCACGAAGGCAGTTAAGAACATAAGCAAGAACATGAGCAAGCAAAACCGCGGGCAAAAGCTAGTGTAGGTATATTAAAAAAGTATAAACCAGCCTAGATTATAGGCATCAATAGATTATCAACAATAAGGTATGAACACCCGCATCATGAACAGATCTGACATCATTCAATTTCAATGTTACATAAAGGTGTTCTACCGTCCTCAATTTTAGTTTGACATTTTGAAATTTATGTGTTGTCAATACAATCTATACTGATATTATACTCTATACTATACCTGCGACTTTGCCCGCAATGTCAGTATGTATATTACAGTAACGACAGAAATAATAACCATAATTAAGTAAAACAGCGATTCTCGTTAGCCTATTATCGCCTACAGAGCAAATTTCAAACGTGCTTCTTCTAAAACTGTTCTGACAAAAAAGGTATAACACTTTGCACGAACATGTAATTAAAATTAGGACCTCATGAGCGCAGTAAAAGACTGCAATCTTAAGCCAAAGAACCAACTCGACGTAATATAAATTTGATTGAACCAAAAACCGACTCAAATATTACTAGTACTAATAAATAGTTCGGCCTCAATGGCGTAGTGGTTAGTGTAACCGACTGCCACGCCTGAGGTCGCGGGTTCGATCCCCGCACAAGTCAAACATTTGTGTTCATGAACATGGATATTTGTCTTGGTCTGGGTATTTCTGAATGTAATATGTACGTATTTACAAAAGAAATTATATATGTATATTTATCCATTGTCTAGTACCCATAGTACAAGCTCTGTTTAGTTTGAGCTAGATGGTGTTGTGTGTATGAGGTAGAAAATTATTAAAAAAAACCCTGACAGAAACTAATTTAATACGCTTCAACGTTTCAATTTAAATTTTATCTCATATAACACTAAAAGGTAATAGTTACGTCGATTAATTATTATTAAATGGCTTAAAACATCATCTATACCATTAACGTTTATGGCTTCACGATTCCGAAGTACATCGTAATGTCAATGCAGTGACCTCAATTTTTTCAACTAATAACTTGGACCTTGGACAAGAAGAGGTAATGGCACTACAATTGAACATTAGCACGCTATGTCACATAGAACGTGTCGGTACAAACTTACAAAGACTTCGAAATCGCATTATATAATTAGTTAATTTGATAATCATAAAAATTAATAATATATCCTAAGTAATATTATAAACATGAAAGTTTGTATGGCTGTATGGATATATGGATGTTTGTTACTCTTTCACGCTAAAACTACTAAACCGATTGCGATGAAACTTGGTATGTAGATAGCTAGAGACCTGGATTCACGCATTAGCTACTTTTTATCTCGATATTCCGATGGGAACGCGACTTACGCGGGTGAAACCGCGGGAAAAACTAGTCATATTATAAATTCGAAAGTAACTCTGTCTTTCTATCTGTCTGTCTGTTACCTTTTTACAGCTAAACCACTGAACCGATTTAGATGAAATTTGGTACAGATATTGCCGTTGAAGCAAAGAACAGATTTAGACAAAAAAAATTGAATGGACATCAAACCAATCTAGCATTGATTTTCTAGATAAAAAGATATATCTTTTAAACCTATTTCACAAACCTGACGAAATGAATAATAAAATCGTAGGTATCGTACGTTCTTTAAACGTGAGTATAAAGAATTATTTAGGACGTTTTAAAATAATAATTTATTTAATCGGCTCAATTTAAACAAAAAACGCCAATAATGACCTTTGATGAACATTACAAACTATATTCGTTTGATTGGATTATTTTATTGCCTCCTAATTGTAAGGAAATATGTTATAAAACTGGTCCGATAACTAATTGGTGGCATAGTTATAATATTATTGTATGTTCAATATATACGATTAGCAAGATATATACTGTATTAAAAGAAAATTTATATTGCCCTTTTTGTAGTTATGGCAACTATCACTCTAGGAATAAATCCTGTGTCGCGGAAGACTTTACAAACATTTCCACAACGGACACAAAGAACACACAGAACCGAAACAACTGTTTGTAGATCACACATTTTTTTAGCTCGTATATGAATCGAAACTACAAAATTCACCGCAATGGCAAGGCGACGAAACAAACAGTTTAGAAAGCAAAAAAACTAATTCTTTTTCGAAAAAATTTAACAAAAAAGCTGTACAAAAAGATAATAAGCGTGTTAAGGTTTTTGTTAGTGTTTAACTTTGTTGTTTAATCAATTATAATAGAGGTTCAATGGCAGCAAAACTAAAGAACTCAAATCAAACCAGCTCAAAAATATAATATTGTCTTCTGTTTACGCGAATGTTATTCATTGAAATGAAACTACTATAGGTATATGGATTTTATCGCGTTGTTTATTTAACACTTTATTACATAATTTAGAAACTGTTACAGTACTATACTGCTATTAAAATTTACTAAATTTAAGCTAATTAAATTATTAAAACTATTAAAACTATTTATATTTAAGTTTACACTTTCCCCGCGCGACGATTCGGTTGCTTTTTCAGCAGCCATGGTCACGGAGAGACTAAGATGGTAGTTGTCTCAATGTTCCAGTGTAGTTATTTCAAAGTACCCGAACATAATTTAGTCATTGGTGTTTCTATTTACGCAGAATGGGCTCAAAGTATCATGAAGTCTAGCTGTGGTTTGCTTCTTCTTGGGTTTGACTATTTGAATTTAGATGAAAGATGCTGCTGAAAAGCAACCGAAACGTCGGGGATAGTGTAAACTTAAATATAAATAGTTTTAATAATTTAATTAGCTTAAAATTAGTTAAGTTTAATAGCAGTATAGTAGTGTAACAGTTTCTAAATTATTTAATTCAGTGCTAAATAAACAACGCGATAAAATCCGTATATAGTAGTTTAATTTCAATCAACACAAAAATAGTTTATCATAAAACTCTTAACAAAACAAAATAACAAATACTGCCTCTACGCCAAATATTGTAAATTCGATACCTTAACCGACTTTGTTTGATCCACAAATGATTGTGCCGAGTCTGGGTTCTTTGCGTCTGTTGTTTAAATACTTATTTGTAAAGTTTTCCATGACGAACATAGGAATGATTCCTAGTTCGGGAGTAGCCTTTTAAACAAATAAAGTAATATAGAAACAAAAATAATCTATTAAAAATACTAGACAAATTAATAAACCACTTTAAATCTCGCGAAATAGAGGATGAGCTTATTGCCGTTTACCATACACAGTTCCAGACGCCGAGGTGCTACTAAGAATTGTTTCTGCAATAACAATTTCGCCCATATATACATAGATTCACGCCTGTTTCCCAGAGAAGTATGCAGATATTACGAATATCCATTTGCTACGATCCTGACACACTTTTCTGGCTTTATTAACTTTCATCACATTCCTCATACACGCTCGCCGTTTTAAGGTGTCCTTAACCTGGCCCTTGTCCAGACCATCTCCGATCTGATCAAGAAATGTTCGCCTAGGTCTTCCCTTTGCGACTGTTCCATTCACACTAGCCTTATAAACTTTCTTAGTCAGTCTTTTCTCGTCCATTCTTTCTACATGCCCAAACCAGCTTACCCTACCCTTTTCTATTCTTGTCACTATATCTACTTTCATGCCGCATCTCTCTCTAATCACACTATTACTTATTCTATCTTTCAGTTCTAATTTCTCCTATAAGGATATCAAACCCAAGATCACGAGTATAGCCATCGCATTCACTAATGCTGTGCCATCGTGTATACGTCATCAAAAATGTCCATCATTCACAATACGCGCTTCTTACAAGTCACCTTGTTTGTTAATACCAAGTATTCTCTTTGTAAATAACAAACAATCATTATACTACATCCGTCACTTGGTTTTCATTCATTTGTCATGCGTAAATACTTCAAATCTATACTAATATTAGAAGAAGCAGAGTTTGTTTGGTTGAACGCGCTAATCTCAGGAACTACTGGTTCGAATCGAAAAAAATCTTGTAGTGTTGGATAGCTTATTTATTGAGGATAGTTATTGAGCAGCGATAGCTCAGTGGGAAGACCAACAGACTGCAATGCAGAGGATCTCGGGTTCGATCCCACGTCGCGCACCTCTGACTTTCGGAAGTTATATACCTAACAATTATCGCCTGCTCCGTGCCTTGGAGAGCACGTTAAGCCGTCGGTCCCGGCTGCCATAAACATCTATGGCAGTCGTTATTGGGGAAGTCGACACAAAAGATCCCACTGGGTCGAAGTGTCGCCGGTCTGTACTGACTGGCCCCCCACACAAGATAAGATAAGATAAGAGGATAGTTATTTCTTTATTTTTATTTTATTTGGTGGCATACGAGCAGACGGAACGCCTGATGGTAAGTTATTACCGCCACCCATGGACACCCGCAACACCAGAGGACTTACAAGTGCATTGCCGGCCTTTTAAAAAGGAGTACGCTCTTTTCTCGAAGTGTTGAAGGTCGTATTGGTCCGGAAATACCGCAGTCGTAGCGTGATGTTATAGGCTATATAACATCACGCTACAACCCACGGGAGCGGCGCAGTAACTATAAACGAGGGTGAAACCGCGGGCACATCTAGTCTAGTAATATTATGAAGCTAAAGAATTTGTTTGTTTGATTGAACGCGCTAATCTCAGGAACTACAGGTTCGAATTGAAAAATTCTTTTAGCATTGGATAGCTTATTTATCGAGGATGGTTATAGGCTACATAACATCACGCTAAAACTCACGGGGGCGGCGTAGTAACTATAAACGCGGGCGAAACCGCTGGCACAGCTAGTATATAATATATACTAGCTGTATATATATAATAAATATAAACAGATCCGGTTAGTCAGCACTTACAATACCAGTGATGGAATTGTTCAAAATGGTGTGTTCAACAAACAGTTGTGCCGACTCTGAAAGTTCTTTGTATTAGTGCTTTAATAGTTGTAAAGTCCCCTGTGACACACGATGTATTCCTACCGCGGGAGTTCATTTCAAAAGAAAAAGTTCGTGATCTCTAAGAAATATGTTTGAGTTGTAACTCGTTCATTAACAATATTATTATTATCACGTGTACAATTATTAGAATAATAAGGAAAATAATATTATTATTTTTCTTAAGAAAGATAACTCATCATTTATTTGCCACAGATACACACAGAACAAAATTTTAAAAAAACCTAACGTAGCATAGATAATACAAAAAAAGAAACAAACTTATACATTCAATCTGTCTAAAATCGGTACGCACTAAGCTATATTGCTGTATTGTATACGATAATCAAAATAAAAGATTATAAGATCATAATAGGGACACGGGCATACTTCTTTTTAAAGAAAATTAAAATGACGTTACGAATGGGATGATTCGCCCGGACAACTGCTTTCTTCTTTAATCTTACGGTTTAAACGGCTTAAGTACCTTTATTTCTCTAAGATTACAAATCACAGACAAAAAGAAATTAATTATTTCTATTTTATTTATTTAAGATCTCCAGCAAAGAATATACACTGCAATTTACAAAGAATTTTTCACATAAGTATTATGAATGTGTACGCCTTCAATTATAGAAGAAACAGCATGCAATAAAAGGCAAATTAACAGCTAAGAGTACTAATTAAAAGTTAAAACAATTAAAAATATAATGTGGTTCATAACCAAAACAGATATAAAATGCAAAACATATATGAACAAACAATTAAAACATATTAAGACAAGATTTAAAGATATTCATTTAACTGTAATTGATGAATAAATTATTAATCAATGTACAAAATTATGAGAGGTTTATGAACGCGCATGCTATTGACGGTATTCTTAAAAAACATTTAATATTGCCAGACAGGTATGGAAGTAAATCTAAAGACTTTTGTGATCTTCACTAATAACGAGTTGTTTGCTAATTATAGTTGAGCAAATATAGGGACTGGTTTACATCTTTAAACTGATTGATTGCAAAATTGGACATAGTCGATGTGATATCTACATATATAGGTACTTAATATTATAAAGCTGAAGAGTTTGTTTGTTTGTTTGAACGCGCTAATCTCTAAAATTCTTTTAGTGTTGGATAGCCCATTTATCGAGGAAGGCTATATAACATAACGCTACGACCAATTGAAGCGGAGCAGTAATGAAAAATGTTGCAAAAACGGGATAAATTTTCTTATCTTATATGACGCAGACGAAGTTGTACGGGTCAGCTAGTATACTAATATTATTAAGCTGAAGAGTTTGTTTGTTTGTTTGCTTGAACGTGCTAATCTCAGGAACTACTGGTTCGAATTGAAAAATTCTCTTAGTATTAGATAGCCCATTTATTGAGGAAGGCTATAGGCTATATAACATCACGCTACGACCAATAGGAGCGAAGCAGCAGTGAAAAATGTTGCAAACACGAGAAAATTATCTTATTTGAAGCAGACGAAGTTGCGCGAGTCAGCTAGTTCAATATAATTTTATACTACTGCTTAGTAACACAGTTACTGCTCATCACCCGGTAAGAATTCTGAAGACCTGTTGCGATTTAACAACTATATAAAAAAAGACTACCCAGACTCGTCACAACTATCTACAGATCACAAAAAAAATATATTATCTGTGAGATTTGAACTTGCGACTCACGGTCATTAACAATAGCAATATGACTGCTTAAATCACTGCGTCATAAGTGTAGATATATTTATAATTAACTAGTATTTGCACGCAACTTCGTTTGAAAATAGTTCTTTGATTTTCGACAACAGGTACCCTTTGTCCTTTACTGTATCACTGACAACGTGTATACGAAATTTCATAATGATCGGTGAAGTATTTAAGACGCAAAAGCATAACAAACAAATGCACATTAGCATTCATAATATTAAATTAAGATATCCAATCACGTTTTTAATTCTGATATTATTAAACAAACAAAATAGGTCATATCTGACGACCTTAATGCCACTCAAAAGTGACTGGCAATACTGAAATCACAGATAAAAATAAAAATAAAGTTGCACAACCTCTTTTGAGAGATACAACCGATTATGCATACATTGAATGCAACGAATGCACACATTTACGTCACACGATATAGAATGTCAATAGGTAAGGCTTGTAAAGGCAGATTTACATCAGTCTATATTGCAAAACGTTTTACAAACAACAATTTGTCAATTTGTACGTTATTGAAATTAATCTGCTTTATACGGATTCTATCGCGATGTTTATTATTAAAAACACTTTTATTAAATAATTTTGAAACTCTTAATTACATCTAAATACATAGCTTTAATAATTTAAATAGAAGTAAACAGTTACTAGTAACAGTGTTTAACTGTAATAGTTTAAAAGTATCAAAATTGCCGAATAATACAGAGTTTGTAAAAATAACTAACGTGATAAAATCCGTAAAAAGTAGTTTAATTACCATGTATATAATTCGCATAAACGTAAGGCAATCCGAATTAATATTATAAATGCGAATGTGAGTTCTCGACTGATCATCATGAAATGTCGCATACGTTGTCAGGGGAACAAGAAAGGACAAAGAATACCTTTCATCTAGAAAAAGTGCAGTTCCCGAGGGATGGAAATTTATTGACATTACCTACATTAACACAAATGAAACCGCAGGCAAAATCTAGTATTAGATATAAGTTACTTATCTTATCTTGTGTGGGGGGGCCAGTCAGTACAGACCGGCGATACTTCGACCCAGTGGGTTGTTTGTGTTGACTTCCCCAATAACGACTGCCATAAATGTTCATGGCAGCCGGGACCGACAGCTTAACGTGCTCTCCGAGGCACGGAGCAGGCGATAATTGTCAATCAATACGCACATCATTTAGAAAAGTCATATAACTTCCGAAAGTCAGTGGTGCGCGATGGTGCGCGACGTGTGTTCGAACCCGAGACCCTCTGCATGCAGCCTGTTGGTCTCCCCACTGAGCTATCGCTGCTCATCTATAAGCTACTTAACTATCTCCATAGCTTTGTAGCATAAGCATATACATACATAGCCCACGCCCCAAACAGGGTAGACAGAGGTATCAGACTATTGGTCGATAAAGTAGCGCCTCTTCCAGCAATACATCCACCATTTAAGGCAGCTAGTTGACACCATAGGTTTAGTCGGTAGGACTTAGGACTTTCCATCTTTCCCCAGATGAGCCTGACATGCCCTATCCATTCCCCTTTTTTCTGCGGAGAGGAATAGTTAAATGGCTGCCCTCACGATAAAAAGGTGTATTACACTATCATTCCTCCAACTATAGTTATATGTCCTACATAGGAGCCAGTTCCAGACTACAGAGAAATTCCCTTTCTCACACGGGAAGGCATAAGATTCGGAAGCTCATGCACTGCAGTCACATTCACTACCTCTATGCCATCGAGGCATACACGATAAAAATATTATCATGATCTAGTTTCGGTCTACGTGAATCTCACGGGATGGCATAAAAAAAATCACCCTATGTAACCTATGTGTCCATCTTGGACGTGATCTATCAGTGTGCTAAGTTTTAGTCAAATCCGTTCAACGGTAAACAAGTAATCAAGTAAATTACTTCCAAAAACATCTTTCCAATTTTCACATTTATAGTAATAGTTGGATTTGATTTTGTTGAATTCGTTACCTTTCAACCTGAATCCAAAAGAACATATAACTTTGAAAAGTCTGATTTACGTGAAATGGGATCGAACTCAAGACCTCTGCGCGGCAGCCCACTATTGTTGCTTTATATACAGGGTGTTCGGTAATTAATGGATAACCTGGAAATGTCTTACAGTGGAACTGAAAGCCGTTCAGAATAAAATATGAAAAAAAATCTATCCTAACTTACTACCTGAGATATGTGTTTTTGTTTAATTACCATGTATATCTTTCTTGTATACTACGACCATAAATGAATGAAATCCATCGGTTTTTTCAGTCAAAAGTATGCTATGCTATAATAGCTTGCACTTTTTAAATTTAATTTTTTTAATTTTTTTATTACTTTTTTCTTTTTTCTGTACGGCCTTCAGTTCTACTGTAAGACATTTCAAGGTTATCCATTAATTACTGGACATCCTGTATATATGTAATAAGCAAACAGGTTCCTATAGTATGTGCAATAGAAACCTATCTACTTGATGTAAATAAAACAGACAAAGTTGTTCATCATAGTGATACGTTACAAACTTTTTACGTATTCCAGTCAGCGTAGGGACGTCTCGCTCGATTTAACCAAACTGACTTACTGCAAATTTTGAAGCGATTCTATGTTATAAGTTTAGGAAACTTGTAGATTTATTGACTACCTTATTCGTTTGGCATAAGTTAACGTTTTTATTTGCTTATGTTCTATCGTGCAGTTCTAGGTACGATATTCTATTGAGAAAGAGTTTAGTCTTTTACTTTCGCCTATTTGAGCGATTTTATCGTTAACTACATCGTTGGTCCCGTGACTAAAGTATGCGATCGTGAAGTCCCGAGTTCAATTCGAAGCTCGGGCAGCGTATAATTGGAGTTTAATAATTTAAATAGCTTAAATGGTAGTATAATTGTTTTAAAATTATGTAAAAATTGTGTTTCTATAACAATAGACAACGCGATAAAATCCGTATAACATGGCTGCTGTAAAGCAACCGAAACGTCGGGACAAAGTATAAACTTAAATATAAATAGTTTTAAGTAATTTAAATAGCTTAAATTCAGTAACGTTCAATGATATAGTATTAGAGTGACAAAATTATGTAATAAAAGTGTTTTAAAATAAACAACCCAACAAAATCCGTACAAAGTCAAAGACGTTTGTATAAAGTACTTTAATTTGAATGTATATAATATAATTCAAACAAACGCATATTTTACGTTTTATTACTGTACTTTTTTTCGCGGAACAATCCAGCCAGCTATATCAATGTCTTAATTTTTTCAACCGAATCTAATGCAAGAATGACAGCCGCGTCTAAATCTACGAAGTCCTTTACCAATCGCGTATTGTGTTTCCGTACAGACTAGTTTCTGGTATTGAAAACGATACTCATTGTGATATATTATTACACGATATAATGTTGGTGATCTCATGTTATTTTATTTCGGGCATTGGTTACGCTTGCGTGCATTGCGCAACTAATTATGAAGTCATACTTACTGAATATGCATGTGGAATGGTATTATATTCGTGAAGGAGTAGGCAAATATGTATTTTATTCTGGATGAAAGGTACCCTAAGTCTTTCTCTGGTCCCCTGATATCGTGTTTGCGAAATTTCCTGATAATGGATCGAGTAGTTAGGACGTGGAGGCATACCAAACTAACATTCACATTTATAAAATCAGTTAGGATTTACACGTGTATTTGACATTTGTCTTGGGGTCTTTATACATACATACATAGATTCACGCCTGTTTCCCAGAGGGGTAGGCAGAGACTACGGATTTCCATTTTATACGATCCTGACACACTTCTCTGGCTTCATTTACTTTCATAACATACCTCATACACGCTCGCCGGTTTAAGGTGCTCATAACTTGGCCTTTATCCAGAATGTCTCCGATCTGATCAAGAAACGTTCGCCTAGGTCTTCCCCTTGCGACTGTTTCATTCACACTAGCCTTATAAACTTTCTTAGTCAGTCTTTTCTTGTCTATTCTTTCTACATGGGACTTTATGTATACAAATTACAACCATATTTCATAGGTGACAAAAATAATTAACCCGTGTGGGATTCAAATCTAAGGCACTCGATGTGGCGGTAACGGCGAGACGATTTGCTGTTACTATCCATTTCAGAATACAGGCTTAAGACTACGTATAGTTAATATTTTTGGCTTGTTTTATTTGGTAACCAAACGATTAACTATAGAGTCATTTGGTTACTGCTTTTAGATTATATTCGTGCTATCATACTTTATCATAATTCTACACTCATCTCACAATACTTAAAGTTATGTATTTATTTATTTACATCAAATAGAACGACTTGCGCCAATTACACTATTTAATCATTATTTATTTAATAATATAATATAAATTTAAAATTAGCATTCACGCATTCTGCTCACAGTACCTCATACTTATAATAATACTTCCATTCATCCGAAAAAATATCAACTTCTGGTTTAAAGTCCAAGAGAGCGTTAAGCTGCTTTAGTGATCGAGGTATGGGTGAGTTACAGCGTGCGACACTACGGCACGCTGGAACCGCCAACAATCGGTGCTTTCTACAACGACAATTAAATAGTTGTTAGGCACAAACAATCTGCTACATTTGTCGTGAAGAGTCGGTGCCTCGATCATATCCTTCAAAATTTTGCAGGTTCCAACCATCACATCGTTATGTTTATGTATTATATATAGCTACCTGTTTGCCATATTTTATTACCTACTATATAGTACGAAAAATGGGCGTAGTATGTATATTTATACCTAAATACGGACATACTCAGTCTTTTTTATATAATTTTGTATTAATAATAATTATTCATACCTATGAATGTATTTATTAAAATGGAGTTGAGGCTTTTGCCCTTAATAGTGACAGTAAAATAGACTGTTAATAATTATAATTAATACAAAAATAGAGGTCAATAATGATAAGCTATACTGACATTGAGAGTAACATAATCACTATCAGTTAAACTGAGTGAGTATGCGATACCTATGTTTACAACTTATGATACTACTAATGATCGAATTTCAGACATCATTCGCATATAGATTATAATATTATGCCCTTTCTTTCTTTTTAAAAAGATGTCTGTGGCAGTAGGAATAACCCCTTTATCGCGAAGGACTTTATAAACATTTAAACAAAGGACACTAAGGATACCTAAACTCAGAATAACATATGAATCACACAAATTTTGTTCCGTTTGGAGATTACAATACAACTTTTTGCGCATTAGTTGTCATGACTCTAAAACCAATGCGCCATTTAACGAGTACAACTTGAACCAAAAAAAAATATTTTCGTTTAAAGCGGTGATTGAACTCTACAATGATTTAAACAAAGATTTGTTTACCAGACATACTTAGCCGCATTACGTAATTATAACAATTTAGTATTAAACATGTGTTTATTATATATTTAAGACATAGATATAACATATTTATATAAAAATAAATATATACTAAAAGTATCTACTATTATTTCTCACGCCAAACCAATTATTTTACTCGGACATTTTATTAACATGTAGTCTTGGATATTCTACACTCGAAGATGACAAACAGTATATAGGTATATTTGGGACAAAGGATCCGATTATTTACGTCCAACTTCGAGAAAGAGGGCAATTGTCGAATCCAACTCGGCTGGGCAGACTAGAAGCCATAGGCCGCCTTATAGTCTCTATACACTTTGTCCAACTCGGGACCAGTACCACCAAGGCACTTCACCCAAACCTATATTTTTAAATACTTTCTGCACAAACCTACTATAAACTTCTATACACGACTTCGTAAATTACACGTGATACATTTCCTGATACAGTATACTAATATAAAAATAAATGGAGTTTAATAATCCGCGATATCTTTTAGCTTCAAACCCACTAATATAAAAGAGGTCAGCTGAGGTCTAACAATAACACGTGCTCGTTATCGCGTGCTATTATTTTTGAGACGAGATAAATAATAGGAACGTACAAGACAATCTAAAGTTCAATAATGTGCGTCTTCCTACATCGATCACGAGACTATAGAGTGATTTTGATTAAGCTAGAATAATTATTATTAATAATATCAGCCCTGCATGTAACTGTCTTACTGCCGGCCATATGCCTCTTCTCAGTGTGAGACGGGTTAGGCCATAGTCCACCACGCTGACTCAGTGTGGATTGGCAGACTTCACATATCTTCAAGAACCTTTTGGAGAGCTTCGCTGATTTCGGCATGAATGGGCCGGCTCGACCGGGGAAGGATTACCCTCCCACATAATATCGACGTGAAATAGCAGTATTCCTACTATTGTTTCGTTCGGTGAGTGAAAGTACCGGAGGCCCAATCACCCTCTTTCCCCCTTCCCATTCCTTCTCCTTTTCACTTCCTTTCCTAAAGGGTCGGCAACGCGCAAGTGATGCCTCTGGTGGTGCAGGCGTTCATAGGCTACGGTGACCACTTACCATCAGGTGGGCCGTATGCTCGTTTGCAAACTTAGAAGTATAAAAAAAATATGCAAGTTTCCTCTTTGGTGTGTTTCCCTTCACTTCACGTTAAATAAGCCATAAATAGCTTCTTAAAATGCTCAAAACTCTATATTATTCATATATCCATTCCTTTATATTATTTAGTAATTATTGTTATAGGTTTTAGATTTGTATAGTCAGTAATATATGATATAACAATAGCAGCGATAGCTCAGTGAGGAGAATAACAGACTGCAATGCAGAGGATCTCGGGTTCGAACCCACGTCACGCACCTCTGACTTTCGGAAGTTATATGACTTTTCGAAATTATGTGCGTATTGATTGACAATTATCGCCTGCTTCGTGCCTCGGAGAGCACGTTAAGCCGTCGGTCCCGGCTGCCATGAACATCTATGGCAGTCGTTATTGGGCAGTCAGTGCCCTATAATATCCTGACACTGGTCTAGCCTTAGGGTATCGTTAGCCTTTGGGTTGCGGAGGTCAGGTGGCAGCCGCTCCGTGTAAAAACTGATATCCAGTCAAATCCGATTAGACTAGAAAAGCCGACCCCAAGTGACTTGGGAATAATAAAGGGAGAAGGAAGAAGTAATAGACAATATAACGGCTGCAACACCTTCTTGATATGAGTTGTAAAATACTGAAATAATATTTAAAAGAGTGGCCATGAGTTTCTTGCAGGTTTCTTCTCATAGGCTCAACCTGCCTGAACCTAACACCTAACCTAAATGTAGCTTCAGCAACTTAGTAAACTCACTAACCTATATATTTTGACGTTCATAAGTGTTACTTTGTGACCTAAATGAATAAATGATTTTGACTTTGCTGCGTGGCAGTCTAACAGTAATTATTTAAATTAATTAAAAAACTATATATTGATTTATCTCGATAACGCGTCACGAAACTAGATTTTTCCTGCGGTTTCGGTCGCGTTAACCTAACATAAATTTGTGGTTTAGTTTAGTAACAGTAGTTTTTGGATTAAAGGTATCCTATGTCCTTTTCTCTCCTCTTGACAATGTGTATGCGAAATTTCATGATGATCAGTCGAGTTGTGAAAGCGTAACAAATTTGCAAACAAATAAAAAAGCTCGCATTTCCAATGATAATATTAGGTAGGAAGTTAGGATACACAATTTATAATTTTTTTATATTTACACTATCTTGCTTACTTAGCAACGATAGCCTAGTGGGAAACCGTTGGACTGCCACGCAGAGGTCTCGAATTCGATCCCAAGGCGCGCATCTCTGACTTTACAAAGTTATATGCGTATTAAATAGTTAATTATCGCTTGCTTTAACGGTGAAGGAAAACATTCTGAGGAAACCTGCATGTCTGAGAGTTCTCCATAATGTTCTCGAAGATAAGTGAAGTCTACCAACCCGCATTAGGCCAGCGTGGTGGATTATGGCCTGGCCCTTCTCGCACTGAGAAGAGGCCCGTGCCCAGCAGTGGGACAGTTTAATACAGGGCTGATATTATTATATTATTATTATTATTACACTATCTTGACACGTTTTGGTTGCTTGTCAGCACCCATGGTCACGGGGAGATAGTCATCTCATTATCTAAAAGTAAAGTTATTTAGAAGTTATATTTAATTTCTGGTATTAAAATCCGGAAATAGTAGCTTAATTTCAATGTCTAACATTAGCGTAAGCATAAGAAAATATTATAGAATAGTTTTATGAGTAATAATTTGATAAACTATTACAACTTCAAAATATAAATAAAAATTGATTTAAATAAAAGTCACGATTAAATTTAGTAATGCAGTTAATTGCAATCGAATAATATTCGAATAAAGCACATCGCGATAGTAGGTGTCGCGTACATAGTCAAGAACGCAACGCACGCAATACCAGAGAGACTAGCGGTCGCCAAGTGGTCGAAATTCGATCATAATTGTTTGAAATTTTATGTAAAACTAAAACTATACCCTTATAATCTCATTTCATTTAGATTTCGCCAAGGCTATATAGGTTAATTTACCTATATTTTTTAAACAAATTATTATTTACTTAACTATACTCTTTCACTGACGATATGCCTAAGCTTGCTACTTTGTTTTCTTTTTTCTTTATTACATATAAATAAAAGTTTTTAGACTGTCATGATTTGTACACATACTTAATATAATGCTAGACAACAGGTCTTACTCGCGATAAAGTATTTATAAGGTAATAAATACCTATTGATTGCATAGATCGTGGTCACGGGTTGACCCGTGTCAAACCGTGACCACGATCGATGCAATCAATAGGTATTTATTACCTTATAAATACTTTATCGCAAGTAAGACCCGTTGTCTAGCATTATATTAAGTACATATAAATAAGGTATGTAAACCTAGCTACGAAGAAACGACGTCAGCCGAACAATGCCGAAATATTACGAACTCGATTCGACTGCGTGTGTCAAATGCATGGTTGTGTTCGTGTAGTATTTTTTCATTAATTTAATGTATCTCATATTTATAAAAAATTTAGGATTCGCCACTCCCTCTTCATATAAACTTTATCTGTGTCAAATTTCATACTCCTTCGTTCGCGCAATTTTCGTAAAAAGGGGTACAAAGTTTTTGCTTCACCTATTATTGTATAGATAATTGTATAGTATTGTCAATATATTTGAATGAAATCGTAGCATTGCTAGCCAAATATATTATTTTTATCCTTATTGACATGACATTTCTCTTAACAAATGTCAGTGTGATATTAAATGTCATTCAGATAATACTAATAACAATGTTGCACTCACGGATTATACTATTAATAGATGTTGTGTGTTTGTTTTGTTGATGCAGAACTAAAAACTGAATCATCACAATTTTTTAATTGAGTAGGTATAGTAAACGATATATATTGATACAAATTTGCTATATCAATTAATTTTGAATTAATATACATACACAGTGTCCTATCAACTTATATACCCGAAGAGGTAGTGAAGGTGTTTAAAGCCCACATTTTAATAGCTACGGTTTAGGTTATTAAATTATAGGTCTATTGCTATTTACAAGGTATAAGTCAAAATTACTTGACAGAAACCCCATTACACTTTGTCTGACCTGAAAATTGAACCCGAGACCACACGCACAGCAGACGCATTCACTATCGCTGTGCCTCCAAGACATTTCAATGCAGCCCGCTAGACAAAATCACCCCGAAATATTTCATAGCATTCTCTACAAACTATATCATTGAAACTTTTTCTTGTAAACCTATAAATACAAAATTCCAAATTCAAAAATCATCCAAGGCCAACCCATTCCCGGATACCGACTTACTTTTTATGACTGGCACTAATTTTAAATGTTATCTTTTATGTTTATAAAAAAGAAATAAAATAATCGCATTATTATATCAGTACTTTAATAATATTATACTGATTACACGTGTTGCCTGCGCACATAATTCTAATCAGTGTAAACTTTTTTATATTATTATAACAACAACACTGAACTCTTATCTTAGTAAAACACGGTGAATTAGGCATTCACGCTTGTTAAAATAAATAACAAATGTTAAATAATATTAAAGATATTATAATGTGCTAATATTTTCGCGTGCAATGTTTTGGCTTTTGTAAGATAAGGGGAGTATAAAAATAGTTTTGATAGTTCAAAGGCTATTTGGAATCTACTTTAATAATTTTAGAAGAATAGACACGTAGTGTGCTTGAAATGAGATGATGTATTAATTTAATATATACATACTCTAGCGAGCCGTACCAGCTTTGCATAGGTAGTAGGTACAAAATCTTAACAAATTATACACCTAAACTCATATTAAAAAGCTATATTTAATCTAAAAGAAAACATTTATAATTTAAATATTGGACACAAAAAATATTAGTTGTTAAGCCTGTTTTTTACATAGTATATCTAAACTTCCTCATGAATCATTCTGCCTATTGGTGAAAACCGCATGAAAATCCGTTCAGTAGTTTTTGAGTTTATCTCGATCAAACAGACAGACGCGGTGGGGGATTTAGTTTTATAATATGAGGTGATGACAAGCTGCTCTCCGCAGTTAAACCCACGTTTATGATTACTGCTCCGTTCCCATAGCTCGCGATGTCATAACATATAGACTAGAACCTCAGGCGCTGGCCGCCCATTATAGGCCGCTAGCTCGTCTGCCACTAGATGCAATAAAAATCCATTTTATTTTATTTTAATGTTTAAAAAACTTACTGCTAATTGAATAAAATTATGTCTCAGTCTACGTATGTTTAAACAATCAAAAGCTTTTGCTTATAACAATTTATAAATGAAACATCTTAAAATAAATAACAGGATATAATCTGTATATATAAAACTCTTCCGTTACTGAGTGATTGACAGACAACGCACAGCCGAAACTACTGAACGCAAGAAGCTGAAATTTGGCATGTATGTTCCTTGGAGAGTGTAGGGGAGCACCAAGAGGAATTTTGGAAATTCCACCTCGAAGGGTGTGAAAGGGGTGAAAAGGCGCGATATAACCAAATTCCACGCGGGCAAAGCCGTGGGCGGAAAGCTAGTATAATATACTTGGGTAGTAATGGATAAAAAATTAATAATATCTTAAATAAATATAAACTACATACACACATTCCATTAGGTACGCCTCTGCTTAATTTTCTAGGTAGGTCTATATGCGAAATAGTTATAGCACATAGCCCTTTTTGATCGTGTTCGTGTTAAAAGAATCAATGCTAACTCTCTGGTACGGATAATTCTACGTACTGCCACTCTTGATTAAATAATTTCTCACAGAAATGTTGTAATTGTGATTATTACAACGGCGTGATCACCGCAAGCTTATTTCAAGTGGACTATTAGAAGTAACCACTAAAGTTTGGTCTCTTTGTTACAGAAAAATGTTGCGGTATCTAGTCCTAGCATGCATGGTGATGCTGTCCAGCATATCCTCCGGGAACCCTATAGAGAACGAGCTCGTTGACGACCAGGAACTAATGTTCGCTATGGTTGTAAGTACTTTTTCCTTTTTATTTTTTTATTTATTCTCCCCGTGACCATGGCTGCTGAAAAGCAACCGAAACGTCGGGGAAAGTGTAAACTTAAAAACAAATAGATTTGATAGTTTTAATAATTTCATTAGTTTAAAATTAGTACAGTTTAATAGTATAGTAGTGTAACAGTTTCTAAATTATGTAATAGAGTGTTAAATAAACAACGCGATAAAATCCGTATATAGTAGTTTAATTTCAATGAATAACATTCGCGAAAACAGAAGACAATATTATACAATGTTTTACTATTTTATATATATATTTTATTTTAATATTAAATATTTTTGATGCAGGTATCTAAATACTTTGTATGTTTTCATATATATTAAAATTAACAGTACATTTATACCTTTAGGTTTAATTCAGACCAAACGGCAACTTCATCGCGCAAAAATGTGCGATGTTATTGAATAAAGAACCGTTTCAGCAAGCCCGCCCGAATGTTACCAGACCGCGGAAGCATTCTTTAAAAGCATATGCGTGTAATCAAATGCTCTGCAGTGCGCCGCCCTTCGAAGCGCATTTTTGCTCGTGGTGTGAATTGTAACTAAGACCAAGCTTGAACATGTGCGAGACTTTCCTTTTGGCTTAAATAAAGCTTTACGGTTTTCTAAAAGCGGTTTATTAACGCATTAAATTAAAAAAAATGTTTACGCGTTTACGTGAAAACGGAAAGCAGAAAACATTTAAAGTTATATAAATGAACTGGACAAAAAGCCGTATACAATTACGTTAATTTTAGCAGAAGTTTGTGCGTATCGTGTCTGGAAACTGTGTCGCGGGGAACTGTATAAAATTTCAAACCTCGGACACAGGGAACACCCAGTTTGGGAACGATTATTAGTGGATCAAAAGAAGATCAGAAAAAGGAAACATCCCACAACGCAGTGGTGAAGAGACCACTTAACGCACTAATCTATACGTGCACTCAATTAATGTCAATATGCAACATTCCTGTAAACGCAAGTCAATACCAGCAACGACGCTACTGCATATAAATGACTTATCTATCAGGAATTATATAAATCTAGTACACAAGGTTCTTGACTTAAGTCCTAATAGATAAGCTATTTGTTTGTAAACCAATTGCGTCATTTCCGGATATAACTATGGCGAGGGTTGTGGCATGCGGGTGACAGCTGTACGCTACTTCCGGCGTTCAAAACTTCGGTACTTTTACTGTATATCCACCCTTAACATATAGACAACTTTACTGTAAGAATAGTTTAAAATTTGCATATTTTTGTGGACCTTAGTATTATTATAATATTGTCTTATGTTTACGCGAATGTTATACATTGAAATTAAACACCTTTTTTACGGATTTTGCTGCGTTGTTTATTTTATTTTAAGACACTTTTATTACATAATTTTGAAAACTTTAACACTACTATTATTGAACTTTACTACTATTTGAACTATTTAATTTAATTAAATCTATTTATATTTAACTTTGCCTGAACTGTTTACACTTTGCCCCGACGTTTCGGTTGCTTTACAGCAGCCATGTTCACGGGGAGACTCCTAATAATAAAATAAATTTATTATAAATTTTATTATGATGGAAATTATTTATTTGTTCACCTATGCAGGTAGAACCTGTCACTATAAAACTGTATAACATCATTGCTATCTTATGGAATTGTATGATCAATTGATCAAACATGTTTAAAGCAAATAAATATTATGACTTCCATTTTCATTTGCAAGATCTAAAACAATAATAATGTATGTAACATTATCGTGCTTATTACCTGGCGGGATAGGCAAGTAATACAAACTCCTACTTGCGATAGTCCAGGGATCTTTAAGTCTATTTACATGTGAATATTCACGTAAAAGGAAACTTTACCGGTATTGATTCCCAAATCGAATAAACTGTTAGAGTTTTCTTACGAAAAATTCGCCGTAGCAGCACGGAGTGTAGAACGGTTCCTCTTAGACTGTTATAGACTCATCCTCTAGTCTCTTAACATAAAACCTGATGCCATAGCTGCAAGATGCATTTCAGCATATCCCTAAAAGGCTATACGCTTAAAGATATAGACTGATGATTGATTGAACCACTGACATCGAACGATTGTAAAACGCATCCATGATTAGAAGAACAAGACTGCCCTCTTGTCCCATAACGTCCATACGCCAAAGCTATACCTGGCAAGATACATTTCATCATATCCCTAAGGAAATGCATATAAATTTAAAGATAAGTATAGGCTTATTGATTGAACTGCTGAAATCAAACGGTTGTAAATGGCGTCCTAGATTAGAACAACGTCTCTTCACGGATCAATCACAGTGTGATGTTTAATATAGTTTTACAATGTCTATTGTTTTAAACTTACGATATTTGCCTTGTATTTACATAACTTGCTTGAGTGTACACGTTGTAAATTTGTTATCGGTCTCGACAGGGTCACGGAACGAGTTGCTTGTTAGTTAGTAATTATAGACTTAGGATTTGTCCAGACTTGCCTTCCTTTAAATGGTTTATTATGATGTAGTATAAACTCAGAACTGAGGCTCTCCATCAAAGAACCAAAGCTACTGACATAGCTCGCAAAATAGCAAGCTGAAGTGGCAATGGGCTGGCAATATCTGTCGAAGGACTGATGGCCGTTGGAGTAAACGGGTCTTGGACCACCTCAACATTGGATCGCGACTTGGTCAACATAGGGTAGAACGCTCGTCGGACAGGTGACCGTTGTACTGGAGAAGTTAACTGGGTTAGACTGGAGGCGGAAGGCGACAGATGAACGATGGCAAATGTTGTGGCGTAAAATGAGAGAGGGCTGCGTCCAGCTGTAGACTGCAACGGGCTGATTGATGATGATGATTGACGAGTGATAACCCAGGTATTGAAAGCAATTTAGATCGTTTACTATCAAACAGACTACTTGTTTGCTACCTTTGCTCTAAAGTCTTCATCATCATCAGATAAAATTACATTCTTTCTGTAACAAAGCCTTTTAGTTGTCTGAAGCATTTCGCAGCATGCTGCGAAATGCAGTTCTTTAACAGTCCAGTACTTAACCAACCGATCTTCCTAAGTCGAGTGAGAGTGATAGTCTTTAAGAGAAAAACAGAATATCATTTTGTTCCTTATTTGTACTCGGCGATTGCACAATAAATTGGTGATTCTAATCTTTTCTTAGAAAGTGCAGTCATATGATGTCTTGCCTTAAAGATTTCCACATTGGGTGAAGCTATGCTACGGACAACAAGGTCATATTATAATCTGATGTTTTTATCTATTTCTCACATCCTAGCAAATTACGATTATCTTTAATAGAATCACGCTGTCTTAATTATACTCTTAATATTGATCGCTACTAAAGTATATTTTCTAAGTAAAAAACGTTACTGAACCAGCGCCTAATAATAGCAGCCTGGAGTTAGGAAATTAGCGATGTTGCACACCCTGTGCCTCGGGAAGCACGCAAAGCCGGTGGTCCATGGAATCATGACCCTTGGCGCCTTCAATGTCTTTGACCTTTAAATACGATTTGAATACCATTTCCTTTAAATACTGGATAAAACTTTATCCCTATACTAATTACCGTGTCTTCTCTGATCTATTTTTCGGTTTAAATCAGGAAACACCTCAGCCTATATATATTATATATTAGATCACAATCAAATAACCTTGTTCTGTGTTGTTGTGGCAAGAATTAATTATAGATTTTTTTTTTATTTGTCTTCTGTTGTCAAGAGTTTTTTAAGCCGCCCGTAGGCCTCTGATATGGCTTAACGACTGCAGTCAATTTGACAACAACCGGGACCGACTTATTACGTGCCCTCCGAAGCTAGGAGACGCTCAGATGAAATACCACTAAGCGGTCACCCATCTATAGACTGACCGCTGCTTAACCTCGCTAATCATTTACCGATCAGTGAGTGCATCTGGCTATGAACGCCTCAAGAATTACCAACTATCCTTTTAAAGGCTTCAAAATAAATACAGAATACTGGCTTCTTTGCTCTAATACAGAGTGTATTAAAGCAGAAAAGCCAATATTTTGTATTCCACTATAGTGACCATTACAATGGTACCGATATATAAGCCGAACAGAACCTTCTGAAAAAGGCTCGATTTTGAATATCGGATTAAAGAGTTTATTACAAACACTTAAGATATGATAAACTTTAAACAATCATAACATAACAAGAACATACTATCATTTTATATTTATTCAGTCGACAGTTTAAGTTTCTCAACAATATTTTTAGTTTAAAATGTTCATTTTTTATCTACCTTTAAAAATATTTATCGATTCAGATATTTTTACGTTTTCAGTCAGTTTATTATCATATTTATCTAGTGCTAGAATACCTTCAATATGCATTGAGCATGACTCATTAAAGTACATGCAATTGAAACTAATGACTAATAAGGGAACAGGATTGAATTTCATTTACCGCTATGAGACATGGATCGGGCCTGCCAAATTCTGAAACCTTCATCAGACGATTGGTACGATTGCCTGTTTAAATAATAATATCAGCGTGGTATTAAACTACCTCACTACTGGGTATAATGTGACAGGCCATAGTCCACCATGCTGATCCACGGGTTGGCAGACTGCACATATCTTCGGGAACATTATGGAGAACTCTCAGACATGCAGGGTGCCTTACGATATTTTCCTTATTCATTTGCCTGTTGAGTTGTATAAAATCTTCTATTAGATATTCCTTTGTCTGTCGTATCTTCAATTTAGTTGCAAAATATTCTTAATTGAGGTAAAACGCAATAGTGCCTCTAGATAAAAGTTTACTACGACTAAACGTTCTGTACACTGCGGGATTTCCAAGCACGCTTAGAGAGAGTGCTATTATAGGTCATGTTTATAATAGTAATAGGTATATTTAATATAAATATTTTGAACCAAATAGCTCGCTATCACGTTGCTCCGGGGGTAATGGTCCGTCTTTGTGTCTAATCTTGTTTCTCTTAACATCTTTCTTGAAGCTGTTAAGGTTGGACATTGAACTATTCCTGAATAGTTATATAGAAAAAGATTTACCCTGGTAAATCTTTCTCTGGGAATAATGAGACAAATTCTGGTTATAGGTGTCAAGGTCAAAAATCATTTATTCATTTAGGTCACAAAGTAACGTTTATGAACGTGTAATTTACATTTATGTTAGTTGCTAGGTTTAGGTAAAGAATTGAGCCTATGAGAAGAAAAGTCTGTGTTTTGTATGCCCAGTTTTGTAACAGTAACTCAGAAAAATGCTGAGTTATGACAAAACAGCGTCATGTTATACTTAAGAAGTCCAAGGCAAGCACTCGTTGACCCACTTCTAATACTAGTTATATGTACAAAAGTACAGTCAGCAATATAAGTAGCCGAACAAATAAAATAGAATTTATATTTATTCTGTGTTTTCGGACTGTAATTAAAGCAGGTATATTTCAAGTACTGCTGCTATAATAATTTTACATTTGTTATATTTTTGAAAGATAGATCAAATCAAAACTCGCAAGTGTGTATCGACTTATGATGCTAACTCTACCAAAGTACTTTAATCTAAATATGGTGTGAACATATGAGTGTTAATAAAATTATTAGACGCTAAATAACGATGGCATACAGAAAAGTAAATATGAATCGTACATCTAATTGTCATGGCTTTTCTGTCAACACTATGCAGCTTAATCTCTATGCCAGCGAATTGGAGACAAATGTTAAAATTTTCTTGCTTAAAATGTAAACGTATATTAAAAAAATATTATATATACATTACAGTATATTCAGTTTACGTGGTAGGATGTAGTAGTACTCTATAATAAACTTAATAATAATAATAATAATGGCCTGGTCTTATAATTTGATTTGCTTGTGTAATATGTTGATGAAAATTAATACCCTGCCTAGGGGTGGATTTTATTTCCCTACTGATACCATAATCGCTGTGGTGTCAATTGGGCTCCAGGATTCGTCAGTCTTGGCAGCATAGAAACTTTGGACCACCACAACCAACGACCGTGCTTAGTATTCGGCTATTTGCCACCTTAGTGTCTGGAGGAACGTAGATTGATGTCCTTCGATAACAAAGGGAGGATCGTCCGACTAGACTAGGTGATCATGCCAGACGACCCATTAGGACGCTAACGGCTGATGCCAAAAACTTTTATACACATTATCTCGTTGAAATTTAATTACTATATACGGATTTTATCGCGTTGTTTCGTATATAGTAATTTAATTTCAATGAATAACTTTCGCGTAAACAGAAGACAATATTACATTATCTCGCTTTGTCAACTTCACGTGCACGATTTAGGATTGTATGGCGAATTTGTAATTGTGTACAGTGACATTTCTTGACACTTGTCAAAACTTCTTCGTTTGTCTGAAGTAGCTACTATATATATAAAAAGAAGATACAACTATTTCGAGGGTAGGCAGAGACTTACCCCTGAAATAGGAATCCAATCTTGGCAAGTGATTAATATAAGCTGTATCTTCCACAGGTAAACAGACATGGAGAAAGAACGCCTGATTCTGATGAGCTGTCGCTATCAGATCAGCAGGAACTAATCCTCAACCTGACTTATCTTGAAGGTCCTGAGGGACTCACGAATGTAAGTATACCGGAGCTAAAAAAGGCTATCGCACTTGATTTCACCGCTTGTGATGCTAGTGCATAGTTTGGTATCTACACGTCATACTCAATAGACACTTTGAACAGTAATCATAGAAATCGACAATTATTACCGCCGTTACGGCTTTTGATAGCAGCTTACTTGCTAACTGGCGAGCACAAAAATGATAGCACTCATTCTATTTTTCTTCTCCCTAGCCTTTATTATTCCCAAGTCACTTGCGGTCGGCTTTTCTGGTCTGACCGGATTTGACTAAATATCAGTTTTTACACGGAGCGGCTGTCACCTGACCTCCGCAACCTGAAGGCTAACTATACCCTAAGGCTAGACCAGTGTCAGGATATTAAAGGGCACTGACTTCCCAATAACGACTGCCGTAGATGTTCATGACAGCCGGGACCGATGGCTTAACGTGCTCTCCGTGGCACGGAGCAGGCGATAATTGTCAATCAATACGCACATAATTTCGAACAGTCATATAACTTCCGAAAGTCAGAGGTGCGCGACGTGGGTTCGAACCCGAGACTCTCTGCATTCAGTCTGTTGGTCTCCCCACTGATTATTACACATTCTATTATGCTGATTGAATTGAACCGCCACCATAGTAAACAGTAACCTCCGCTTACGAAAGTCATTTACTTCTCTTGGCATTAAATAAGAATGGACGTCCTCATACCGTCCTCTGTAAGGGAAAGGTTTCAAAGGCTTTAGATAATTACCTTGGCGTGTATGTACATCCAGGAGACAGTCAAATGTTTCAGGCTACATCCTAATCTGCTTATAACCGCTAGAGTCGTATTATATCCTCAAAACACAAGACATCTAGACAGAATTGACTTGACACAATAAAAATAACAAAATGTACTTAAATTGTACTAATATGTGCGGTCGTATTTATAACGCTATGTACCTGATAAATTGCTCACAAAAATATTTAAAAATCTAGTCATGGTAATTAGAATATTAATTTTATTCATCAATTATTTAATTCATTTTCATTTCAATTATAATTTTTTTCATTGTATCAAAACTTGTCGTAAAGCAAAAAAATATATTCAGCCCTATTTTAAACAATGTTATAATAATAATAATAATAATAAGTTTATTTGCATCAATTTACAATTGTTTTACATATTACACAGTAAATAGCTTAAAGTAAACACTGCATAGTTTATACGGCCGGTGCTTAAAAAAGGTAGACCTGTGCTATAAGCACCAGCACCCTTCAGTTTCACAGAAAATTTAGTGTTTAGTTATACATGTTCCATCTTTACTAAGAACTTCCCTTGAATAAATTAAGTAAGAAAGATGCCAGAACCTTGGCAAGTGAAAATCTTTGGTCTCTGTCTACCCCTACGAAGAAATATGTGCAAGAGAATGAAACAAGAAGACATACACTTTATGTAACTAAATTATTTTCTATTCTAAGGTAAAGATGCAATAGGAATGGCTAGTTAGCGTTTAACACGATGCGATCGTTATCTTTCTTAAGAAAAATAATATTATTAGTTTCCTCGTTATTCAAATAATAATTACCTTGCACAAAGAAACGTGATCTTTATTATTTGCATGTGAGTTATGACTTATGACATGACTTACACATATTTCTTCGTAGGGGTAAGCAGAGATCAAAGATTTTCACTTGCCAAGGTTCTGGCATCATTCTTACTTAATTTTCAAGGAAAGTTCTTCTTGCATGTAGTAGCGTAGCCACACTTTATAAGCCAAACTCAATGCATTTGTTTAAACAATAAATAAAGTGAAATCCATCTTGTACCCTCATTATTCTTTAATTTCATCTGAAGGTCGTGAACGCAAATTCTGTCTGGTCTGACTAATTTAATAGACAAAGGAATCATGCTCATGTCTGTAATTTCTGGGGTTTCATGAACTTTCTGTCCACAGATCCCCATTGCAAAGTCGATGACAAGATAATGGGGATTCGTGGACGACAAATCCATCGATTCCATATATCCCCATTAACGAGACAACTCAATGGAGATTTGTGAACTTTATGTTCGTTTTTGTCCATAAATCCCCATTGCTAAGTTGATGTTTGGTCAATGGGGATTTGTTGACAAAAAGTTCACAGATCCCCATTGATGGGGATACTCAATGGTGATATGTGGAATAACCCTAAACTTTCTTATAAAGCCACAAAAAAACAAACGTGGCTGGTTTATAAAACTCGTAATTTTGAAAACAGAACTGCTTTTTTTTACGTCCAGGAAAAACTTACCAAACGTATAGCAATTTTCAATTTTAAAGCAACTTTCAAAAGTGCGTTTTTCTATTGTGTGTTATTGATACATATAAATATTTCGAAAACTATATTATTTTATGTCATTCTGTAGTGAACCTTATAATAGATGCGCCTAAAGTTGAAATTAGAGTGCAATGATAGATATGCGTTTTTTGTCATAATGAGGTTACGGTAACTACGGAAAAACCCCAATGATTTTCCTTCTTAATTGTTTTAAAGCATACCATCACGCCTATCTGTGTGTGAAGGGTTTAACAGAGGTGACAAACCCTCCGAGGATGTAAGGATTAACTTGAGCTGGTGAGACCGATCGTGAAGTCTAGAGGTACATTCCTGAGTCAAACTAAATGTCACTGAGATTTTCTGTTCTGAATTTTTTTGTCAGATCCCTTGACTTATACGTAATTTTTAACTACTAGAGGACACAACTCAACTACACCCTTTGTAACACGCGTCAGAGTGTATGGTCTCTAACTGACATAGTCTGTGCCATGCGCTTGCCGTATCGACACGTTTGAGTGCAACTTTTAAATATTCTAAATATGCCTTCATGTGTATTGCGGAACTACTTAATTAATCCTACGTCTTTGTCATCATAAAACGATTATTATAAACTTCTGTTATTATAAAGTATAATAAACAGTTTTCCTTATTTTTCATATACAAGAATAACTTGTAGACACATTCTTGTTATTTTTCTAGCGAGCATCGTAAAGCTATTATATGTATGGTCAAGGTCAAGGGTACTAAGATACAGAATATTATTAGGTATTTATGTACTTAAGATGGCGCGAGGACATCTGGAAAAGGGTGTAAACTATGGATCATTTTCTTCTGCACATCGAAGAAAATTTACAAAAGATTTTTTTTTATATTTTTTTTTGTAGTCTGCTTTAGTGGATAAGGCATTATATTTGTTGTAATATCTCGTGTTCGATTCCTGGTTCGAAAATGCTGTTGGGTTTTAGTATCAAGAATTCTCAACAATACCACGGTATCTGGAAGACGTTTAATGACAGCTATCGGCCTTCTATAACGTGCAAACTTTAAACACTGCTGGCAAAATATGGGTGTCATATGCCTCTGCCTACCCCATCCATTCACAATAAGCATAAATTGAGTAGTTAAGCTAAGTGTGTATGTTTTTCATCCCTGACATTGTTGTCAGATAGGTGTGTGATCGTGTGAGCATGACGTCATCGCTTGTCATCGCTTCTTGTGATACGTGAATAGTTATTTCTAAGCAGCCACGACTTATGGTTCATATTAATTAATCTAAACAACAATCTTAAGATATTATATTTGATAAATATTAGTGGTAGGAGTAGGCAGAAGCGAATTATACCCACATTTCGTCAGCAGTAATAGGGTCAATACTATAATCATCTACACACAGCACAGTTCCAGACTCCACCAAAAATTTCAGCACAAGAAAACCCAACAACGAAATTATCCGAATCCAACCCAAGACCTCACGCACAACAGTTACATTCACCACCACAGCGCCACCGACGCACGCTCCTAAAAAACAAATCCCGTATAATAAACCAGGCTTCCTCTAAGGGCTCTGTTTCACAAAATTGTAGTTAATACCAAAATAAAGCCGGCTGTATATCTCACTGTCATAATACTTCGCTCGCCATTTACGATACCGCCGAGGCCTCCCTGATCTCAAAGTAATTTCAGTAGGAAAGAAAATACTGCTTTTTATATCTCCTAATCTTACTTTAAAGTTTATCTGTTATCTACTGCTTAGAATCCAGTTTGTGCACTGCAAAATGTTTTAGAGTCAAAGCTTCCTAGACTTTTTTCTCATAGACCGCTTTCAAAATTTAGCTGGTTCCGGTGGACTCCCTGCAGCTACATTTCTACCATATTCCACAAATAAAATTATATTTTTATCAGATCTCTACGGTCAGAAAGTTTTTTTTTCTTTAATTCTCTTGTCTGATCCTGCCGCGGTAGGTGGGCTGAACTTGGACCCCTTGGCTTACGAATTGTGAACCCCCATTTCTTGTCACGCCAACGTAGATCCCCGTCGAGTCTCCCGTGGACCCCTGGGTTTACCTGGACCACTTTGGGAACTACTGTTTTAGACAATGGCGAGATGAACTAGACTCCTTTGAACAAACTACACACATAAGCTCATATAAAAAAGAAGTAAATAAATTGATTTGTATTGTTAATCTGTGAAGTCTTAGAATACTGGACATCATATAAAATTTATTGTGGGTAGCGGCCGGCGTACTGCTTCGACTCCTCAGGTCAAGAAACATATAACAAATAAACATTTGACGATTGAAATGATTGGCCATGACTTCCTTGCAAATCATTTATACTCTTTAATTCTTTATTATTCTATTTTTTTAATAGTTTACATGTTTTTATGGAAATCATTATTTTAGACTTTGACTGAGAAAGATTGGACCAAAGTGGGTGTAGATAGAGAAAGATAGAGTAGATTAAGAAGACCTTATCCCTGCAGAGGGATATCGCAGGCTTATAAAAAAAGAAAACATATTTTTCATTCTTAGTTTATTGGGCTTTTAGCCAAACATACGATCAAAATAATCAGCTCCATCACATCGTAAACTTATTAATAATTAATGTTCTACCATAAATAAACCTAATCTATTATCTTAAAACTAAAGAAGCCGCTTAAAGAAACATGTTTAATATTAAAACAAACAGATTGACATTAATCAACCATGTTTGGCGGGGAATATAGACACATATAATTAAAAGACACAATACAACTTGTCTCAGAACAGTCACTTGTGGATGACACAAATTACTGTCCCGTGTGGGATGTGAACCCATAGTTCTCAGCACAGCAACAGAGAGACAATTGCTTGCCCGCTACGCCATCGCTGTAATCAACATTACATAGTCTTACGCCTGTACCCCAAAATGGATAGGCAAAACAATTAATTAACATACTTTACATTTTCCGAATCAATCTTAATTCGTTTATTAACCTCTGAGTCTTCTTCGAAGAGGTTCATAAAAATACTATGTGGGTCTGTGTGTCTGTCTGTTAGTGACAGTTTGTTAGAGACAGGCATAGCTCCGGCATTACTGGACTAATTGACTTGTAACTTGGTGTGCAGACACCTTGGGGTCATCCCTCGGTTGAATTTGAATATGTGCCCCGTGGGTCAAAAGAGCCTCGTGATATAGGTGTCATAAGGTCAGGGGATATCTATTAACAGAGTGATTTGGAAGTCCAAGGGAGAGGCTTTTGCCCAGCAGTGGGACATTACAAAAAGATGATGGGGAAAAAACGTCACATGAAGACGAAGAGGTTGAATCCTGGGTTTTTACACCCATCTCGTTCATCTTACATGCAAAGCATTCAGTATTTAGTTTTATTTGTTTAACTCACAGCATTATAATATATGTAACATTTTATCAAAAAAATTTATGACACATGATCATGATATACACATAGGTACATGCCACTTAAGAGTTGAAACAGCATTCATAATATTGTCTTATGTTTACGCGAATGTTATACATTGAAATTAAACACTTTATACGGATTTTATCGCGTTGTTTATTTTACTTTAAACACTGTTATTACATAATTTTGAAAACTCTAACACTACTATTATTGAATTTTACTACTATTTAAGCTATATATTATTTCTAATTAAAACTATTTGTATTTAAGTTTACACTTTGCCCCGACGTTTCGGTTGCTTTACAGCAGCCATGTTCACGGGACAACATTGATTTTGAGACAACAAAATTATGTTAAGTGTTTACTAAAAATAAACATTGACTTACGTTTTAAAATGTAAACACAAGTTTTGTACTTACATAGATATGATACTGAACATTGAAGAAAGCAAACAAACATAACAATACTAATTCTACTTTAACTAAATGTCCTTGAAGTGATAAGTACTTATTAATATCAATATCAATTCTATACCAACTGTTTTCGTTTTCCAGGTTGGTAAGAAGAGGGCCTACCAACTGGGCAAGTTCTACCGCCAACGTTACGGAGCTCAGGGTTACAAGCTGATCTCCAACTTGTATCTTCGTGACGAGATTAGAATCAGAAGTACTGATAAGGAACGAACCAAGATGACGATACAAGTGGCTATGGCCGCTGTCTACCCTCCAGAGGCTGAACAGCAATGGGATGAAGGTCTAGGAAAAGTTTGGCAGCCAGTTCCTTACAGTGCTGTGCCTTTAACAGAGGATTATGTAAGTATCTTTGCATTTGTGTGCATGAACATGGATGTTTGTCTTGGGCTGGGTGTTTCTATGTATAATATGTATGTTTATCCATAGTCTAGTACCCATAATACAAGCTCTGCTTAGTTTGGACTAGATGGTGTTGTGTGTATGTGGTAGAATATTTATATTTATTATTATAACATTATTTATTTAACTTTATTTTTTAACAGGTACTAGTAATTTGTGTTTCAAATGTTTACAGTATTCTTTTTAACCCATTCAACTAAACTATAATATGCGTTTTTTAATATAATACAAGATAACAGGTCTTACTCGCGATTAAGAATTTAAAGACAATAAATACCTATTGATTGCCCGACGGTTCGATCGACTTGCATCGATCATGGTCACGGGTTGACTCGTGTGAGCTCAGCGGCGCCTTCGCATAGTGTGGCTTACGCCAATTACCCTTATTTGGCCATAATTATTTATATCAGCGCTGTCGAAATTTTGACACACAACAATAACGTCGTCTACACACTGACAACCTAAGTCATTGCGACAAAAGTTTAAAAATGTCTAAAATCCATTAAAACGCGTGTCAGAAGTGGTTTAATGTCGGTAGTGAAATGGGTGACATTCAAACCGACGACCTTACAATTGCAAATTCGATATCTTATCCATTGGGCTAACGCCGCTAAAATCTGCCAAATCTTAGAGTAGGTAATTGTATGCCTGGATGATGCTTGAAGTGGTAAAAAGGGGCGACTTTAAGGTACGACTTCTAATTTGGAAAATAAATGTGTGATGCACTCGTTACATGACCTAATAATTGCTCCGAAACAGGCTGTGAAATGTGAAAGTCGCTTATTTATAATACTCCTTCTCAACTTGGGATAAATAATACCGTGATATGTTCTCTGTGTATGTTGTTTATAAATTCCCATGGTTTAAGAACAAATCTTAACACTAGAGTCGTCCTAAAAAAAGGAAAAGGGATATTACTCAAATGCGGATAGAATTCTTCTTTACTAAAAATACACAACTTTCGTAATAGTAATAAACCTTGTGTCACGGGGAACTTTACAAACAATCCAACAACGGACGCAGACAACGCACAGACTCATAATATTGTCTTCTGTTTACTCGAATGTTATTCATTGAAATTAAACTACTATTATACTCCCCCCGTGACCACGGCTGCTGAAAAGCAACCGAAACGTCGGGGAAAATGTAAACTTAAATACAAATAGTTTTAATAGCTTTAATAATTTATTTAGCTTAAAATTAGTAAAGTTTAATAGTAGTGTAACAGTTTTCAAAATTATGTAATAGAGTGTTAAATAAACAACGCGATAAAATCCGTATATAGTAGTTTAATTTCAACGCACAGACTGGAAACACCTATTTGTGGACATCACAAATGTTTGTCCCATCCGGGGATCGAACCCACAACACTCGGCGCGGAGGCAGTGGCGAAACTTAAACCACTAAGTTATCCGCGCAGTCATCTTTCAGTCATCGTAGTGCTGGAATCATTGCAAACCACGCAACGGCAATACGATTTACTTGCGCGAGCCAATTGCGTCAATCTTTTCCTTGTTTGAGGACATGTAGTTTGTTGTGTTGAATTTTCTATATGTATCAGATTATGTAGTTAACTTCCGTTTTCTCTTGACCGCGATAACAAAGCCAAGGGCTTCGTAACACACTCAAGTTCATAATACAGCATTTGTGTACGTCCTAACTATTCTTACTAATATTATAAACGCGAAAGTTTGTATGAATATATGGATATTTGTTACTCTTTCACGCATAAACTACTGGACCAATTGCGATGAAACTTGGTATGTAGATAGCTGGAGACCTGGATTCACACAGGTAGGCATACTGGAGCGAAGATTTTATGCAATCCTATTGGTTAATATTTCTCCGTTTCTTCGTTCCACAGCCTCGCTCCGCTTAAATGGACAGGCAGCCTTAGCATTGGAAATGCTATAAGCATTTATAATAATGCCAAATTGGCTTAAAATTTATTTTGGTCCCGAATGCCTATAAATAAACGATCTCAATAAATTATATTTAAATATCTCCAATGTCATGTTAAGGTCCTGTTTTGTAATAGTAGGTATAAATTTGTATGATATATCTACATTATACAATGTGTTCGATTAAACGAGGGATATATCGAAGAAGGGAATTCAGTATTCGATCCTCATTCCAAATATATCTTATACTAGGTTTAGTCCGCGGCTTCGCCTGCTCATATATAAGCTAGGTTAGTTTTGTAACAGTAATTTTTCTAGTTGAAAGGTACTCTATGTCCTTTTCTCTTACCCTGACAACGTGTATGCGAAATTTCATGATGATCGGTCGAGTAGATAGACGTGAAAGTACAACAAACAAAAAAACAAAATCAGATTCTCATTTATAATAATAATTAGGATTCGGATAGATATACATATCTATACTAATATTATAAAGCTGAAGAGTTTGTTTGTTTGGTTGAACGCGCTAATCTCAGGAACTACTGGTCCGAATTGAAAAATTATTTTAGTGTTGGATAGCCCATTTATCGAGGAAGGCTATAGGCTATATAACATCACGCTACGACTAATAAGAGTAGAGCAGCAATGAAACATGTTACAAGAACGGGAAAATTTCTCTTATGCGAAGCAGACGAAGTTGCGTGAGTCAGCTAGTCTATAATAAAAGTAACTTGGCTTCACATTGCTTACCAAAACACGAATCATGTTACCTACAGGCAGTTAATTTTTACACATACATATACTATTCATGAACAATTATAAAATTTTACCGTACATAGCTGAAATGACTTATTTCTTAAATATAGCAACTACGTTAATTAAGTTATATTTTCTTTTATGCCTACATCGTGTTATAAACGACAGAAATTTAACTTTATAACTGAGAATACAAGTATTTTATCTTAAAACACCACAACACCGTGATCTAAACCAGAACCTGAGGTAGAAATTACGGTCCCCAGCTTCCAGAATATCAGATCCAATTAGATTAACTGAGATTTATCGCAACCCCGTAAAGGTTTACTTACAAAGTCGGAATTCAATTTAACAGACTACTCGGAAATTTCCTTACTTACAATTGATTGCTCGCTTCTGCAAATAGTCGTTAGGCCAAAAACGCACTCAGTATGATACTGAGTGCGTTTTTGGCCTAAGGCAGAACTGCAAATTGTGAGGTATGATAGCCTGGTTGTTTGAGATTATCTGAAAGGAGATATTCAATTGGAGACGATGATAGCCTGAAGGCATATTCCCTATGCTATGTTGCCGTGGTTATAGACTAATAATTTATAGATAATAATACACAACTGGCTTTAGGACATATCGCATTCTAAACAAAACAGAGACCTATCTGAGTATTTTGGATCAAACTAATTTGAACTCTGTTGCAATAACTAAACACGAATATATTATTAGAATATACAGGGTGATTTTGAAATCGTGTAATTCCTTTTAACCACGCATTCTACTGGTGATATAGAATAACCCTGACCATATTTTTATTTAATTAGAATTTTTTTTTTTGAAAAATTTATGTGCCGTGTTTTTCGTGAAATGGTGTCAGATAGTCATATGTTAACCAACCGAGGCATTTTTAATTTTTTACTAATTAAAATAAAAAAACATATTAATAATTAATGTTGTAAATAATAACGGGCGGTCCTTTTTATTGCCCCCTATTATTTACGACATCAGTTATTGTTATGTTATTATTTTTAAATTAGCAAAATCTTAAGATTGTGTTAGGTGGTTAAAATATGACTATTTGAAATCATTTCATGAAAAAAATCTGTACTCTAATTTTGCCGAAACCATTATTCTAATTAAGAAAAAATATGGTCAGGGTTATTCTATATCACCAGTAGAATGCGTGGTTAAAAGGAATTACACGATTTCAAAATCACCCTGTATAGTCACAAGATTAGAGTTCGAAATGCCATACTCCTAAATTTCGAGTTAAGTCGCTGTTTTATTAAACATGCGATATATTGGAAAATGTAAGTATGTATAAAGTTGTTTATCTAACACTGCAGTTTTCCAAACACCAGCATGCCTTCTCTGCCCTTTAAGATTAGTACCAGAATTTAAAATGCCTCTTCTTTATTCCAGCTCCGCTACTACTCCAACTGCGAGCGTTTCCAGGCCCTGATGGCAGACGCCAAGACTGAATCCTTGGAGAACGAGTTCGCGCCATACTTGGACCTCATCCCACTTCTGTACGAGAAGACTGGACAGAACTTCACCGAGAATCCGCTCATGTTTGAGACGCTGTTCGATCTTTTCAGAAGCCTGGTAAGTTGTTATTATACTTAAACTATAGTACCTACTTAACAGAAAAGAATGGACACATACTTTTATATTACTAAAGTGGAAAACTTACAACCCATCTGATCATAAGTGATGAACACTGTGGGCGCAATACTAGGATTATCACTTGCCTGTTACAAACTTCCAAAAATAAGTCACTTTACTGCTAGTGCAAGGGCATAAAAACTGGTAGACTACTGATATCACAGCACCTCCATCCTCCACAGGAACAAAACACTACGTTTGTTTCAGTTTTAACGAAATACCAGCTTCTAGTCGACATCTCATTATGCTCTATCTATCTGAGAAGGTTTAAATACCAACGCGAAACATGCTATCTTCGTGCACACGGCTACACATCAAGTTAAATACCCTATATACGCATAACTACGCTACATACAATATAGAGAATTGTCGGAAAGGGACAGTACATAGTGGTGTCGATGTAATGGTAAGGATAGAGCGTAACTAAAATATAACGCATTCTCTCACACGATTCGCAAGGTTCAACTTCTAATAGTTCAAAGTCCAAACAGTCTAGGTTGATATATCGCTGTGTGTACTGAAGAATTCTATAACTTCCATACGTGAAAAGTGCCAACTAAACAAATGCTACACGTGCTACGTGCAGGTGTACAATTCGTAAAACCTCACTACCAATCTCACTGCTGCGAGACCATATACTATCCACGGCAATAATAGAAGGTCACTATGGCTACTGGTGAAGTGACTATAGACTTCGAAATGTATTTATGTACAGAATAGTAGCGCGGTATTCGGTGCTTTGTTAGTTTGAGCTATGAATAATATTAAGTACCTTTGTATTCAGATTGATTGCCTAGCTATTGACTTTACAATATACACTGTAGGTACATTTTTTATCATTGCTGCCTTTCTATCACCTTGACTGCGAAATTAATATTTGGTGTTTACTTTCAAAATGTCAAGGTAACCAACCTTTTTGCAGGTTGGTCTGGGTCTAGACATTCCCGAGTGGGCTAAACCATTGCTGCCTCAACTGGGAGAGGCTGCCAGACTCGCATACAGACTGTACTTCAGAAACGATGAGATGAAGAAAATTGGCGGAGGTAAGCTAGTATAATCTTGGAAAACCATTATAAATGGGGTAACGATAGTTAAAGCATACAATCGATAGGTGGCAGGTTCAATCACCAGCTATTGCATTACAGAGGTGAAGACAATCACTAATATTTTTTTAAAGTGGTCTTTAACTTTACACCCCTACAAAAAGCTAAAATATTAAACTAGTAATTTAGAAGTACTAGAACTAAAATGGCAAGGCAGAACACAGGGCGCCGTCACCCTTTAAGTTTAAACAGACTTGGAATGTCACCCTGCAAAAAGGAAATCACTATACTGCCTGCGCAAGATGAAAAGTTTATTGATGGTCACTTGAATATGACTATATAGCGCAGTTCTAAGGAGCATGGAAACCTTACTTACCACAAGAACACAAGACATAGACCCTGGGCTGCATTGTTCGTCATAGTTCAGTTTAATCGAAACCCTTGGTGTAAGCAAAGATTCTGACTTTGTGATAAAGAAATCGTAACGCTAAATCTAATCCGATTACTCGGCAATTTTAATAAATCATATACTTTTCACAGGCGTCCTTCTCAATGAGTTCACCCAAGCTGCTGACGACATAATAACTGGCAAGCAAGTGACGCAACGGCTCCGCTTATTCTCCAGCCACGACTTCAACATCGGCGCTCTCATGGACGTCGCTCATGTTAAGAACAACCGCAGTATTCCTGAGTATGGATCGGCTTTTGCGTTAGAGCTATACAGAAGCAAGAGTACCGGTATCTATAGTGTCCTGGTAAGAATCCTTGACTATTTTAACGTGGCAAACTTGCTTGTGTCTTTCACACAATCTATCACAAAGCTCCAACACGCACACACAAGCACAACGTCCGTGACCTCTGAGATCTGTATCCAAACAAATTTTACAGAGCAAGCTAAAAATCTCATAATTTCAACGGTTTCAATGTTTGTCAACAGATGTCATCAAAACAAAATTTTGTGAATCAACAACGCTCCGATATAGCAAATAATTTTGAAACGTCACATAAGGGAACGTATCCTCATGCGACTGTTCACAAAGTGCCCATTACTCCAGCCTAATTTTAAGTCCCATATAACAGAAGGCGGACCATGTCATTACCAGAAACATTTCCTCAACTCGAACTGCTTCTAATAATTGCCTGAAATGAAAACCTAATAACACTTTTATCGACCGGGTATCGAAAGAGACATCTACCGAAACGTTAGCTCAAACTAACACGGTACCAACGAGGCAGATATCAATTTACCTAATTGTTTTTTTTTTCTTTCCAGCCTGTCTATTTGCCCCAAGCAGGCGAATCAAGTCCCCGGATATTACGAATCAAAGGCTGTGAATCATCTAGTCACTGTGACTTCTCCAAGTTCAAGGAGTTGACCAAAGACTTCCTGTTGCCAGAGCGGGAATTCTACCCACTGTGTAACATCAAGACCGAGTTATAGTAGAGTTAGTTTAGAACTTCGTATTACTTAAGTGATTATTAATATTAATGTATATTTTTGTTTCTGTCTAAAGTTTTGTTGGTCTGTAACATATTTGATGCAATGTAACATGTGATGCACGGATGGCGTATTGGTTTAAGTGGTGGCCTCGCCACTGCCAGCGCATGAGTGATGTGGGTTCGATCTCCACACAAGAAAATTTGTGTGATTCACAAATGGAAGTCGCGAATCTAGATGTTCTTTGAGTCCGTTGTTCAAATGTTTGTAAAGTCCCCCGCGTCACAGGAATTATTCATAGGCCTGTTCTGTTGGCCTCGATGGCGTAGTGGTCAGTGTAACCGACTGCCACGCCTGAGGTCGCAGGTTCGATTCCCGCACAAGTGAAACATTTGTGTGCATGAACATGGATGTTTGTCTCGGTCTGGGTGTTTCTATGTATAATATGTATAAAATTATATGTATGTTTATCCATTGTCTAGTACCCATAGTACAAGCTCTGCTTAGTTTGGGCTAGATGGTGTTGTGTGTATGTGGTACAATATTAATATTATTAATAATATTATAGAGAGGGGGATATCGTATAAAAAAAATGTTTAGAAAAGAGTAAGATGCAATGTTTCTGTTATTAAGCCAAAAGGCTTAAAGAAATATTCATTTTATATAAATTATGTTTAAGAGACAAATATGATGGTCAACAATAACGCATGGACGCTAGACAACATTTTTGTATGCCCTGCATGAAAACGTTGACAGTGCTGAGAATATAAAGAGTGGTTATACGTAAGCAAAGGGGCCAGATCAGTGTTCTGTATAGATTAGTTTGGCACGCCTGCTTATTCCATAGCATCTTATCTAGGAGCTTTAGAAACTGTACTCACCGTAGGATCACAATGATAAAAATAATTGTTTACTTTGTCTTCATAAAGGTACATAATTTTCTTAGACGAAGCTTTGTGACTGTGATAGGTATTTAAATACCTGTGTTTCACAGGTACTTGGCTGTGAACTTTCGTAGGATATACATGCGTCGGTATTTAGTAGTACGATGAGACAAATAAACAATAATAATGTTACACAGAGATGTTACAGATCAACATATATATATTTATGCTGCTTTTGTGATAGAGTGTAACATTCAATTAAACATTTAAGTTTTAAACTGATGATTCTTAGCGAAGGCTAACCACAAGATCAGAATAGACATTTTATACATCACTAGCTTTTGCCCGCGGCTTCGCCCACGTAAATGTAGGTTAGGTTATGTGAGTAACAGTAGGTAATTATATTTTAAATAAAATATACGCTATATAACTCAGTGATAATATTTCTAATGGTGAAACAATTTTTAAAATCGGTTGTGTAGTTTTTGAGATAAATCCTTACAAACAAAAACATCAAATCTTTTCTTTTTATAACATTAGTGTAGATAAAAGCTAATGAAAATGTGCATGGCATAATGTTTCATAAAGCGCCCCTAGCGGCAACCTAAGTAAACCAAAACAGTTTACTTTTTAAAACTTACTTTGTTATTATAAAACACTTGCTAAATCCGGCTACCGCTCGCTGTGGCTATCTTATATTTTAAATTTCTTGTTTTCTTGGGCACTTTACAATAAACAGTATATTATAACAACAGTTATAAATAGAAATGTAATTCTGTGTAAAAATTTAAAGTTAATCCATCGACTACTTTTCGAGATGTACGGACACAAAGATACGGTAAATGAATTTTTATATGTGGAAATTGTATTACAGTGATTATTGCCACCATTGTAGTGAAAGACGATCATCTAAGGACATTTAACAATAACACTCAAATATTCAACAATTTTGATACCCTCATCCACTTTTGTAACCACAGAGATGATCACGTGGTTTAATAAAAATTACTTTGCTGATTGTCCAGTTGTCGTCAACGTCTTGTAACATTTTTCTTCTAATCTAATACAAGTGTCAGAAAGCGAGCACGACATCCTTCACTTTTAGCTAAAAATGTTGCACAGCCGGCATAAGCATGAGATATATAAAATGACGATGGAGGTCTAAACGTTACTTACTCTATCACAAAAGCTGCTTACTTTTGTGTAATTTAATTAAATAATTTATCTTTCTTATAATATTCAATACGTTTCTTCATAATCTAATTAAAATACAAAAAGAAAACCCATGTCAAACATTTGTACTTCTTTTGAAATGTGTTTTATAAAGAAATCTGTGAAGACATCTTTTGAGATTTTAAAGATACAGCTCATAGCTGACATGTCTACTTAGCCAATCTACTTAAAATAACATAATTATAATACATAAATTTACACAAGCAACACCAACTCACTCTGGTGAATTTCTTACAAACTTCTATATCAAAGTGCTTGAAGTAGCTCTATTTATTGATAATAGATGGCGTGGTTACCAAAATATGTCTACTCACTAGGTTAACAGAACAAAACTAAGTAAACGGGTCTGTTTACCCTCTTCAAGGATTTTCTTGAAGATTTGAATAACTTGACTGTGATATTATCGAATATACGGCTTGTACGTACAAATAAATACTTTAAGCTTTCTGTGTGTGTTTTATTTTGACTTTATTTCGTTGAGAACAAATTTTATAGATGTTAAGATATTAGAAAATAAGTACCTATGTATTAGTATGACTTACAAAGCCTATATAATATATAAAATTACCGTTAATAGTATATAAAAGTAATTAACGATGTAACGCTTTTTATGTAGGTATGTATTATATACCTTAAAGAAATGACTGTCAAACTTATCATTTTGGTGCTGTCGACACTTATTTTTCTATTAATATCTAAATCTAAAAAGATATCCTACTGATAGTACAGTACAAATAGTATTTCACTGTACTACCAATACGATATCTTTTGAAGAATTAGGAAAGACATCTTTTCGGCCGAAAAATACACACCTTATGTAATTTAGGCGAAGTTTATGTAGTGTGGAATGTTGTATACTCGTTGCCAATTGCCATACTTTGAATTTGTAAGGCTATACATAATTTTTCCGCTAACCAGAAATAAATTATAAATAGGTACACATAATTATATACTTAAGCCTCGATGTTGTGTAAGAGATCTCAGTTTCGAATCCCAGTCGGTCAGAGCTATCGGGTCGTGCTCAGCAATTAAGTCAAGTCAAATTTAAAAATCATTTATTCATTTAGGTCAACAAAGTAACACTTATGAACTTCAAAATATATATATAGATCAGTGAGTTTCCTAAGTTACTGAAGCTACATTAGGTTAGTTGATAGATTAAGCCTATGGAAAGAAACCTGCAAGAAACTCACGGCCACTCTTTTAATAATAATAATAATAATAATAATAATAATAACAAGAGCCAGATCTAGAGCCGCACCGCTACCACCTCCGGGTTCGTCGCTTAGCTCCGCCTCGCAGCCGTCGGTACATCGATCAGAATCACCGGCCGCTGCAGTTGCGTCGAGCTCGAGCGACGAATATTTCTCTCCGCCTTCGTCACCGTCACCTGCACGTCGGCGGGGAAGAGGCCGGCCACCGACCCGCTTGGGACCCCGAGGCCCACCGACCTCGAACCGGGCCCCCGCTGCCGGTGGTGATGTGCGCCGCATGCGATGGACTCAATCCATTAATGAAAACGTCATGCGGGCATATTTTGGGGCTACAGAGGGAGGAACTAACCTCACTGCGTATCGCAGCCGCATGCTTGTTCTGTTTCAGGCCTTTGAACCAAGCGTCAACGTTTCAGCACAGCGATTATCGGATCAAGTGCGGGTTATCCAACGCAGTCGACAGTTGGATGATACCGTGCTCGATAGGCTACGCTCAGAATACTTGCCTACGAGCCATGCCATTCGCATCCAACCCGCAGTTACGCAATTATCACCTGGTGCGACGCGGACGGGCAATAGTGCCAGCATGGAGGTGGATGACATGACAAATGATGTAAGTATTCAGTACAAGGAGGAGGTAAAGGATGCTTTGGAAAGTGCGATTCAGGAATACCGGTACATGCAATTTACGATTCGGCCCCGTCTGCCTCGGTTACCTATGCATAGAAGAAATATAGCATTGGTGAGTGTCCTGGACTCGCTATTATCTAGTTATTTAGATAATAGCGAGAATCTCGCCGATACTCATTCGATCCTGTACTGTGCTGCTGTGGCGGCAAGTCGTATAGCGGGCATCAAGTTACCCACACATGTACCTGCTATACGACAAACATCTGTCACCCCGGCCTGGCAGTGCAGGATTGAACGGCGTATTGCTGAGGCAAGGACACTCATCGGTAAGCTGATCTGCTTCAGGGCAGGGAACACACGGCCCAGGGTAATGCGCTATGTGGGCCGGGCTTTTCTGGGGACTGGTGTCAGTCCTCATGAATACGTATCTCGGGCCACAGAGCGCATTGACTTCCTGAAGCAGAAAGTCTATGCATGGGCAAATCGACTGCGCAGATACAAAAAACGCGTGCACCGGTATGTCATCAACCGCACGTTTCAAAGTGACCAAAGATGGGTTTATAGAACCTGGGAACGACCAGATCAATGTGTGGCCGATGTGGGGCTACCAGATGCTGATGCTACAAATACGTTTTGGAGGAACATCTGGTCGGTACCCGTCGGCCACACTGAGGGGGAATGGATGCGGGAGGTCAAGCGAGCAAGTGAGCTAATTCCAGAAATGGAAAACGTGGTCATTGATAGCCAGGATGTAATTAGTGCGGTCCGATCCTTATCAAATTGGAAATCGCCAGGACCGGACGGACTGCACAATTTCTGGCTGAAATGGCTGCGTAGCTCACATGCTTGTTTGGCTGCTCAATTTCAATCTGCCCTAGAATCTGGATCGTTGCCAGATTTTATGACCACGGGAATAACCCACTTACTCCATAAAACAGGTAGTACCAATGAGCCCGGCAATTATAGACCGATAACATGTTTGCCATCGATCTATAAGCTTCTTACATCTATTTTGAGAGTCAAGGTATCTAAACATATTGATACAAATTCAATAATGTCAGCTTCTCAGAATGGATGTAAGAGGGGGGCTCGTGGTACTAAGGAGCTCCTCCTCATTGATATGGCCATTAGCCAACAGGTTCGCCGTAAACAAAGGGATATGGCGGCATGTTGGATAGATTATAAGAAAGCGTATGATTCGGTGCCTCATGCGTGGCTTTTGAGGGTGTTAGAGTTGTATAAAGTAAATGCAACTCTGCGCACCTTTTTGAAGTCATGCATGGGGCAATGGAAAACGGTTCTTAGCTATCCAGGATGTCGACAGATCCCTGGGAATGGCGAATTGATAAAAATTGAGCGGGGTATATTTCAGGGCGACAGCCTGAGTCCTCTTTGGTTCTGCCTAGCATTGAATCCTCTTAGTACATTACTAGAGGGTTCAGGGCTAGGTTACAGGTTACATAGAGGTGGTGGAGTGATATCCCACTTGTTGTATATGGATGACTTAAAGTTGTTTGCCCACACTAAATTACAGTTGATGGATTTACTTAAAGTAACTGAAACTTTTAGTAAGTCTATCAGTATGGATTTTGGTGTGGACAAATGTGCTGTCATCCATGTAAAGCAAGGCAGGATAGTGGAATCCGAAGGAACACAACTTTCGGATTCCATTAACCTACGATCACTTCTTGTAACCGATACTTACAAGTACTTGGGTATGTCACAGGCGTTAAGTATCAATGAGGCTGACATGAAGCAATCGTTGCAGGAGCGTTTCTTTGGTCGCCTGAAAAAAGTTTTAAATAGTCTTTTATCAGGTGGCAACAAGGTGCGCGCTTGTAACGGTTGGGTCATGCCGGTGCTCATGTACTCCTTTGGCATACTTAAGTGGACTCAGACTGAACTGGATGCCCTGGACCGGCGGTTCCGTACACTCTTGACGGCATACCGTATGCATCACCCACGTTCGTCTGTGATGAGACTGTATATCCCGCGGAAATGTGGAGGCCGAGGCTTTCTGAATGCCAAGGCCCTTCATAACCGCGAGGTATGCAACCTCAGAGAATACTTTCTTCAGGCAGACGTGGGTATGCATCGGGATGTAGTTGCTGTAGACATCGGACTCACCCCACTCAGTTTGGCTAAAGAGAACTGGCGCAAGCCTGTAGTACTTAGCACTAACGATCGCAGGGATGTATGGCAGAGCAAGGAGCTTCACGGTAGGTTCTACAAGGCTCTATATGGAGCTGATGTAGACCTGTTAGCCTCCGTGAACTGGCTACGTTTCGGTGACCTCTTTGGGGAAACCGAAGGGTTTGTCTGTGCTATTGTGGACGAAGTTATCAAGACGAATAACTACCGGAGATATATCTTGAGGGATGGCACGGTTGACATTTGTCGGGCGTGCCACCTATCTGGTGAGTCCCTCAGGCATATAGTTTCCGGTTGTTCTCGTCTTGCTAACGGCGAGTACTTGCACAGACATAACCAAGTAGCCAGGATTATTCACCAGCAACTTGCTCTGAAATACAAACTTGTAGATGTTGAAGTGCCGTACTACAGGTATGTAGCTGAATCAGTTCTCGAAAATGGTCATGTCACGTTGTACTGGGATCGAACTATCATCACAGACAGGACTGTTGTGGCCAACAAACCTGACATTGTGGTGATAGATCGATCAGAGCGCCGCGCATTGATTATCGATGTCACCATTCCGCATGACGGCAATCTCGCGAAAGCTGAAAAAGATAAGCAAATTAAATATCTCGATTTGGCTCGCGAGGTTGTCGACATGTGGGATGTTGATTCGGCAATCATTGTGCCGATAGTCATATCTGTCAATGGTCTAATAGCCAAGAGCCTCGATCACCATCTAAAGAGGCTCGCGTTGGGTGCTTGGATCAAGGGTTTGATGCAGAAGGCAGTGCTTTTAGATACAGCACGCATTGTGAGGAGGTTCCTATCTCTGGAATCCTAACCACCGGCAGCTTGGACCCTGTTCCCGATGCCGGTGGGGTACCATATATTTTATATTTTTAAATGTATTTTTATAGATATATGTATATTTAAAAATGAAAAATATATTGAAAATATTTAAATAAAGAGAATAATAATAATAATATTTATTTGTCAGAATAATGTTACAATGGATCTTAAATTTATTACAATGTTCAAATTATTCTACCGTTTTCGGCGTACAAATACTTATAGACTACGGATTATATAAATGTCAGTTTCATAAAATAAAAAAATAAAAAAATTTCCAATTATAATAACATAAATTGAAATTGAATTTGTAAAATTGTAATATAAACAAAATGTAACGTCAATCTTTATAATTGAGAAAATCGTTCACTGAATAAAAACATTTGTCCAAGAGCCATGAAAAATCGCCAATTAAATATAATTTCAGTATTTTACAACTCATATCAACAAGGTGTTGCAGCCGTTATACCATATACAAAAAACTTAATATAATAACAATAATAACTGAATAATATTATAGAGATTAAATAATTTAGATTTAGTTATATTTCTCAATATAAATCTAAAATAGACAGTAGGATGGCATGATGGCGCAGCAGTTTAGTTTCATTATTGCTAAAAATATATTCACGCCACTGCGGCAATGAGGCCGTCGTTATAATAAGAAGAATTATAAGAAATAATAAATGTTAAGTACAATTAGGCCTAACAACAGATGGTAGTAAGGGGCTCTTCCTCCGATGCACGGCTCGTCATCAAGTTATGTCATTAAAGCTGCACATAAACTTTATCTTCCTAATGAATTCCCATAAACATGCCTTTACGACATCTGTGTTCAATTCTCGAATAGTTCGCCGCAAAGTACGTCCTTCTTTGATACTCCGGTTGAGCATTGTTATGAAGTTTGTGGCTGTGCTGAAGTATTAGTAGAACTTTGTGAACTTATCGGCTGAAATCCAGGTTTTGTTACCGACTTATTAAGATACTTTTAATAATCATCGTGGCTCAGAAATGGCACAGGATTAAATTGTAACAAATAAGAATATCCGGAGAACTAATATCGAAACATGCACAGTTTATTAATTATTCTGTAACAAAAAATCAAAAGTCTGCAGTATCACACGTATTACGCAGAAAACTCGGTGATTTTAAAGATAAAAGCTTTTTTTACAATAATCCCTCTCTCTCTCTCTCCTTCTCTCTGATCCTTTCAACTATACTATTACGACTAATACTAATTTTTAACCCCCGACGCAAAAACGACGGGGTGTTATAAGTTTGACGTGTCTGTGTGTGTGCGTGTGTGTGTGTGTGTGTGTGTGTGTGTGTGTGTGTGTGTGTGTGTGTGTGTGTGTGTGTGTGTGTGTGTGTGTGTGTGTGTGTGTGTGTGTGTGTGTGTGTGTGTGTGTGTGTGTGTGTGTGTGTGTGCGCCTGTCTGTGGCATCGTAGCGCCCGAACGGATGAACCGATTTTAATTTTGTTTTTTTATTTGAAAGGTGAATTAGTCGGGAGTGTTCTTAGTTATGTTTGATGTAAATCAGTCCAAGATGGCCGCCGCTACAAAATGGCGGATTACATATTTTTTCACAACTCCCTCAATATGGGTATCAAATCAAAGGGCTTGACTAGTAGAATACTATACACTATGATAAATTGCAAATCCAAGATAGCCGCCACCATAAAATGGCGAATTACATTTTTTTTTCACAACTCCCTCAATATGTGTCGGGGGTTTTTAAATTTTTAATTTATAGATCTACTATGTTGTTGTTTTGGATTTACCTGATAAAACATTGAATGTTAAAGGGCTTCTAAATGGGATTTTCCTGCAATATGTAACTGCTACGTTTTAAAATTTAGACTAGCAAGTTCTAAAACATCTAAACACATCGGTCATTCTAAGCATATTTTTCTAAGATAGCCTCTGTCAGCAACAGCGACATCTATGTATTGGCTAAATATCCAATCACTATGAAGTTTGATTAGATTAGTTGTAAGTGAGCTTCCGAAACCCATACTCACAAACAGAGTTACTAACCTTACGCTGCCTGTTAGCTGCAAGAGGGTAATACTAACTATACAGAAGATGTAGTAGAGTGGTTGAAGTGAGTGTTGTGTTTTCAATTCCCACACGGCACAAAAACTTCTATTCACTAGTTATTCCAAGTCTTGGTGTTCTTTGTGTCCGTTTTATGAATGTAAGTATAGACTCTCGCAGCACATAAAATAATCCTAGGGCGGACGAGGATCTTCTAAAAGAAAGACCTTCAAGGGAAATTTTATTTTTATACTACTAAGTTTGGCAAACGAGCATACCTGATGGTAAGTAGTCACCGTGCCTATGGACGCCTGCAATACCAGAGGCATCACTTGCGCGTTGCCGACCCTTAAGCAAAAAAATAAAATGGGAAGGAGACGGTGCGGGAAGGTGGAAAGAGGGTGGCTGGGCCTCCGGCACTCTCACTCACCAAACGAATCACGACAGTAAGAACACTGCTATTTCACATCGATATTATGTGAGAGGGTAGTACTTCCCCGGTCGAGCCGGCCCATTCATGCTGAAATCAGCGAGGCTATACTACTCACAAAAATAAAAAAATAAAGTCACTCATTACTCATTACTCATTACTGCAATATGTGGAGGAGGTGTGCAGATGTCTGTTATAAAACTAACAGACATCTCCACACCTCCATATTTAAACAAATACATTACTGACCAAAAGTTAAGACAAGATTTTGAAAAGCTTTTCAGTGTCAGACCGACGACCCTACAAGGCTTCAGCTCCTAATTTCAACACATCTATTCATCAAACATAGCCATTACGTTAACCAATTCAATTGGCCGTACATACAAGAGGCATTACCCTTCGGCCGTTGACTTTGCACAGAATGAATTAACATATATAATATATAGCTGCGTAGTTATATGAACAAGTGATGAATGTAGCTTGAAGGATTCGGTAAGTGATCCCTTAGCGATTAAGGCACTTTGACTGTGATTTGGCTAGTTTGACCTTGTTAGCCGTTTCGTCAAGATTTTAAACCTGCATTAGGTACTCTTCACACTTCTTTAACAATAAAAACATTATGGATGGCTCTGTAACATGTTAGTGTCCTCGCAATGTTTGTGTTTATGAAATCTTAACTAATATTATAAATACAAATGTGAGATTTTTTTGTATCTTTCGCTTATATACTTTTCTGTAACCCTGACAACGTGTATGAGAAATTTTATGATGATCGGTGGAGTAATTAAGGCATGAAAGCGTTATAAACAAACTACATTACATTGTAGGTACATTGCAAGTCAGAGTAGCGTGTCAGGGATCGAATCCAATACTTTTGCGTGTGGTCTCTCTAACTAGCCTCTCAATCCCCGCTGACGCCGACCGATTACGTATTTGCGCTAACGTAAACAATACACAATCGAGTGTGCTCGACGCCCTATCGCGTCACCGGGGTTTGACGTGTACAAACTGAAGACACCGATCGGACGCCGATCGGCGTCAGCGGGGTTTGAGCGGCTAGACTACTACAAAAATGTATCATCATCACTTTGTAGTTGTTCACTGCTGGACATAGTCCCCTTCCAAATGAAGTCACTAAAACCGACATTCGCTTGCCCTTTTTCCAACAACTACATCACTCCATCTATGCCGAGAATGTCTTATGCCACGGATGCCAAGACACATTACAAAAATTTATGCGGTCGAAAAATAAATATACTTGTAATGTAATGAAGCCACGATGGCGTAATGGTTAGTGTAACCGACTGCCACATCTGAGGTCGCGAGTTCGATTCCCGCACAAGTCAAACATTTGTGTGCATGAACATGGATGTTTGTCTTGGTCTGGGTGTTTCTATGTATAATATGTATGTATTTACAAAAAAAGTATATGTATGTTTATCCATTGTCTAGTACCCATAGTACAAGCTCTGCTTAGTTTGGGCTAGATGGTGTTGTGTGTACCTATGTGGTAGAATATTATATTATATATATTATATTATATTAATGTCCTTGTCTTTGTAATTTTGCCAGCGACACAGGAATTAAAACAACAGGATTTCTCTTTTAAGAGACTTAAAATCTGCGTGTAACATTAACAAGAGGCACCAGGGGTTGACTGAACACATAACACATACATTAACGTGTATAGTTTACATAGACGAGTGATGAATGTGGCTGCGAGACCCGAAGAATCCGGTGATTGATCCCTAGGGAATCCGGGAGAGACCACGGTATCTGAAAATGTGCGAGTCTCGACAACCATTCCCATGTAATATACATTTATTTTTCTAAAATTAGTTAGTAAATTAATGAAAGTTGCCTAAGTTATTCCCTTTAACATCAGCTATTTGCCAGTTAAAGAACCAGAAACTCACGTCAAAATCGGTCCAGCCGTTTCAGGGATTAGATTATTAGGAACAAACATACTAATTTAAATTTGATTTTTTGTTATAAGTACCGCATATAATTTCATATGTATTTAGTAAAAACAGTAAAAATAGCCTAATATTCTTCATGTTTATTAAAGTCAAATTAAATCAAATCAAAAATATTTATATTTATAACATAGGTACAGGATGTTAATAAAATATTATAAACTCACAATGCTAAGCTCTTTAGGCATACAAATCTGGAGTACTTTACTATTGTATTTATTACAATGTGTAAATCATTTTAAATTTTAAATTATTCGCGTTGTAATTGTTCGCTCCCGTTTACCCATTACGCGATGCACCGACTGAAACTTTTAGACACATCTAAAATAGAGTTTTTGTTCAATTCGCTGTACGTAATTTATCATATAAACACCAATAATTTGCCGTCTTTATTATTTTACTAGTTGAAAATATATTCATGACTTTTACAATATTTGAAGTTGATTCTAGCTTTCAGTAAAAAGCTTTAAATTGGATGTAAATTTCAGGCTAATTCACGGAATTTGCAATAGGACACTAAACTTGGTACTTTTATAAAACCCAGTCAGCTCTGCTTTCATCTGCTATGTAAGTGTGTATAATAATTGGTGCAGATGTTTGTGATCGTATAACTCATGAACGGTTTCTCTGATTGAGGTTATATTCACACCATACATTATTTATGCTGCTTTCTGCATGTGAGTTCCACTGAAACGCAAACCGAAATAAAAGGTACCCTAGGTGCCAATCCAGGATATATATTGTCAATCTGTGTTTTGTTTCATCCAAATCGGTCCAACGTTTTACACAAATGAGTTACAAACATCAGAACCTCCAAACATCTTCACATTCTAATCCTTACTAATATTACAAATGCGAATGTCAGTTTGTTTGTTTGTTACGCTTTCATGCCTTAACTACTTGACCGATCATCATGAAATTTCGCATACACATTGTCAGTCAAACAGAAAAATATTGTTTCTGAGGGATAGAAAATTGACATAACCTACATTTACGCGAGCTTTGTCGCGGGAAAAATCTAGTTCATAATATGATAAAGGCACAAAGAAACGCAAAAATCTACACCTCTGAAACTGTATCGCATTAATTATTCTTTATTCGGAAGTACTTGTTGCTATCGTGAATGCAGACTGCAAACGAAATAAATAAGAAATGAACAATCTCCTTCGCACCCCATCCTTCTGAAGGCTTTGTTGAGAAACGGTGTTTTAATTAAGGTGAAAGAGGTCGACCCATTATTATTTTAATGCAGTAATAATAAAAGTTGAATCAGTAGCTATATCTTTGTGAGGAAACCGACTGAACTGCAGTCAGATCAGACCGTCTTTGAGTTTTGATATAAAGTACATGCTTATCTTGAATAGCTAACTGCACAGTCTAATTGGACCGACTTTAACTTTACATATGAAGTATATTTAAGTGATGAATAACTACGGTAAGGCTATATATTTATGTACCATTTAGAATTTGTAAGTCATATGAAAATGATACTGTGCTGCCAGCATATAAAATTTCCCTGATACTTCAGCGCTTCCATAAGGGCAAAATGAAATTTAAAGGCCTTACTCCTAGGCCCTAAAAAGTGGAGGATTTAAATGATTTTCGGATCAATGCAAAATAATTCAGCTCCTGGATTAATGACAGTAAAATCCCTTGTGTAGACACCTTTTTTGTGACTGGTGCCCATATAGAACTGAAGTTTATATACTCCTCCACCAAATACTTATTTTTTAACTAGTTTAGTTTAGTTAGACGTATGTTATCCGCACTTAGCCACGCAATTGGGCCATTGTGCGTAAGTGACCGACGCGAAAAAGTTGTTCGGTTACTCATACCACCTCAGCTCTGTCCAGAAAGACAATAGGGGACCGGTGTTGCACAGCACTTCCTTCATCGTCTCCGGACCGTTTAGTAGTTTCGCCCGTTGGTTGCTCACGCTTTTGCAATGCAGCAGCACGTGAGCCGGTGTCTCCTCGGTCTCCATGCAGCCTCTACATAAAGGGCTGTCAGTGATGCCGATGTTAAACAGGTGTTTGTTGAGTGAACAGTGACCCGTTATTATACCCACTAGATGACGTAGGTTTTTCCTTGAAGAACGCAGCAGTTTGCGTGACAGATGTATGTCTAAGGATGGAAGGGCTTCCTTTGTCTGTCTACATTCCTTTGTATTTTTTTTTTTTTTTTTTTTAGCTAATTGAAGGCCGTATGTATGTTAAACTACTAAAACACACCATATTTATATTATTAAATATAATAGCCATAAAATTGTTTAACTTAACGAATATAAAAATCGCTTTCTTTTCCACCAAGTCCACGCCAGAACTAAGTCACAAGGGTCAAATTTGACCGTAATTTACGTAATGTAACGGAAAATGTAGATTTTTCGCATAATTTATGCCTTTGTCTTGGTAAATATTTTAAAAACAAACAAACGGTTCAGTTCTCATTACTTTAATAACTGTGACGGCGTTTCTGCCACTAGTTATAATGAGGATCGTTGTAATCCAGCTTGGCACAAAGGAATAAAACGAAAATGGGGACACCAATGTGTCTTATTTAGTCAGAACGTTGAAAGTGTATAACTAAATCCTTTTTAATTAAGCTTCTGCTTATCCTCTGATAACAGACTGGTGTGGTTTCACATCGCTGGTCTGATGGCATACGTTTAAACTATGTTTGCCGCTAATTGTGAGTCAAATATGGTGAGTTGAGAGTGTAGTATGTTAAAAAGATTTCAGTTAGGAAATTCACTGTTACTAAAAGAAGTCAGGAAATAAGTTCTTTAGGTAGCTAATCGTTCGCCTCTTGGCGTGTAATACAGTTCTGCCTACCTCTTCCTTTCTATATATACCATAAAGACGTGATATCATGTTTGTATGATCATTTGTCTAAAATTACATTGTTACTTCTGCAGTATTAGTTTGCTCTATGTTTACGGCCGATTGTGTGGTCCTGGGCCGCGCCAAATATTTCGGGTTTTGGAAAGGCAAATTATATCCGAATATAGTTCTAATATAATCTTAATCATTAATAATTTAATAAATAACAGCTTTTGCCCGTGTTAAGTTTAGAGAGTAAGTGAAGTAAATAAGCAATTTGGACAGGCATTTTTTTAAATTTATTGTTTATAACAGGAATATGATTTCCTTAAATCCTTAAACTAATTAATAAAAGCAATCATTCAATATCAAATATTTATTTATATTATTTTAATTACCAACAACATTATATCAGCTATTACCTATATTATAACACATTTTACTATACAGGGTGTCCGGTAATTAATGGATAACCTGGAAATGTCATAATATAGTGGAACTGATGGCCGTTCAGAAAAATATTAAATAAAATCTATCCTAACTTCTACCTGAAATATGTGTTTTTTTTAAATTACCATCTATTACTTTATTGTGTACTACGACGATAAATGAATGAAATCCATCGGTTTTTTGTTGTTTTATTATTAAACACTAATTATGATAGACAGTCAAAAGTATGCTATGCTATAATAGCTTGCACTCTTTTTTTTTCTGAATGGCCTTCAGTTCTACTATAAGACATTTCAAGGTTATCCATTAATTACCGGACAGCCTGTATATTATAATCAAACAACAACATAATAACAACTAATTACAAAACACCAGCAATAATATAATCAGAATGGTATCATTCCTTATGTGTTACACTTGATCGCCAAGGAGCAACTGAACTACAGCACATTGGCTATTTCCTTTTATAACGACTCACAAACAACGGACGATTCACAGTTGTGATAACGAGTCAAATCAGTGTTTCATTAAAAGCCATTTAATTGTATACAAAATAGTGTTAGATCGGTAATTACTATTACAAAACATTGTATATAATTTTAATATTGATTAAAACATACAATTTAATTTATTTTACGTTTCATTTAAATTTGTTAGAACGACCGGACGAGTCATAACAGCACTTCCATTAGAAACAATTTAATATTACATAAAATGATTTTATAACTGAAATGGCTATCACAACATGATTTATAATTAATTATTTACATAATAATATTTAATAAGTGTTATAACTGGGGTATGGGGGTAGTCAAATGACACAACCGATACGTGTAAGCTCATATATTCGACTGACGCAGCAGTCGTTTAGTAAAATGCACATAACCTACCTACCCACATGTTACTGATATATCGTAGGTAGTTACCCTACACTAACATCCCTCCAACCTTATTTAAAAATACTGTTTGTAGTCTACAGGGGTTCTATTGCGTCGTGATCGAGTGCATCCTTCTGTCTGTGAGTTGGGACGTATGCCGGGCTCCACAGTGACAGGTGCATCAGGAACAATCACGTCATCAGTTTGGCTCTTGCCGTCTTCGGACTCTTGAACTTGAGGTTGAATAGTCTCGGTTACAGCTGGTGACGGCGTGCCTGAAGTTTCCCTTGTAGATACTGTGGAACCATCAGCTGCTGCATGTGACGTGTTGCTTATGAATGCAGGGACTACATTTTCCTCCCCTTTATATTTGAGAAGTTGATTGGCATGCCTTTTAACCTTTTGATCTGTATTACAGATTTTAATAATATACATCGAGTTGCCAATTTTTTTTATCACTGACCCCCTAGACCAGAATTGTTTTTGTTGTTCATACAGTTTCACGAGTACAATTTCGCCTATACTAAATGTCACTTTACGATTGCCGTGGTAATGATCACTCTGTAAACACTGTCTAGACTTAACCATTTTATCGAGCACTGGGTCGGATGGTAGTGATGAGGTTGGCTTCAAAAAATCTAAACGCGAACGTAACTTATGACCAAATAATATCTCAGCGGGCGATCTGTTTGTAGTGCAGTGAACGGAATTCCTGTATCGTAGCAAAAATTCTTGTAATTTAATGTTTAAATCGCGGGCATTTACACCTGTTAACAAAATACCTTTGATCGCTTTCTTAATTACTTTTACGTAACTTTCAGCTTGACCATTACTAGCAGGGTTGTAAGTTGGAGATGTCAAGTGTGTTATATTATTATGTAAACAAAACTGATTAAATTCGTTTGAAACAAAGAAAGTGCCGTTATCTGAGCAAATTGTGTCAAACAATCCAAATCTTGCCATTACCTCACTTAATTTTTCTATGACGACGCGAGAGCTAAACCCTGATGAAACATCAAAACATTCTACCCATTTAGAATATGCGTCCACCACTATTAAATATGTTCGCCCATTTATTGGGCCGAGAAAATCCACATGTACGCGCGACCATGGTTGTGTAGGGAACGGCCACGGTGTCAGCGGAACACGCGGTGGCGACGCCCTCAGCGTCGCACACGTAGAACATGTCCTGACCAAGTTCTCAATCGCAACACCCATACCTGGCCACCAAAATCTATTACGTGCCTCTTCTTTCATTTTTGTTATCCCTAAATGACCTTTGTGTAATTCAGACAATACTTTGTTTTGAAATATTTTCGGTATAACTAATTTATGACCTCTTAACATACACCCGTTCTCAACTGATAATTCCGACCGGTGGTGAAAAAATACTTTTATTAGTGGATCAATTATTTTACGCGGCCATCCATCTAATATGTAACTAAAAACTAAAGACAATGTTTTATCCGTTAAGGCAGCATGTTTCACATCTAATAATGATATAAATTGTTCGCCTTCGTAAACAAAATGAACATAATTATACGTTGACCTATCTAATAGTGAGTCATCGCCTACCTGTGCGCCGCGGCTGGCGGCGGAGCCGACCGAGTGCGCCTTGTCGTCGCTTACTTGACCCACGGCTCGGCTGAGATAATCGGCACTATTATGAATGCTGCTAACATATTGAATTATATAATTATACGCCGATAGGAAAATTGCGTAACGTTGTAACCGGTTTGCAGAAATTTCAGGTATACCTTTGTTTGGGTTAAATATTGATATCAAAGGCTTATGATCCGTCCTTAATATAAAAGGTGACGTTCGCCCATACAGGTACTGGTGAAATTTCTTCACACCAAATATGATAGCCGTAGCTTCTTTTTTGAATTTGACTATACCGTTTTTCAGCTTCGTTCAGAGATCGAGACGCATATGCTATCGGTCTTTCTGTACCGTTATCAATTTGTGATAAAATAGATCCGAGACCAGTCGGCGATGCGTCCACCGTTAAAACAAGCTGTGCTTCGGGATTAAAGTGTGCTAATATTGTATCCGAGGCTAACGCTGCTTTAATGGACGACCAAGCCTGATCTTGTTCTCTAGTCCATGACCATAATGTATTTTTTTGTAGCAGTTTATGTAGTGGTGATAATATTGATGACGCATTCCTAATAAAATTCCTATAATAATTCACCATCCCCAGAAAAGATTTTAATTCGGAAATATTTGTAGGTTTACATGATTTGAGTATAGCATCAACCTTTTCTGGAGACTTGTGAATACCGTTACGATCTATTACTACGCCTAGATAGGAAACGGAATCCTGAAGGAATGAACATTTTTCTACTTTGAGAACTAATCCGGCTTCCTGTAATCTATAAAATACTGCTTGTAACCTACTTAATGTTTCATGTCTGTTTACCCCCCATACCAAAATATCATCGAGAAACTGTAACGTGCCATCCAAACCCATCAATATAGACTCCATAGTTCTTTGGAAAATGGCGGGGGCGCTAGCTAACCCGAAAACCAATCTCTTAAATTTATATAGCCCTTTGTGTGTATTAATACAAGTCAACATTTGTGACGATTCATTAAGGCACAACTGATTATAGGCCTGTGAAAGGTCTAATTTGCAAAAATAGCGCGCCCCATACAACTTAGAAAATAATTCCTCATATCTAGGAAGCGGATATTTATCAACAAGCAATTGTTTATTAATTGTTACAGAGTAATCGGCACACAGTCGAATAGAACCATCACGTTTAATAACGGGTACAATAGGGCTAGCATATTCCGAATATTTCACGGGTACAAGTATATCTAAGTCTACCAGGCGGTTTAGCTCCTGTTCCACACGGTCACGTAAGGCGAAAGGCAGTGACCTCGCTTTAAAATAAATAGGTTTCGCGTCAGGTCTCAAAACTAAATTTACTTCTACCCCCTTACAACAACCCAACTTATTTGAAAATAACTGTGGGAATTTTGAAACAATTTGCTGAATTAATCCTTCGGATTTGTTTACTGAACAGATTTGCATATTAAAACTAGCAAAGAAATCTCTGCCCAACAATGGTGGACCGCCATCCCTTACCACATACACACCAATATATTTAGTTTTACCCTTATATGTGAAAAGAAGTTTAACTTTACCTAATATTTTAAGTCTTTCACCACAATAAGTAAGTAAAACAATATCATTCGATTCTAATCTCACGTTATGAAAATGTTTGTCATACAATTGCTCAGAGATAACGGTAACGGGAGAACCGGTATCTATTTCAAAAGGTAATGAAACGTTATTAACTAAGACAGATTCCTGCATAGGTTCGCCGCGCTCAGTGCGAATACTACAACATAAATGCTTACCCTCATCATTATCATCACCGCAGTACTCGATATAATGCTGTCCTTTCACCATTTTTTTACACATTCGCTTAAGGTGACCTTGGATACCGCATTTTGTACACTTATAACGCGCAAACCGACACGATGATGCTTGATGACCGGCATATCCGCACACCGCGCACACGCTGTGATCGCAGCCGCGGCCCGCGGCAGCTGGCCGTGAGCTTCCCGCGGCTGCTGACCGCAAGCTCCCCGCTGTTGAGCCCCGCTGCTGTGAGCGCCAGCGCGCCTCTCCTCGTTCTGAACTGCCCTCCGTTGTCATTTTCATCAGCTGCATAGGAGTTGCTACCGGTTCCTTTTGTCGCCCTGAAGTTTCCATGGCACCCATGCGTGCGCTGCGAACACCTTCAGCTATCTCAATAGCCCTATTCAGGTTGAGACCCGACATCCCTTTTGTAAACAATTTATCTCTCTCAGCTCCAGACTGCATGCCCAATATGAAACGATCGCGTAGTTGTTCATCAAGCTGATCGGATACGAAGCCACAATGGATTGCTAATCCTCGGACACGCGCCGCCCACTCCGACAACTTCTCTCCATCGTTTTGCGTAGCCACATAAAATCTGTACCGCTCTGCGAATGTACACTTTTTTGGTTCAAAGTGTCTGTCTAAAAACTCGACCACTTTATTATAACTCAGCGTACTCACTTGAGCCGGCAAGGCTAAATCACGAATCAATTTATATGTGGATTCAGCACAATTACTGAGTAGAATAGCTCGACGTTTGCAACCGGCTTTATCTGCATCCTCCCCAACATCGTTCGCAAGAAACCATTGCTCAAGTTTCTCCTTGTAGATACTCCATTCTTGAACCTCGTGGTTAAACGTCGATAAGGTGCCGACCGTTATTTTCGCCATTTTACAGTTTATCCTCGTCGCCAACTGTTATAACTGGGGTATGGGGGTAGTCAAATGACACAACCGATACGTGTAAGCTCATATATTCGACTGACGCAGCAGTCGTTTAGTAAAATGCACATAACCTACCTACCCACATGTTACTGATATATCGTAGGTAGTTACCCTACACTAACAATAAGTTAATTTAATATACCTCTTTAAATGTCCGTTATGATGAGTCAAATCAGTGATTTACTAGAAATTATTTAATATTACACAGAACGGTTTCAGAACTGAATGGATATTACGAAAATCATATTTGATTATTATATTTATCACCCGCGGCATCGCTCGCTCGGAATAAGTAGGTATTTTTGCCTGGATAAACGGTACCCTATGACCTTTCCCGTACCTCTGACAACGTCTATGCGAAGTTTCATAATCATCGGTAGACTAGTTAAGGCGTGAAAGCATATTAAACAAAATATATGTAAGTTAGTATAGTTAGGAATTACCTATAATGACAACGTAGGTCTTAACGGCAATAGGGACGTGAGTTTGTTTACCTTTTATGTCCATTAATGTTACCTGATGATATTATATCAAAATGTACAATATATTTTAATTTTGTTATAATATGCAGTCCTTAGCGAGGGTAGACGTGTTAAAGAAAGCGAAACAGACACACTTAAACAGACCATATCGACAATACTACTCAAAAAACCGGCCAAGTGCAAGTCGAACTCACGCACCGAGGGTTCCGTACAAACCTGTAGGTATATAATTTCAATTTAATACCTCTACGCGTTCATGAGGAAAGGGGTGGTAAGTTTAAAATTATTAAAAAGATTTTTATTATATGATGTAACTAAAAATGTAAGCTTCTCGCAATTTTCCTTTATTTGTGCTATAAGCCGTTGCTATGTACCAAATTTCAAGATTCAGAGTTAACGGGAAGTACCCTGTAGGTTTTGATTCCCTTGCGAGTGTCGAAAATTTGCAGCTTAAACGGCTGTATCTTTTGATTGCGTATCATAGCTATCACCTCAGTGCTCTCCAAGGTGTTCGAGCGGATTATTAACACCCAAATTGTCCGCTACCTGGAGGATCACTCGTTGATCAATGATCGCCAATACGGCTTTCGGGCTAAACGATCAACGGGTGATCTTCTAGCGTTCGTCACGCACCTCTGGGGTGAGGCTATGGACAAGCACGGCGAGTCTTTGGCTGTCAGCCTAGACATAGCCAAAGCTTTCGATAGAGTCTGGCACCGGTCTCTTCTTTCCAAGCTTCCGGCCTATGGCTTGCTCCCTCAACTGTGCACCTGAATTGCAAGTTTCCTGCAGAAGCGTCGTATTCGGGTCCTTTGCGACGGTCGCGCTTCCAAATTTATGCAGGTCAATGCAGGAGTGCCTCAGGGGTCCGTCTTATCCCCTACGCTCTTTCTTCTGCATATCAATGATATGTTGAATCTCGGCAACTTACATTGTTATGCAGACGACAGTACCGTGCATGGGCGATATCTCGGACGTCCTGGGGCCAAACAGGCTGAGGTTGTGGGGAAAAGGCAGGATCTTGTCGTTGAACTTGACCAGACCTTGAACCGCATCTCTGAATGGCGTGCCAAGAACTTGGTCCAGTTCAACGCCAAGAAGACCCAGGCATGCGCGTTCTCAACAAAAAAGTCTCCGTTCCTTCCCCTCCCTTCTCTGAAGAACACTCCACTGGTGATACGTGACAGCCTCTCCATCTTAGGTATGGATCTTTGCCGCTCCCTTAATCCCAAAACCTACATCGAGAGCGTCATTAGGCAAGCTTCGCGAAAACTCGGAGTTCTGAACAGGGTGAGGCGGTTCTTCGCGCCTGGGCAGCTGTGCCTATTGTATAAGGCACAAGTGCGCCCTTGCGTGGAGTACTGTTCTCATCTTTGGGATGGCTCCGCGCAGTACTTGCTAGACGCTCTTGACAGGTTACAGCGGCGGGCTGTCCGTATCATCGGAGATCCAGAGGTCACGAGTTCACCTCTGCAACTCCGTAGGGATGCCTCTTTGGCATGGTTCTACAGAATATACCACGGGGAGTGCTCTGAAGAGTTATTCCACCATATCCCGCCCTCCCCTTTCCTATTCAGAACAACGCGTGCTGGGCTCAGATGCCATCCTTACACGGTGGAGTCGACTAGAGTGCGTACCAACAAGTTTGGATCCTCATACCTCTGCCGAACGATCAAGGCATGGAATTCTCTGCCAAGGCACGTGTTTCCTTCTTCCTTCAATCCTGGGTCCTTTAAGCGTGGCGTGAAAAAGCACCTTCTCAGGCCGTCAAAGTAGAGACCTCAACATCGCCTCGGCTGCTATGAGGACGATGTGGAGGCCACTGCTCTTAGACCACACGACTGCTTACCATCAGGCGGAGTGTGGTCATTTTGAAGAGAAAAAAAAAAAAAAAATAAGCTAATAAAGTGATCCTATAAAGGCCCCGTTTTTTCCTTTTGAGGTACGGAACCCTAAAAATGTGTCACGAAACTGCCTAAAAGCAATAAAATACAAGCACACGCCAAATGTATATTATTATAGGTTTAGTGAACCATTTTTATGTCTGTTCTCTGTCAACTAATACAGCATTAACTGCACTGGGTTTTATTTATAAGCGAGATTCATTTTGAATATGGCAGCTTTCAAATATAATAAATGTTTTGTTGCGATGTTAAAAAGCTTTATTACATTGCATAAACTTAAATACTACATTTTTCTTTGTTGATAATTTATAAAAATTAAATGAAGTTATAATATTTTGATTATTTATTTACATGGAACATGGTAGTAAAATTGTTAAAAATATTTCACATATTTCGCCGGTTGAACAGACAGGCATTTTTTTAAATTATAAGGCTTGTCTTACCACCTTCAGATAGCATTTATCTATAAGATGAAAGTCTCGCCATCTCTCTTCTTTTACCTAACATGAGTGAGACAGCATGCGATTTATCTTTAGGATAACGTTTACTTGTTAGTTGTAGGAGTGGTCATAAGTAGGTTAAGATACACTTTCATTAGCAATACAGGGTGTCCGGTAATTAATGGATAACCTGCAAATGTCTTATAGTGGAACTGATGGCCGTTCAGAAGAAAATATGAAAAAAAATCTATCCTAACTACTACCTGAGATACGTGTTTTTTTTTAAATTACCATGTATAACTTTCTTGTATACTACGACCATAAATGAATGAAATCCATCGGTTTTTTGTTGTTTTATTATTAAACACTAATTATGCTAATAGATAGACAGTCAAAAGTATGCTATGCTAATATAGCTTGCACTTTTATTACTTTTTCTTTTTTTCTGAACGGCCTTCAGTTCTACTATAAGACATTTCAAAGTTATCCATTAATTACTGGACATCCTGTATAACTACTATGCAATAATAATATCAGCCCTATATTAAACTGTTCAACTGCTGGACACAAGCCTCTTCTCAGTCTGAGAAGGCTTAGGCCTTAATCCATCACGCTGGCCCAGTGCGCGTTGGCAGGCTTCACATATCTTCGAGATCATTATGGAGAACTCTCAGATATGCAGGTTTTACTCACAATGTTTTCCTTCACCGTTAAAACTAGCCATAAATAACTATTTAATACGCATATAACTTCGATAGGTCAGAGATGCGCGCCTTGGGATTGAACTTAAGACTGCGCCGAGCAAAAAATGCCAAAACAAGTGGTCACAGTTAAGTTAATAAAATCAACACTTTTTTTTTAATACAAATATAAAATATACATTTACCATAACAATGAATGTGTTTACAATTACTCCGTGCAAAAAACTTAAAATAATTAATATTTTCGTCTACAAAATTACGTAAATTTGCACGGAAAATACATCGTAAGCTCGTATTAAGTGATTTTAAGATTAAAACAGTAGAAACCTATCCTATTTTACAGCTTAAACGAAACATAAATAGTTATATTACAATTTGTCCATCCCAAATATTAAGTTATTGGTTAACAATAAAGATACATACATGTGTATTTATCAAAAAAGCACTTCAAATCCTCCATACAATTTTATAATGGCGGCCGCGCGCCGATTTGAATATCGAGCTCTGTCATTCGGTCCAACCGCGTCTTACTGCCTTACGCTCGGCGGGGCAGTCTTAAGATGTGTGGCACTCAAATGGTCTCTCACTAGAATATATTAATACAATAACCACAGCATTTTTCACAGATTGGTAATAAACATTGCTGTTTAAAAAATAAGAACATGTCAAGTGAAACACAGATACATGAAATGAAAAGTAAATGAGTTCTGTGTTAATTATTAAAAGTTGAGTTGGTGATGATCGTTTAGTATTACCGTTTTAATAGCTATGCTTGAATAAAATTATTTATACTATTACGGAGAGGCGGTCTCCCCGGGACCATGGCTGCTGAGTGTAAACCAAAAATAAATAGATTTAATAGTTTAAATAATTTTATTAGCTTATAAATTAGTAAAATAAAATCAATATTAGTAGTAGAGTAATATTTTCAAAATTTTGTAATACAGTGATAAATAAACAACGCGGTAAAATCCGTATATAGTAGTTTTAATTTCATTTTTACAAAGGTATCTACTTATTAGCTAATACGTTACCTAAGTAAAAACATTGAGGACCAAAAATCTTGAGGTTCATGCTATATATGTATGTTACAAATGTTTCTTTAGTATAATCAAAACCGAGTCAGCGAATTAGCAATGTAAACGTAACCATTGGTCTTGCATTTATTTATGAAAGAGATTTACTGGGAGGAAGAGCGCGCCGTTTAGCAATTCCTAGAAAGTAAGTGCTTAGTAAGTACCTATTAAGAGGGACTTAAATAAAATATCTGACGAAATCTTAGTGTGTATTACATCTTTATCTGCATCTTAGAAGGTTTGCAGGTGAATCTGTGCAGTAGCGTAGCGTGGGTGACAGTCACTCGGGGCGGAAGCAAATTATGCCGCCCTCTTAATTAAGTATTTAAATTTAAAAGACTGTTATATATACAAATTCTAAAGAACATTTTGTTAAGCACAGTCATAATTATTGAGTGAAATGATGAAATGGTTTAAATATTGCCAAGATATTGGTATTATTTAATGTGAAATTTTACCGCCCCCTAAAAGTGCCGTCCGGGGCGGTTCGTACCTGCCGCCCTCACTACGCTAAATCTGTATCTATGTATTAGTAGATAACAATAGAAACGTTTGTATAAAATAGTTATAAGTTGCAGCAAAACACATTGCTATTAAAAATAATTCAGGCGCTCATATATTTAATGAATAGTTCCAAATTTTAATACAAATACAAAATCTTTATTACTATTATTCTAGTCATACAATTTAGCGATATTGGAATTTAAAAAGGTGCAGAACAATTTGTCTAAATACTTAAGAACCTATACAATATTTTTGAATGAATATTACTGTATTACCTTGGTATTGTATTATATCTATGTCAGTTTGATATTAATGTTGTGTTTCTTTAATATAAACATTCCAACGCTTGTACGTGTGGCAAAATGCGGCATCTAGTAATGATACACCGCTTTTTTTAGTCTACTCCATTAGGAATAAATTCTGTGTCGCGGAGACTTTACAAACATTTCACCAACGGACACAAAGAACGTCCAGACTTGGAACAACCATTTGTGGGCCGCACAAAGTTTTGTCCCGAGTGGGATTCGAACCCACAACACTCGGCACAGTGGCGAGGCGACTGCTTAAACCATTACACCATGCGTGCAGTGAACCCCTTCGGGGGTATCTGTATGTAAGTCACTATAACTTCTAACACAAGCCAAAGACTTGCATACCACCTTGAATACTTACTTCTCCCTAGCCTTTACTATTCCCAAGTCACTTGGGTCGGCTTTTCCTAGTCTAACCGGATTTGACTGGATATCAGTTTTTACACGGAACGGCTGCTACCTGACCTCCGCAACCCAAAGGCTAACGATACCCTAAGGCTAGACCAGTGTCAGGATAGTAGAGGGTACTGACTTTCCCCATAACGACTGCCATAGATGTTCATGGCAGCCGGGACCGACGGCTTAACGTGCTCTCCGAGGCACGGAGTAGGCGATAATTATCAATCAATACGCACATAATTTCGAAAAGTTATATAACTTTCGAAAGTCAGAGGTGCGTGACGTGGGTTCGAACCCGAGACCCTCTGCAATGCAGTCTGTTGGTTTGTATATAGCCTTGAATATATAAAAATAATACGTTTTACATCCTGGAGCATTTTCAATTATTCAAAATTAAAACGATTTAATGACCTGACGCTTAAATTGCGCATAAAACTGAGGCGTGAAGGCAGCTCAAGTGATCTCGTTAGCGCATAAAATGGCCAGTGCTGTATTCTAAGCAAGTTCGTGCTTGACGCATGAATGGAATTGAAAGACGCGCGTTACATTCCACGTGTACCAGCCTGAATGAATTATAACCATTTTAAAAATACTGGACAGTATTTCAGTCTTAGTTTATTTCGTTTACCTATGTGTTCTAGTTTGCGTTTCCTGTAGCGGATTGAAAGGCTCCGGATTCTGATAGCCTTTTTTGGAGTTACTTTTGCATTAGAAATAATGTCTTTATCGCGGGCGACTTTACAAACATTCGAACAATATACACACAAAGGGCACCCAGCAAGAACAATTATATGCGGACCACATAATTGTGTCCCGTGTAGGATTCGAACCCAACACGGTAGCAGTGGCGAGGTGACCATTCAAATCTCTACGTCATCCGTAATTAAATTCTTAGCAGCGCCATGGAATTCAAACATGTGTTCTATCGATAGACAAATCGTTGCATACATAGTTATTAAAACTAGCGGTCGCCAAGTGGATATTCAACCATAACTGATTAAAGTTTGTTCATTATTAAGGTTTTATTGTCTATAACTATACCCTTATAAACGCATTTCATAAAATATGTATTCTTAGTTACGAAGAATTCTAGAACATCAGCCGAACAATGCCGAAATACTACTAACGCGATCGACTGCTTGTGTCAAATGCATGGCTGTGTGCGTGTTGTGTTTTTTCATTATTTTAACCCCCGACGCAAAAACGACGGGGTGTTATAAGTTTGACGTGTCTGTATGTGTGTGTGTGTGTGTCTGTCTGTGGCATCGTAGCTCCCAAACGGATAAACCGATATTGATTTAATTTTTTTTGTTTGAAAGGTGAATAAGTCGGGAGTGTTCTTAGTTATGTTTAAAATTGGTCCAAGATGGCCGCTGCCACAAAATGGCGGATTACATGTTTTTTACAACTCCCTCTTAATGGGTTTCAAATGAATTTGGTGTCGGAGGTTTTAAATTTTTTAATTTATGGTTAGAAGGTATTTTAATGCATATTTTATAAAAATATTAGGATTCGCAACTCTTTCTCCATATAAACTTTAACTGTGCCAAATTTCATACTCCTCCGTCCACGTTATTTTCTTAAAAAAGGGCACAAAGTTTTTGCTTCACGTATTAATATATAGATAGATGCATAATGCTTTTTTTCTAGAATAGAAATGAATACTCTTTTTTTTATCATGACACGGCAAAGTGATTGTAACGGACCTGATGGAAAGCCCAATTACAGTCCAGAGACAGTGATGACGAGGAGAAGATAGATGTCTTCTAGCCGTCGCGTCCTCAGTGTCAAGCCGTTCTGACCAGATGCTTCTTCCCACAACGTTTGAAGGACCCAATGTCATAGAAGGGAGGCATAAAAAGGAATTGCTGAACCTTTTGGTGCGAGAAGGGATTGTGCTAACCGTCCGTCGGTGGTTACGAAGACCGGTACGTGTGGTGCTTAAAAGGGAGGGGGAAGGTGGGATGAGGTTAAATAACTCTTCAGAGCATTCGCCATGATAGAGGCGATAGAATACGCTAAGGGACGCAATGTTTCTACTAAATTATAGCGGTTCGATGTTCTTCTTAACCTCCTGGCTGTTAATTATACGTAATTATACTACTATCACAGTACATGTAGATGCCTATCATTGCAAAAGTCAAGGCTACAGAACCTATGGACTTACCTATGGAAACCTATGAAAATCAATAACATGCTACGATTCGACTGCACGCCACTGCCGGACCGCGCCAAGTGTGTCATCCACAAACAGTTGTTACGAATCTGGCTGCTCTTTGTGTCCATTGCTTGTAAAGCTCCCCACGACACAGAAATTAATCCTAGTGCAGCAGTTGTCTACTTTTTTCAAATAAATTTACGTGTTGGACGTTTTCAAAAGGACTGGCAGGGGATCTATTCGAACGAAGTAATTTGGAAGTCCAAGGAAGAGGCTTTTGCTAGCAGTGAAACATAATAAAAGGCTAAGGGGGAAAATTACGTGTCCCACCTATACATGACAACCGGCAGTTGAATTAACTATGTGATTCAAGCCACCAGAAAACCTACAGCTGAGGTTAACGACCTGACAACAAGCGTCCATTAGCACAATCGGCAACACTATTACTAAGTACTCTGTAACAACACCCAAGTTAAGGAAAATATCAGGAGGAAAACTGCATGAGCGATTCTCACTGCGTTTTCTCCGCTGTTAACTCGAACAATAATATTTATACGATGTTTTATCTACCTTTGTTTTCTGTCTGTTTGTCAGGGACTAATACATATTCCTAAAATATATTCCTTAATGTATGTTAAAACTTAATTTCTTGTTTATAGTATGTTTATATTATGTGTAAGATACTTTGATAATCTGTTTCTATCAGTGGAGGCTTGTTATTGGCAATTTGATTATGTAGTTACTAGTAACCTAAAATTGTTATTAGACTGTAAGCTTTCCTTAAAAGAATAAAATAAAAGAATAAAATAAAATAAAATATCTATTTCTGAAGAGAATTTTACGCTTATATTTCTGATCAGGCAGACAGAGGTGTATTCACCCCGTTCTCCCCAGCTCTGAGTTTAGGTACCACGTGCTTAACTGAGAATTTCTTCACAAAATAATAAATAATACCAGGCTTTGCGATCCAGGCAGTAAACCCGAGACTATAACACAGCAGTGGCAATCAGAATCACTGCACTACCGAACCTTATGAACGTCAAAGTGGCTCTTGACGTTTTCAATGTAGTCCTTCTACAAAGATTTCTAATATTACTCATCTACCACTTGCCATTAATTTAATAATTCCAGAATAGATTTTAACTTCTAAGACCCAAAGTGGATATCGTTTTTTTATACTTATACTTATACTGTTTAGGAGTAAGTATTGTAGGTGCTTTTAACTTAAGCACCCAGAGTCGGCAGTGCAGATAATCCCTCTACAATGCAATCTCAGCTGTTTCTACTACAAAGTCAAAAAAATGCTTCTTCATTCAATACAATATTTTACTCAATTTAAAACCTTTTCTCGAATCGTAAATCACTTTTCTCATTCACAAAACGTAGGGCTGCTATTTTGCACGAGACGTGAATTTAAAGTCTTGTTTTACATTCCAATGCCGTTTTTTATTGTAGCAATCTCATCAATTTCTATGATGACAAGGGAATGGAAAGGAAATATAGAATAAATCAGTTTTATAGTTCGCCAGTTGTAAAAGTCGAGAGGAGATGTAACATATTATGTAACCTTTCTAACAAGAAGTGTTATGAGAACTAGTTTACATAAAGAGGTTCTTCAAGTATGATCGATTTTTGGTAAAATCATCTTATTTTCTCTTTTTTAACATGATGGGATGCTATTTACGCTTTCCTCTTCTTGGGAAAAGAGGGAGCCAGGAGGGTACGCCGGTCTCTCTTGGGTAAAAATGGCAGGAGTCCCTACCGAACTACTACCCTACGTCCCTACTGAACCTACCACGGTGTGCCAACTGACTGGCTTAAATGGTGGCTAGATCGCTGGAACTGAAACCATTTCAGCGATCATACGCGAAGCCTAGCTTTTTATTTTAAGATCAAGTCAATAGTGACCTTATCTTTATCTGTCTTATTCTTGCGCATGCAATGACCGCGCTTTAAGCTGTTGTTCAAGGAATGTATTGCTAAAGCCCCAAAATCGTCTAAAATATTAAATTTCTGAAAATATTCTGGTCTTTGTAAGGTTACAGTAACACTATTTATAACGAACTAAAATAGTGATTATTAAAACGGACATTATTGTTATCCTCTTAACTTCATTAGTCCTATTTAGGTTAGTATTTCATAGGAATTGACGAAACTAGTCTAATGAGTCCAAACTCAATAAATTTATTAGTAGGCGTTGTAGTTTTGTCGCGTTTCTAAAACAGGCTCAACCTACCTGAACCTAGCAATTAACCTAAATGTGACTTGAGTAACTTAGTAAACTCACTAACCTATATATTTTGACGTTCATAAGTGTTACTTTGTGATCTAAATGAATAAATGATTTTGACTTTGACTTTGACTTTTGACTTTGACATCGTTGCAGTTCTATCAGACTAAGCAGCGATAGCTCAGTGGGGAGACCAACAGACTGCAATGCAGAGGGTCTCAGGTTCGAACCCACGTCGCGCACCTCTGACTTTCAGAAGTTATATGACTTTTCGAAATTATGTGCGTATTGATTGACAATTATCGCCTTCTCCGTGCCTCGGAGAGCACGTTAAGCCGTCTGTCCCGGCTGCCATAAACATCTATGGCAGTCGTTATTGGATAATCAGTGCCCTTTAATATCCTAAACTGGTTTAGCCTTAGGGTATCGTTAGCTTTCGGTTTACAGAGATCAGGTGGCAGCCGCTCCAAGTAAAAACTGATATCCAGTCAAATCCGCTTAGACCAGAAAAGCCGACCCCAAGTGACTTGGGAATAATAAAGGCTAGGGAGAAGAAGAAGCAGTTCCATCAGACTAAAAGAATAGATTCGTATTTTAATGTCATCTGATTTTTATTATCGTGCTTGAAGTCATCGCTAGAGGTGCTAGTGAATAGTAAGATCGAGATATATACGTCGTGCTCTTTAGACACTTCAACAGTAACCATAGAAACACACAATTATTACCGCTAAATATGGCTTTCGACAGCAGGTGTGACAGGATTGGCAAGACCTTACTCGCTAGTGGCACCGATTGATGAGCACAAAAACGATAGCTCCCATAATAGACTTAGAATATACACACCGCTACACAACACCCTATATACGCATAACTACGCTACATACAAAATAGAGAATTGTCAGAAAGGGACAGTGCATAGTGGAGTCGATGTAATGGTAAGGTTAGAGAGCGTAACAAAAATATAACGTACTCTCTCGCACGATTCGCAAGGTTCAACATCTAATAGTTCAAAGTCCAAACAGTGTAGGTTGATGTCTTGCTGTGTGTACAAGACAAACAATGTCACAAGAAATGTGTAACAAAAAAATAAATACAAATGTCTGAGTGCAATAGTGTTGTCATGACTCAATTTATAATATATAACCGCTAAAATATAAGTATCAACAATGCAATGAAAATGTTCATAAATTACCTGTTAAACTTATACTTATATTATTCACGTCCTGTCACGTCACATTCACGCAGGTACTGAATAAGAAACCATATTAGCAAATCTAATTGATACTTTTTTATTGCAAAGGAGACGGGCGAACTTCCATAGAACCTTGGGCCTAACGTTACAAAAATGATAACTATTTCATTTTGTAGATAACACAATAACATTTACAAAATAAAAATAAAAATGCGAGATTTCAATGGGAGTAGCTAATTAGAGGCTGTGAAACATTATGGACAGAATAGACTTTTATACCTTGTTCAATGGCAAAAACTTAGGATAAGTTTGTTTCAGTTTAATTTAGAGCTTATCTACAACTAGATTAGATTATTAAGAACAAAATAGAACCATTAAGTTGATAGACATATGCCTACATATGTAATATATTACGAGAAACAGTATACAAACTACAGGCGTTTGAGGGACAACTAATAAAACACACATTATTTCTTTTCGTTTATACTTCATCATAAATAATCAATAAATCATTTAAAAATTGTGCAGGCGGTACTAAATTACCACCCAAGCATATTATGGACATTACATGGCAACAGCAACCTACAGTTCTCTTTCCTACAACACAGTTGCAATAATAATGCTGTATTGCTTCCCTACCTATAAGAGAGCTGTCAACTACTATATAACTAAGTCTCGTCAGTCCAGTACACGTAGCCGAAGTCGTTAAATAAAGACACCAAACACAAATCACCACACAAACACGAAAAACCATAACGGAAAGTATTCACTGCGCAAGAGCAACAAGCGAATTGCTTGTTTTGACTTTTGATTTATGAACGTCAAAATCGATTTTCCAGTTGCCAGTAAAAAAATACTTAGATCATATTTTATAAATACGCAATGATTGAATAAATAATTATATTATTTAATCATTTGTTCTGTTCTATTTTATTATTATTTATTTACCTACTTAGATGATAATCTATCCAGATGAAACTCGAAAATACCGTTATTTAAATAAAGCATGCTTATTCTTCTAACTATTTTATTCACACGGCAACATTATCGCGCGTACATTTATTCGTCTTCCGGTAATAATGCGGAATTACCAATATGTTGTTTATTTTATTTTATTTAGATGAATCCCATTGACAATCGATGAAATATTTTGAGATTAAGGATGAAAAATAGAATAAAGTATTTTGATAGATATTTCATTTGTGTAACGTCAGGCCCAATCCTGCCCGTTTCCTTTATACTATTAATGCGAAAAATTGATTCCGCCTTAAAACTGACCGTGGAGCAATGGGCGCTTATTCGCAAAAATTATGACATACGGATACTTTTTTCGCTATCTCTTTTCCACTCCAGTAATGTATACTTAATCTGGACTTCTCGATCTAACACTTCGTTGGTCTTTGAGCGTAGCAAAAATATTCTATATGGCTCCCATTACGTGAAGATCAGACACGCACAATTTAAGTTTTACAGAATTGGTTTGAACCTGAACGCTAATTCTAGTAATAATTTGGTATGTTGAAAATAGATTTTCGACTTAAATAGAGATCTAAGTTCACATTTGACAATTATTTCAATGAAGGTGAATACCAGTTGTTATATTTATGACACTGAGACCGGAATCTTAATTATAACATTTTTATTACAAGAATTAGTCTCCAGACATAAACGTTGAGCAAATCTCGCTAAAATCCAAAGACCGCAGAAGGGTATTAAAATATACAAAGTAATTATATAAGACTCATCAATTACAGTAAAAACGTTGCTTGGAAAAGGTGGGCAAGCAAAAAACTTTTAATGTAGGCGAGAGCACGGGCCTTCTTTGTGTAGGCGGGCATGGCGCCACGATACTCACGGCCTCAAAAAACAAAATAAGCACTAGATTTCCCTTTTTGTCAAAAATAAGATAACCACATTATACAATAGTTCTTCGACACTAATAAAAACCAACGGAAAATAACAACGCCTGGAGAAATTATTATTTAAGTACCAAGTACCAGTGGTAGACTAGTGGGTAACCGTTGGACTGCCACGGTCTCAGGTTCGAAACCAAGGCGCGCATCTTTGACATTTCAAAGTTATATGCGTATTAAATAATTAATTATCGCTTGCTTTAACCGTGAAGAAAAACATCGTGAGAAAACCTGCATGTCTAAGAGTTCTCCATAATGTTCTCGAAGATATGTGAAGTCTGCTAACCCGCACTGGGCCAGTGTGGTGGTCTATGGCCTAACCCTTCTCACACTGAGAAGAGACCCGTGCTCAGCAGTGGGACAGTTAAATACAGGGCTGATATTATAATATTATTATTGTATCAAATGTCAAATAAATACTAAATATTTCTACACTATTTTAGAATTGGATAGGTATTGTAACGATTTTAGAAACAGTTATTTCTGCAACTAGTCTAATTATAGTTCCAGGGATAAGCCAGTTAGGTTAAATAACGACTAAGTGACGTATAGCAACTTTTACGTGAACCAATTAGCAACGCCAAAGTGGCCTACGGCAACCCTAACGATAACCATATAAATAGCTTTCATAGACAGGACTAATTTTGCCTTACTTGCTTTAAAAAGACAACTTCGGATAAGTTCCTGTGCAGATATAAAACGGTGCAGACAAAGCCAAGAACTAATGCATTTGGACTACATATAAAGAGTACCTCAAATAAAGATCAAATAAAACCTTGTATATATTAGTCAATCAATCAAAATCAATTATTAAATTCTACAAGTCACGTATAAAAACGCCAACAATAAAATTTAATCTTCCTTTCCTAAAACACAGATTGCTCAAAAATTACAATCAGGCGCTTTTGCACTTAGACTTTTACTCAATAAAGATTAATCAGTGTTTACCTTCTAATTGTTATACGACAATAGGTGGATTTATAACTTTAATTATAGAAACAAATTCGATCAATATAAACAAAAAAACAGCGTTAGTCTATTGGGAGACCGGTGGACTGCCACGCACAGGTATCGAGTTCGATACCAAGGCACGCATTTCTGGCTTTTCGAAGTTGTGCGTATTAAATATGTAATTATCGGTCGCTTCACCGTAAACTTGAAGGAAAGCATCGTGAGGAAACCTGCATGTCTGAGAGTTCTTCATAATGATCTCGAAGATATGTAAAGTTTGCCAACCCGCACTGGGCCAGCGTGGTGGATTATAGCTTAACCCTTCTCACAATGAGAAGAGGCCCGTGTACTGCAGTGGGACAGTAATACATGGCTGATATTATACAGTGTGTCCGGTCATGGACTAGCGATATTCTAAATATATATATAACAACTATTTTTATACACAAATACACTTAACACTTGGACCCAATCCCCTTCCCCGCTATGTGGCAGCCATTTTGTTTTTTCGTCGAAATATTCCTTATGTGGGTACAAAAAAATTTATATCTCCCAAAGTTTTGGTCTTATTGAGATAAAAATAGGCTTATTCGAAGGGCAACAATACTGTCTACCGTCTACATTACAAAACAAAGTGTTCATATATCCATAATTTTTGAAAGCAATATGAAACTCAATAAAAAAGATCAGAAAATTATGTAAATCAACAAATTATTGAGAATTACTTCAAAAACATCCCGTATAACCCTTTTAATTTTTGTACTAGATCGACAGATGTTGAGCTAAGCTACAATACAACATTAAATTTACAACTGTGTGTCTATTAATTTAAAAGTTATTGTTGTTTGAACATAGCCTATGCGCAAGCACAAAAGGTCTTTGTCGACCCCTAAACCCCGAAACCCTAAACAGAAAAAAATTTAAAACACTTGACTTTCATATTAGATTTTATTTAATGGTTTTACAATATTAAATTACAATAGCTACAGCAGTTACTCAAAGAGGCCACCTTCAGCTTTTAGACACGCTACAGCTCTGTACGACTTGGGTTGATAATAAACACACTGAATAAACAATATGGTATACAAATAAACGCTGGCCTAATGATAACAATATACGTTAATGAAATAGATAGCTGTATAATGGGGAAACCATTGAGTCATTGGTTTTACATAGTTGAAACAATACCAATATTAGACATACGATACGATAAGACGTCTCGGTGACGGTAATCTCGTCAAACAATGTTACGGATACAAATTTATCTAGAAAGTGATACACAATATAACAAACCTAGAAATAAGCTAATATTTGGTTTTTACAGAGGAATTGAATAGATACTAAGTACCTATTTAACCAATAAAACCTAATTACCTACAAAAACATTTATTGGATACTAAGAAGTACTAATTAATTTATTATTTTTTAGTAATTATACTCGGTGTTAAGCTGATAGATAAGATCAGAAATACGGTACTGCGCTCCCAAACAAAGGTTTAGGATGTGGGCCAAGCTGCTACCGAACTCAAATGGAACTGGGCTGACCATATCTGTGCATGTCTGAAGAGAAGTTGGTAAAAATCACCACAGAACACCAAATAACAAACGGCCTCACGGCACGCCCAGAATGAGATGGCGAGATGAATTAGATGCGTTCAACCGGGGTCGGAGGCATTTGGCGCTGGACAGAAAGGAGTGCAAAGATCGAAGGGAGACCTTTGCCCTGCAGTGGGATGGTACAGGCTAAAAATAAAAATAAAATAATTATAACAAGTTATAATGTGCTATATCTCCGACCTTAATGATAACCATACCTCCCCTAATACATTACCATATTATATTACCATTAATGTGTACTAGCTTTCACTCGAGAACAGTACTATTTTCTGGATGAAAGGTGGCCTGTGTCCATTTCTCTATCTCCGTCAACGTGTGGGCGAATTTCTTGATGATCCGTCGAATTGTACAGAGTGCGCCGAGCGTAAGACGCGGTTGGACTGAATGACAGAGCTCGATAATCAAATCGGCGCGCGGCCGCCATTGTGACATTGTATGGAGGATTTGAAGTCCTTTTTTGATAAATATCTATCTTTATTGTCAACCAATAACTTAAATATTTGGTACGGACAAATTGTAATATAACTATTTATGTTTCGTTTAAGCTGTAAAATAGGATAGATTTCTACTGTTATAATCTAAAAATCACGTAACACGAGCTTACGTTTTTGCATTTTTCGTGCAAGTTTACGTAATTTTATAGGCAAAAATATTAATTATTTTAAGTTTTTACACGGAGTAATTGTAAACACATTCATTGTTATGGTAAATGTATATTTTATATTTATATTAAACAAACAGTGTTGATTTTATCAACTTAACTGTGACCGCCTGTTTTGTCACATTTCGCTCGACGCAAGGCGTGAAAGAGTATCAAACAAACTCACATTCACATTTATAATATTAGTCAGGATTCGGATTAATTCCTAACGGAAACCAACTTTATTTCGCATTAATTTTAGTACATATTATCATGCAATACGAAAGCTAAAAAGTTATTAGATTACGTTGTTTTCGAATTGTCATACTGTCAGAGATAATATAATATAGGGTTTTCCAATAAGGGCAGGTAGATGTTGAAATGAAATAAACCAAGTTGCGTGTGAGGTATTAAAAAAATATTTTTTTATTTGAAAGGCCCATATATGTCATTAAGTGTGTAGTGTGGAATATGACATCGTTCAAATGCCCGCCTCGGCTTCTTACAATGGCACGGATCCGAGTGGTCCAATTTTCAACGAACAAAGTCTAGCGAGGTCAATGGCATGACTTTGGTGGCCAATTCACATCAGGTCTGCGAGAGATAACTTTACCCTCAATTCGTTATTCGCACAATGTCAATCCGTTGTGGTGGCACATAGTGCCGTTCTGCTGGAACCACAATATGTCGTGTAGGCCCATACATTTTCTTGTGAGGTTTCTTGAAGTCGCAGGTCTATGCGAATAAACCACATTCGACCGATGCCCTAAACAACACACATAACATAGGCCATCGCTCAAATTCAGCCGGATCTATGCGGAAGAATCATTGACCATTGGAGCCCTTGGATTCGTGCCACTGTAAGAAGCCGAGACGGGTATTTGAACGATATCACATTTCTAAACTTAACGGCATATATGGGTCTTTCAAATAAAAAATGAATTTTGTTAATACCTCACACGCAACTTGTTTTATTTCATTTCAACATCTAGCCGCCCTTATTGAAAAACCTATTTTACTAGTTATTGCCCGCGGCTTCCCTCGCGTTAATATAGGTTAGGTTATGTCAGTAACAGTATTTTTTTCTGGATGAAAGGCACCCTATGTCCTGAAATTGATCCCCCTGACCCACCGATGACCAATAATCCTGAAGTTTTGTGCACATGTTAGTAGGCGATATTTCACGATGATCGGTTGAGTACTTAAGCCTTGAAAGCGTAACAAACAAACTCACATTCGCGTCAATATTATAAATTAGGATACTAGTACTGCATCGAACGGGTGTCTATCAGTATTAATCGAGTACACTACGGCTAACTTCGAAAACTTATATGACAGACTCGTAGCCAAGTAACTGTCGCAGGATAATCTTCTTCGACCTTAAAGCAAAATCAATTAATGACCAATATCAGGCACACGCTTTGACAATTTAAATAATTATTCAAATTTTACTTTAAAAGACTGACCTTGAGTTTCTTGCAGGTATCTTCTCATAGGCTAATAACTTTTGCTTGAATCAAGCAACTAGCATAATGTAAATTCAGAAAATGTAGTAAACTAACTATAATCATATAGGCGTTCATAGCCAGTTGCACTCACTGATCGGTAAACGATTAGCGAGGTTAAACAACTTTGGGTGCGGTCAGTCTATAGATGGGTGACCGCTTAGTGGTATTTCATCTGAGCGTCTACGTGCTTCGGAGGGCACGTAAAAAGTCGATGCCAGGTTGTTGTCAAATTGATAGCAGTCGTTAAGCCACATCATGTCAAAGGCCTACGGGCGGCTTGAACAACTCTTGACAACAGGTTGGCCACTAACCACACGAAAAGAAAGAGATAAAGAATCATAAGTGTTACTTTGTGACCAAGATGAATAAATGATTTTTGTATTTGACTTTGACTTGACTATTTCCAATGTTTATCAATATTCTTATATAGTGCTCAGCTACTTACAATCAAACAGACCTTATGTCTATGGTTACTATAGTTCGCTCGAGAGAACAGGAGTATGCCATACAACTTTTCTTTATGTACTGCGATGCTGACCTTGCAAAATAGGCATAGCTGTGCTACAATCCCAAGAGACGAAGACCAGTGTTCATCTGCTGACAAGCCTAGAAATCAAAAACACATAAAGTCGTTCGGCGGCTTCAGTTAGGACGAAAGTTCAGATTCCATCAGAAACATAAATTTGGAAAAGGGGCCAGGTTCGGTACTAACAAACATGGCAAAGAGTTGACGGTGCTGCTAAATGGTTCGTGTAATAAACACAGTAGTCGTGCATCTGTCGCTTCTTACCGAACATGGTAGATACTCTGTGTCTACGTGTATCTCGATTTCAATAAAGATACCCATCAATGCCTCGTAATGCACAGTAATCGGCAATATCATCCTTCTATTACATCTAAGATAATAAAATTATAAAGCTGAAGAGTTTGTTTGTTTGGTTGAACGCGATAATCTCAGAAACAGCTGGTTCAAATTGAAAAATTATTTTAGGGTTGGATAGCCTATTTATCGAGGAAGGCATATAACATCACGCTACGACCCACGGGGACGGCGCAGTAACCATAAACGCGGTTGAAACCGCGGGCATAGCTAGTTTGACATAAAACTATTACTATCGAAATGTGGATAGCATATCTCTACTTACCTGTCAAGGATTAAGGCTTAATACTTTATAAGTATATGTAATTCGTAAAGTTATCCCAACTAATATTATATACATACATACATACATAAATTCACGCCTGTTTCCCAGAGGGGTAGGCAGAGACTACGGATACTAATATTATATGTACATACGAATATGAGTTTGTATGGTTGCTTCGCTTTCACGCCTTATCTACTCGACCGATTATCATGAAATTTCGCATATATGTTGTTAAGGGTACAGAATAGGATATGGGGTACCTTTCATCCAGAAAAAAGTACTGTTCCTAACCTAAACTAAAATAATTTAAGCTACTTTTACGCAAGGGGAGTCGCAGGCAAAAGCTAGTCCTAACTAATATGATAAATACGAATGTGAGTTTGTTCAATCATTATGCAATTTTGTATACACGATGTCAGGAGTACAGAAAAGGACATAAGATAACTTTTGAAAATTACTGTTCTCAGACTTGATTCTCAAGTCAATATGAGATTGAGGTTATTGAGAAATTCTTTCAGCAGCAGCAAGAAAGGCAATAGGCCTGCTCCATATTACATTTAACATAAAACCATTACTGTCGAAATGTTGATGGCATATCTCTGCTTACCCCTTCAAGGATTAAAGCTTGATACTTATTATAAACTGTAAAGTTATTCCCAATAAAAACTCGAGCGCGCTTGTGATAGTATCATTTGACGAGGCGCTCAGCTCGTTATGAACTTGCTGCCGGTAATCCAATAAGTTTCCCCCATAACCGTGTGCCATTCATCATAAGCCGTTCATTTGCAAACAAGTTGACTAATTAGGGTTACGAGTGATGTGACGTGCGTAAACCTTTAGCTTTAGTTTACGTTCGGGAATGTGACTAATGCATACAACCCTGCTTTATGTAAAATGCATGTGTTCAACGGAGAATAAAAAAATGGATGGGTTAAAATGTGAGGGAGTGAAGCTTATGTTGTTTGTAGCTTCAGAAGCGCAGCAATAGTGTTTGCGACTGCATTGCATAAGGTTTCGGCCTCGATGCCGATATTATTGATTATTTTTGTTATGGCGGCACTGCACATGACTGTTTGTATTTGCGTATTTGATAAATTTGACAAATAATAACCATGTGTAGATGGTTAGTGTGGCAAATTATTTGTCTTTCTTGCCTTTTTGACAACTACAGCATATACCAAACACGCGTTACCGCGTGTTTGTCGGTTTTTCGACGCACTTCAAAGAGATTATCAAAGACGTCAAATAGCCAAATACGCAACTAAACCAACCACATGGTCAGCGTTGGCGGCAAGTCATGTCAATTTCAAATGCGCGTGCTGTCAACTTGACATCCCGGGCCGTTGTCTTAAATTTTTTTTTGTGCATACTCGACATCCACCAGCGCCTTGCTCTCCATCGTCTTTCTACAACCTTGTATTTTTTTAATACAAAGCATATTATAATAGCATGCGTTTAAATAATAAAATCCTGCTGCAAATTTGAAGACGTCCATAATGTTGGTAAATAATTGCCTCTGCTCATTCAAAATGTTTGTGTATTTGTTATTTGACGCCTTATTTGGCTCCATGTGTAGACGGTCATAGTTGCCAATATCTGTATGTTTGCCCATTTGTCAAATATTCGCCCAAGTACAGCAAACACCCAATACCAAATACAAATAACCATGTCAAGTGCCGCCTTTAAGAAATTCGACTGGACCTGTGTCCAATGTCTACTGTGAATTTACCTTCTCTTATGTAGAACTTATACATATAATAGGTGCGAGATTATTCATACTAGTGGTCGCCTAATGGTCAAAATTCGACCAAAATTTCTAAAATTGCTACTTTGTTTTCTGTTTTTCTCTATTACATTTAAATAAGGTAAGGTAACCGTAGTTACAAAGAATTATACGACGTCAGACAAACAATTTCGAAATACTACGAACGCGATTCGACTGCGTGTGTCATGCATGATTGTGTGTGTAGTGTTTTTTATTAATTTATTGTATTTCTAATGCATATTTTATAAAAATATTAGGTCTCGCCACTCCTTCTCCGTATAAACTTTAATTGTGCCAAATTTCATACTCCTTCGTCCACGCAATTTTCGTAAAAAGGGGTACAAAGTTTTTGCTTCACGTATTAATATATATAGATGTTTACTTACATAACTCAAAATATACTTTTAATATTACTTCTAATTAAACTAAAGAAATAAATAATCAGCGATACCCTAGTGGAAGAGCGTTGTACTGCCACGCAGAGGCCTCGAATTCGATCCCAAAGCGCGCATCTCTAAATTTTCGAAGTTATGTGTGTATTAAATTGGTTATTATTGCTCGCTTTAACGGTGAAGGTAAACATCGTGAGGAAACTTCCATGTCTGAGAGTTAACATAATGTTCTCGGAGATATGTGAAGTCTGCCAACCCGCCCTCGGACAGCGTGGTGGACTATGGCCTAACCCTTCTCAAGCTGAGAAGGGGAGGCTCGTGCCTAGCAGTGGGACAGTTTAATACAGTGCTGGTATTCTTTTTTTAATCAGCTTTTTATATGTCTCACTGCTGGGCTTGACAGTCAGAATGTGTATAAGTAGATAAGTTTATTTCTATTCATTATAATTAATTAACTATGGAACGACTACACTCTCTTCAATCTCTTGTATTACCGGACCAATTAACTAATTTAATAAATACGAAAGTAACTTTGTTGCGCTTTCACGCCTAAATGTGGATACAGACTTTGCGAGGCATGCGCAAGATGTCTCGCAAGATGTGTACCCACCTTCATATTCGTGGCGAGGCATGTGCTACGCACGTGTGCGAGGGCGAGCCAACGTATGTCGGCATTCGTTGTGCGCCGTGCGCGGCACATGCCTCGCTAAGTCTGTATCCACCTTTCATCCAGAAAAACGAGCAAAGCCGCGGCAAAACTAGTCTTAAATTGTGAATGCATTTTTCCGTGTTAAGCTGAAATCCGCAACAGTCATGGCAGTAGTAACTACGATTAGGCATGTCGATTCGCTCTGCTACAATTATACTTCGATTGGACTGAAATCGAGGGGAAAAGAATCGATTCTCGATTAAATCGTGCATTGGAAGATCGATTTACGATTCATCGAATCAAATTGAGGATCGATTCGTGCGTGCTAATTACAAATAAAAAATGAGCGATGTGCGAGCTTAAACTTAACCATAAATCATGACATATTTTATATTTTGGTTTGCTTGTTTAGGTTTATTATAAAAAAAACCCCGGTACACGAGCATCTATATACACAGTTAAGACCGACCCACCTTCGTGAGATAGAGTGTATATGTATATATTTACTTACTATTTCGACACCAACCTTGTTTATACGTGATAATGTAAATTGATCTGATTTGAATATGATCGATTTATTAAATCGATTCACTATTTCAGATCGATGTAGATGTATCGATTTGTCAACGAATCAATATTAAATCGACGTGCGTATTCACGATTATTATACGTCACTAGCCTTACTTATACATGACGACGAACCGAGTTGACGAGTGCTCAGATCGATTAATTAAATTGATGCAATATTTTAGATCAGTGTAGATGTATCGGTGTCACAATTAATCGATCTCAAATCGATATTTATAATCACTATTTTTGTACGTATTTTCTTGTATATTTTAATGTAGTGTGTTTCTAAATTTATATAAAGGTAAGCTTAATTACTGAACCTGGTCGTGCCATAACTAGTGCTTACTGGAGCTCGGATTAGTGGCAGCACAAACTTCACGAAGTAATTACTATAAGCTGGATAATCCTTAAGATAACACCTGTAATATATTTACAGTGATATTTTTAGAACCAGTTTTAGTAGCTACCCATTTTAGATAATAATAATAATAATAATGGTTTATTATCTCTCTCACACAGAAATAATTACAAAAAATCTGAATCTTATGCTAGGTGTTACATTTATAAAGGGGAGAATCTGTGTGAGAGACTGGTGTCTGTACTAGGTAGACCTGTATGACAGATTACCAGCCTCTCCTGACCCTAGAGAAGTTAGTGCTCGGATATGAGTGACCTGATTTTATAATACACATATGTACATACCATTAATATGTGAGGTGAGTTAGATATACCACGTGTAACAGAAATATGTGGTTAGCTCAGTGGGGAGATCAACAGACTACAATGCAGAGGGTCTCAGGTTCGAACCCACGTCGCGCAGCTCTGACTTTCGGAAGTTATATGACTTTTCGATATTATGTGCGTATTGATTGACAATTATCGCCTGCTCCGTGCCTCGGCAAGCACGTTAAGCCGTCGGTCCCGGCTGCCATGAACATCTATGGCAGTTGTTATTGGGAAGTCAGTGCTCTATAATATCCTGACACTGGTCTAGCCTTAGGGTATCGTTAGCCTTCGGGTTGTGGAGGTCAGATGGCAGCCGCTCCGTGTAAAAACTGATATCCAGTCAAATCCGGTTAGACTAGAAAAGCCGACCCCAAGTGACTTGGTAATAGTAAAGGCTATGGAGAAGAACAGAAATATGTGGTTATATTTTAGAGTTCTAATGAAACAGTTGTATATCTAATAAATAACTTGAGTGCCCTATTTCCGAGTCAAAAAAATGTTGACTGGTTTTTCTGTGTCCGTTGTTTGGATCTTTGTTAAGTGCCCTCGGGACACAGGCATTATACCTAGTGCGTGTATCCTTAAAAACATATAAATACGTAGGTATTTCTATGTAGGAAATCAAATCCTACCATTATTCTATTTCGTTTGACTGAGTGCTGTGTCACTCAGTGTCACTCACATCAGTGTTGCGTACGATGGTAACATCTCGTTAGATTACATTCCCGGTTTGAACATAATGTTGTAAAATTTTTGTGTGAGAACGTCCTTAGTAGCCTCGTCAATTAGTTTTGAACATAAGCCGATCCCACATCACAACGTCCGGTTCCGGTTTAGCAGCATGGCGTCTGAAATTGTAAGTCTAGTAAGCGGTGATAGTCTGGTCAGATGCCACTTATTCGTTCGGCGATATACATTCAAACTACGTTTGTACTTACAGCGCGTAACAGAAAAGTGTGGTCTTATTTTAATCTGTCATATAAAACATATCCGTATACATTATTTTCATTAAGATATAGCATTTTCTTGTATCTTATCTTATGAATATCAGCATATTCTAGTTAATACTTAAGACTGCGCCGAGCGAAATGTGCCAAAACAGGCGGTCACAGTTAAGTTGATAAAATCAACACTTTGTTTACCTAATACAAATATAAAATATACATTTATCATAACAATGAATGTGTTTTTGTAAACAGTTTTTTAAGTTTTTTACACGAAGTAATTGTTTACTCCGTGTAAAAAACTTAAAATAATTAATATTTTCGCCTACGAAATTAAGTAAATTTGCACGCAAAATGCAAAAACATAAGCTCGTGTTACGTGATTTTTAGATTATAACATTTATAACAGTAGAAATCTATCCTATTTTACAGCTTGAACGAAACATAAATAGTTATTTTTACAGCCTCTAGCAACTTATTATGATGGGCAAAGTAGCAGGCAAGAGACACGTACGTCGCAGAAAGAAGTCATGGCTGAGAAACCTTTGGGAGTGGACTGGAGTTGCGAGTGCTGCCCGACTATTTCGCCTCGCGAGGGATCGGAAGAAATATGCGGAGTTGATTGCCAACCTTCGCTAGTCGGAGAGGCATTTGAAGAAGAAGAAGGCATTCTAGTTGACATCAATAGGAAACCTATAACTGCAGAAGGTAGTTTCGAACTCCGTGCTGCTGCTAAGAATATCACTATGAAAAAAGCCCAATAATATAAGTACATCCCGGGAATCAAACCCGAGACCGCATGCACAGCAGTTACATTTAATACCGCTGTAAATACATACATAATACAATAAAGTTTAGACACCTAATTACAATCAAACCTAATGCGTACATTATCTGGAAATTGATCTAATCCATTTACCATGAGCTTTGGTAATCCTTCATTAGTGATAATTATATTTATTACAGTCTTACGTAGTAATAATAAGTACCTATACAAAGTATTCTGTATACAACTACTTATGAAACAAACAATTATTACTAATAATATCTATATTCTTAGATTTTTTTACGAATACAATATATTTGACTAGCTTTTTAGGTTATGATAGTAACAGTACTATTTTTAAATAAAATATGGCCTATGTTACTTGGTGATAATACAGCTTTCTAATGGTGAAAGACTTTTTAAAATCGGTTCACTAGATTTGAATTAAATCCTTACAAACAAACATATCTTTTCTCTTTATAATATGAGTATAGATGTAAAAATTATCAATAATCCATATACCTATTTTTTTTATTTTCTACACCTTCAATAACATTGGCCTGTTAGTGTACGCATGAACAGCTTGCTATCTATCTGAACACGCTTTACGTGAAAATTATATTATATGCAAGAATTAAGAAACATTAAAAATTAAGTATATACCAAAACTGTAACTTCCTTGACCACTGATTCCTCTGAACTACTTTCCTCTTAAAAAAAGTCGCGAAAAATAGCTTGTGTTTTATAAAAAAATCTATCTCCCTCATTGAAATAATCGCCTACTGTATGTTTGCGAACAAACAAACAATCTTTCTTTCTTTTCGTGTGGTTAGTGGCCTATCTGTTGTCATGGCTTAACGACTGCTGTCAATTTGACAACAACCGGGACCGACGTTTTACATGCCCTCCGAAGCTCAGCATATAGTGTCTTATCTATGCTCCGAAGCACGGAGACGCTCAGATAAAATACCACTAAGCGGTCACCCATCTATAGACTGACCGCACCCAAAGTTGTTTAAACTCGCTAATCGTTTACCGATCAGTAAGTGCAACTGGCTATGAGCGCCTCGTAATCAAACAATATACACATAGAACATCCAAACTCGCAACGATTACTTATGGAAGACACAAATTTTCATCCGAGTATCGAACCCAAACACTTAACTAGAATCACCTACTTACATGTTATAAAAGAACAGAAAACAGGTAGGATAATATAAAGATCGTGCCTAATTTCGAACCTAATATCTCTTTTTTTATCGTAACACGGCAAAGTGATTGTAAAGGACCCGATGGAAAGCCCAATTACAGTCCAGAGACAGTGACGACGAGGAGAAGATAGATGTCTTCTAGTCGTCGTCAGTGTCAAGCCGGTCTGACCAGATGCTTCTTCACACTACGTTTGAAGGACCCAATGTCATAGAAGGGAGGAAGCATATGTGCCGGAAGACTGTTCCAAAGTTGTATGTTACGGCATAAAAAGGAATTGCTGAACCTTTTGGTGCGAGACGGGATTGTGCTAACTGTCCATCGGTGGTTACGAAGACGATATGTGGTTCTCAAAAGGAAGGAGGAAGGTGGGATGAGGTCAATTAACTTTTCGAAGCATTCGCCATGATAGAGGCGATAGAATACACTAAGGGACACAATGATTTTACGAAGTTAAAGCGGTTCGATGTCCCTCGTATCCTGGCTGTCGATTATACGTACGGCAACCTCACAGTTAATTCACCAAAGAGGTAATGGAAAACTATCACCGCTTCCTCAATATAATTACTTGTCAATATAGATTACGTCAGAGCTGAACTAACTATTAATTATCTTAATTGCAATCAACAATTACTACACGACCACGTAATTACAGTATCGTTATAATATTAATGACATTTGCTGCAATCAAGCATACAAACTTTATGACAAACTAATTTGATTGTTCTAAAGATAGTTCAAAAAAGGAGGAATTATACAGGGTCAAATGGAAAATACTAATAATCTAGGTATGTCTTCTTTATATCGTACTAGTTGCGCTACGCTACCTGCGGCTTTTCTCGAGTAAAAGCAGTTTAGGTTAGGTTAGAAACAGTATGGCGATAATCCGTGTTTTAAGGAATGGCTGGAGAGGCGGCATGGCGTCCTCACCTTCCGGCTGACACAGGTATTGACTGGCCACGGTTGTTTTGGCCAGTTCCTGTGTCGTATACGCCGGAGACGCCCGATGGTCACCACTGCGGCGACTGCCGCGACGTTGTTGTGGACATGACGCTGCACACTTTGGCGTATTGCCCCGTCTGGGCATTGCAGCGCGCTGAGTTGATCGCGGCAGTCGGATTGGTTGCCCTCTCACTCCCGGCCGTAGTTCAGTCTATGGTCCGGAGTGAGAGGTTGTGGAACGCCGGAACAACTAATTTGCTAAATAACCTCTTAATTATTTATTAACGAGAACTTATTATTCAATAGATATAGAAATTCAAAAAGTCAGTAGATAGTTAACATGTCATTAACAAACAATAATTTCCTTAATTTTATTGGGGATTTTGAGAATCATTAGATAATTACTATTTCTGGTAATGAGTTTTCAAGCGAATTTGACTTTCTAATATGGCGCATAGTTGGTTTGCGTTAATGTCCAATCTATATACATCCAAGTTAAGCTTGATATTAGTTAAAACAAAAAATAAACAAAACAAAAAATGAAATATTTTGAAAGATATTTTTAAAAAAAAGCGCACGTCTGACCTTGTCATGGAGTATGTCAAAAAATCAAAAATAATTCATATATTAATAACCTAAGAGGATATTAGGCGCAATTGTGCGATAACGGAGATATCATCATTTATTGCGTCGACTCCATACAAATTTTTTCGAAAAAAATTCTAAGTGCGCTGTTTTCGATTATAAACCCAAAAGTTTATCATAAAAGGTATATAGAAGGTATTCCCGATCGTATCCAAACAAAAAAAGCGTCGATTTCAAAAAAGGATTTGAATGTCTATGAAACACGAATTTCAGCCCACTGTGCGCCGCCGCGCCGTAGCTTTCTTTTGCGAACTTTTGCGAAAGCGTGCAGCAACACAAGCAACCAATTTTAATATTTGTATTTTTTGCAGGAAAAATCAAGTAATTAATTATGAAAAGTGGGAAAACAAGGTCGTTGTTAAGTACAAAAATACTAACATTGTAATAGGTTGCTCTAATCGCGCGACTAAGACTTTCCAAAGGTATGTTTACGAAGTACTGAGCATGATCGCATTAATACTTGCCTTCAGTATATAAGCCATACAAAAATATAAGAGAAATTAAAAAAGGAGGATCGCATTTTGTTGTTTTCCAGGCGATTGCTGCGATTTGCTTAATTTTGACGGAAAACTGTGTCTCGGTGATTTTGCAGACATTCAATCACCGATACTCGAAACAACTATTCGTAAATCACACAATTTTTGTCTCGTATGGGGATCGAACCTATATTATTCAGCGCATTGGCGAGGCACTTGAAGCACTTTATATTCGTTACAATCGAAAATAATTCGGATAACAAAAATAAGTGCGGTATATTTTTAACTTTTGTTATCCGTTTCATTTTTCGGCATTTTCCAGCAGACTTTTATTGCTGTTTTATTTAGTTGGTTGGTTTTTAGTTTAAAAAGTGAACAACATTGCGAGTTCCAGTTAGTCCTAACACTGAAAGGTAAAAGAGCAGATATTGTTTTGCTGTACTCGATCGGGGACAGCGGCGCGAAATGGTTTAAATTACAAAGTACATTTAAAATAAATTACATAAATGACAATTAATGTAATTATTGTTACAATTAAAATGTAATTATGGTTTTTTTACTTGATGTGGCCGGTTATGTGTAATTATCAATTTTGTACACTTGAATTACACAATGGTAACCATTAGGTATATTATTTATTTTTAAAGACAAATCCCGCTTTTTCTATAATCCCTGTGTCGCGAGGGACTTTAGAAATATGTAAAGAAATACATAATCTACAAATAGTTGTTAATAGTCTTAACAACAATTTGTAGAGTCAAAGACTCTTCAACTATTAGTGGATTACAAAAATGTTCGTCTCGTGTAGAAATTGAACCCACAACAATCGGCGTGGCGGCAGTGGGGAGAAGAGTCATAATGCCAATTTTAGATAAATTTGTCATACTTATTTTTCATATTTTTTTATTTAAAAACTTCATGCACAAAACAATACATTGGCGGACTTAAGACTGCGCCGAGCGTAAGACGCGGTTGGACTGAATGACAGAGCTCGACATTCAAATCGGCGCGCGGCCGCCATAGTAATATTGTATGGAGGATATGAAGTGCTTTTTTGATAAATATGTATCTTTATTGTCAACCAATAACTTAAATATTTGGGACGGGCAAATTGTAATATAACTATTTATGTTTCGTTTAAGCTGTAAAATAGGATAGATTAGATAGCTTACGTTTTTGCATTTTTCGTGCAAATTTACGTAATTTTTAGGCGAAAATATTAATTATTTTATGTTTTTTACACAGAGTAATTGTAAATACATTCATTTTTATGGTAAATGTATATTTTATATTTGTATTAAACAAAAAGTGTTAATTTTATCAACTTAACTGTGACCGCCTGTTTTGGCACATTTCGCAATGGTAATTTAATTATATTTACAGGTAGTTTATTAAAAAAACGTATACCGAGTCCCGCAAATGTATTGTGAACTTTATGTAAACGATGTTATGGGCCTATCAACTTATGCTTAATTCTAGTGTTTACCTTATGGATATCACTATTCTTATTAAATAAGTGAATATAATGTTTAATAAACATAATGTTAGCAATAGTAAATGTTTAAAAGATAATGCCCACATTAGGGACACGTATTTTACAAACATAGGTACAACTAATGGATACAAAGTTCAGCCAGACTCAGAACTATTAGGTATTTGTAGATGTGTATACATATAATAATGTATGTGTGGATCTTATCTTATCTTGATTCGAGGGCGAGTCAGTGTAGACCACTGACACTTCGACCCAGTGGGATCTTTAGTGTCGGCCCCGAAGTTTATCCCTGAGCTATCTCCGTATGAATGTACTGCATCAGTCGCAGCGTACACTTCAGAGGGAGAAGCCTGAAGTCTTCAGGGTTCAGATATGCCAATCCCATCAGACCTATCCTCAGTCCAGCCAACGCGTCACATTCACACAGTAGGTGTGATATGGACTCGTCCTGTTCACCACAGGCTCTGCAGATCGAATTGCTTGACAATCTCAATCTGCACAGGAAGTCGTTGGTGTCGAAATGACCAGTAAACGCTCCTGTGAGCAGGCGTATTTGGCCCTTGTTGTACCCGCAGAACTTCCGGGTAAAGCCCGTGGCTCTGTTTGCAATGCATTTCTTGGAGTGTTCCAGACCCCTAAGGGCCGTCCACTCTAGCCTGTGTTTATCATTGCCATGTATTTGGTGTGTGGTACTCTCAGAGAGATCTACGAATGGCTCGGGGCCCACAATGTGTATGTGTGGATACAAATATAATATGTCTCGTGTGGGATTCGAACCTACAACACGCAGTGTGGCGACCGCCCGCACTGCTGTCTGCTGGCGAAGCACAACTTTTGATGTTTCTATTTTTCAGCAGCAGCCCTCGTTCTTCACCGCGATACAGGTATTATTCATTCCAGTACTGTGGATGAATTACAAACATTCAAATAACGGATTCAAAAAACACTCTGGTTGTTTTTATTATTTTTTATTATTATTCCATTTATTCTAATATTTTCTCGCAATTATATTTTACATTATATATAAAAAAATATAAAATAGGACCACGGAAACCCATCGGTATCGGGTGCAAGGACTAAGCTATATCGGTGGTAGGTAGGAGAAAGGAACCGACGCACTATTATTATTATTATTTATTGGAACCAATATAAATGGATTCCCCAATTGTTATCTGTTCCGGGCTCCAGAGAAAGGAACCGACGCACTATTATTATTATTATTTATTGGAACCAATATAAATGGATTCCCCAATTGTTATCTGTTCCGGGCTCCAGAGAAAGGAACCGACGCACTATTATTATTATTAGTATTTATTGGAACCAATATAAATGGATTCCCCAATTGTTATCTGTTCCGGGATAGAACCGACAACAGTCGGTGCGCTAATAAGGTGATTACTTAAACAGCACAAAATTTAGAAATGTGTTCATACTCGCGTAGTCTGACAACAATTCTAGCTTTTGTACTACTTCTCAAAATTTCTTAACTGAAGATTATAGTATACATGTCCCCTCAGTAAATCGAACACCGAACCTCACGATCGATTTGTCGTTCATATGCCACAAGACCACCATGTCAGTTATGAATTCACAGAAACCGGTACGATGTTTTTGTAGCTCTGCGAACTTAAAACAAAAGGTTATTTCTAAGAAAATGAGGATATAGCATTTCACGCTAAATAATATGAAATACCATTAATTATTTATGTAATACTAGATGTGCCCGCGGTTACACTCGCGTTTATGGTTTCTGTGTTACTCCCGTGGGTCGTAGCGTGATGTTATATATAGCCTATAGCCTTCCTCGATAAATAGGCTATCCAACACTAAAAGAATGTTTCAATTGTAGTTCCTGAGATTAGTGCGTTCAACCAAACAAACAAAAAAGCTCTTCAGCTTTATAATATTAATATAGATATGGTGTATGTGATGTATAATACGTAAAATAATATCATCAATAGTAAAATAACAACATCAGCGTTTTATTAAACTGTCCCACTACTGGGCACGAGCCTCTCCTCTTCAGTGTGAGAAGGGTTAGGCCATAGTCCACCACACTGGTTTACTGCGTGTTGGCAGACTTCACATATCTTCGAGAACATTATGTGTGAGAAGTTGAGAACACATGAGAACTCTCTGCAGGTTTCCTCACAATGGTTTCTTTTATATTAATGACAAGAATTGAGAAACATTTACTCATTAAATGTAAACTACTGTTTACGGATTTTATTGCTGCATATTTAAGACAACAAACACTACTTTTATATACCTTAAACTATTTAAATATACACTTTCTCTGTCGTTTCGGTTGCTTTTAGCAGCCATGGTCACGGGGAGACTAAGATGTTGGTCGTGATCGTCTCATTGCCTTAAAGTGTAGTTATCTCAAAGCACCCGAACATAATTTAATTATGTTCGGATGTTCCTATTTACGCAGGATGAGATCAAAGTATCATGAAGTCTGTGCTTCTTGGGTTTGACTAATTAAATCACTGGATCCCAAGCTGGTTGTAGATTGTGGAAAGGTGGACGATAAATATCAATCCAGAAAGTATACAAATTAAAGAGGCAATAATAAGTATGATAAAGAAAGCGTTAAATACAGGGATACCATCCTGTCTAGTGCTGTCCTGCTCAAAAAAGCATGGAAATTCGCATTAAAGCAACTAGTATCGATATAAATTTATGAATTCTATAAAAATCAGTCCTACGTCTCCATAAAGCTATGTTTCTAAATTTTGTTTGACTCTGACATACGCGATTGCAGTGCCTATGGTCCCAAATTCGATACGCTGATCGGGCTCAGTGTGTGGCTTTTTGTCCAAATATTCTAAATACTATCTAGCCTCTTGCCATCAATTGATAATATTCGAGGTTCTGCACTGCTACTAAAAGTTTAGTGACATAAACACTTTGGCGAACTTGCGGATCGAACCCGTTACCTCAAGATTGCACGTAAATGTATGCATACAAATTCATAACACAATATCTGAATTATCTGATAATAATTTTATGTAATAACTATCATCCCGTCTGTATATAGCCTTGTATTTAATTTATTACATAAATATGAATTTTAGTATAATTATTACAAAAGCGTAATTTCAAACTACTTTATTTCGATAACATATAATAGGCATAATAAATCAATGCCATGGCATAGTATCTCCGAAATAAAAGAATCGTATGTAATCTACGCCCTTATATAAAATCCCCCATTGCTTTCATGCATTAGGGCAAGAACTGCACTTGCATGACTAGTGATGGACATGTGAACCTTTGAATAGAATCGGTTTTTGTATCGCTTACATAAATACAATTAACATAATGCGTTTAACTCGCAAGATAAAGTATCTTTATGTTCAAATATTAGTGTACTTAGATAAACTTATTTTAAGAGAAAATAGAACAACTGTTATACTATGTTTGTATAATATTTAAAATAAAATATAATTTGTTTCCTATAATATCAAATGAATAAAATCAGTGTAATATTCTTATATTAATAAAAGGCTGGCAGTATCCTTAAAAATGCATTTAAGATGCACGTGGCCTTAAAAATATTAAATAGCCCTTTGTATATAAAAACAATTCGTATTTATTGTTACTTAGAAAAAGTACTCGTATCAATAGCTGTACCCAAAACGAGTTGTTATTGTATATTAAATCTAAATAACCATTTGAAACCCATTTATTTATGGACAACCAACAAAGCATACACTAACTAAAATCCTTCCATCGCATTATATACAAATTAAATTTGCAAACCTAACGTCTAAAATTGTGTAAATTGTAAATGTGTGTTATCAGGATAATACCTACGCACATATAAATTAAGACAAACACGCAAAATAAAAAATGAAATGATTAAAAGAAGGATAAAAGACAGAGCATACCACATTGTTAAAATCTGTTGATAAATAATATAAAAAAATATCTTTTAAGTAAATATATGTATTTAAGCCGATAAAAATATTATGATAATCAGAAAAGAAACATTGATTATTTTCGGTCCGTTTAATAAATAGTATTACAGTCCGGTTAATAAATAATATTACTAATAAATAGTATATTATAACAGTATAACACGATAAATATTAATAAATTACTACTTGGTACTATAATTGTATGGTAAACTGTTAAATTTATTATTTCAATCTACATAAATTGCTAACTTAGCTCGAACTTGTAAAACATAGACTTATCAGCTGCCGCTTCAACTTTATTGTTGTACAAAAATCGCTGTTAATTTTTTGTTAAAAAAAAACTACAAAATACCGGTTGCGCAGGTAAGTGTCCCCTCTCTAGCGCACAACATGAAGTTAGTCAAACTTTCTGTGCGCGCTGCAAAGCGAATGGCGATTAGCGCCAACTTCACGAACGTCGCGGAGCGCCGCGGCTAGCAAACGCGCTGTTCGTGACTTTTAACAAAAACAAACCATTTATTGACGTACGAAACCAAGTTTTAACACGCACAGCATTGTATTTTAACAACAAAACCCAAAACAAACGTACTAACAGTGAATTGTAACGTTACAACAACTTCAGGACGCAAAGTTTTTAGACTTTTGTTTATAGTAATCGCGGCGTAACCTGGCCGAGTTCGGGAGAGCAACAGTTGTTACTCGTTTACACGCGCGTGGACTCCTTCGATTTTGTTAGGTTATACTTCTATGTCAGTCGTGCAGTTAAAGACTGGGTGTTACGTCGCGTCGCTGTCTCGCGCGTTGTTATCGTCGAAAACTTTTATCTTGTGTCGAATATTGTAGATAAATAACACGAAATCGATCCGAAATACGAATTTAAATCGAATAAGTGATGGTTAAAGTGTAGAAGTGATTTGTTGTGGTCAGTTTTTGTGTGATATCGAGTGCATTCTTCGGTGATTCATCTCGTGACAAGAAATTGTGTACTGTGTCGCATTGTGGATGTATTGGTAAAATTATGTGTGGCGAGTACGAGTGAACTTTGATTTTATACCGTCAAGTTAGCATGCAAAGGAATTATTTTATTTGAGGCCGATAGAATAAGGTAAGATTTTCATTATTGGAATCGTTATCGCATTTATAACTTTTCTTTTGTACACTGTTTTATTGTTTGCACTGTAAATACTTGGAAATATCTAGTTGTTCATTACGAAGTTATGTTGTTTCTAGATACGGGTGATAATACAACATGGTTGTTTATAATAATTATGCGTAATTAGTAAAATTTTTACTTATTCAGAACGGTCCGAAGACTCGGCACACCGAGTCACAAAAAAGCAAATTAGTCTGAAATGCCCAGCCGTTGCCTGTAATTGCCCTATAAAACTTTTAATTAAAAAAAATGTGAATCTGACTTCCTTTGGAGGCTAGGTTAAGTGTAAACAAGGCAGTAAATGTTCATTATAATACTTTAGTTGCGTTTAACTATTTATTCGCAGAATGTAAGTAATCCACGATGAGTATTTTATATTTCGTAGCGTGTTAAATGATATATCCGTCTACTTGGTCAGTAACAAGTTATTAGACGATCGTGTATAGGCACAATAACCCGTTTCCTTCGACTGTCGACTGAGTCATGTTAGGTACTTATTCATAGACTTCTTTTTAAACCAGATACGTTTTTTAAATAAAACGGCTATATAGGTTTAAGCGACGTCTTTCTAAGTTGTGTCTATTATATTAAAAAAAAATCTTCTAGCGAAGAGTTATAATAAAATTAATGAATATATTAAAATATGTAAATACTTACTAACATTATAAACACCTACATATTTACGTTGACAAGTAGGACCGCAACTAATATGTCCTCGAACTGCCCTATTTCTAGGTTCAGCGGCTCAGCTCGGACGTTGATCTCTACCATTCTGCTTCATAGATATCTAGATATACCTACTTCCCTACATAATTTTATTTCATATTTTAACTAAAAATATGTGTGTTATAGTATAGGTATGTAAGTACTAAAATATTAATATTAAGGGTAAAACGGCTACGAGCTCGTACGCCCCTTGACTTTCGCCCCTTTCATAGAAGGATGCCCCGCTTTGCGAGGCTCCTATTTTTGGGTGGATTTTAAGAAGAAACCTAACAAATACCTACTAGGAGGCGAACCGTAAGGGGCGAACGGGCTCGTAACTGGTAAAACCAAAGAGCACGGGACACGATAACTTTTACTTGCCGTGCTTTGTGGAAATAACTGAGTATCTAGGTATCTATATCATAACTTAGTTTATATTGGTACCTGTCTACCTAATACATTTACATAGCTACTTAAAATTTATACATATTTATACTAAAGGTCATTCTATTTTATTACGGGCCTGTGCATGCATATATTATTTAGGTACCTAGCTAGGTTGGTACTTATTACATATTATGTATACAAAACGTTACTTAAGACGACTTACAAGATGTTGCTTGTAGTACTTAGAATTGCTTGTTCTTACCCGTATCTAAGATCTCGTTTTTAAAAAGATTACCTATCTCCTTCTCCAAATATTTAGCTACGCAAATTTAAATTTGTTTAGCAATTCAGCTATAAAAACGTAACACACAAGCTGAATTAGTTTCAATATGATATTAACTGCTATTGATATAAACAGTAGGTATATCCAGATAGTCTAGATACCTGTGTGGCAATAGGGCAGTGTTGTAGTATCTATTACATATTATAACACTGCCGTTATATATAAACTGCAAATAGGTACCTAAATAACTATTTGCAGTTAATATAAATGATATACTTACCTAGATTGTCCAGATACCTGTGTGACAAAAGGGCAGTGTGTGGTAAGACCTATAAGGCTATAGTTACGTAGGTACCTACCGTAGGGTAGGTAGGTATAATTATATATTTATAAAATAAGTAGGTATAGGAAAGTTTATTACTTAGTTGCTGATTGTTTGTTCTACTTACTGTTTATGTTATCAAAATATAAATATAGTAGGTACCTATAATGAAATGGAATAATTCTGATCTGGCTTAAGTTTGGTATACAAATTATGAGACGGTATCAAATTTTACACTTCAAATAGAGCATTAAGTAATCATTTAATAACATCCTACTAATATTATAAATGTGAAAGTTTGTGAGAATGGATGTATGGATGTTTGTTACTCTTTAACGCAAAAACTACTGAACCGATTGCGATGAAACTTGATATGTATATAGCTGGAGACCTGGATTGACATATATAGGCTATCTTTTAACCCGATATTCCCACAGCCTCAGGACTTACGCGGGTGAAACAGCGGGGCGTAGCTAGTAATATATACAATTATGTACATCATGATGGTAATGATTTAATATGTAGGTATCTTTACTACTAAGTATTTTTATACAAATTTAAGTTTTCGCAGTAGGAATAAATCCTGTGACGCCTCACTTTACAAACAGTCAAACATAAACTTAACTTACTTTGAAATAACTAGCTACACTTCAGAACATTGAGACAACTACCATCTTAGTCTCCCCGTGAACATGGCTGCTGTAAAGCAACCGAAACGTCGCCGCCGCGTCGGGGCAAAGTGTAAACTTAAATATAAATAGTTTTAATTAAATTAAATAGCATAGTAAAGTTCATTAATATTAGTGTTAGAGTTTTCAAAATTATGTAATAAAAGTGTTTAAAGTAAAATAAACAACGCGACAAAATTCGTATAAAGTTTTAATTTCAATGTATAACATTCGCGTAAACTTAAGACAATATTATAAAAATACACTCGGACTCAAAAAAACTATATGTGGATCACAACATTGGCTCATGGATGTTTCAAAACAAAAAATTATCGTAGATATCTCCCATTGTTCTAAGCAGAATGGTATCTTACCCAAATTCCGCGAATCCTAGGGTAGGTACGGCTCTTTAGTCAACTGAGGCCGTTCGAACTTAGTTTGATCTCTTTAAATATATTTTGCTGTGCAATTAGTATTTTTGGTGAGCATATTTTCCTGTGCAGTTATATACTACTCATAAATAAACTCCCAGAGAGCGATAAAATATTTTTACCTGTAAATCTGAGTTTTATTTATAAACTAATTACATGATATCAATATCCTAACTATAATATTATAAATGCGAAGTGAGTTTGTTTGTTTGTTAGGCTTTCACGCCTTAACTACTCGACCGATTATCATGAAATTTCACATATACGTTGTCGGGGTAACAGAAAAGGACATAGGGTACCTTTCAACCAGAAAAAAGTACTGTTGCTAATCTATCCCACTATACTATAGTTATAAATAAACAGTTGTTTTAAAATGCGTTTTATTTCAAGGAATATTATGAATTTCAATATTATTTATTTGCTTGCTGATTACAGGTATACTGAGATGTATAAGGACATTTCCACTTCATATTTAATCGTCTTAATAAATATTCTACCACATACACACAACACACAACACCATCTAGCCCAAACTAAGCAGAGCTTGTACTATAGGTACTAGACGATGTATAAACATACATATATATTTTTCTGTAAATACATACACATCATCACACACATCCATGTTCATGCACACAAATGTTTGACTTGTGCGGGAATCGAACCCGCAACCTCAGGCGTAGCAGTTGGTTATACTAAACACTACGCCATCGAGGCCGACAAATTATTCTACTAGTGCATAATCATATTATTAACAATCTACATCAAATATTTTTTATTGAATTTGTGTTTTATGTTAGGTCGTTTAGTGTTCCCAGTTCATGATGATTGCTGTTTTCGATTATTACATACATACATAGATTCACGCCTGTTTCCCAGAGGGGTAGGCAGAGAGAGACTACGGATTTCCATTTGCTACGATCCTGACAAACTTCTCTGGCTTCATTCACTTTCATCACATTCCTCGTTTGGATTATTAAAGACTTCCTTTGGCACGCGGTAAAACTAGATTAGGTTATGGTTAGTAACAGTATTTTTTTTTAAATAAAATATAACCGAAGTTACTCGATGATAATATAGCTTTCTAATGGTGAAAGAATTTTCAAAATCGGTTTAGTAATTTTTGAGTTAAATCCTTACAGACAAAAAGTCAAATCTTTCTTCTTTATAATATTGGTATAAAGAGTCTAAAATGTATCCTACAGATGGCGAAAGTGTATCCTCCTTATGACGAGTGACGTAAAACGTAGCAAGCGACGTGTGGGTGTAAAATACTTCTGACCTTTGGAAATATACAGGCACGTAAAAGCAAATTAAAATAGTACGATTATTGTTTAAAAGATAGTAGGTGAGTTAGTCGCTCGTATAATGTCCTCCAGACCGAATTTTAGTCACGACGGCCATTCTGAAAGGAGACTAGCAATCTGTGCAGGCGGTATTATAGTGTACAAGTGTGTACGCACACATAAATGCATTATATTCCCTCACTCTCATCTATACTAATATTATAAAGAGGAAAGGTTAGATATTTTCTTTGTGTTTGTTTGTAAGGGCTAAACTCAAAAACTACTCAACCGATGTTCAAAATTCTTTTACGATTCGTAAGCAATATTATTACCGAGTAACATACGCAATATATTATTTAAAAAACGTACTGTTACTAACATTATGCGAGCGGAGCCGCGTGCAAATGCTAGTTTTCTAATAGGATGATAATGTAACACAATTGGAGAGAGATCAGGCACAGAGCTTACATGCTATCCAAGACACAGGGATGAAACATCGCCACGAGCTGTTACTGAGTTTTTTTTATTACAATCTGACTCGCCCAACTTCGTCTGCTTCATATAAGAGAATTTGACCCGTTTTGCAACATTTTTCATTGCTTTTTCGCTGCTATTGGTCGTAGGGTAATGTTATATAGCCTATAGCCTTCCTCGATAAATGGGCTTTCCAACACTAAATTTTTTTTCAGTTCGAACCAGTAGTTCCTGAGATTAGCGCGTTCAACTAAACAAACACTCTTCAGCTTTATAATATTACTATAGATACTATATTTTGCCCCCGGCTTCGCTCGCGTAAATGTAGGTTAAGTTAGATTAGTAACAGTACTTTTTCTGGATGAAAGTAACCTATGTCCTCTTCTGTACCCCTGACTATGTATGCAAAATTTCATGATTATAGGTCAAGAAGTTAAGGCGTGAAAGCGTAACAAATAAACTCACATTACCATGTACCTATAATATTAGTAAGCATTTTGCCTGCGGCTTCATTTGCATAATTGTTGATTATGTTAGATTATGAACTTTTTACTGGATGATAGGTACTCTATGTCCTTCTCTGTACCACTGATAACGTGTTTGCGGCTTTTCATGACGATCGGACTAATAGTTTAGGCTTAGGTATGTCGAGTAGTTTAGGCGTGAAAGTGTAACAAAGGAACAAACTCACATTTGCATTATTATATATTATAATGTCTTATGTTTATAAATTGAAAATGACGAATGTTATACATTGAAATTAAACACTTTATACGGATTTTGTCGCTTTGTTTATTTTACTTTAAAGTTTACACTTTGCCCCGACGACGTTTCGGTTGCTTTACAGCAGCCATGTTCACGGGGAGACAGCCTCCCCGAGTTCCTCCTCCCCTTAGTCTCCCCGTGAACATGGCTGCTGTAAAGCAACCGAAACGTCGGGGCAAAGTGTAAACTTAAATATAAATAGTTTAATTATGTAATAAAAGTGTTTTATAGTAAGGGGGCGTCCATAAATTACGTGAGGTGTTTAAGGGGGGAGGGGGTCGAGTCAAATCTCATCTAATCTTACGTTGGAGAGAGGGGGGGTGTCGGCAAATATCACGCAATTTTTCTTTCCTGATTGGAACAAAAAAAAAAAATTATACTATTTTGGTCCATTTAATCCAGATTGTACATGCATAAGATTTAATCTTAAGCGTAATCGTAATACGATAAAGATCATTCACGAATTCGTTCAAAAGAAAATAATTTCATTCATACTTCGACGTTATACATTTACTTACTGTCAAACCACCATATTTGTTTTATACCAAATAGCTTTGGACATGTTGGTTCCAATAGTCTCTCTTGAGACCGTGCATGATTCTCCATGGACTGAATTAGAGTAGATACTCTTTTTTAATCTAAGTAGTTACGATTTAAGTATTCTATTGTTAAATTTTTATTACACTTATAATTAAACTCTCAGCAACATTGATTACTAGTCATAACTAGTCGTAAATAAAAGCACGAAGCAAATTTGTTTTTTCTTTTTACAATAACAATCCAACACGTTTACGTAAGAAACTCACATTTTGAAAAATCTCACGTGAGATTGGGAGATGGGGGAGGGGGTTGAATAAAATCTCACGACATCTCACAAGGGGGGGAGGGAGGGGCAGAAAATTAAAAAAAACACCTCACGTAATTTATGGACGCCCCCTAAAATAAACCAGCCACAAAATCCGTATAAAGTATTTAATTTCAATTTATAATATTAGTTAGAATTTGGAAAACCAACCACTAACTACTGTTGATTTTCCAAATCCTGACTAGTTGATCGAACATATTGATGTTAATAATATACATGATATACTTACTTAAGTAACTGGTACAGAATAACAGGTTTCCACTTAAAATGTTTGTCATTATGAAATACATGGACGGATCATTAACCTACAAATAGGTATATTATTAAACTTATAAACAAATAAATGTTGTAATGTGTCATCATAAATAGTGATATACCTACTTAATCTAAAAATAGAAATACTATTAACTTTTTTCTAATAAATAGGGCCATTGAACAGTAACACTGCTACCTTAAACAGAAGCATTAATATAATAATAATAATAATAATAATATCTTAAGAGGCTCGCGTTGAATGGTTGGGTCAAGTCCTCGATTCAGAAGGCAGTATAGTATATGTAGCTCGACACGGCGCGCATAGTACGGAGGTTCCTTTCTCTGGAGCCCTACCCACCGATAGCTTGGTCCCTGCACCCGATATCGGTGGGTTTTCGTGGCCCTATTTTATATTTTATATTTTTTATATATACCTAATGTAAAATATAATCTCGAGAAAATATTGAAATAAATGGAATAATAATAATATAATATAATATATTCTATCACATACACACAACACCATCTGGCCCAAACTAAACAGAGCTTGTACATATACTTTTATTTTTTTTGTAAATACATATATATTATACATAGAAAGTCCCAGACCAAAATAAACAACCATATTCAAGCACACAAATGTTTGAATTGTGCGGGAATCGAACCCACGACCTGGACGCGCACTCGAGGCCGACAAAGTACTATTACTTACATTGGAACCAGCTTCGTAAACCGCAAATTAATTATTAATAGAAGCATCTAATTCAAACCCTTGTTGCTGGCCTAAGCCAAGATTCGAAACCTTTGACCTCTTGATCCGCAACCGTACACACTAACCAGGAGTTCATACCGCACTTAACAATTATTTATTGATAGAAGCATCAAATACTTAATTTTATTGTTGGCCTGAACCGGGATTCGAACTTTTGACCTCATAATCCGCAGCAGTATACATTAGCCACTACACCATAGAGGAGTTCACACCGTAATGAACTCCTCGTTGGTTAACCTTATTGTTAGCCTTTTTAATTTTTTTTATTTTTTTACGGGTGGATATCCTCAAGGACTACCTCCGCCTGGGGAAAGGCGGAGGGGCATGCCGGACTCTTACCGGCTAAAACCACCCCGGTGTCTCCTAGCACGTGTACGCAGGGCCGCGGAAATCCAAATTCTTCCGCAGCCCCACACTAGTGCTGGCCCGGTCTGTCCGGGCCTCGTCTCCTGCACGGGGTAGTGAGGTGTTCAAGTACCCCGTGCATCGCCTCAGAGGCGCGCGCCTCCGCCTCGGGTCCATCGAATAGGGGGCGGAGACTTCCCCAAGTCTCTCGCCCCTGGACCCATTCATGGGGGCCGGAAAAGGGCGTTGTCCGCCCTTCTCTTGCGCCCGGTGCGCCTTCTGCGGCCGGGGAAGGGAGTCGAGAGCTCCCTCTCCCGTTCCGCAGTTTCCTTCTGCGACATCACGTCCTCGCAGAGGACATCACCGCGTACCTTATTGTTGGCCTAAGCCAGGCTTCAAACTTATGCCCTCATAATCCCACAGCCGTAACCACTACACCAACAAGGTGCTAAAACCGCCCATAATGTACATTACTGTGGTATAAAATCCCTGCCACGTTGCACGGCTGAAAACTGAAAGTTAGTGCTTCAGTACTTGTTTCTGCTATCGCATATCTCGATCCATGGCTTAGAAAATAGTTTATGAACTATTCGCATTACTAACTTTACTGCACTGTTACTGCGAGATTTTCTGTGTGTTGTTTTTCAGAAAAGTTTATTTACATTATCTCATGCTGTAAATTATTGAATAAAAACAAAGAAACCAGTACTCTAAATACTGTAGAAAATATAACTTGTAAATATAAGTAGCATAATGGTTTCGATTCTGTAATTTATACTAAGGAACCATATTAACTATACTAATATTATAAAGCTGAAGAGTTTGTTTGGTGGAACGCACTGATCTCAGGAACAACTGGTTCGAATAGAAAAAGTGTCGGATAGCCTATTTATCGAGGAAGGTTATAGGTTATATAACATCATGCTACGACCCACGGGGGCGGCGCAGTAACGATAAACGTGGGTGAAACCACGGGCACATCTAGTTATTGAATAAAAACAAAGAAACCAGTACTCTTAATACTGTAGAAAATATAACTTGTAAATATAAAGAGCATAATGGTTTCGATTCTGTAATTTATACTAAGGAACCATATTAACTAATTATAGATAGATACTAATTTTTGCTCGCGACTAAGCCTGCGTGAATTTGAGAGAACATTCAGTACATGGTCTATGTATGTATGTGCTAAGTTTGATCTAAATCTATTAAACGATTTACGCGTGATTTACACTTACATCCAATATGTTTAACGTCTTTTCAAACTTACACATTTATAATATTAGCAAGATAATAATCAAATCTGATTGACACACCAGCGTTCTTTGTGTCCGTTGTTTGAATTTTTTGTAGTGTCCCATGACACGGATTTTAATCCTAGTGCGGCAGATGACTCAAAAAAGTCTAAATTCTGATTGAACTGAAAATATTATGTATTATATTACAAAGTTTCATGCTTTTATCACATAGGTTGGGTTAGGTGAGGTTTCTTATTAGAAAAATAGCCACAGCCAGTTACACTCACTGATCGGTAAACGATTAGCGAAGTTAAGCAACGTTGGGTGCGGTCAGTCTATAGATGGGTGACCGCTTAGTGGTATTTCATCTGAGCGTCTCCGTGCTTCGGAGAGCACGTTAAAAGTCAGTCTCGGTTGCTGCCAAATTGACAGCAGTCGTTAAGTCATGTTAGAGGCCTACGGGCGGCTTGAACAACTCTTGACAACGGGTTCGCCACTAACCACACGAAAAGAAAAAAATAATAAAATAAAGAAGAAGAAAGATCACCAAATAGGTATGCAGAGGTATGAATCACCCACATTCTGCCCGCTATGATTTTCATACCTACTTACTAGGCGTCTGTTGACGTTTACCGGGTACCGTTCCAGACTTCGTCCGTTCCGCTACTGAGATTTTCTGGACAGAAAAGCCCGATAAAAATACCCGACTTGGTAACAAAAGCCGAGATAGTAGAGCCTCGCTGATTTCAGCATGAATTGGCCGGCTCGACCGGGGAAGTACTACCGTCTCACAAAATATCGACGTGAAATAGCAGTGTTCCTACTGTTGTGTTTCGTTTGGTAAATGAGAGTGCCGGAGGCCCAATCACCCTCTTTCCCCCTTTCCGGTCCTTCTCCTTCCCACTTCCTATTTTCCCTAAAGGGTCGGCAACGCGCAAGTGTTGCCTCTGGTATTGCAGGCATCCATAGGCTACGGTGACCACCTACCATCAGGTGGGCCCCGTATGCTGTTTGCCACCTTGATTGTATAAAAAAAAAGGCCTATTGCACAGCAGTCGCTGCACACTATCGCTGCGCCACGGAGGAAAACGTTTATAAGATTTGCATTTTCAGTTCTGTAGCTGATATTTTCTTAGGTCTGTACCTAATAACTAATTAGACTAATGATAATTATTCTTATCACTAGCATTATATCAAGAAACGAGTCGTTTTGCTTACCGCACAATGTTGCCACTCTATCTATGTGGGTTTATTTCCCTTAGAAAATGGAACTGTCGGAGCTATAAAGCGTTTCTAACTTCGCTTTTACCTCTTGAGGTCAGTTTCATGTAAGTTTTAATAGTCGTGATTTTAGCTAGACATCTGTCAGACTAACGAAATGGTGGTCCAAGTATTTTGTGTCTTTGTGCCTTTTATGTATTAAAATTACTACATTTATTTATTTTAAATTTAAACCTTATTTCTTTGACTGCCTTGGGGTTTCGTAATCCTAAAGTTATCTCTATATTAATACGCGAAGAGAAAACTTTGTACCATTTTTTAAGGTACTGTGTGGATACGGAGGAGTGTGACATTTAGCATAGTTGAAGTTTATATGTATAGAGCAATAGTGCAGGCAGCTTAAATTAGTAAAATGTAAATTAAATATATTTATTTATAACGGTCGAATTTTGAGTACCAATAATTTATTTTGTTACTCAACGTCAGCATTACGAATAATTCAAACAACGGACTCAAAAACACTCCTAACAACAAATTGTGAACTTCACATATTTTATTCTCGTGCGGGACTCAAACCAGAATACTTGGTGTAGTGGCAGGCGATACTTAAATCACCACGCCATCTGTGCTGTCAAAAAATCTCTGATATATTAACCAAATTAGTAGTATATTTGGACGGTTTTGGAATACATATGTACTCAAAGCTACATACATATACATAATAAAGATAGGCGTATGAACGTACTATCGTAAGTGTATTCGAATATCATGCGAATGAAATCATGCACATCGCTAACTAAACGCTTTACACACATATTATGCAAATGTCAATAGCAGCGATCGAATCGGTTTACAGTCTACAGACGTTCACAGCGAGTGAATGGGCAGGAATTGGCGAAAACGTAATGTAGAATCGATGCACTCGGTACATCACTCGATTTTAATATCGTGATCGATTGTGAAGTCTTCATTGATGCTTTATTGCTTGTTTGACTTGATGTAGGATTAACACAAGTGACGTGAGTTGAATGCGATGTGCCTTCATTGCAATGGCAGGATCACAAAAAACATACATGGTTTACATAAAACACCCAGACTAAAACAAACATTCATGTTCATGCACACAAATATTTGATTTGTGCGGGAATCGAACCCGCGACCTCAGGCGTGGCAGTCGGTCACACTAACCACTACGCCATCGTTTATCTTCAGCGACGAGATCATGGTACACACGTGTGTACATCTGTTTTTTTACCTTGCCAATATGTTGAGCCGGCTATCATTATTACAACACAATAAAAATGCAGAACTTTTAGTCCTTATTAAAAATTGGAAATCAGCATTGAAAGATTGAAACTTTATTCAATAAATTTTCTGCGAGTCTCATGAGGTCGTTCTGTTTTGTCAGCTGTGCGATTCTGTAAAATCTCTCTATTATATGAATTCGCTGTGAAAATATTCCATAGTAATAATAGATGATTGCTATGGTTACGGTCGAATTGGTATTTGAATTTGAGATGAAAACGGCTGTTGTGAAATTGTGTTTGCAATAGTAACCTAAATCTGGACCCACAATTAGAAATATTTTAATAATCCGTGCTTATAGTATTGCGAAATAACTAAACCGATTTTGATTAGACTTAAGCTACTAATAATAAATCGAACTAAGTTTCAGGGAATATCTAGCATATTATGTACATATATTTATAATTCTGAAAATGTTTATACATATATTATTGTATTTTTTAAATTCTTATTTGGTAAACAAAAAAGTCATAATAAAATCATTCAATTACTTTCACTCTATAGTCGTTCTCTAATAAATAGAAACGACATAAAAAAACAACATAAAGATGTCATCTATGTATTATCTTTAGATACCAGTACGCCATATTGGTTTAGTAAATAAGACAATTATATTCAAAAAAGACTGTATTTTCAAGCCACAATCAATATTTAGTACTAAGAATAAACCTACATTATTTCCTTCAAGCAATTCTATTGATGAAGAATATTTCCCTTTGAATTTTGAAAAGCATTCGAAAGTAATCTTTTCTAACGAGATAACCAGCATAACTACAGCTGTCAGTTCTACGCCGCACCTACAAACAGAAGTTCAACTTAGATGACATGCTCTTGGTGGAATTTCGAAGAAATATTTATAATATTTATAAAACAAAGCTCTACGCGATAAACTCAAAATCTACTAAACGGATTTTCATGCAGTTTTCACTAATAGACAGACTGATTAATGAGGAAGGTTTAGGTGTATAATTTGTTAAGGTTTTGTCCTACCCGTGTGTGAAACCGGGTCGGTAGATTTCTAATAATTTCGTCGCCCTTTTCTTAAGTGTTTTGTAGGGCTCCGTGTGAAACTCATTGGCAATTTTTACACGACTCGGCCACCCCTCTATTCCCTTGAATATTGCAGAAGGCAACTAAGGGATTACCCAAGGGATGGGTTACCGTCTACCTGAGTTATGTTAAGTGCTTGCCCAACCGTGGTTATGTCAGCTTTGTGTACTCCAATGCTCAACAGTGGATTCTTTGTGTTAATAATTGTTGTGTTAGTGCACAATTTATTTTATAAATAAAATTGTAGATCGAAATCAAATCGATAAATAATGTATAATATTGTCTTACGATTACACGATAAATATCTTCTCCTTAGCCTTTATTATTTCCGAAACACTTGGGGTCGGCTTTTCTGGTCTAACCGGATTTGACTGGATATCAGTTTTTACACGGAGCGGCTGCCACCTGACCTCCGCAGCCCAAAAGCTAACGATACCCTAAGGCTAGACCAGTGTCAGGATATTATAGGGCACTGACTTCCCAGTAACGACTGCCATAGATGTTCATGGCAGCCGAGACCGACGGCTTAACGTGCTCTCCGAGGCACGGAGCAGGCGATAATTGTCAATCAATACGCACATAATTTCGAAAAGTCATATAACTTCAGAAAGTCAGAGGTGCGCGACGTGGGTTCGAACCCGAGGCCCTCTGCATTGCAGTCTGTTGGTATATCATATTATTATGTTTTTGTTATTGGACACTAGTTAGTAGTAAAAATGAAAAAGATATTGACTATCAAACATAAGAGTCAACATCTTTTTATTAGATATAGTAACGTTAAGCTGATCATAATAAACTTTCATATCCACAGATAGTTTAAGATCTCACCGCATCCTTGCTATTGCGCTATTGTAGGTTCGATGCACGGCACAATTTTTAGTCTTGCACACATGGATTTAGGCGTATAGAGCGGGATCAGGCTATATAAAAAAGTAAATCTCTCGTCTAAATATTTTACTACATTACTTTGAAAGCTATCGTAATGAAATTGAGAGATTCTGTGGAACACAATTTTTCGTCCCGTTCTCGTATTGAACCGCAGTGCTGCTAATTTACTTCAGAAAGCTAATTTTCGTAACCATTCAGACGTCTAGTCATCTTAAAATAATTGCATTTCTCCGATAGGTGCCAACTAAATTAGTAAAGATGTCATCGCAATCTCCCTGTTTTTATCCTACTGTTTTCCCAGTTAAATTTCATGTAGAAAATTAAGGGGTAGCTCATTATCCAGCAGACAAGGTACTTCAGGGGTCGTCGCTCCCCCTCCCTTCCCTCCTTTCCTTTGTAGCTTACATCTCATACAATGTGTGTATTATTAGACATTATACTACTATTAACTTGGATGCTGAAGAGGCGTACAGTAGGGAGTCTATGCGACTGCTGAGCTTAAAGACGCTGCTGAGGGTTCTAAATCCCGATTCGCTGCAAAGTGCCTTAAGCTACTATTTTGCTAGCTAAGCTCGTGTCCTGCGAGATTCTGCATGGCCTTGACACCAACCTAGATTAGCTCGATTGCGACTGGTGCCCCAAGTGTTGTGGGGCGCCAGTTATATTAATCTCTTGGCAACGACATCAAATCTATTGCTTTTATAGTCTTAGTAACGCACAAGTTCTTCTCTCTAACCTTTATTATTCCCAAGTCACTTGGGGTCGGTTTTTTTGGTCTAACCGGATTTGACTGGATATCAGTTTTTACACGGAGCGGCTGCCACCTGACCTCCGCAACCCGAAGGTTAACGATACCATAAGGCTAGACCAGTTTCAGGATATTATAGAACACTGACTGCCCAATAACAACTGCCATAGATGTTCATGGCAGCCGGGACCGACCGCTTAACGTGCTCTCCGAGGCACGGAGCAAGCGATAATTGTCACCTAATTTCGAAAAGTCTTATAACTTCCGATAGTCAGTGGTGCGCGACGTGGATTTGAACCCGAGACTCTCTGCATTGCAGTATTTTGATCTCCCACTGAGCTATCGCTGCTGTTTTAGTAACGCACAAGTTATGACCATAAGATCCTCTCATCCTCTGCGGTCACGCACATTTTTCCAGAAAGCTAACAATTAACATAAAAATGTATTTTAATCATAGTCGTAAACATCCTTGCACAACGCAATACCAAACTGACTAAGATCACAAAGCAGCAAGGCCTATGTCATTTCATCACAATTAAAGTGACATCGTTCTGATTAACAATGTCTACATCCTTAATTTTTAAATTAATTTTCTTTCCATTTTTCTCTGAGTTGATAGATTTCTCGATTCGATCGGTTCGTTTACAATTATTATATTAGCTATCGTAAGCTAAATTATTTAAGTACAAAGTATGAACTTTTCTTATGATATAACTCAGCCTACATCGTAGTTGTGAGAAACAATTTTATATAATATTTTTTGGGTGACTATATAACACCTATTTGTAAGCGGCTGACATATCGAATCGAAAAGCTAAGCGGGGAAGAAAAAGGCTATACTTGTAAACTATACGTATACTTTTTTTTACTTATATATTTAGTGTAAAAAGGTATGCTGTGCATAGGTCTAGAGACTTTAGGATTTTATGACTATTATTCCCTTTGAAATTAAACTACTATATACAGATTTTATCGCGTTGTTTATTTGACACTTTATTACATAATTTAGAAACTGTTACACTACATACTACTGCTATTAAACTTTACTAATTTTTGCGATAATTTAATTATTAAAACTATTTATATTTAAGTTTACACTTGCCCTGACGTTTCGGTTGCTCTTCAGCAGTCATGGTCACGAGGAGACTAAGATGGTCTTTGTCACTACCGCGATAAAATCGCGTAAACAGAAGAAAATATTATTATTCCCATATTTGATCTAGGACGTAGTGAAGGTACTTATTTAAAGCGTCATTTGAGAGTATTTAATACTAACTTTGCAGAACAACAGTACTTTTTTCTGTATGAAAGGTACCCCATGTCCTATGTTACGAAATTTCTTGACGATTGGTCGAGTAGTTAGGGCGTGAAAGCGTAACAATTTCACTTTCGCATTTATAATATTCGTTATGAGTTCACATCGCTAGTTTTGTTCTTACTATATACCCTTGCTATCACGTGGTACATAAGCTTGTATACCATCCTATACATAAAAGCGTTAGTTATATAGATGGCGTGTCTAATAGCACTAAAAGAAATGAGCGCGATAATCAAGTTACTACAGGTCTGCTGTTCTCGTTCGCGTCGCTCGAAAATTTCCACCAGCAAATAAAATAAAGGAAGAAAATATAGGTAAGGACTTAATAATGTTAATTTGACGATAATAATCGAATACTAGGTTAAACTCCTTTGAGAGTCGATAATTAATGTCATTGGCAATTTGTGAGCACGATCCCAGAGGACTAGACAGAGAAAGAGAGTGCCATTCTTTTCCATCTCTTATAAACGAAATAAAGAATATATTCGGTAGATAGATGTCCTTCATAGATTAACATGAATTTCTTTATCAAATTGATAACAATTGAGCTGTCGGAAATTTATGTTTAAATGATATGTGAAGGTAATAGCTAAATCTAGACGTTATGACGTTTGACGACTACAATAAGATGCGTCATTAATTTATGTTTGTTTAGTTTATGAATGGAAAAGCCTATCGTTTAATTACTTGGTGACGGCACGAATAGGGCGAAGTACATTGGGAATTACCTATCTACTACTCTCATACAGAATGATGATGGTGGCAGGATATGACGTAAACGTAGTAAAACGGTAACTGGCCACCCGCGGGAAAAGGGGCAGAAAGGGTTAGAGTTAGAGTATGATGGCATTCTAAGTCCCTTTCTGCGCCTTACGGCGCTCTCATTTACCGAAAGAAACGCAACAGTAGGTATTCTGATACCTTTCCTCGGTATACTGTGAGAGGGTAGTATTTTCCTGGTCGAGTCAGCCCATTTATCCCGACAGTGGGAAGGGAAAATAAAAAAAATAATTGGCTAAAATTAAACTGACGTGCAGTTTAATGGTGTGGTGATTTACGCGCTCGCCTCGTCGATGTCACATGGTGTATGGTTGTGTTGAGTCTGGGTACCTATTATTTGTGTCCATCGCAAGAATGTTGTTGTTTTACCCGCAAAAGAGTATTTAATTGTAATGCGTTGTTTTTAAAAACCTACACAAAAAGGAAGTATTCTGTTAGGGTTAGAACTTCTCCGGACAACCCAGCCTATTCTTTCATGCTGACAGTAATTTGCCTTGTGGCAGTCGGTTACACTAACCATTATGCTATTGAGGCCGAAATAGTTATATATTCGTGATCCCATGTAGAATATACTGTTAAATGTACATAGTCTCAGACCTGGGTAGGGGGTTGGCAGAAGCATATTACACCCACCAAATCCACACTACACCAACTCATCCACTACACCAACCCAAATCATAGAGCCCCGCTGATGTCAGCATTAATTGGCCGGCTCGACCGGGGAAGGACTACCCTCTCACAGAATATCGACGTGAAATAGCAGTATTATATAGCCCAATCACTGTCTCTTTCCCTTCCCGCTCCTTCTACTTCCGACTTCCTTTCCTAAAGAGTCGGCAACGCGCAAGTGATGCCTCTGATGTTGCAAGCGTCCATAGGCTACGGTGACCACTTACCATCATGTGGACGGCAAGCTTGTTCGCCACCTCAGTTGTATAAAAAAAAATAACTTCTCGCCATCTAATACTTTAGGTCTAACGAAATAGAGGGCGAGCCTATTAGCGTTTACCGAACACCGTTCATGATCTGGCGTCGAACCCGAGACAACATGCTCAGTAGTCCCATTAATTACTGAAATGCCACTGAGGCAGTTAAGAGTATAGCATTTATCAGCAGGAATGGTGGTAATGTGTCTAGTTAATTACCGTTGGCTCGCTCACTAATAAGTGGGCCATACATACATACCTACAAACCTATACTTAAACTTAAAATACATGTTTATGAATGACTGGCTTTTGCCCGCGTTTTCGTTATGTTATATTAGTAACATAACATAGTTTTTTAATAATATATAGCCTGTGTTACTCCGTGATAATATAGCTTTCGAACGGTGAAAGAGATTTTCAAGTCGGTTGAACAGTTTTTGAGTTTAATCCGTACAAACAGACAAACAAAATATAAAAAATGTTTCCTGTTTATGATGTTAGTGAAGATAGTATAGATAACGAGGAGACGACTGCTGTGCGTTAGGGCTCGGAACCTAGAAAGTGTTTTTGTGTTATTCTGGTAGGTTTGTTCCGCATTTGCCCCTATATTGCGTCCCACATTCCAAAATGTTCCTCATTCGCCCCTCTTCTTAAATTATTCCTTTTTCGCCCTACATTTTAGTAGATATGGTTAACCAACAAAACATAATTTAAAATTATTTTACATATTTCGTTGTCAGGCTTGTGATCTCATGCAATCATAATGCAACGTGTTACTAAGGTACGGGATTTGGGAGTTATGGTAACATCTGAACTGTCCTTTCGCGATCATATTATGAAGATCTGCAAAAGGTCATTTAGAAACTTGGGCTTTGTTCTACGACAATCGAAGCACTTCACCAACATTACAGCAGTTAAAGTCCTGTATGACGCACTAGTCAGGAGTCATCTAGAACATAGTGCTGTCATATGGGCTCCGCATGAAGCTAAGTACTCTGTAATGTTGGAACGTGTTCAAAACAAATTTACACGACAGCTGTACTGGAAACTCTATGCGGTTTATCCATTTTAATCGCTCATGTATCCCACTTTATTTGTACTTGGTATGGTGGGCTACAATCAACTGAGCGTACGACGGGAATTCACACTTGTTGCATACTTGGTAAAGTTGTTCCGTGGCGTAGAGCATAACCCAGGAGTGCTAGGGCGCCTGAGTTTGTGTGTACCAGAGCGCTACGTGTGGCGACGGCGGCGCCCGCCGCTGTTGGCCGTAGCGACGGCGAGAACCAATCTTCTCGCTAAAACACCACTCACCCGCGCGATCCGTACTATTAACAGGCTTCACAATAGGCTGGATGTGTTCACAGCTCCTTTGAGTGAATTCGCAAAGGTATTGTTATTTACTTTGTGCGACGATTGTGATTAATTTTTTATTAAGTTTCTTTTAATTCATAATAGTCTGTAAGAAATGAATTATGTAAAATTTTATTTTTGTGCTTTTATATAAATGTACATAGATTAAGACCACTCTATCGCATTAGATGTAAGCCTGTAATGATAGTGTTAGGAAGATAAAAATAAATAAATAAGTCCAAAGTTTTACTGAGAGATCAACGAGGTATTCTAAAATATTTTTGGCTAAAGGTACAACAAAAACTTAATATAAAAAAACAGCGTCAAAAAAGGAACTTAATCTGGGACGAAAGAGGAATTATATTAAGAAATTAATATTTATTTAAATTTAGGGGCATAAGTAACATTTTTTGGGACGAATGCATATTTCTACGCTTAGGACAAAACATGAGGGACGAATGCGGAACAAACCTTCTGGTAAGCTAATCAGCAGCAACGGATCTGATATTATGCCTGGTAGACACCAATAAACTCAGTCTCTATTACGAGGTAGCTAAATCATATTTGGAGAAATGGGAGTTTAATAACCTTGCATAGACCTTCGGAGACTGAGGTGTGAAACGTAGTGGTTTAATTATTCCCCTCGCCGCTGCCATTGCCATCGTCGGCCTCGATGGCGTAGTGGTCAGTGTAACTGACCGCCACGCCTGAGGTCGTGGGTTCGATTCCCACGCAAGTCAAACATTTGTGTGCATGAACTTGCATGTTTGTCTTGGTCTGGGTGTTTCTATGTATAATATGTATGTATTTACAAAAAAAAGTATATATATGTATGTTTATCCATTGTCTAGTACCCATAGTACAAGCTCTGCTTAGTTTGGGCTAGATGGTGTTTTGTGTATCTGATAGAATATTGTATTATATTATATACATATATATTGCACCAATAGTCATTTCGAGTCTACATGTTTTTTATCTTCTTTGCTTTAATGTTTGTATAGTATCACGTAATATACGAAGCTCGTAAAGTAGAAGCAGTTTGAAAAAAATCTGTACTTGACCGATGGCCGCGGTGACCTCTTCCACTCCTTGAAAGTTGATGTCTGTGTCCTTGCTTGAGGCTTAAGTAGACGATCTGATATTTAAAATCCGCCTACATTGCGATTATATACTATAAGCCAGTTTCAACCGGGATTCCACACCTTTTAATCAATAAACCAATATACTGGCAAAAGATAAAAATAAAAAATGGTTGTTAACCGAGAATCTTCACCTATTGACCAGAAAACCAATACGGCAGACATCAAGCAAAATTGGAAAATGGTTGAAAAAACCGTCACGCTTGTTTTCAGCCAGTAGCTCTTAATTCTAGTGTCAAGGCTTCGTCACTTTGCACTTCGATCCATCATGAGAAGCTAAGTGATGTGAAAGTAAGTGAGGAAAGCGCCTACACAAGTACTTAAGGAAATGGCCGCCCAGCCATGCTCTCGTCTTCCACTTAGTTACCTTACACCCGGCGACACGAGACGTAATACATAATTATAGGCAGGCATACATATTATACAATATACTAAGCTTTAATACGTCGCTTCGGTGCTTTGCTTTTATAACTAATGATTTTAGACTGCAGGAAACACCATTATGTTTTCCTAGTATTTTTGGCTGATCAGCTCTTTTAGAGATTTTGTTAACGTCGTTCCATAGTTTCGCAATGTGTACTTTCTATAAACTATACTATGTACTATATTTATATTTATATATATAAGCTTTTCTCGCGGTATCGCTCATTCGGGAACCGGGATCGGGTACCTTATATCCTTATTTGTGGTCCTTTCAACGAAATTGCATAGTCAAAATCATTTCAAAATCTTTTAATTCGGGCTGCATAGGCCCGGCCCATAGATAGATTTACCTTAACCAGATTTACATTATAAAATTTTATAATACATACACACAACACCATCTAGCCCAAACTAAGCAGAGCTTGTACTATGGGTACTAGACAATGAATTAACATACATACATACTTTTTTTTGTAAATACTTATTTATTATACATAGAAACACCCAAACCAAGACAAACATGCGTGTTCATGCACACAAATGTTTGACTTGTGCGGGAATCGAACCCGCGACCTCAGGCGTGGCAGTCGGTTACATTAACCACTACGCCATCGAGGCGGATTTGATGTTAGTAAATACATCTTAATACTATGTTAGTAAAACTTTACTTCGCACACTTAATACTAGAGCGCTCGGCTGGTTATTGTCCGCGGAAGCGACGGAATACCTCGTCTTGCGGACCAAAAGCTTTCGTCCAACAACTTTTGCAGGTAACAGTCGGGTACGCGTACGACGAACGCTTTAAAGTTGACGTTGCGGCGCGACTCTAGCAGCTGCACTCTCGGCACGTACTGCTATTGGCACACGTAATTCGCGATGTCCTCCGCCTCATTGGTGTAGTGCAGGCACGAGATGTACACCGGCGTGTTCGGGGACGTGGCACGCGCCTTCAGGTTGGGGTCCACAGGTGCCTTGCCACATCCGTTCTTAATGTTTCGCGACCGGCGCTTCCTCCGTTGCACCGTCACGAAACCATCCTCAGTAGCCCTGTTCATTGCTTTTATAGGCAAGGGCTTAGCAGGGGAGCTCGCAGTGACCGTGGGTTCAGCTATTCTTACAATTCGCGTAGTTAAGAAGCATGAAAGCGTAACAAACAATAAAAATCCCATTAGCATTTATAATATTATATTAATAAGGGTAACATATACACACGTTTCTGGGAATATACAGGGACCTTACCACCATCTCGTAAAACATAATCATTGCAAGCGCATAAACGAAACAAAGCTACACTCTCTAACGTGCTATTTCATTCTGGTGCATATAAATACATTGCTTTCTGGTTAACTCCCAGGTGTTAGTTTACATATGTATTTTTGCGTTACAAAACAGTATACTATGGAAGAGATTACCGATCTTGAAAGTATTGTTTTATTTCTTCGAATTACAGACATTGGTGCCAATTCTGTTGTCACAAAATTCTCTTATCTTATCTAAAAATCTCTAAAATTTAGATTTGTCCTGTCAAACGACATTTTGTATTCTGAAATCGCTAAAAGTGACAGGACTAAACTAAATTTTAAAGATTTTGAGCTAAGATAAGAGAATTTTGTGACAACAGAATTGGCAACAATATCTATTTCGCAGAAATGTTAATTTAGTCGTATATCTAAGTTGGTGTTACTCATGCTGTTTAGTTAGGTTATTGGCTTGCTCTGATTCATATAACTCAGTTTTTATGTCAATATCAACCATCATTAGCTTATCAGTGGGCTATTATGAGACTCAACTGAAAATGAGAGATTAGTTGATTTAGTGCATAGTGTATACGTTTGTGGATAATGATTTGCCGAACTCGAAAACAGAGTCGGACAAGAAAAATATTAGGTTTCCATAAATAAATTCTCAGCCGGTCTTTATTTCCATAAAAACATTTAAACAGTACCAAACTACAGTTAGTAATTCAGATGTTTTACTCTGTATGTTGATATGGTATCAGCTCTTTTGGTTTGGCGACGCTAGGATGATATCCTTGGTGTCGCAAGCATCCGTTCTCCTCTTATCACAAATTGCTTGCGGTTTTACAAGGGCTCCTCAAAATCGATCTGTGTATAGTTTTCTGAGTAACGGGCATTTCACTTACGAAGAAAAAACTGATCTCATTGGGAACTGGGAACCATATTGCGGTTAATAGTATTAAAACATACTGCGGGATTAAAATTATACTGGATCCCTAATACCTTTGTCCATGAAGGTTCTACTAGTCATGCCCCCTGATGCCAATACTTTCTTCAGATGTTAATACATCACTCTTATGTATACTAACTTAGTCAAATATCCAAGTAAAGCTTACTCGAATATATTGTAGCAAATAGATCGCTCGTCGAATTTATCGAACGAGATTTGATTTACATAGAAAGCTTTTACTTAATGTACAATAATATCTGTGATCTATTAGATATATATTTAATTTACCTAATGTAATTAAATTAGTCGCGTTCTGGAAGCCAAAAAAAGCCAATAAAACGATTCTGAAATGTTGTTCATGTTCTTTTGAATAGGTACCTGAATACGGAGACATTTTTAATCTTCGATAACCTAAATAAACTTACTTTATTGGAAACGTTGTTATTACTTCTTGATATTATAATTTCCAAGAAGTCAGATCCAATAATTTGATGGAAAATTTTCTGCCTATTATTAAGATGGGATTAATGAAAAAATTATACAAAAGCGCCTAATTCTCTAGCTACGTTTCATCTATACTAATGTTATAAAGCTGAAGAGTTTATTTGTTTGGTTGAACGCGCTAATCTCGTAGACTACTGGTTTGAATTGAAAAATTATTTTAGTGATAGATAGCCCATTTATCAAGGCAGGCTATAGGCTATATAACATCACGCTACGACTAATAGGAGCGGAGCATCAATTAAAAATGTTGCCAAAAAGGGGAAAATTCTCGTATGTGAAGCAGACGAAGTTGCGCGGATCAGCTATTTTTAGGCAAGACTACAGAGCTGTGGAGGATGGGTAAGTAGGTCTTCTTAGTACTGTTAGCCTGGTTTTATGATGGGAATAGAATCAACGTACTTTTAAGTATTATTTTATGAGTGTCTCTCCTCTGTACTTCTACTGAAAATACAATTTCATAGCTCTTAGTTCGAGACAGGACACTATTACACACATGCCACAATCTCTTAAAAGATAAGCAGTGATGTATTACAGCCACATTTCGCCATAGGTACCACACAATAGGAGACGAGCCATTTGCGTTTCACCGTGTACATTAGTAATTATACAATAACCGACTGCCACGCCTGAGCTCGCGGGTTCGATTCCCGTTCAAGTCAAACATTTGTGTGCATGAACATGGATGTTTGTCTTGCTCTGGGTGTTTCTATGTATAATATGTATGTATTTACGACGAAAAAAAGTAAATATGTATGTTTATCCATTGTTTAGTACCCATAGTACAAGCTCTGCTTAGTTTGGGCTAGATGGTGTTGTGTGTATGTGATATTATTTATTAATTACAAAATTTGCCTCCAGTACTGGGTAATAAACTCAGTAATAAGGACTATTAAAAATAAATCCAGACCACTCAACATTTTCCTCGTCGATCACCGTAACAGTAACTAATGACCTCTTAAATGCCCTCCATACAGCAAAGTATTTACATAACTTGCGTCTGGTGTTACCATACTTGTTTGCCCGAAATATCCACCCTAACTAGATACGAACTAAATAAGGCGTACAGCTGAATATTTATCTAGTAATCTATCAACAAGAGCCAACTATTTTCGGAGCCCTACGAGTAATATTGTTAGTGTAATGTTAGAAGTATTTTTTGTAACGCTTAGTCCTTTTTTCTCATGTCGGTTTTGCGGTAGGAATGGACTACATGTCTTTAAAGAGGGGCTTAAGTATTTATTATGGTACGAATAGAGTATAATATTGGGCCATTAGGTAGTTTCAAGTCAATCCATCCAAAACTTAAGTGCTTGGCACTTGTCGGTGTAGCAATCTCCATTTTTCTCTTTCCAATGCCATCTCTTTTAGTTCCTTATAAGTTTCAACTTTCACAACTTCTTTCAGTTGATCGGTGTATTCGTATCGGCTTCTGGTTTTCCCCTCTTCCTTATTGCTTCTATCTTCCCTTCCATTATATTTGTCTTAAAATTATCATGTCGAATTAGGTGTCCTATCATTTCACCCCTTCTGTTCTCTACGTGTTTCAAAATTTCACGTTTTTTAGTATCAAGTGGGTATCTTTTTTATACAACTAAGGGAAATATGCATACGACCAGGCAACTCGTCTCAAATATGTATGTAGCGGTTGACGCTATTCATTGATAATTAGAGGTGTAAGCATAAATTTGCCACTTAGGATAGATAAGGTCTCTTTGAGTTGCTATTTGCTTATTTAAATAGAAAATCTGCTTCCATATGTTTTTGCACAGCTCTTAAAGCATTCGATATATTTATATTGATTTAAAGTAGTCTTCTTCTCCCTAGCCTTTATTATTCCCAAGTCTGATTTGACTGGATATCAGTTTTTACACGGAGCGGCTACCACCTGACCTTCGCAACACGAAGGCTAACGATACCGTAAGGCTAGACCAGCGTCAGGATATTATAGGGCACTGACTTCCCAATAACGACTGCCATAGATGTTCATGGCAGCCGGGACCGACGGCTTCACGTGCTCTCCGAGGCACAGAGCAGGCAACAATTGTCAATCAATGCGCATATAATTTCGGAAAGTCATATAATTTCCGAAAGTCAGAGGTGCGCGACGTGGGTTCGAACCCGAGATCTTCTGCATTGCAGTCCGTTGGTCTACCCACTGAGCTATCGCTGCTTATGTAGTAGTTTGAAGTAGTGTTTTATATACATTTATTCCGAGGTTCTTACGATAATTTAAAACTAAAATCAGACAGCCATAGCAAAGCGTGGCCAGATACAGCAGTTTATTTTTTTATTATCTTACTAGATAATCAAAACGTAAACTGCTGTTTTTTACAAAAATGCAGACAACACTACAAATAGTGAATAGGCACGTGCCTATGGCCATTCTTTTGTTCTATTGTTTCCCATAGTTTAGCGGAATCGGTTTTTCCTACACTTGATACTCGAATGCCATGTTGGCCCCATATGGCATATTATGTAACTGTTATGATCGCTACATATCATGAAATTTCTGTTCTACGTCAAGTAAAGGTTTTTTTTTTTCTTTTTAATCTTTATTTAAATGAACTTCGTGAACATTGACGATGTCGTCCAAGTAAAGGTTTAATAACAATATTAAAAAAGTAAAGGTTTAATATTGTTTTTATGTAAGCTGAGAGTATACCATTGGCCAGTGATAGCACTGTATAGATGTTTGCACAACCTGAAATTTAAACATGTATGAGATAATGGTTAGGCAGACATTAAGTCGTAATGCTGAGTTTACACCAAATCTTTTTTTAACCTATCGAACTTAATCTTATCGAGAGATAATGATAAAGCATAGTGTAATGAGTTTAAGATAATATATGCATTAGTTTCTATCCATGTGTCTTAAGGGGACTTAAACTTTGAAACAACGTACCTAAAGCACCTAGACTCTCAATAATTGCATATATTTTTGTCTTATGAACACAAAACATACAGACATACAACCATTTGTCAATCACAACAAATTTTATAACGGTCACACATTTTTATCCCGCCTCTCGAATTCACAACACTCTGGCGAGGTGACCATTTATACCAAACACCATCCGTGCAATCCAATTTATGTACTACTTAAGTCTCAGGTCTTTGTACTCAGCTATAACTCAATTCTGAGAGAAAGAGGCCTAATGAACAGACAGACGGACAACAAAGGGACGAATAATAATCAAGTCTAAGCAACTAAGCCGTAGAAATCCAACGCTACCTATTTTTCTTCAGAATAAAACAAAATGGCTTGCGAAATCCATTGCTATGTAGCTACTTTATTATTTTAAACTATAATAACGTATTAATCCTACTATGTATTGTCCCTAATAGACTACTATTATTTTAACTTCTTAGTAAAAAAACTCCCGCTCTAGTCGTGTCCCAGGGGACTTTACAACCATTCTAACAATGGACAAAAGATCACCGAGACTCGGAGCAATTATTTGTAGATCACATAAATGTTTCTCATGTGTTGGTATTGAGCTCACAAGACTCGGCACAGAAACAGTGGCGAGGCGGCCACTTAAAACAATTAAGGTATGAAAATATAAAAAAAATTACTTTACCAGAAAAAGATTACAATTTGTCGATATCCGTCGGCCCCACACTAGGGAAAGCCTGTCCTGTGAGTGCCTGTTGCGTTTAAAAATACTCGATTTGTTACATATGTATATAACTCGGTCGACATTATAAGCTACTATTTATTCTTTAATATAATATTTTAATCTTGTTCGGTTACGTTTCAATTATATAAAAACAAAAGTTAAAAAGAACGGACTATCCTATTTCATATACTACACACTATTTAAGCAATATTATATTAAATATATTTATATGTATATACCACATGAAGTGGTAAATTGGTAAAAACAAGTGTTCTGATATTAATAAAAACCGAAACCGGCTGTTCAAGGCAAATCTAGTCTTATGACGCGTGATTAATAGGTACTATACTATAAAGTGTGAGTCTTTATAAAGTGCACATATTAAAAAGGGTGAAAATATAAACAATTTTATCGACGGTTTTTTTTTTTTAATTTAAATTTTTATTTTCTTTTATTTTTTTATCTCTTGCCTCGGTACCCCATGTAAACAAACTGTTACTACTGATAAATTTTACATTTATTGCAAAAATTGGTAGAAAAATGGTAAATTTTGTTCAAAAAATCATTAATAATTAACATATGAGGTCTATTTTTCAAAAAATTATGGTTTTATTAGCTCGGCCTATTATTCGAGATTATTATTAATTTTGTTTTGTTTTAATATCACATTTAGTTTAAAAGTAGTAACACTTTGTTTGCTTGGGGTACCAAGACGAGAGCAAAAAATTTTTTTTAATATTTTTTTAAACATTATTTCCGTCGATAAAATTGTTTATATTTTCACCCTTTTTAATATGTGCATTTTATTAAGACTCAAACTGTATACAAGATTGGCGCAGTGGTTACTTCACTACTGTATGTTGTGTGTTCGACACCCACGCGTGATACAAGTTAATGTGATCTATAATCGCTTCGTGTCTGGATGTCCTTCGTGTCAGTTCCTATTTTTAACCTCCACCAGCAAAATAATAACAACTATATCGGAATCATCCTTATTTATTGCTTAGATGAATTAAAAACTGAAATTTTATTTACGATTAAAGTAAATAAGTTCTTATTTCTAATGTTAAGTTTTGTAGATATGGCAGTACAAATAATTTAGTCTGATTAAGTATTAGCTAATTAAGTATCTTATTACTCATTTCATTAGTTCAATATTAGCTAAGCTCTCTCGATACAGGAAATAATTTTACAGTACAAGAACATATTCTTAAAAAATTATGTCTTGATGAGAGATGGAGGGTTTTAACGGTGACTTATATTGTAAATAAATAAATGTTTATTTAATAACTTTGTTAGTTTGTTAGTATTTCGTTTAAGAATCTCCATTTGAGCATAATGGTTTGCTTGTGATTGAAGATTCTGATTATATACATAATTATATAGACATATGCATGTTTATCCCTATGAGGATGTTAACACTTGGTACATAGTCTGAAAGCAATGATTTGGTCCTACGTGATAGAGACGAGCCAGTATATACGGGTATAGTTACAGATCCGTGCAGACAAAGCCGTACAAAACAGACATGACTAAGGATTGTGGTGGATCACTTACCAATCTTAGACTTCCCTCTACGTCAATTTATTTATCAATGTTAGTAATCACACAAGTGAGTAATTCGTTAAGCTTAAAATATTACAACAGGTTTAACGATTTATTGATAAATAACCGATAACGTTATCAATTGCAATTGTACTTACAGGAAAACAGACTGCTTGTTTGACTGACTGTATTGTATTTCTGTCAAGAAATTTTCTAATGGCCAATGGCAATAGGCCCGCGTCCTGTCAGGTAGGGCCTAAGGATAAGCCGCACACAAACTTGGCACACCGTGATGGTTTTAGTCGGTAGTCCCGAAGTCTTCGGAGAGTTCGACATAACCCTCTCGTCTTCCCTTGTGGCGAAGGGATATGCTTAAGAAGGATTTCCCCACGGTAAAAGGAAAAAAAAGGGTTAGCCACACAGTAATGGTGTCTACCTATGCTGTGGTATATAGTTGCCATAGCATACTTTTTCCAGTCTTTCACGTATATTTTATTCAAAATAAGAGAGCGACACCACGCCTGCGTCAGATGCCATTTCTCTGTGGTTTGCGCCATAAAACTATTGCTAGCGATATGTGGGTGTAAAACACCTCTTTTTACCTCTTGGGGATATAAATGTAAGACTGTATGTATGTATTATTCAACCATATATTGCCACTGATCCACCAAGGTCACGTCTTAAATAATAATGATAATTCAATACACTACATATGCAAATCTTACGACAAGCTAGCCAATACCAACATTACATATGCAAAATGGCTATAATAAGTACGGCATGTAATTTGATTATAATGTACAACACAAAAGAATCTATGCAACATGCTATAATAACTATACCTACTGCCTACATTATTATTGTTTAGTTCCTGTTTGTCATCATATGGCGATATGACTGCGAATTGAATGAATAATACTTGTAGTATCACAATGATGAGCAGTATTGTTTGTTTTATTGTATCATTAGGTTGGTACTTACTAACGCGATATGAGCAGCGATAGCTCAGTGGGGAGACCAACAGACTGCAATGCAGAGGGTCTCGGGTTCGAACCCACGTCGCGCACCTCTGACTTTCGGAAGTTATATGACTTTTCGAAATTATGTGCGTATTGATTGACAATTATCGCCTGCTCCGTGCCTCGGAGAGCACGTTAAGCCGTCGGTGCCGATTGCCATGAACATCTATGGCAGTCGTTATTGGGGAAGTCGACACAAAAGATCCCACTGGGTCGAAGTGTCGCCGGTCTGTACTGACTGGCCCCCACACAAGATAAGATACTAACGCGAGAAACTTTTTTGTACCTATACATTTTTATGTCAAACGAACATACACACAGGCGAGACGTATGCTCGCCACCGTGGTATAAAATAATGTGTAAGAACATATTTTTCTTATTGAGCCTGCTCGTTTTACAGGCTTCAGAGCATAATTCGTAAGCCTTTAAAAAATATATTATGAATAGGGTACTTTGTTAGGAAATTGCCTGTAGCTTCACAAAAATTTTATCCGCATATTGTTTCACATTTTTTTGTTTTATTTAGATAATTCACGTTCATAACGTCATTTCGTCGTTAGCAACATAGTCCATCGTGATCATGTAGTGTACACATAGTTAGGAACTTAGTTTAGAACATAACTGTAATATGTATTTATATATAAACCTACTTGTACTTTGTTCTGTTTTATGTACCTAAAATAAATAAATAAATAAAATAAATAAATAAATTGACGTATAGAAAACTAATTATAATGTGCGGACTAAGCATGCTCCACTCTGTTTTTCTGGCCGGGGCGCGCATGGATCACTCGCGCATTCATCCTGCAGCCCCGGCAGATTTGGTCACATTTTTAGTTCGACTTCATTATGAGGCGAGCGCGGAACACTACGCGCTGCCGCCGTTTCGGTCTTATCTGTATGAAGTACTAGTTGTGTCGGTGGTTTCACCCGCGTTTATAGTTACTGCGCCGCCCCCGTGGGTCGTGGTATGATGTTAGCCTATAGCCTTCCTCGATAAATAGACTATCCAACACTAAAATAATTTTTCAATTCGAACCAGTAGTTCCTAAGATTAGCGCGTTCAACCAAACAAACAAACAAACTCTTCAGCTTAGGTACATATAGTATATTAGTAAAGATGTACTAAATTATATATTATAATATGTATTTATTTTAATATAAATATCTAATGGAAAAGGTACGGCCGTATTCCTCGGGAATCTGTACTCTTCTGGCGAAGCGTACTCAGTGTTCCTACCAGGATGTCGGTTGTTGCTAAGTGAGTGGTACTTTTCCAGGCGAGAAAGCCATCTCTACCACTCGTAATATTTCTTATACATGTTTCTGACGTTCTGACATTCTGACACGGTGGTATGTACGATTGCACCGAGAAATTCTTGACGTTTGCGACATGCCACACGTGTGCTGATAACATCAGTATTCGTATTACAACACCAATTACAATAAAACGAAACCTTTGTGATTGCAATTTAAGCATTTCGTAATAACTTTAAAGTAATCCATCAGTTTCTTAGAAGGACCGTCTTATTTTATTAAACTCAGTGATGTTCAAAGGTATTTTCGTCAAAAGCTAGAATTGCAGTCGTATTGGAGTGGACTGTGCAAGTAACTCCACCCCACAGAAGGTTGCAGAAACCTTTCTGTCGTGTTGTTGTAAAAGGCTCCTTAAGACTATGCTATGCTGTCAAAAGGGAATCGGAATCTTCGTCCTTTGGACAAAGAACGGCTCCTTTTTGCCGAGTCCATACCGAGCCCATACCTCTGTTATTAGTTCTATAGGCTTCAGTAACCGTAAAGTACCAGCAAGCCGTGTAATAGTAGTTTGGTACCTTAGTTGTAAATTAGAATTTTCAACAGGTACATAAAAATGCAGTTAAATTTGCTCGCCCCTTCCAATGACTCGAGTGTTGTGCATTCGAACACAAATTGCATATTTGTGAAGTCTTTTGCGACTGTGATTAAAATTAATCCAAATAAAAAAGAATACTGCAATACTGTGATATTTGCACATATATTATTAGCAGACCATACTGCATGCATTGCGACCAATCCGATCCAAAATAGGTATCACATTGTGCACAACTGTATCCGAAATATTATTCAAATGCATTATTCCGAGTCACTAGCTGGCCTGTAGAACAAACACTTAAGACTAACAAAAGCCTTTGAAGTAGTTGCTATCAACAGACATGGTGAAGAGAACATCAGTGTTAGTCCGTAAAGATTACGCTGTAATCTTTATTTATTTATGGACAAGCAACAAAGTATACGCTAACTAAAGCATTGTAACTAACATAAATACGGATACATTACATAGTGCTACCTTACTAACAGGAAGCCACGGCATGCATTAACAAAAAAAAAGTATTACCTATGCTCGTTTGTAAAATTACGGAAAATATTATTTACATTAAACAAACAAAATAAAGAAATAATGGCATTTAAATTTAAAAAAAAATAATAATCATAACAAACTGCATACTATGTATGCAGTTTGTTATGTTTATTATTTCTTTACATACAAATTATATTTCAAAAAAATTAATGGAAATTATTAATTAGTATAAATCTTTAAAAAAACATAAATTTCTTAAAATGCTGCACAGTATTTTTTATAAAATAATGAAAAAATATAATAATAATAAAATCTTAAGTTAACAGTATCCTACATAGCAACAGAGAAACCAACGCATAGCATCACGTATTTGAACTAGAACGGAACCCTTTTAAGTTATTCATTCAAGCATACCATTATAGATCCATGCAGCGTCCCAGATCTTGCTGATAAGCCATAGGCTTCGACAATGACGTGTGTATTATTATGGTGCCAAATTGGCAATGCCACTATTTTGGCACGGCCTGCGCATAAGAAGTTTTAATAAACATAAGGATGTGCTAGATAAGTCATGTGGTTTACTCAGAAAATATGGATTTGGAGTAAAGATACTGCTGTTAGCTTAGAAACGAGAAATGTGCTAGAAATATTGTCAAATAAAGTTCAGACCATATTCAATATACAGGGTTAGTTAAATGAGCAATAGTAATAAAACCGTTTATCCGTAGATTCTTTAGAGGATACTTAACTATTTTTGATTCACCACTTTTTATAAAACTCAATATTTAATAAATATATATTCGGTAAGTAAGTTGTAGGTAAGTAAGTGCCACGCCTCCCGTACAACGCCTTTTACCTTGCGATGTGTTCTTTGGTTATGTCGCTGTTTTCTGTTGCGACCGAGTGTAGTCTTGAGCCTTAGTCGTGCGATTAAAGTAGCCAAATTCAATATTATTTGTATTTGAATATAAGAATTCAAAATAATGAATTATAAAAATTGGTCCAACTAAAGATGTTAAAGAAGGAATAGAAAAGCCACGACATTTTTAGTATTTTAGTATTTTTCAACTGACCCTGTATTCAACCAAAGAGTGAGCTAACTTTACATATCATAGGTATCATTACCGAAAACTGAGATTCTATATGAAGGCGTCATTGTTTTCTTTCATACCTATATCGCATTACATACCTACTTCACAAATTCTTTTGCCCGGAAGACTACGCCGAAATTATGAATGTTTACTTGCGATTCTCGCATAGCACTCTTATTTAATTCACTCATATTACTTTTTTATGCGCACTATCATCACATACGTATTATCATCAACAGACACTTTTTTATGCAATCTCAAGTCGATGAAGGTGTGCTCATTGTACTGAAGATTGTCTTAATCCGACTGTTCTTCAGAATGTCTAGGATCTGGTCAGATAAAGCTTGCCAAGGTGTTCCTATTTTGACTGTCCCTTTCAATTTAGGTCCAGTGATCTAAGTTAGCATCCGAGACTGAGTAGGTCAAAGACTATTAAGATGTAAAACATGCGGGTACATTTTAAACTCCGGGCTACTTTTAAGATTATCTTTTCTCTAGACGTCAAAAGACTTTCCTTCTAATTATGTAAAACCTAAAATATATCTGGCGAAATCTAACTGTTATATATATTATATATCTTTGCCTTTTTCTTCGATGATATACAAATGTGAGTCTATGTGTGTAAACAGGTAGTGATATGTCGGTATGTTAGACCCTGCTTAAGTCTGTGAGACCTTATTCATACTTACCCAAAAATAAATCAAACATATTTTAATTTCATACACAAAGCCTTCTCTGCATACACGTAGCTCTTCGTTCATTTGCAACCATTGCTGGATCTATTTAAAAAAATGTAAGTTATTATTTTCCTCAGCAAGCAATAGCAACGTTAATTTGTGAAATAGCTGTATTTCACGAATTTCTAACAACAGTTTGCATTAAATAACAAGGCACATGCACGGAGAGCGTATTTCATTTTTACGAGTATTATATGAAAAGGGAATGTTTATGTTTCAGCTTGTATTTTCAACTTTCGTCGTGTTCTTTCTTTTGTTGGACCGATATTATACGATTATAAAAGCTTTTGTGATTATTAGATAAATATTATATAGGTACACTACCAATACTTAGACTCGCGCATTTTTTTCTGAAGGAGAAAGCAGATACTGAAACTTTCTGAAAGGACAATCAACGACGAATCGAAATTAAACTTATGTCAAGTGATTTAATTGACAATCAAGTTGACATGCCTTTGACGGATTAACCAGAGATTGAAACCCAATTTGAAAGGATATTCGACGATGTAGTGAAATTAATTTCATGTCATGTCAAGTTGACATACCTATGACCGTTGTTTAACAAATTTTTATATTGGAACGAGGATAAGTTTTACCGTTGTTACGATTCTGACAAATATGTTTTGCCTTAAGCACTTTTGTCATATTCTTTATTTAAATCTTTTAAAAGGGTTTTTCGTCAGTATTGATGATGTATTTTGACACTAATATTAGACACTCATGTTATAATGTTTGCTTTTCAATATAGTTTCATTCTGCTTAAATTTATTTTATTTTTGTATATACACCTATTTCTTGACATTTGTTTTGTGTTTGTAGTATGTAAACAATTTTTCTTTCTTTAATGCTAACTATATAATGTATATGTTAATGCGAATGTGAGTGCGTTTGTTTATTTCTTACGCTTTCACGCCTTAACGACTCAACCGATTATCATGAAATTTCGCATACACGATATCAGGGGCACAGAAAGGACATGGAGTACATTTAATGCATTGCATTTACCTATAGTATTAGTTAGGATATTCTTTATGTACGCTTGCCGTATGCGGTACGAAGAACCTGGCTAGTTTCTTGTCAAAGAACGTTTTACATATACCAGTTAAGTATGTTCCTTCTGTTTGCCCATTCACATAGTACATATAATGTTTGAAACGGTTGAACTCACATAGTTCAGAGTTTTGCGACTTGTTCGGAACATTAATCCGTCGCGCTAAGACGCCGTTCATGAGAGTAAGAAACCCGACGGTTCGTAATTATCCCAGCAAAGCCGAATAAAACAGGTGAGTTCAAGCGTTTTATATATTACTAGACTTTGCCGCCAGCGTCGCTTAGGAACAGTACTTTACTTTTTTTTAGTCAAATGTATCGTATGTCCTTTTCTATAAACGTGTATGCGAAATTTCATGATGTTCGGTCGAGTAGTTGAGGCGTGAAAGCGTAACAAATAAACTAACACTCGCATTTATAATATTAGTTAGGATGGTCTTCGCTTTTGCAAGACTTGTGCACTGTAAATACTATTAAGAGCAAGATATCCGTGTCTTTACCTTGTAGGCAGTTAAGGTTTCTTGACATTATTCTGCAAAACCAAAAACAGACGTGTTAATAGGATATGGTTATTCCTTACCATCAGGTAAACCGCTGTCTCAAATAATAACGGCAACTAGATTATTGTTTTAATGTGTTACTAACATTCCCTGTGCGGTTTTAACCCCGTTTGTGATTACTGCTCCTCTCCTGTGGTTCGTAGCGTGATGTTTAGAGCTTATGTTACTTATGAAGAAAGTAGCTTTCTAATCGTGAAAGAATTATTAAAATCGGTTTAGTGGTTTTTGAGTTAATTCATTACAAACAAATCTACAATCATGAATATCTTTCTTATTTCTCCAACTCAAAAGATGGTTATGTGACAGAACCACGAAACTACACGAAAAACAATGGGCAGAAACAAAGGAATATAGACAGACAAAGGAAGCCCTTTCATCCTTAGACATACATTTGTCACGCAAACTGCTACGTTCTTCAAGTAAAACCCTGCGACATCTAGTGGGTATAATAACAGGCCACTGCTCACTCAACAAACACCTGTTTAACATCGGCATCATAAGGGGCTGTCATCTGACAGCCCCTTATGTAGAGGTTGCATGGAAACCGAGGAGACACCGGCTCATATGCTGCTACATTGCAAAAGCGTGAGCAACCAACGGGCGAAACTACTAAACAGTCCAGAAACGATGACGGAAGTACTGCGCAACACCGGTCCCCTATTGTCTTTCTGGGCGGAGCTGAGGTGGTATGAGTAACCGAACAACTTTTCGCGTCGGTCACTTACGCACATTGGCCTGATTGTGTGGCTAAGTGCGGATAACACGTCCGACTAACTAACTAACTATCTTTCTTATTTATAATATTTGTATACACAATATACGCTTCTGATAAAGAGATAATATGTAAATAATGTAACCAATATAATAACTTTCTGTAATATTATCAATTAACCTCTGCCTTGACCTCCGATTTTAAAGCACTTGTAATCTGTAACCAACTAACCAAATTTGACTTTAACTGATCATCAAACAAAACCAATTCGAATTGACGAACGAATATTCATCTTAATTTATCAGCTAACAGATCGATCAAATCGAATTATTTGATTAGGCTTTAAGAAACCCAAATACATTTGACAGCTAATATATATAATATTGTCTTCTGTTTACGCGAATGTTATTCATTGAAATTAAACTACTATATACGGATTTTATCGCGTTGTTTATTTAGCACTGTATTACAAAATTTTGAAAATATTACACTTCTACTACTATTGATTTTATTTTACTAATTTATAAGCTAATAAAATTATTTAAACTATTAAATCTATTTATTTTTGGTTTACACTTTCCCCGACGTTTCGGTTGCTTTTTAGCAGCCATGGTCACGGGGAGACTAAGATGGTAGTTGTCTCAATGTTCCAGTGTAGTTATTTCAAAGTACCCGAACATAATTCAATTATTGGTGTTCTTTGTACCCTTGACAACGTACTTTTCACCCAGAAAAAATACCCTGGGGGGAGTTATCTACGAATAAGACCCGTGGTCTAATAATAAATCTGTTTTTTAGCAAATCCGACATGTTGCCTAACCTCTTCGGATCCGGATTAATAAAACCAGTCAGAAATTTTTTGAGTTGGTTTCCTAATTATTTAGGTCATAATTAATTAATTCTAGCATAAAAAAATGATATGCCATAATTAGATTTTTTAGAAATCGTATGTCCATTCTCATTGACACCATGTCTTCAGTGTAGTAGGACATTTCAGTTACCTATAAAATATTATTTTTTACTCAATTATAATTATATAAAAGCTTAGTAATGCTGGTTTTATCTTTAAAATTAAATATAATTATTTTATATTTTTATTAAAACCTGATACAATCATATAAAACTAAATATAAATGGTTTTGATGTAATTCTTGAAAACACTTTCGCTCACAAGCAAAACACAAATGTATTTTGCACTTCAAACAGTACACATGCGTTTTACCTTTATATTTCAGATTTTCGCATATTGTAGCTTCCTTCGTTTTACTACTTCTACTACTGTACTTTATTTGCCTAAATGCGATTATAAAAATCATATTGAATTCACTCACGGGCCTAATTTCAGTGCCGCTGCGAGGACGTCGTTTTGGTGTACTGGTTGAGGTATTTACTGGATGACCTCGTTTTCTACCAATTAGTGGCAGTCCCGTTTTTATACGAGCCTAAGCAACTCATTGTCTGCAGTTCAATAAGTCTAGAACATCCCTTTTTGGCAGACTTTACAATCTTCTTGATACTTGATACGCTAGTCAACTATTACTTAGGTGATTGCGTGAAATATCATCCGTTATGTCCATTTTTGGATCTGGTGAAGATGCGATACAAACTAAACGCTTCTGGTGTCATGTTTCCTCAAGAAAACGGCTAACAAATGCATGAAGATTTTTTATCAAATCCGACATGTTGCTTAAGTATTTAGCGTGTTCAAAGAAACTTACGAGCTTTATTATTTAGTATAGACATAAACTAATACCGAAAGTCTACTAACAGTTAAATTATTTCAAAATATAACGCAGGCTTGTGGAACTAGACTCACACGTCTTTTAGACACCCCTGTCTTATTAATGTACGGTACGAAGAAACGTTGGTTTGTACAACGAAGTAGAGATAATTTGAATGTAAAATCAACATCCCAAACTTTTGCTGAACTTGATTAAAAACGCCATGAATATGTATAACGTATGAATGAAATTTACGCTTGCTTTAATAACTAATGCATTGGTAAAATCTGTCTGCCAACAGTTGTTGTGGCAAGTCACGGAAAATTGCCGACTAATGAAAGAGGTCGCGAGTTTCGTAACATATATTTTTAATGTTGTCTAGCCAAAAAATAACAAAATAGTGTAAATAGTCAAATATGGGACCTAACTCTATGATTAATAATTTATACATACCTAAGAGTGGTTTTCAAAAGCATAATAAAATGTATTTTCGGATGGAAAATTAATTAACATACTTAGACTCACACCAGATGTTCAATTTTACATATGTTTTGTCCAAGTCAAAGTCAAAATTCATTTATTAATTTAGGTCACAAAGTAACACTTATGAACGTCAAAATATATAGGTTACTGAGTTTACTTTTTTTAATACCACAGTGGTGGCAAACAAGCATACAGCCTGCCTGACGGCAAGCGCCAGCGGTGACGCTTGCAACAGCAAAAGATACCCAAGTGTGGTCCCGATTCTTAAAAATCCTATTTACTATACTACTTGATATCTGGCATATCTCTCTTGCTTTACTTGCATCATATATACTTCATTAGTGGTCAGTTTAGGGTAATCTTAACCAGGCATTTCTACAGAACATCTCTTCTAATTGTCCCGTTCACATTTGCCTTATATGATGTCTTGGCCAGTCTTTTATCCTCCATTTTTTTATATGTCTAAACCATCTAAATATACATGTTGAATATTCAGATTTTAGTATACCTACATATACATAAATAATGATATTTAGTAGTGATGTGTTTCTGAATGTTAGTTATTGTACGTTCGTGTTAGCGTTTCTAGCTAGTAGGAAACTCAACGTATACAAGGAAATATGTCGGTGAAACACTCGACTATTTCTGGTAAAATTCCTCAAGTAAGCTTTTAGCGGGTTAAAATTTTTAGACGAACATTCTTATTTATTTAAGGCGGGCAAGGCGCCCGTGACTGCCGTACTAAGGAAGATTTAAAGGTGCAACTTAACACTGAAATGGATTATCGTTGTAAACGCCCGGGGTAATGAGGGTAGACGCATTTTAAAGTACCCTCGGTAATGTTGCGACAGAAATACTCGCGGCGTTTGAGTCGATCAATCAAATCCGGATAGTAATCCATCCCTGTTTGTCATTCTAATTTACTGCCGCTGTAAAAATAGAATTACTGGTTGCGTAAGAAAAACTGAGTTTAAAGACACTGATATTTTGTGTTTTGATCTGCGAAGTCTTAGAATAACAGATATAATTAAAAATCTATTGTATCAGGCCGCCGGTGTGCCGCTGCGTCTCAATAGGTTAAGGTCAAGATGGCATTTAGCATTATACTAGACACCAATAAATAAAAAATCTGCTATGTGTAATTAAACTAATCATATAGAACCATATGGTTCTACATGATTAGTTTAATTACACATAGCAGATTTTTTACTCTTTCATGCTTTCATTTAAAGAAGAGATTTTCTCTTCCTCATATTATAAATGCAGACGGGAAAGGGTATTCTTTGCATTGAAAAAATTGGACTATTCAGAATTAGAGAAAAGTGACTTGTTTTTTTTAAATAGGACAATAGTACCTTATCGCATTCTATACGGCCAAACATTTTCCGTATACAATATTTGTCCTAAAATAATTTATAGACCCTTGTCATATATTTGGAGTGCCAGAGATCCAGTGGCCAATTAATGACTGTACTTACTATATAATTGCTCAGAATTTTTTGCTATTTGGCAGTCGATTTTCAGTTCGCAGAAATTTTCACTACGTAATCTTTTAATCGCCTCCAGCGAAAGCAGATGGATTTACTCCCTAGTTGAAGTTGCAAACAAAATGAACGAACTATAAACTTATTATATATATGCTATATAACTTCATCGACAAATCTAATTAAACGGTTGGATAGAGACATGATATACGTGTGTTTAGTATAAAAAAATCTATCGATAATTTGATGATTCAAAATAACAAGCGAATGGTTTCCAATACATATATACTTCTTAAAATCACCTGGCCAAACGTGAAGCCTTTCAAAAAGGTATGTAAATATTCATGATCGCGTTACTTTTTGCGTTTTGCGTTATATAAGTTTCTCTTAAATCCTGTGATAAGTTAATTATTTTATAACAAAGCGTGGAATTAAGCTCGTGTGCCTCTAAAGCGGTAGGCAGAGGTTTATTAACAGAAGATAGAAAATTATTTATTATACTATTGACTGACAGCGCCATTTTGCTGGGTTTTTTTTAGTTATATTATATATAATATAACTAAAAAAAAAAAAGAGAATTATTATCGCCTCGGCTGCTATGAGGACGATGTGGAGGCCACTGCTCTTAGACCACACGACTGCTTACCATCAGGCGGAGTGTGGTCATTTTGACGAGCAAAATAAAAAAAAAAAAAAAAAAAAGGAGCATAAAGGTAAAACCCTCTTATAGGTGTCATGGTATGCCTTCGCATCACAGTCGTGGTAATGTACCTAGAAGACTGGTGGTATTGTCACTGGTACGGAGCATGAAACATTAAGGTTTAGTCACATTTAAAGGTCGTATGATAGACCTTATAGCAAACGAACTCTCAATATTAGATTTATTTTAAAATTGAGGATATGAATATAGAATTTGCCTATAAGTACTTTAAATTTCTCATCAGATAATAATAGTAATAATTTACTTCAATATAGGGTACAATGTGGTACATACAGGCTGGCAAATTACTAACAAAATGTTGAAATCGCTGCCTCCCAAACTAGGTAACTAACCTCTATTCTGGGCGTCTAATTTGAAATATCTGTGATTTTCAAGTAAAATATTTAGGTAATAGCTAAATTGTTTTTATTAAAGTAAAATTGTGATAATTGTATTTACAATTGTAAAAAAGCTGATTAAACAAAAAATCCGTAAAATATCTATATCTAATATTTTATCACCAATATTTTCTGTTCCTAAAGTATAACCGCATCCCACTGATACTCTCTATATATTGTCCCTATCTGTTCAAAGTATTATCTTTTTTATTTTACAGCAACTTAATCAATGTATCCGCGCGATCGGGTGTGTGATATATGGGGACATTAATAACTTATTATGCCTTTTACCCTTTTAATTAATGTTGTATTATTTCATATACCGAGAGCTAGCTTTGTATTAAAATCCATCGGATGGGATTACTGTCACAAACTGTAAATAAAACAAGCCAAAAATGCTGGCAAACGCGAGAAATTATAATGGTTTTTTTTTTCATATTGTATCACGTCAACGTCAATTTTGAACTGAGACTTCTCAGTTCTAAAATGACGTTCATACTTTAACACATCGTGTTCGATTTTTGAAACTAATTTAGTGATGAAGACGTTTCATTTATTTATTTATTCACATCATAAATTAGATTGACATTTGTAGAAATTAAGTGAATATAATAATTAACCATAAGGGATGAAACTTTTGCCCCTGGAAAGGAATATGGCGAATTGTGACTTGTATGTAGTATTCCGCTTTACACTGCTTACGCGTTGGAAAGAAAGAGGCGTGGATCTGTATAAAATAAATAATAACACCGTTATAGATGGCGCTGCTATCTCAAAACAAAGACGCACAGCAGCTATTATATATAAAGCTAAACTATTTCACGGATCTCCGATCATTTAATTATATTATCCAGTTGCATTATTAACCGTTCGAGCTATTTGTAATCTCGTTTAAAAGCTTTTACAATCGACAAATTGCATCTATACTAATTACAGATTCTATCTTATAGAGTACGTACAAAATACAAAGGGATTCAATCAAGATTTTAAATTAATTAAGTTACAATAGTTTCTAGTTGGATCGTTAGATAGCTAACAAGCTTGGGTAATTCATTTTGAGTTAGATTTTTACGGTCAAAGATACAGGCAGAAAGTAAATTAGCTAAAAAAGAATCTAGACTGACGCGTCTAGGGGTTTGAAGTTATATGTATTAAAATGTTGATGACTGCTCGGTTTAACGGCTTAAAGCAAATAACCTTGCTTGAAATCTTCACTAATATTATATATAAGAATGTGGGTTTGTTTGTTACGCTTTCACGCTTGAACTACCAGACCGATCATCATGAAATATCGCATACACGTTGTCAGGGGTACAGAATAGGACATAGGGTACATTTCATCCAGAAAACGGTACTGTTCCCTAGGGATATAAATTTATAGACAAAATCTAGATCAACGCGAGCGAAGCTGCGGACAAAATTTATATTATTAATGCGAATATGAGTTCGTTTGTTACGCTATCACGTCTGAATTACTCGACCGATCGTCATGAAATTTCTATACACATTGTCAGGGGTACAAACAAGGATATAGGGATAAAAGGACATACAGTCCGTTCAAGTATTACGTAACCATGATTTTGACCCTTTTTAACCCACCGCTCCCTCCCTTGGCAGGAAAAGCAAGCATCTAAAACAAGCATATCAAAGACCCTCTTACCCCCTTTGGTGCTTACGTAACACAGGAACGACCGCAAATCTTTCAACTAGAAGCCCGCACATATATGTGTGGTAATAAATCTGAGAATATGTCCGTGCTTTAACAGTAAGACAGTTCATGAAACAGAATAATTAATACTTCAACGTAAATCCCTAACACGCGAGCGGAGAGTATTTCGTCGTGGCGTGGTTTCGTCAGACTGCAAGAACACGCGAATTCCTGTAACTGTCGCCAACTTGACTGAAGGTCTTTGAATTGCAAGCAATGAATTGCTTGCACAGTTAGGTAAACTAAGTTTAAGTCCTGAAGTATAGCGTAATGAATATCAAACTAAACAAAAACTACGCGATATCGTGTTTATACATTTGGAATCCTCAATCTCAACCTTATGTGGACTAGTGACGCAGTGATCACAATTATACCGTATTCCATTAAATTCAAAAATATAAATGGTTATATTTTTTTACGTTTACGCGAATATTACAATTGAAAATTATTATAAATTATTTGGAATATATGTTTAATTTAATAATAGTCAGTTTAAAATTATCAAAAATTTAATATCTAAAAGTAATGCTTTTAAATAAAACTGCATCAAAATCAATTAATTAAAAAAAAAAAAATATTATGACGCTTTTCAAACTTTGTTTATCTGTGGTTAATTTTGGTAAATTTTCTTGTAAATAATTTGCTTGCCCATAGTATGTTAATCAATTTATTGATGTAATTGGTTATTGGAAATTAAAATAAACAGCAATAGCTTCTAGAAATTAATTCCCATCACTTCTTTTCCATATAAACTTTAACTATACCAAATCTAATACTTCTCCGATCATGCAAATGGGTTCAAAGAATTCCCTTCACATTACCCGCCTCGCCTTCAGATTTGCCTGTCGTCATTTGAGATATTGTGGCCAACACAGAACAAATTACAGAAATGGTTGCGAATATGAATTACTCTTCAACAAAATGACAACGACTAAATATACCACGGCAAGTCGGTACAAATACTCGCTTTATATCGTGAGGCTTGTCTGTGAAGCTCTGAGGTAATACGCCTTCTGAGCTAGAAATTCATTCTGCAATAAAGGATACTACCACGAATACGGCTCAGCACATATTGGCTATCTGGTTTAGAACTGAATAGTAAAATGTCTTTCAGCACCGGTTTCGTCTTAACATGATTTTGAACTTGCACTTGCATTGAATAGATATGTGTCATCTGTTTGAGAATAAGTTAAAGAAGATAAGGTTAATCTTAACTAATCTATCCTAATATTATAAAGCTGAAGAATTTGTTTGTTTGTTTGCTTGAAAGCACTAATCTCAGGCACTACTGGTTCGAATTGAAAAATTCTTTCAGTGTTGGATAGCCCATTTATCGAGGAAGGCTACAGGCTATATAACATCACGCTACGACCAATAAGAGAGGACCAGCAATTAAAAATATTGCAAAAACGGAGTAAATTCTCTTATATGAAGCAGACGAAGTTGCGCGGGTCAGCTAGTATTATAAATGTGCATGTGAGTTTGTCTAACAGCCGCACTCAGAAAAGTTCATTAAATTAGTCCTAATTATTACTTAGCTAACTTTCATTAAATCTATTAATTATCGTTACATCCCAGAGACAGGATTTAAGTGTACATTAGTTAATGACAGATTTAAGTATCCGTAATGCGACGCGCTATATAAATAACTCTATCGACTGAATATCGATAAGGCGCTAGTCTTGCCGCACACAAAAATGTGAATTTCAATTTATTAAAATATACAATAAATACCTTATTCTGTGCAATATTAGATAACAATTAATTCTTTTGCTACCAGTTTTTAATAAAAACAACAAAGTAATGTTTTTCGTGTAAATAATTTTTTTCTTTCTATTTCTGTATACTTCTGAAGTTATTCCTCCAGGGCTTCTTATTTTGATGTGGGTACAATCAATACAACCAATCACTCCACCAAAAATAAGAGATTTCATAAAATTTCTGCCTGCAAAAAAAAAGACAATAATAATTATATTGTCTTCAAAAGAACCTATTAGGTAGGCATTTATTTTAGGTAAATAAGAATGGCCTTACTTTATTGTGTTAATTCCTTCTACAGTAGAAGGGAATTTAACATAGTCTTTCATTTTGCTTGCTATCAGTGTAGAGACTCTAGCATTAATTTTGGAAACTGACTGCTGGCAGATATCTACAACATCACCGCCCAATTTCTGTAAAAAAGGTGTAAAATTATTATTAGGTAAGCAACTAAATAGCTCGGTATAAAGAATATTATTAGTACACAATAGCAACAGTCCAATACGTATAAATATTTAAAAAAAGGTACCATACCATATTATACTAACCTGAAAACTGCCTGTGGCGAAGTAACGTAATGTTAGCAGTAAAATTATTTCAGGGGCAAATGGTAATCCTCTTTTTGATGGGATGGATAATTTTTTACAGTTTCAGGTGTAAATCTATATCGTGCATGAAATTCTTGGACTGAGTATTTTGTAAAGGGATCAGAATAATCTCGTAAATACCGCCTCAGCCCTACTTCCCTTTACCTTCTTGCATAATTCACAAACTTAATAAACTCTATTAAATCAGACATTTTGCTTGAACTAAAAAAAATTAACACTATTTCACAAATGAAAACAGATACATAACCTCAATTGTAAACGTCTAAATCTTTCATTAAGTAGTTAAATAAGGGTTGGGCGCTACTTAAAGTAAATGGTTGATTAGGCCCACTAATGAATCATTAACTGACTCTGAGAGAAGAATTTTTGGAAGCTTTACTTAGTGATATTTTAAGTTATCATTAAACGTCTCTGAGTGCGGCTGTAAGACGCTTTCATGTCTTAACTACTCGACCGATCATCATGAAATTTAGCATATATCTACGTTGTCACAATACACAAAAAAGGATATAGGGTAGTTTTCTGCCAGGAAAAGGACTGCTCCTGAAGGATAGAAATTTATTGGCTAAATCTATACTAATATTATAAAGCTGAAGAGTTTGTTTGTTTGTTTACTTGAACGCGCTAATCTCAGGAACTACTGGTTCGAATTGAAAAATTCTTTAAGTGCTGGATAGCCTATTTATTGAGTAAGGCTATAGGCTATATAACATCACGCTACGACCCACGGGGGCGGCGCAGTAACGATAAACGCGGGTGAAACCGCGGGACCATCTAGTCTAGAATAAAATGAGCGAAACCACGGGTAAATCTAGTATAGTATATATGCATGAACAACACTGAAGACATCTATCTTATAAGGCGAGGCGACAATTAAACCATTACAGAATTAAAAGGCTTTATTGTTTGACCATAGTTTCTATAATGATTGGGATGGTTATAAAAGCCTTCACGTTATTCATTGAAATTAAACTACTATATACGGATTTTATCGCGTTGTTTATTTATCACTGTATTACAAAATTTTGAAAATATTACTCTACTACTACTATTGATTTTATTTGACTAATTTATAAGCTAATCTGCGACCATGGCTGCTGAAAAGCACCCGAAACGTCGGGGAAAGTGTAAACCAAAAATAAATAGATTTAATAGTTTAAATAATTTTATTAGCTTATAAATTAGTCAAATAAAATCAATAGTAGTAGTAGAGTAATATTTTCAAAATTTTGTAATACAGTGATAAATAAACAACGCGATAAAATCCGTATATAGTAGTTTAATTTCAATGAATAACATTCGCGTAAACAGAAGACAATATTATGCCTTCACGTTATATTTACAGATAACAAGGTAAATCGGATATGTTTCAGTTTTGAGTATAGTGATCTATTTGGATTGCGGATTGCCATGGAATTTGATACTCAGTATTTCAAATCTGTATACACTAGAAAATCCCAATGCACTTCGAATATTAAAGGTATTAACTAGCATGGAAGGTACCTATTGAGTCGCAGCGGTACTCCGGTGGCCATACACAATAGATTTATAATGACGTCTGGCATGCAAAGACTTGACAGGTTAATGGCTAAGAGACACAATTCTGCCTAATTTCTCCAATATAAGCATTGTAACCTTCCTTTGTCATTTATACTTAGTAAAATTAAGGAAATTTCGTTCAAATTGTTGGCAACCCTAATTTCAAATTGCCTATTCTCCATAATATAATAGGTGTATATTGAATATCATGATCACATATTAGTTAGTAATCTATAGTTGAGCTTATATAATTAATGGGCTGACAAGCTCATCTAGCCGGGCTACGTTCGATAATCAATATGGCTCATTGACTCCCCGTTTGTTCTCTGGGAAGCTACTCGTAACTTTACCTTTGTTTAGTAGAAATTTTAGGATATAAACATTTTGTGGATATATTGAAACAGCCTGTGTAGTAATGGGATAGTTTTGAAAATGGCTGATATTCTCCTAATTAGTAATAATTAATTAGGAGAATATCAGCCATTTTCGGAAATTTACTTTATTTTTTCACAAATTTTCGGAAAAGGCAGTACAATATCTGCCAGAATACTGGCAGATATTGTAATTGTAATAATTGAAAATTTGTTAATATCTGACTTACTTGATTACCCTCCAGTGGTGAATGTAACGGGTATGCATAAGGGCTTGGTTTCGATTCCTTGACCGGAAAAAGCGTTACTGGATTTGCTCATCAGAAAATTCTGTTGACGGGGTCTGGAACTGGGTCCGATAGACAACAATAGGTTTGCCACTAAAATATACATAGCTGGCGAAATATAAGTGTTATAGACCTCTGCTTATCCCTACAGGGATATTGGATGAAGAAAACATAAGGGTGATGCCTCACTAGTGTGTTGCGTAGCGTTGCGTTGCGTCATCGCAGCGTCGACGCTGTGTCGTTTTCCATATATTTTTTGGGACATGCATCATTAATGCGTTGCGTCGTCGTACGCGACGTTTTAACGGAACGACGGACTAGAAACGAAGCGGGGGGCTGTCGGAACTCCAGTGTGACGACCGACAGTGATCCGATCCATTGTGGAATGAAGACGTGGCTGCGTGCGTCGTCGCAGCGCAGATGTGGCATACAATGCGATTATCCGTTGCGACGACGCAATGCAACGCACTAATGAGGCACCTTGCTAATAGTAATTATATAATAATAGAATCCCTGTATATAAACTGGCCCATTGTTGGACGCGGGCTTCTACGTAGTGTGAGTAGGGTTGGGCTATAATACACCACGCTGTCCCAGTGTAGGTTAGCAGACTTCATATATCTACAAGAACATTATAGAGGGCTCTCAGACATGCAAGTTTCCTTGCGATGATTTCCTTCACCGTTTAAGCAAGCTATAATTAACTAAATAAAACGCATATAAGTTTGAATAGTCAGATGTGCGCCTTGGGATTGAACTCGAGACATCTGTGTGGTCTAATTCTCCCACGAGACTATGGCAGATAGATTTCCAAATTATCTTCAAAATACTTGTTACACTTTTATAGCAGTAGATATTAAATAAATAACATCTATTAAATATAACTGATTTTCAGCGCCACGTTAAAATTTTAATACTCGTTTTTATTATTAAGTTAAATATCCATTTCATTTTCGATCATTTAATATAAAAAATGGAATTCAAATCTTGTGAATATAGCATAGAAAATAATTTAAAAAATGCATCCCGTTATAATACAAATATATTCAAGAGGGAAAGCGAGATTAAATTACCAGTTTCAATGAAAACATTCATACCTGCGAGGGTTCGTGCCACGCAAAAGTGAGAAAAAGGATGTGGCATGCACCTGCTATGGGCATGCCCCAGAGCTGGTCATATAGCCTTACTAAATTTCTGACTATATCTTTATATATATATAAATCTTCGTGCGTGTGTTTGTAATTAAACTCCTAAACGGCTGAATCGATTTTGATGATTTTTTTTGTGTGTGTTCAAGTGGATTCGATAACGGTTTAGATTTGGTACCTTGTTTTTTTTTCGTATGTACAGGTCGACGTCTGTCGGGTCCGCTAGTGTAAATATAATCGTCTTTTCTTTTTCCATTTAGGATCTCTTTTCTTGTCAATGAAGCAGTTTCAAACCAGGCTCCTTTTTGAATTTTTGGTATGACCTTTGGTAAATAGTATAGATATCAAAAACGAAATAGAGTAATGTTTTGCATGCAGTATATAAACAAACTTAAAGAATGATGAAAATTTACCCAATCTGTTTCTTTATTTTAGATGACTACTTTAATATTCTCGTGCACACGTCCAACTAAGTGCTTGGAGTGGGTTCACGTGGTTAGTGCCAAAGGACTCAAGACTTCTAGTTAGTTTAGCAAAAGTTGATATCTTAATTTTTAGGCTACTGCCGGAATCCTTATAGCAAAGAAAAGCTTTCGATTTTACTGTATATTTTTGGTATCACTGTTTGCTGTAAATAAAATGTCGCTTCCATTTACTTGGCTTCGATATTCCATGATTCGTGCACATATGAACAAATTTCTCTTCTGTATTTTACACATACTATTTTACTCGTAGAGAAATAATTACACGTAAAACTGTCTCAATACTTGTTTTATTATCCTGAAACTGGGAATACGTGAAGCGTTATTTATTTATGCTGTTTATTTAGACACAGCTTATTAAAATGTATAAATACTGCCATTAATTTCAATATTCTAATATTCTATCATAATATTCTATCACATACACACAACACCATCTAGCCCAAACTAAGCAGTACTATGGCTACTAGACAATGGCTAAACGTACATATATTAACACTACGCAGACTTAAATGTTGGTAATTTTGTAGTTATCGCAAAACGGTTCATTGGTTTAGTTCAGTTCTAATACCTAATATAAATGTTCGCCAAATTTGTAATAGTATGTTGTATCGCTTATGATCGCAAATGGAAAAAGGACATTGTGTAAGCATGAAAGAGAGTGACATAGCAGAGAAGCTCGAGGGGCAGAATAAGATATGAGGATATCATGAGAAGACCATCTGTCTCCAATAGCAACCAGGGACTGACACTGGCGACCACCGCAACGGTATCTAGAGAAAGTTTAAAGACAGGGACAGACGTGTTGCTAGGAGATACTACTTACTTGAAATGTTCACAAGGACGACGTCAAGATCAGGTCATAGTAATAGCAAGCATAGAGAGAGCTGGCTATACCTAATGTGGGAAAAATACCTCGGCAGGGAAAGGACTCATTTTTCTTGTCAACACCTCATATGACTCCCGCACTGGAAATAATTCGCGGGACATTTAACAAACATTTAATCAACGGGCACATGGAACGCCCAATCCGGCACAACTATTTGCGTATCACAAAACTGTTTGTTACGTAATACTACAATATTCGGCGTGGCGACAGAAGCGAGCCGACCACTTGAACCACTAATTCTATGCGTGCAGTCAAAAGAACTTATCATCGCAATCTCCTTCATACCCTATTACTCAGCCAAGCATAACCATTATCCATTTTTCGTCGCCGCAAGGCGTCAAAATCCCATTCCGCCATTCCTAAATCTTCTAATATAATTTTGTAAGTGATAAAATATTCTTAGTAAAGACATCACGGCTGAGTTTCGACAAATAACTCGTATTTACGCTTCCACTGTATCGAGCACTAAGATTAATGTTCTTTAGCTACACGTATTTTTCTTTCTTTCTTACATCTCGAAATCTGATCTAATAGGATCTTCGTAAGATATCTTTATTTATTTTGTTGACATGATTTTCATAATGTCTATTTTTTATACAAGATGACTGACGCACTAGATATTTTAAAGATATTCTGACAATCGACGTTAAGAACACTCACACTCAGTACAAATATTTTTTTTATATTTGTGCTGTTTAGGAAGTGAATCCACAACACTTGGCGCATTGGCATTGGCGGCGAAACGACCTTTTAAATCATCGAGTCATCTGCGCAGGTGATTTCTTGAGAATTCTTCAAAGAAGACATCTACTTCTTTCTTAATCGCGACGTCGTTTCGATTAACCTATTATTTCCGTAGGTCAACCGAAACTCACCAAAAAATAGTCATGAGGAATAACATAAAAACGTATTCAGCTACTCGAATCACTGACCGGATTTTATACTTATGTGATTGTAGCCAATAAAATTCAACTATATTTGTCGATTTTATCTCTGTTTATTTTGTTTAAAAGTTCTATCTACGTTTTCCACGATGATTCGGATAGTTTTCAGCATCAGTGGTGACGGGGCAATCAAAATAAACAGACCAGAAATTGGTGAAGTTTCAACGAAAAATGTTACGTATTGAATTAGTTCCAGTTTTCGGTATGTTGTGCATTGCCTCAGTCATACCTAAGCATAATTATGCCACTATCCTTGCCACCGATAAACGATTCTGAATTGGACAAAGTGTCATTGGGACTCATAACAATAAGTCCCAATGACACTTTGCCCAATTCCCTAACAATTACGTAACAACGTTTTAGAACAGAGTGCATACCTGTAACTGGTGAACAAGTAGAGTCAACCTCTATTACGTTGGGAAAACAGAAACCCATAACTGGCGAAATGTGCTTGTAATGTAATAAAAGAACATTTCGCCAGTTATAGCATGCATTTGGGCCAGGCAAATGTGTACCTCTGCTTACCCCTTCAAGAGACGCAGACTGTATGTAATACCTTAAGGTATATATCAAGGAACACCAGCCTATAGCCGACGTGACATGTAACTGGAGAATATATGCTAAATACACCTTGCCTATAGTGCCTTTAGTGAAATAGGTACACGCATGTGCATGTATCTATGTGTTTGTTGTCTCCGTACAATATCTAAGGATAAACCAGCTGAGTCAATAAATGTATACTCTCGACACGTAGGTGTCTCTCAATACCCCACAATGTTGTGCCTAAAATCAATATGCTGTTTCCAAAAACGGTGCCCACACAGTTTACCTTAAGTTTAGCTTAGTCTTAGTTCTGAAGGGTGTTACATTATTGACTATCTTAGCAAATGGGTGCTTAACAAGTGATTAACATAAGTGTACGATCACCGCATCCTATCAACGTATGCTTACCGAATCAGGGTGTCTTAAATTTAGCAATTCACGCAATATTCTGTTAATATCGGTGAATAGTGAAGTGATGCTAATCCTAGTATCATAATCCTTACTAATATTATAAACGCGAAAGTAAGTTTTGTATGTAACACTTTCACGGCTGGGTTATTAAAGCGATCATCTTGTAATTTCGCATATTATACGTTTTCGGCGGTTAAGAAAAGGGTTCATATAGAGGACAAAGGAGGTAGGGTAGCCACCCTAACCTGCTACCTTTTATCCAAGAAAGTACTATTCGCGTGGGATGAAATTTATTGACAAAATCTAGATTAATAACAGGATCGAAGCCGCGGGCAAAGCTTGTAATATTATAAATGTAAAAGTTTATGAAGATCAATTTGCTAGATTTTGGATGATTCTCACTCAATCACGCGTAAACTTTCGAACGGATTTACATTATACTTGGCACGCAGATAGACCATATCCTGGATTATCACGCAGTATACTTTTTATATTTTTTTATTAGCTTTAGGTTATCTATTATGTGGAAATGCGACGTTTCCAAACAGACTTGATAATTAATCCAAATAGAATTATTTTAGAGATATCAACTTGTAAGTAGTAACCAGTCTATACATACGTCAAGTTAGCATGTCGTTTTAACTAAATCTGGCGGTATAATTAGTGTAAATCGTAATTCGTACATTGACATCAACATTAAAAAGCAAATCCATTGCTAAAACTAAAGGAGTTCATTCATAATGACCGTTTAAAAGATCATTAATTTATTACAATCAGCTAGCTATGCGGACAAAAAATGAGCAATATATTTCAAGTGCTCCCAAATTCGCCGCAAGCTGCCAAGCTTGGCGCCGGCTAGTCTATCATATTTCATAGGCTCAAAAACCTCAAGAGCCCTCAACACAACGTGCTCAAGTACCGATATGGTGTCACCGCCCTCTCAAACGTTCCCAGGTACCCCTTCCTTGTCCAAAAAACTTGACTTAATTTCGATTCACAGAGTAAAATTTACATTTTAGGTAGCCAACTTCACAATTGACTTCTGAAGAGAAATCGCATAAAAAAAAAAACATAAAAAATCGCCGTTTCAACATCATGAATCTTGAATATCACTCTTTGGATCCGTGAATGAGATTGGAATTAAATGAAGTGTTAAAAATGGAGCGAAATGATTTTTTTAGTTAAAGGGGGGTCTATTTGTGACGATGAGTTTAGCGAAAAGTAACTAAAGTTTAATCAAATAACATTGGACGATGTTTCGTAGATAATTTGCACTGGTAATGTGTTAAATTTTGAAGAGCTTTATAGACAATTGGTTCGTTTTGAAGCGATATTTATTTGTCTAAGGAAAGTCATATTTTAGGTAAATTAAGTAAATAACTAAGTGACTGCCTGTGAATGCCATTGCTAAGGATGAGGTCATCTCGAGTTGGAAAGAGTGTTATAAGATTTCATTTCAAAAATTCTCATTAGCGTTTGAAGTCTGGATTCTGTTTCTAGTAGATGGCCATACCTTACTAAATATGGTGACAAGACACTTCTGTCTACCCCTTCAGAAATATAGACGTAAGACTATTATACGTGCAAAAAATGTCGTATACGTGTCACTTTTAGAGTTCGCATGCAATTTATATAGCAGTCTAGACAAGTAACGACGGCAATAGATCATCGTATACTGTCCTTTTCGGGTTATAAAAGGTGGTATAACATTTCTATCGTAAGACCCTCCATTTCGAACAGAGCTGAGAAAGGTACGGGTTATTGAATCCGACGGGTGTATCTTTTTTATGGATGTTGTAATACGTTTGACGTTTGAATAGGTCTATGGTACGCGTATCTGCAAGTAATGCTCCGGTACCTATATCTTAAAGATGTGACCTTTCTGTTGTGAACGTTTAAATGCGTAAGTCAATTTCGTTTTTAACAGTTATGTTTTAAGTTTGATACGGTGGCATGGTGGTGGTGAATATGACTGCTGTGCGTGGAATCTAGGTTTCAATTTTTGGGTCAGACAAAGTGTTCCTGGATTTGTGAGCCAATAAATTTTCAATGGCAGCTCGAAGTCTGGAACTGCGTCCGCTCTTTTATGTTGGTAATTTAACCATAGCTGGCGTTATTCATATAATAATAACGTTTATTTGGAACAAGTTAAGTTTACATTAATTTTACTATAGAGACGTTGATAGCTGCAAACGTTATAAAAACTGTGGCAAAACTATTAGCGCCCAATTCCAGGAATGGTATACACTTTATGTTTCAGACTCCATAAGAAAAAACACAAAAAAAACATTTAAAAATACATATTGATTAAAACAAACAAAAAAATACACTATTTTAATACAGTTCATAATAATTTGTAGTTCAGAAATGAGGTGTGCTTACACAAATTTGAGTAGTGATGGTTTGTGTCGATGTGTATGTGTAAGTGTGTGTGTTTCTATGTGTGTGTGGGTGTTTGTGTATATATCTGCAGGTATGTACATGTTATAATTTATGATACCATAAGTTGTTCAGTTTCATCTTACGTCATGAGTTTCAACCAGACTATTTTCTTCGAAATATATTCTTGGTTAAGGATTATGTTAATTCTTCTGTTGATGTTGTTATAGAGCTTAGAACTAATATGTTTGTAGCATATATAATTTTATTTGTAGAAAACATCTTTGGCATTAGGGTTTAAGCTCTGTGTTACTAGGTTTTCCCTTTCTAGACATTTCAATCACATTTGTTTTATTTCGTTATATGGTCAATCTTTTAAAAATAAAAATATATTTGTAAAAGCTTTTGCCCGCATCTTCGCTCGCGTAAAATTAGATTATGTTAGTAATAGTACTTTATAATTTAAATAAAATATAAATTATGTTACTCAGAGATAATATAGCTTTATAATGGTGAATGAATTTTAAAATCGGTTAAGTAATTTTTGAATTAATCATAACAAACATACAAATCAAATCTTTCCTCTTTATAATATTTGTATAGATAAATAACACTGATATACTGTCGCTTAAATCTTAACGCCACCAAGTCCCTATATTTTAGTATTATTGGAGAATTTTATCAAACACCTTCATAGTTTTGAAACAGCAACACAGAGAGAAAACAGATTAATAACTCGCAGAAAAGACCTTCCTACAATAATACAACCTAAACTAAATGTAGTTCATCATATCACTCGTTATCAGGCTGTATTGTTGTTCAACAAATTACCAATAGAATTAAAAGTCATACAACATTCAATGCTATTTAAAAATAAATTAAAAACATATTTACTAAGAAAATGCTATTATAGTATTGATGAATTTTTAAATGATAAAGAACATATAGTAATTTCCTTTATTTAAATTTATTTTTATCTTTTTGAATAGTATTTATAAGGATATACCTACTTTATTGTTGATATTTTTGAGTTTATATTGACATCTAAATCCATTTAACGCATATTTCTTTTTGTGTATTCCAGCGTTTATTTTTGATTTTTAACATTGTTCTGACTGGTTTTTTTTTTGACATGTATTTAATGATTGAAATTAAACACTTTATACGGATTTTATCGCGTTGTTTATTTTACTTTAAACACTGGTATTACATAATTTTGAAAACTCTAACACTACTATTATTGAAATTTTACTACTATTTAATCTATATATTTTCTAATTAAAACAATTTATATTTGAGTTTACACTTGCCTCAAGTGTTATGTCTTCGAACAAAACGGGACAAAAATTTTGTTCAAAGTCTAGGTAGTCTTTGTGCCCGTTGTGTACTGTTGTGTAGTCTATAGGCATTTATAACAATATGTTTTAAACTTTAAAGCATAGTCACTGTATGCGCGAGAATGAGACAGCGCGTTCAGCGTGTTGTTTAGTCTCTGTCACTCGCGCGATGACCCTTCAACAAAGCAGTAAGAGGCAAAGATTTCCCTAGCTTCCTTGCTAACAGTACCGACGCCATTGCCCCTGGGAACCCAGTAACCCTACTCACCGAAGGATCACAACACAATGTTATATGTATGTATTTTATAGACCAAAATCTGCAACCTGTCTTCATAAGGCTTTTGATAGAGTTTATTACAATATTCGGTACCGCTGTGGTGGGAGCTTGTGGTAGGTAATGCGAATTTTCTGCAAATATATAACCCATTGGCTTCAAAGCGTGAGATTTTAGATTTCATTGTTAAGACATTATCAATAGCATAAAGTCGGAAACTGTGCCTCGTAATAATAATGTCCTCCAGACCGAAATTCGGCGACGGCGGCAAGCTTTAACGGAGACTGGCCATCTGCACAGGAGATATTATAGTACACAAGTGCACTCTCTGTACCCTAACTTTCATGACCCGATGGGACGGTAATCCGACATGACCAGAGAGAGATCGATAGGACCAACGGTTTAAAGTGCTTTCCGAGGCACGGGGTTGTCTTACACCGCCAACTTCCTAACTCCGGGCTGCTATTGAGATTTCTTAATCGAAAAACCTAATAATTTTTTGTTGGCCCGACCGGTTCGAACCCGAGAATGCACAGCAGTCGCATTCACTATCGCTAGTATATGATAATAGGCTCGCTCTCTATGACTTGGGACCCAAAATGTAATTGGTTAAATGTGGGAATAATATACTTTTGCCTTCCCTTCTAGGGATATAAAGCTGTATTTATTTTTAAATTTCGTGCTTTATATATTGTCCTGCTAAGTATTTGTAACATGGCTCGCTCATTTCTGTCCCGTAATATCTCTTTGCGGTTTGGCAACGTATAGTGCACCGGTGGCGCTATTTTGTTTCATGGAGGTAAACATGGACCTAAGAGTAAAATAAATTAATATTTTATGAATTTAAAATAGGACGTCGACATACGGAGTTGTTAGTTTTAATTATACAACTTTTAACTTTAGCTTTCAGCTATTTTATATATTTATGGTAGCAATCTTCTTCTTTTCGTCTTTTCGTGTGGTTAGTGGCCAACCTGTTGTCAAGAGTTGTTCAAGCCGCCCCGTAGGCCTCTGACATGGCTTAACGACTGCTGTCAATTTGGCAACAACCGGGACCGACTTTTTACGTGCCCTCCGAAGCACGGAGACGCTCAGATGAAATACCACTAAATGGTCACCCATCTATAGACTGACCGCACCCAACGTTGCTTAACCTCGCTAATCGTTTACCGATCAGTGAGTGCTACTGGCTATGAGCGTCTCAATGGTAGTAATAAAATGTATATTGAATGTTTTAGACTATTGAAGCTTATGCGTAAAACACGACTGATCGATATTATTAACTTTTTACTTTATAATGTCGTTCGCTCGAGAAAAGTACTTTCTGCATGAAGAGTAGGTATTTTTTTTTTTTTTCTCCTAAAATGACCACACTCCGCCTGATGGTAAGTAGTTGTGTGGTCTAAGAGCAGTGGCCTCCACATCGTCCTCATAGCAGCCGAGGCGACGTTGAGGTCTCAAATTGAAAAAAAAAAAGGTACCTACCGTATGTAATTTTTTGTAATCCTGCCAACGTGTATGCGTAATTTCATGATAACGGGTCGAGTAGTTAAGGTATAAAAGCGAAACAAACAAACTCGCGTTTGCATTTATATATTAGTTAGGATGATATTTTTTAGGTACTATGATATTATTAGTTTTTGCATTGATACGGTATACTTTTCCATACGACTGACTGCGAAAAGTCATCTTAAAATAAAATATGCAATGCTAAATTATTATCTACTACATTAATAACTTTTAAACTTTCGCGTTGCATGATATATATATATATATATATATATATATATATATATATATATATAATATGTAACGGGTATTAACGCGATCATGCATAATGTCTACCTTTTATATGAAGATTTGCCCGTAGGTCAACTCTGGGTTAAAAATTAGAAGGTTCTATTTTCGACCCTTATTATGTATTTTAAGAATTTTAATACAGTTTTTTGATATTATGAATGACAATCTTGTATTGTGGTCAGATATTAAGTATAGGGATCGATTCAACATGAATTAGATTTCATTAAGACCTTAGTGAAGACTATTGAATTGAAATATAAGTTATTTTTTGCGTTGCAATGTTTTTGAAGTCGACTTCTTTGTTTATTTTTTAATATAAACATAAATTGAGTAACGTACGTCTAGGTTGCCAGTTATGGTATTTAAACGAAATTCTCATGTAGAACTCTATCAACTGTAATTAAAGTTAAGGTACTCTATATGATCAATTATACAAACATTTAAATGCTGATTACGAAACTCTAAAGTCGGGGACTGTTGGTGACTGCTGCAAACTTGACTTGAACGTCTCGAAGTCACGTGTAAATCCTTCGAAGTCAAAGTTTGACGCGACGTTTGCTGGAGCGACTTTGAGCTCACTTATCCAACGTTTAATTCAACTTACATGTACTCACACTGTTAGCAAATACGACTTAAAGTGCATTTTGAGAACTAGTAAAGTTAATTAATCTTATTTCTCTATTACTATCGAGAAGATTGATATCTCTGTATGATATCTTTATACTCAAAATTTTGTACTTATTTTTGTTCATATCGTCACGCTTGTTTGTCTGGAACGGAACGTGACTAAATATGAGATTGCAGCAATATCTGCGAAGTGGTTTTTGCGTTGTATCGAAACAGACAGATTGATAGACTTTAAATCTAAAACCATTGTTATGGTGTCTGCCCTCTTAAAATAATAGAGCTCATGTTCTATACAGTTAATAACGATACTAGTGATTGTTCACGGCTTCGCTCAGCAACACTACTCTTTTCTGCATAATAGGGTACAGAAAAATACATAACTTACACCGTATGTCATTTTTTGTACCCTGATAACGCGTATGCGTATCTAATTTCATGATGATCGGTCGAGTAATTAAGTATAGCGTAATATTGTAACAAACAAACGAAATCACATTCGCATATATAATATTAGTCAGATCTTTATAAATCAAATAATCAAATCAAATATTCTTTATTGTGAAACATAGGTATATATATAAAAGATGTTTACAGTAATGGTAATGATCAGTTGATCATTACCATTGTAAGCCTAATTGGCAGAACATAGTTATGTTCTGCCAATTAGGCTTACAATAATTTAAAATTAATTTGGCAGATCACTAAATTAGAAAACATGAATAACTAATGCTTTTGAATCACTTCTATTAAAACAATACAACATATTAAATTCACTTTAGCATAAATATGAAAACATGCAGAATTAATAGCTGCCAATTAGTAATAGTAAATACAAATAAACTTAAGAATTAAATATGTCAATGCAGCTAATTACAAAATAAAATTCAATTACTAAGGATGTCAATGCAGCAATTATAAATTTAAATAAAATTTCCAAAAAGAAATTATAGGTAGATTTATATGTAATCTAAATATTAGCGGAACCTACAAACGTTGTCCTGACCAACCACAGCGCTACTTACCGGTTTCAATTGCGAATCTAAACAAACCCACTCAAACACACACATAAATTTTCATCAATATCGGTATGTTATATAAACTGTAGTAAATTCGAAATGTATATTTTACTTACAATATGAGTTGCTGATTGTCAATATTCCTCCTTTTCATTTCATCTGTATTTGTATTTGAACTAAAACTTCTCATCATTAATTTAGTTCATCCACAATATCGGAAACCTACCGCTTCAATTATCGAGCTACAGATGAATGCTCGTTATTGTATTCGAATAATTAATTAGCGAGTGTTGTTGATACATTCGAATATTGATTGCGTGTTGTGGGTTCTAATGCAACACGGGAAAAAAATTGTGTGATTGGCAAATGAAAATTCGGAGCCTAGGTGATTTTTGTGTCCGTTTTTTAAATGTTTGTTATATCCCCTGCGACTCGGGCATAATTTATTGTTCGTTGGTTGTATTTAAAAAAGAAACATTATGGATTACCTATGGTCATTTTGCTTTAATATTTCAGAATAAGATGGAATAAGTACTCACTTTTAAATATTATTTTTATAAAGAAGTAGCAGCCGACCGCAACTTTGCTAGCGTGGTATTGTATGATATCACCAAAATATAGCCGAAGTTACTTAGGGATGTGGTAAAATGTTTTTGAGATTCGGATTAGTAGTATTTCTTTATACTATTGGTATAGGTTATGTGTATTGTGAAATTCAAATTAATTTTGACTAAATTTATTTAATACTAGTTGACCCGCGTAAAGTCTTCTGCTTCATATAAGAGAATTTTCTCCGTTTTTGCAACATTTTTCATTGCTGCTCCGCTCCTATTGATCGTAGCGTAATGATGCCTATAGCCTTCCTCGATAAATAGGCTATCCAACACTAAAATAATTTTTCAATTCGAACCAGTAGTTCCTGATATTGGCGCGTTCAACCAAACAAACTCTTCAGCTTTATAATATTAGTATAGACTACTATCTATCACCCGTACTAAAAGGGCGTATCACTGAGCTTAAAATTTCGCCATAACAGTACTGAACAATAGCGTATCATTATGTGCGTTAGACGTGCAGCAGATAATAGCCACAATCACGGGACCGGCACGTTATTGACTCGTACCTCTAACGGTAAAAACGGAGCCCTTATAGGATCGCTTTATTTGTCTGTCTGTCCATTGACCTTTTTCTTGGGAATGGTGAAACATACCAGGATAAAAGAAATATTATTGTCTCAAAAATCTAAAATAATGTTTTTTTGTTTACAGGTAATTGCTTGCTTTCGTCATTTAAAAAAGGAATCTGTCAACTGTAACGAGAATGTCATAAGGTATGTGTTAGTTTACGAAACCTGTACAGTGATGTCACATGATTTATTTTAGTAGAAGGTAGAATGTTTATTGTAGCTAGACGTGAAACAGTCATATACATATTGAGATTATTATTGTAATTAATTCTAGGCAGGAAAAAACAAATGTGATTTTGAAATTTTATTTCAATACCAGTCACCTAATTTAAACAAAAATATTTTAAAGTACTTCAAATAAAAAAGAGAGAAAGCTAGAAATTTTAAAGCCGAGAGATTTTGTCAAACTACAGAAAATGGCTGCACGACACACATTGTGACGTATGCGTCATTTAAATGCAGGTGTGCAAGGGAGATATCTCTACAGCGTCCCATGTTATGCCATACGTAAATTTAAATATTACTTAATTGCTTCCTCATTTTACCACCAGTCTTGATATTGTTTTCACAAAAACGGCTCTTTTATATTATATTTACTGTTGCGTATAAAATAAGAAACAAACGTTGGCAAAACCTTTGTTGTTAAATTTGCTCGGTGAATAGATTGGATTATTTATTATTATAAGGTTTAACACATTGAATACCATGTAGCAGACACAATAGAAAGATGTATTGTTCGGAGTCATTTATGACCGGCATGATATCAATGTTTTAAGGGTGGACGCGAGTTCTTTGTAGATATTTTTCCATAGAACTCAGGTTCATGCTTTACGAACCATACTTCTGTAACTACACTAACAACAAACCCTTGACATTCTCATATTATTTAGTTTGTTTAACTTAGTTATTTTGGTGGATTAATTTAGGTATTTACCGTCAAAAATACCTACCTATAATTTTCTATTAAAGTTTTAACTACTTTAAGTTTAGTAGTAGTTGTAGGTCTAGCCTAATGATATATTATTAGGTAAAACTCAAACGAATATAAATAGCACTATAAATAATAAAACTACCTTAAATAATAACAAGCTGAAATTTTGTTCGTGTTGCCAACAAACAATTTTATAGGAGGTGAAACTAAAGCGGGATATACACGTGTGTTTTATCATTAAAGTTGCGGGTGACTTTGGCCTATGTTGGTTAAACAATGCCGTTACAGTCCCTTCGTGGGTGATTTATAATAACGATGTTGTACTTTTGGGATCAGCCGAGCAATAAGAATGCGGCACTTTCAGTGGTTATGTACAATAAAAAAGTTTTGTAATGACAGTCAGGTGAGTCAGGTCAAACCAGGTTTACTTTGAGGCCCATTTTTATATTTTAAAAATGTTACCTGAATATTGCATAGTTCCTTTAAATCGCTCATCAGTGTAAGATACAAAAACTATAGGTTTTTCATCATCATACTTTTTCACAATAATTCATGGGACAATGTACGACAATTAGCTGAAGAAGGTATGTCAATTGTGACCGCATGGCTTGAAGACAGCTTATTAACTTTAAATACTAACAAAACCAAATTCCTCTGTTTAAGCAAGACTATGGTGTCTTCACCAAATAATTTTCTGTTTCATATACACTCTTATCCGTGCAACCGATCTAGATTTTTGCCATCACATTGTTGCTGTCCTACATTATCAAGAGCTAAAGATATCAAATACTTGGGGGTAAATATTGATGAAAAATTAAATTGGAAGAAACATATAACTACAGTTAGCAATAGACTTAGGAAACTTATATATATATTTAGACACTTGAGATTGATTCCAGACACTACACTCTTGATACAAACATACAAAGCGCTAGCTGAATGTGTAGTCACCTATTGTATATGTTCATGGGGCTCAGCGGCCAAAACACACCTGCTTGAGCTCGAAAGAGCACAGCGGGCTGTGCTCAAAGTACTTCTTTTCCTTCCGTTTCGTCACTCTACACATTTAGTTTATGGAAAAGCTGATGTTTTAACTGTGCGAAAATTATTTATCTACCAAAGTATACGTAAGTACCATAAGACTATTGTACCCCTTCTAAAACCTTCTGGTAAAAGAATAGATAACTGCCCAGTTCCAAGAGTAAAAAGCAAATTTGCCCAGCAACACTATGGTAACGTTGCACCTAGACTGTATAATAAACTCAATTCAACCTATAAAACAAGAAACCTATCTAACTATGAAATTAAAAATATTATTATAATATGGCTTAAACATTTAGGATACGATGATGTAGAAAATTTACTACATATTGTGAAATAAAATGAAAGTTGCAACTCTGACTCAAACATCATACAAACACACACACACACTCACACACACTCACACGAAAGCGCGCACAATCATACAATCATAAATACACATTTTTCACATATTCATGCATAAACACACACATGCGCGCACCATACATTATTAAAACACGTATTATTATTATAGTACTTAACTAAAAGAAAAAGAAAAACAAATTGTATCTACTAAACAGCTTGTAACTATTTTGATTTAAATTATCTTTGGGAAGGAACTGACTGACACTGACAACATACAGCTCACGCTAGTTTGGGAATCAGGGCTGCATAATGTTTGTGTTCACCTTGCTGTTACAAATAAAGAATTATTATTATTATTATCATTTACAGGTAAAAAGCAATGGATTGATGGATATCTTGATATCTTAGAATAATAACATAAGTTAATTTTGTTTGTTCGATAGGAAACTTCATTAAATTCAGAAAGCATAATACGTCATACAAGAATTTATTTGTTAAACATATGGCTTTCCAGATTATATTTCATATACGAGAAGCATTTAATGAATGAATTTAAGAATATTTCTTATTAATAAACAATTGAACATTTGCACTGTTTCAATCGGGTAAAATAAAGAAATACATGATTTTAATTCTACAAGACGCTTTCAAAAGAAATGAAAGCTTATTATTTATGGATTTCCTATTTCTACGATATGAAAGTATGGAAAACGCAGCCATAAAGCAACCGAAACGTCGGGGCAAAGTGTAAACTCAAAACTCAAATATAAATAGTTTTAATTAAAAAATATATAGCTTAAATAGTAGTAAAGTTCAATAATAGTAGTGTTAGAGTTTTTCAAAATTATGTAATAACAGTGTTATAAAGTAAAATAAACAACGCGACAAAATCCGTATAAAGTGTTTAATTTCAATGTATAACATTCGCGTAAACATAAGACAATATTAGCTAATAATAATTTTGTTAGACGCCCTTCATTCACCAACGGTTATTAAATTACTTCTCCAACTGCCACCTTCGATCGACGGGTGTCTGAAATACTTCCTTCCGCTCGCTCTGTAGAACCACGATTTATTTCTTTTAATAACAAGGTGTCTGATAATGTTTGATCACCAAACACTTTAAACGCTTGCATAATATACGTGCAATGGCGACCCTGTAGAAAGTTGTCTTAACGCTATAAAGGCAAAGGACAGGAAGACAATTAATTCTCCTGCAAATATGTAGTTCAGCGGCTTTAAACACACTACATAATATGTATATTGCAGAAACATATTTTAGGAACATTGCACGGGTAGTGTAGTAATTTAAAGGTCCCATTGCCCCTGCGCCAAGCGTTGCGGGTCTGATCTCCACACATTTACTAGAAATTGTGTGATCCACATTTAGTCGCACCGAGGATAGGTGTTTTTTGAGTTTGTTGTTTGAATCTTTGTCCACCGCGACACTAAGATTTATTTCGAGTACAAAGACTGTTCAGTGTTCTTTAAATAAAAAGGTATAAAGGAAGTCATTTTCCTGCTAATAGTTTAGCAATTTAAATACACTGCAGGACCATATCATGAAGTTATTTGCTTGCGATATTTTGTAACGTATAATGCATGTGCTTGGGCCAGAGCAGCGCATTTATGGCGATTGATGAGTTTTGGCATTTCGTGTGACCCTATCGGCAATGAGTGGTGTGTCCCAGATACTACTATGCCGAGAGACCCCGACCAGCTAAACGTATACAGCGAGTCTTTGCTTATGAAAATACTTATGAACTACTAGTTGTTGGCCACCGTTGACTGTGGCTGGCGGTTTGGGCGAAGCCTTAGCTTCTTCTTCTTCTCACGAAAGCTCTACTCCTCCATTTTTATGGATACAAAGATTTTTGGCTTTGACTTGACTGCTACTAAGCTTGGCATTTTCAGGTCAGGGTTTAAGCCACAGCACTTCGCCCTTCCAAAAATTATTTATTAACTTATCGGCAGTTCTGATTGTTAGTAAGTTATAGACATATAATTAATATATACTACAGTTATCGCAAAGTTCGTAAGAGGTCACGGCCATTTCCTTTGTGTCGCTACAATGTTACAATTTGCGATAGTCTACTAATTATGTAGGTGCTATGCCAACAACGGAACATTAACTGACATTACTAAATCAAAATATTAGTAATTTAGCTTCTTCCATGGTGAAAGCATCACGTGACTTGATTGTAGTCACTGATTGTGTTTTATAAAGCTTAAAATATTCTTTTCTATAGAAACATACATATAGGGATATATTACTTGATGTATTGTACATAGTTTACGCCACTATGTACAATACATCAAATCTATGTACAATATATCAATACACCTCTGACACTTCAGAGGTGTATAAAATTGTCATTTCGCTGTCGATGGGTTTGAGTCCCACGTACCTAATAGGGAGGCGAGGCTGTTCCTAGAAACTGGATACAGAGTCTGGAGCTGTGCCCGGCAGACATCGGGCGCAGTTCCAGAGTAACTGCTTTTACTAAGAATTTATTAACAGAAAATCCAATATCACTTTGCCAAATCCGGTAATCGAACTCAAGATTACACAGTAGACGAATTCAATTCCGCAGCGCCACAAAGGCTGTCAACAGCTATTCTATGATCTATACAATCTCGATGGTTTAACATACATATGCGACAGATATCCAACCGACGCCGTCACGCAACTATATCCGAAACGATATAAAACAAAAAATATCACGACCTAGAAGCCGTTTCTTTTATACATTTCACACGAATTCTAATTACACCAGTAATTTGATACTGGGAAACAGTGGGTACTGAATTATCACCAAATTTTTACTTGGAATCGGAAATCGATATCGTACCAGAGGCGTTTGTATTAAATTGCCAATAAATTTGATACAGCACTAACGGACTGGCTTATATATCGATAGGCGAGGATTTAGAAGTAAAATTAAAGTATCAAATCGTTTCTCTTGGGAAGTGAACTTGGTATTATGTTTAAGTGGGAAATAATTATAATGTTCGACTTGTCGAATAAGGTGGATTGTATTGCGTTTAGATACTTAAGAGTTTCTGGTCTCATCGTATTGGAATCAGTGTTTTGGTCTCATCGTAGAGGTTAACACTGTAGGCTTATCATGAAACGTAAATGACGATGTTTGGGGCGTTGGTTACTGCTATTTGTACTTTGAAACTCGTGATCAATTCTATCATCCTATACCTTACGATGAAGTGGTATATATAACGGAGTAATGACACTTTGAAAGAAAGGAATCTTGACAAAACTTCACCAAAGTATGGGGTAAACAATTTCATAGTACACACAAATCTCTAATTTTATATCCTACATAGCTATTTTGCTTGCGTGTTGTAAAAAGAAAATAAGATTCATAAGCCATTTTTTGAGACTGCTTTCTTAGTCTGGTGGCATTAGTTGGCCAAGGTCGGTCATTGTTACTGGATTCGGCTGGAAATTTTTTGATGCAACCGTGCTTTTTTGTATATATGTATATCATTTCAAACTCACCAGTATCTAGTCACCATCAGTAAACATCTATTATTGCCATGACTACTATAGAAAACACGACAATTACATTGCACTTTAACATAAAGTTTGACATGTGTTTAGTACGATACCTAAACGTTACTATCGAAATTTTGGCTCATAGTGTTCTTCGTCCGCTAGTATACTTTTTGATTCATCATTTATTTTTGTTCCGCAATGTTTATTGTTATACAGGATGTGCGGTAATTAATGGACAACCTTGAAATGTCTTATAGTAGAACTGAAGGCCGTTCAGAAAAACTGAAAAATGAATAATAAAAATAAATATATATATATTAAAAAGTGCAAGCTATTATAGCATAGCATACTTTTGACTGTCTATCTATTAGCATAATTAGTGTTTAATAATAAAACAACAAAAAACCGATAGATTTCATTTATTTATGGTCGTAGTATACAAGAAAGTTATACATGGTAATTTAAAAAAAACACATATCTCAGGTAGTACTCGTAGTTAGGATAGATTTTTTTTCATATTTTTTTCTGAACGGCCATCAGTTCCATTATGAGACATTTCCAGGTTATCCATTAATTACCGGACACCCTGTATATTTAGAGTAATTACGAAATATACTTAGTCGATATCCACATTAGTTGTCAGGTTATATGAGATTTTTCAACTTAAATGAACGGGAAGGAGCATTGGCCTCTGTATTGGACAGATACCACGAAATCCTTTAATGCCTCAATGACTTGCAGAGCATGTTTAGACCATCGCGAGACAACTGAATCCTGTCAGCTGTCTTAGTAATCCATGACAATTGTAACAGCTGGCTAAAAGCCTGCATAATTTAGCCACGATTCGTATCTCCACTTCAATTATTCACATATGTACGTCATATTGTTACACATATGAAATTTACCATTTCAGGTGCATTCTTGAATTGCGGTCAAGTACAAATACGTGATCGCAAGTCAAGACAGCAACGATAGACTAGTAGGAGACCATTGAAATACCACGGTCTCAAGTTCCACCCCACGGTACGCACCTCTGACTTTTCGAAGTTATGTGCGTGTTAAATAGTTAATTAACGCTCGCTTTAACCGTAACATCAAAAGGAAACTTGCATATCTAAGAGTGAGAGTTCTCCATAATAATCCAGAAGATATGTGATGTCTGCCAAGCCGCACTGGTCCAGCATGGTGGATTACGGAGTTATAGCCACAAAATCTGTATATTTCCCTTTGTTCTTAAGAGGCTAGCGTCCAAAAATTTAGTTTACTGTATCAAAGACGGTTTTAATAACAAAATACTGAGGAAAACTTTCGTGAAAAGTTGTTGTTTGTATATTAGTACCCTTGTTGTGCGCTTGGTCTATGTTTACTTTGATGATCATAAGTGTTTCTATGTGACATAAATTAAATGAGTTTTGACTTTAACTATGTGCGTGGTGGACTATGGCCTATTTCTTCTCAAACTGAGAAGAGGTTCATGCCCATAAGTGAGACAGTTTAATACGGGGTTGATATAATTATATTATTATTTGACTATATATATGTCGGCCTCGATGGCGTAGTGGTTAGTGTAACCGACTGCCACGCCTGAGGTCGCGGGTTCGATTCCCGCACAAGGCAAACATTTGTGTGCATGAACATGCATGGTTGTCTTGGTCTGGGTGTTTCTATGTATAATATGTATGTATTTACAAAAAAAAAAAAGATATATGTATATTTGTCCATTGTCTAGTACCCATAGTACAAGCTCTGCTTAGTTTGGGCTAGATGGTGTTGTGTGTATGTGGTAGAATATTATTATTATACTAGTCTATTCTATTATGTCAGAAAAAGAAAGTTGGTATTTTAGAACAGGGTATAACGAAGGTACTTACTGTGAATGCCTATGAAAAGGTGCTTTAAAAACATTAACGTCTTTTCTTTTTAGAGCACAATCAAGTTCCTGCAGGTAATTTAAAAGTGACTCATCTACCAGATGCTGCAAGTTTTACAACTTGCTAAATAACAAATAATTATGTTCCTGTGAATTTTTTTTAAGGGTTCCTTTCCAAACTGATATAACGAGCTACGGTAGTAGTGAATGTGATTGCTGGGCATGAGGTCTTGGCTTCGATTTTCGGGTTGAACATAGTGTTGTTAAGTATTTCTGTTAAGATATTCTCTGTAGTAGTACGGCGTTTGGTGCTGTGCCTGTTTGGCGACAATAAGCTCGTCTAATGCTTGGGACCTGAATAAATAGCTCACAAAATTTTGTTGTAATAGACGTCTGCCTATCCCTTCGGGGAAATAGGCGTAAATCTACGTAATTATGTATGTACTAACTGACCCGCGCAACTTCGATATATATATATAAGATAAGAGAATTTACGCCGTTTTTGCAACATTTTTCATTACTGCACCGCTCCAATTGATCGTAGCGTGATGTTATATAGCTTATATCCTTCCTCGATAAATGGGCTATCCAACACTAAAATATTTTTTCAATTCGAACCAGTAGTTCCTGAGATTAGCCCTTACAAACAAACAATCAAAGTTACAAACTTTACCTCTTTATATTATTAGTATAGATGGAACTCTTATGGAGCGGTTTTGTTCGTTCGTTTATACTAACATATTAAAGGCATATAAACTGTCAGATCCTCAGCACTACTTCAGCTATAAATATATATATGTATATGAGACTGCACGAATGACCTAGTGGTATAAGTGGTCGCCTCGACACTGCCACTGCACCGAGTGTTGTGGGTTCGACTCCCACACGGGACAACTGGGTGATCCACAAATAGGTCCAAGTGAGGTACATGTCTTTAAAAAAAATATAGAGTATGTGGTAAGGTGACATTTTCTCGTGGACTAGACGACCGCTCTCCAACATGCGAAGTGTCGTCATTTTCAACGGCCATAATAAAAAAACTGGTAAGTTATCTTAGCCGTAGATGTATCACTGTATTGCCACTGTAATGCCAAGTTCATAATATTGGGAGCTTGCTGAATACAAAGCTAATTTTGGAGTCGCCTAAAGCAAAGAGAAACTTTTACTAAAGTAAAATCTTTTAATGTAACTATGTTTAATTTACTAAATACATAACTTCGCTGTTACATAACTTTCAGAAAAGTAACTTTGTAACCTAATTTAATAAATGATTTTGATTTTATCGATTCCATTTAATAATGTATCTAGGGTATGTGAAATGTTATTATTCATGTAAAATAAGTTTACAGTGACTTTAGAAAAACATTTTATCATTGTATTACATACATATACATAGATTCACGCCTGTTTCCCAGAGGGGTAGGCAGACACTACGGAATTCCATTTACCGGATGGTCATTATATTAAGGGTACTTAATATTGTTTTATCTGTTTTATTTTTTAAAAGACAACAATTCACTAGGTATTCCTTTTGTGTCCCGAGGAACTTTACAATGGACACAAAGAACACTCAGAACAACTATTTAGATTACACAATTTAGTTAACACGATTACAGTAGATTACACAAACTTTTGTCTCGTATGAGAATCGAACCCACAACGCAAGGCGCAGCGCCTTGCGTTGTGGGTTCGATTCTCATACGCAGTGACAAGGCAACCACGTAAACTATTACGCCATCCGTGCAGTGAATATGTTGCTATTCATGTACAATAAGTTCAGTGACTTTAGAAGACCCAATCACCCTCTTTTCCCTTCCCGCCCCATGGCCCTCCCACTTACTTTTTCTCTTCTTCCTTTCCTAAACGGTCGGCAACGCGCAAGTGATGCCTCTGGTGTTGCAGTCGTCCATAGGCTACGGTTACCACTCACTATCGGGTGGACCGTGTGCTTGTTTGCCATCTTAGATGTATAAATATATATATATATATATATATATATATATATATATATATATATATATATATATATATATATATATATATATATATATATATATATATATATATATATATATATATGTATCTAAGTTAGCTAAAATGTTGCCGTTATAAACACTTAGTTATCAGTGACTTCAGAACATTGTACCCCTAACCTAAAGTCACGGTGAATAATTGGACCAAAACAAATATGTAACTTGAGGATCACACGAGTTTGTTTATATAAACAATAACGAACAAATTAACCATCCTAAAAGTTAGCCAAACAACTCAAATCAAAAATCCAAAGTAAATATTAAATAACTTTTCTATCGCGAGGTTGGGTACCCACAGGTAGTATGATCTACATATGTGTAATCTTTATTACAAACAAAGTCAAACATAATATATTCATTTAGATCACAATGTCACATTTATGAACGTCAAAGTTTAGTATTGAATTGATTAAAGTACTAGTTTAAGGCCGCGGCATCGCTCGCGTTAATGTAGGTAAAATTTGTGACGGTCTTTTTTCTAGATGAAAGTTATCTTAAATGTCCTTTCTGTTCCCCTGAAAATGTGTATGCGATTATAATATTAGTAAGGATTTAATTTGGATATTAAATGCCCGGTCATGTTATAGAAGCGTAGGTTCAGCTAAAAGCAAAATGACTAAAACAGTCCTCGTTTCGCTTTATCATATGATAACATTGATCTAGGCTCGATCTCTACACGGAAAAAAAATATGAGATGCTAATTGTAGACAGCACGATAATTTTATTGTAAACGGCTTTCTTCATTCCACTTGCAAGTCATCCTTACACCATTTTGTTGGTCAAAATCGGTTTATCGGTAGAACATGGTAACGCACGGAGAAGATACATTTGCGTTTATGGTGTACAAAATTTTTCCCGCTCTCACGCGCTTAGATTTATGTTAAGACAGATTTTTAAGTAGCCTATTTGTTATTCTTATATATAAACAATGATACTGTAAAGTTTATTAAATAGGATTGATTAATGTCCCGTGTAGGATTCGAACCTTCAGTGCGACAGCAGCAACGTGGCAAAGTAAACGTAACTGCGCTGTACTAAGGAAAAAATTATTCTGATTATTTGCACCCCGACCATTTAATATCAGATCCTTGAAATGTTATTTCGCTTTCGGTCTGTGTGCACCTTAACGCAGAATATATTACCAGACATTAATAAAAAAAGTTTATTTTGCGAGGGTCAGGTAATGCAAACACGGTCGACCTTAAAAATGTCCGTAAAAGTATATTTATTTTGAGATCCTGACCCTAAAAACGCCATTGTTCTGTAATTAGATTAAGTACACAGAACTAATTATATAATTCTTTTGTGATAATTATGTGGGCTATTTGCGAAAGCAGTCCTTCAAATCTGGTGCGTTTGTAAAATATAGAGTCTCGTTTTTACGCTACTTATTTGGCGAACAAATTTACGGCTTGATGGTATACGGTAGCAATGTGCGATTATTGATTTAGATTTTAAATCAATCGAATTTTCATGTTATTCGAATGTTTTGTAATATCGATACTTAATAATAATCGGAAATAATTCCTTTCTGTATATTAAATTTATAGACCCATATTTTGTTACTTTCATGTTTTATTTATAAGTGGTTAGGTTTGTTAATATTAGTTAAGTTGTAAATTATAATTGTTGCTTTGTTTATTTGTAAAAAAAAAAAAGAATATCCGAATGTCTAAATAGTTTATGTCAGTTTCTGACATCACTATTCCGAAATTGTGATTGATTTTTTATTTGATTACGTATTGGGTATAAATATAAAGAATATACATTACAACCAATTGTCAACGTATCATCATCAAGTCGTATATTAGTTATATGATTTGTTTCCAAAAGTAAACAGTGTCAAGAGATTGGTCGATATTCGGACGTGGGACCACACAATTTTAGATTAGACGAAAACTTTTCCTTTACTTATGGCACATAGCAAGGATTCAGTTACCGTAGCATACAGACGCTTGCAACGCAAGTGTTATCTTACCCGGGTTGCTCTCGTTAGAATAATTGGAGTCTCTCTGCTACTAGTGCAAGTCGCCTCCAATTACAATGAACCTGAAGTCTAAAATATTTGGTAGTAGCACTTTACTCGGTGTATATAGCCCACTTCCTTCAATAATCATAAACCAGTAAGCTGTAGGAGATCTTAGAAACATTCGAACAACAGACATCAAGAACATTTAAAGTCGGAACATCTATATGTGGATCCTTTTTTTTCATTGTGTTCTCAAACCAGCTCGTGCATTTGATAGTAAAATTGTGGCTTAAGTAATACTAGAAATAAAGGTTTTCAACTTAGCTACGCTATCAAAATCAGTACAGCAGGAAAATAATGATTTAATAAATTAAAATGAACATTCAAAGTTACGTTGTTGGTTGCAAATTTTGAGATATACATATTTGATTCGTGCGAATTATCCGAGATCGTGTTTGTATATGTAATAAGGAAGCAAATTACCACTTTTACCACATCAAAAGGAGAATGACTTAAATATGTACACCATGTATATTGCTTTGTGACGTATGTCATGTATGGAGGCGAATCATTTTTTTAAATTATTCTATTGATGTATTAAAAGTAATTTTTTTTTCGATCCAATATTCGGAGAAAAATTGTCTGATTTACGAATAGCTGTGCAGAGTCTGGGTGCTCTTTATGTCTGTTATTTGGCTGTTTGCATACTCACTCACAGAACTGGAATTATTAATGGAAAGGTGACTTATTCTAAATAGTAGGTAAAGTCATATGAACAAAGCCTGATTAGTACCATCGGGAAGCTTAAAGACATGTAGGAATGTCTACTTCAGGAATATATAGGCGTAAGCCTATATTCCTGAAGTATTAATGTCCATCGGGCATTGTTGAAAACTCCATGTTGATTCTAAGGAAATCTCAATAACACTGCCTGACTCGAGAAACTATACTGACATCTTATACATATCACATGCAAACACAACCCGTGTATCATTGAGGCGATGCAGTATCCTAACAAACCCTATAATTTAATAACATATCACACAAGAGAAGCCACATACAGAAGCTAGTTATTTATCTTGTAAGGGCACATATACCATAAGAGCATCCTACATCAGAGGCTACGTGGTTCAAAGGAATCACTGGAATTAAAACTCATTCTGCACCTATATATGTATATACCTACTGATGTTACGTAACGACTCAGTATGTATATATTACATGAAATTAGCATATGATGAGCAAGGTGTATCGCTGGAATTAGGTATCGGAAACGTGTATCACCTTTTGAATATATTTATTTTGCTATACGCTTGAAATAATCTTAGGCTGTCTTTCCACCAAGGTGCAACTAAGCTACAGATGTCGGATTCGCTCAATTTCATAGCTTAGCTCTGGTGGTGGTTTGAGTGCACGGATGACGTAGTAGTTTGAGCCACACACGCCCAAGGGATGGAAGATATTTGTTCCACTGATATTAGTTCCGAGTCTGTATGTTGTTTGTGTCCGTTATCACAGGAAATAATGCAGTTCAAGTAGTGCAGGAGTTGTATAATAAAATAAAAAATATAATGGAATTCTTTCTCACAAAGCTACCTCGTATAAAACGCATCTTCATAGCACATCTCCGCTCCGCTATAGGTACTATATAGTTTTCGTGGAAATACATAATTTAAACACTAGAAATAGGCATAAGTTAGTAGGTCCGTATCATCGATTACATTAAGTTCACAATATATTTGCGGGACTTGATATACGTTTCTTTAATAAATTACCCATTAATATAATGAATTTACCATTAATTTAATTTTAAAAGTCGTAAAATCACAGCTAAGTTGAAAGCGTTATTATTCAGTCAACTATTACTTGAATGACAAAGACTCATTGAACTAGTTGCTTGTTCTATACAGGATTAAAGTTTTGTATTACTTATAAGTCAATTTAATAATGTAGAGGTATCTCGTGATTATTTGTGATGTTTTCAAGTATCGTGCTTCCCTTTTCAATTATTATTGAAACTAAAATTAATTATATGAATGCACAATCGCATTTAGTCACCGACTGCCTTTGCATTGTCACAAAGTGTAAGTGTATGCGCCCTCATGCTATCCTACTGTCTATTACAGATTAATATTAAATAATTCTACTAAATCCTTATTATTTCATCTCCTTTACATTATTCAGTAATTATTTATTTAAAATTATTGTTATAAGCTTTAGATTTATATAGTCAGTAATATATGGCATAATGGCTGCAACAACTTCTTGATATGAGATGTAAAATACTGAAATTATATTTAATTGGCGATTTAAAAGAGCCATGAGTTTCTTGCAGGTTTCTTCACATAGGCTCAACCCTTTGCCTGAACCTAGCAACTAGCCTAAATGTAGCTTCAGTAACTTAGTAAACTCGCTAACCTATATATTTTGACGTTCACGTGTTACTTTGTGACCTAAATGAATAAATGATTTTGATTTTGACTTTGACACTCTGTATAAGAAAACCTGATTAACGACGCGTCAATGTTTAACTTATGTCAAGTGATTTGATTGGTTGCTACTAATTCAATCGGCCAATCACAGTTACTGACATACGTTTGACCGGTTTGACTGTTTGTTAATTTTTACATTGTGTTGATTAGCTGTACAAAATACTATGTGTTAGGCCTCAGTGGGGTAGACAAATAGTTGCCTAACTTTAAACTCGTTTGCCGCTTAGTCCGCTGCTGCATGTCTAGTGAAAAGGCAGCCTTATTATTTCTAGGATGGTAGTTGTTTGTTCGTTTAAGTCTTATAATTTATTTATTTAGGTAGTCTATATTCTTTAAGAAATCTGGTAAACAAGGATATCCTCTGCCACGCTGTAAGTGTTTACAAAAAATTTGCGTATATTCTCAAAGGGATAAGCCAAGACTCATATTTCGCTATATTGTAATTCTAAGTAATCCCAAAGAGCCACATTATAGCCGTCTATTTCCAGATTCTCCATGTTTCAACTGTTAAATTCCTAACAGATAAATACAATAACACTTGCCCTATCTTGTAATAGAAGTTTGATTAGTGCTATCTGGTTATCTTCAAGTCAAACGCATCGTCTCTCAGCATCAGTTAGAATTCAAAACGCAAACCTATCCTCAAGACAATCAAAGTCAAAATGTTTCGTCATGTAGGTCACGAAGTAACACTTCTGAACAACAAAGTTACACTTATTAACATGAATTTACGTTTACATACACACTTATCTGTTGCCACGTTTAGTAAAGCAAGAGCGTAGAATCAATGAGAAGAACTGGCAAGAAACTCACGGCCACACTTTTTAATCGCCAAGTTTACAAGATTGTTTATTTTACTAATATTTTCTGTAAGGAGCTACCCTTAAAGAGAAGCCGTAATTAGGTCCTCTGGGTTTAAAGTTAAGTCTGACTGCTAGTTTTCATTGCAAGTTTATAAATTACTAAAGATTTGCTGCAATCCAACCCTGCTTAGGATTATCTTTGACCAAAATAACGTTCCAAGAAAATATTTGTGATAATCTTATCGTTCTTGTTTCGTCATGTTCTGTAATATTAGATAACATGTCATTCATTAGTAGGTCGACATCGCAGATACATTGCGTATCGGAGACTAACATTACCACTTATATAGTTATTTATATAGATTGATATTAGTTTTCTACTTGCCTCGTTATTCCTATTACATATTTTTGTAGGCCATTGTGAGGTCCAGGACTGGGCAAACTGTTATTGGCTTTTTACATTAAAATTAGAACTGCCAGTTTTTTTTTACGAAGATGCATGAGTCATGTCATAAGGAGATCAGTATTATTCTTTTTAGCGTTTTCAGCACTTTGAGGACGTTCTTGTAGCGTCAGCAATACTTAGGGGTTCAGAATAGAATGCTGTTTTGTAGGGCCAGCAACGCGCGAGGTACATATACTCCTAGTGTTATATCAATTGTCTATAAACAACTTATACAATTTGAGTGCCGTGATGGCGGGCAAGCGATGCCCTTGCCGCTGCCGCCGAGGCGAGTGTCGTAGGTTCGAAAACCACAGCGGCAAGGGTTATCAAAATATCATAGAAAGCGCCCCACGCTCTTTACATTAAAATTATAAAATTATTTTCTAAATTTTTAATAAAGCGTGATTATTAGTTTTTTTAAACTATTATTTATTTTATTTATTTAAAATATTTTTTTCTCTAAATTATTGTATTGTCATCGGTCCTCGATAAGTGTACAAAGTTCAAATCAATCCGTCGCGCGTCGGTTTGAAAGGGATGAATATCACGATCAAAGATTCCGTTACATAGATTCATAGATACATAGATTCATAGATACATAGATTCATAGATACATAGATTCATAGATACATAGATTCATAGATACATAGATTCATAGATACATAGATACATAGATTCATAGATAAATAGATTCATAGATACATAGATTCATAGATACATAGATTCATAGATACATAGATTCATAGATACATAGATTCATAGATACATAGATTCATAGATACATAGATTCATAGATACATAGATTCATAGATACATAGATTCATAGATACATAGATTCATAGATACATAGATACATAGATTCATAGATACATAGATACATACCAAGCTAATAAAAGCGTATTGAAAAAAAATCAAATAATGATAGCAGCTTATTTACCATCAGTCTAATTAACTCTTGCTTTCCAAAACAATAAAACAACCTGTGGATTAGAATTCGGTGTTCATCTAAAAAGAAATGTCAGGTTAAGTTTATTATAAACTTTGAGCGCTAGTGCGTTGAAGCTTCAGCGCTTTTTAAAAATGAATGCTTATGTAATATTTTAAAGCTCTTTGATATAGAGTCCTTTATTAATGTCGGCATTATATTTTAATATAAAACGTAAAGGATTTTAGTCCGGCTACATATGTTGAACATTTTAAACCAATAATCTTAATGAATATTTTCGTTTAAGTACTGCGATTTAATAACAAATGTATATAATGCATACTGACTGTCGGTGTAGTAGCTTACGTATACATTTACATACCAATTGTGAGGTCTTGGGTTTGACTGTCGGTGTAGTAGCTTACGTATACATTTACATACCAATTGTGAGGTCTTGGGTTTGACTGTCGGTGTAGTAGCTTACGTATACATTTACATACCAATTGTGAGGTCTTGGGTTTGACTGTCGGTGTAGTAGCTTACGTCTACATTTACATACCAATTGTGAGGTCTTGGGTTTGACTGTCGGTGTAGTAGCTTACGTCTACATTTACATACCAATTGTGAGGTCTTGGGTTTGACTGTCGGTGTAGTAGCTTACGTCTACATTTACATACCAATTGTGAGGTCTTGGGTTTGACTGTCGGTGTAGTAGCTTACGTCTACATTTACATACCAATTGTGAGGTCTTGGGTTTGACTGTCGGTGTAGTAGCTTACGTATACATTTACATACCAATTGTGAGGTCTTGGGTTTGACTGTCGGTGTAGTAGCTTACGTCTACATTTACATACCAATTGTGAGGTCTTGGGTTTGACTGTCGGTGTAGTAGCTTACGTATACATTTACATACCAATTGTGAGGTCTTGGGTTTGACTGTCGGTGTAGTAGCTTACGTATACATTTACATACCAATTGTGAGGTCTTGGGTTTGACTGTCGGTGTAGTAGCTTACGTCTACATTTACATACCAATTGTGAGGTCTTGGGTTTGACTGTCGGTGTAGTAGCTTACGTCTACATTTACATACCAATTGTGAGGTCTTGGGTTTGACTGTTGGTGTAGTAGCTTACGTCTACATTTACATACCAATTGTGAGGTCTTGGGTTTGACTGTCGGTGTGGTAGCTTACGTATACATTTACATACCAATTGTGAGGTCTTGGGTTTGACTGTTGGTGTAGTAGCTTACGTCTACATTTACATACCAATTGTGAGGTCTTGGGTTTGACTGTCGGTGTGGTAGCTTACGTATACATTTACATACCAATTGTGAGGTCTTGGGTTTGACTGTTGGTGTAGTAGCTTACGTCTACATTTACATACCAATTGTGAGGTCTTGGGTTTGACTGTTGGTGTAGTAGCTTACGTCTACATTTACATACCAATTGTGAGGTCTTGGGTTTGACTGTTGGTGTAGTAGCTTACGTCTACATTTACATACCAATTGTGAGGTCTTGGGTTTGACTGTCGGTGTGGTAGCTTACGTATACATTTACATACCAATTGTGAGGTCTTGGGTTTGACTGTTGGTGTAGTAGCTTACGTCTACATTTACATACCAATTGTGAGGTCTTGGGTTTGACTGTCGGTGTGGTAGCTTACGTCTACATTTACATACCAATTGTGAGGTCTTGGGTTTGACTGTCGGTGTGGTAGCTTACGTATACATTTACATACCAATTGTGAGGTCTTGGGTTTGACTGTTGGTGTAGTAGCTTACGTCTACATTTACATACCAATTGTGAGGTCTTGGGTTTGACTGTTGGTGTAGTAGCTTACGTCTACATTTACATACCAATTGTGAGGTCTTGGGTTTGACTGTTGGTGTAGTAGCTTACGTCTACATTTACATACCAATTGTGAGGTCTTGGGTTTGACTGTCGGTGTGGTAGCTTACGTATACATTTACATACCAATTGTGAGGTCTTGGGTTTGACTGTTGGTGTAGTAGCTTACGTCTACATTTACATACCAATTGTGAGGTCTTGGGTTTGACTGTCGGTGTGGTAGCTTACGTCTACATTTACATACCAATTGTGAGGTCTTGGGTTTGACTGTCGGTGTGGTAGCTTACGTATACATTTACATACCAATTGTGAGGTCTTGGGTTTGACTGTTGGTGTAGTAGCTTACGTCTACATTTACATACCAATTGTGAGGTCTTGGGTTTGACTGTTGGTGTAGTAGCTTACGTCTACATTTACATACCAATTGTGAGGTCTTGGGTTTGACTGTTGGTGTAGTAGCTTACGTCTACATTTACATACCAATTGTGAGGTCTTGGGTTTGACTGTTGGTGTAGTAGCTTACGTCTACATTTACATACCAATTGTGAGGTCTTGGGTTTGACTGTTGGTGTAGTAGCTTACGTCTACATTTACATACCAATTGTGAGGTCTTGGGTTTGACTGTTGGTGTAGTAGCTTACGTAAACATTTACATACCAATTGTGAGGTCTTGGGTTTGGTGCCAGGGTTCTACTGAAATAAAAGACAGGTGACAGGTGAAACACTACTGTTTCTTCGATTTTTGTTGATAGCTTGTAGGTACGGAAGCTATCAATAGATAGTTGAAGCTGTGCTCCAGAGGCGGTAACACCTGTCTTTTATTACATGAGCCCTAAAGACAGATAACGAATTGTGGTTACCTTTTGCGTCTATTTAAATAAACTAAAATCGCAAGTAAGCCCGTTTGTCGCCTATCTTCACAATTCTTACTAATATTATAAATGCGGATATGTTAGTTTGTTTGTTACGCCTTTGCACCTTAACTACTCGACCGATCATAATGAAATTGCGCATACCCTTTCTAGGGATACAGATTAAGAGGTAGGGTACCTTTCACTCAGCAAAAGTAGGTACTGATCGCAAGGGATAGCTTATGAAATATATAGTGACAAAAACGACTTAGATATTGATATAAATAAATAATTCCGTAATACAAAATTTTCTGACTTAGGGTCTTCTTTCAAATATTATTCCCGACACTGTGCTATTATTGGAAGTTTCCTGACAAAAAATAATAGCTTTACCGCCTCAAATCGATTCCGGGTTGCAGTTCGCCTGTTATATGAGGAGCAGATGGCACAAACTTTTATAATATTTGTCAAACCATCGGATATGAAACCAATTTGTAACAAGGATTCAACAAGTTTTGAATTGTAATCTTATTATTCGCGTTCCAGATCTTCTGACAATGAACGAAACCAGTCGATTGTCACTCAGATTACATTGATATTTTTGCTGGGTAGACTTTAAAGCTGGTTTTAAATTTAGTCTCTTGGGGTTCTTTAAGCTTGTTCATTCGCGTGAAGTCTTTAAACAATAGCTGATATGGGGATATCCATTAATTACGTGAGCTATTTTTCTTTTAATTTGGACTCCTTCCTCCCTCCTGGTGAGATTAAGTGAGAGTTGGTGAGTCCGCCGTCCCCCTTACGTGAGATTTACGCTCTAATTGTTAAAACACTAAATAGAGTATAGAAAATAAATGATATTGAGTATGCCATTTTTCTTTCTTTTAAAGATCCTGAACGATATTTACTTTTTTCTTATTCTCGAAGTAAATGTTTTTAACAGCCATGAGATTGTTTTAACGTAGGTAAAAAATGGGATATTCTTGGAAAATAAAAAGGAACATTTTTATTTTTTGTAAAATTCGTATAATAATTTATGTTTGTTCAAAAGTTGACGTTAGATTTTCAATTATGGCCCCTCAGTTTAAATGAGATTTGATGAGATTTTACTGGACCTGGAATTAATGGATGTAGGGGTAAGGTGGTCAAGGAATGCTTGTGGCGGTTTAATATGTATTTAATGAGATGGTGTAATTTGCGATTTAGTGAGTAAGAGTGCAAGTGGTTTCTTCATAAGGCAAACCATCCGTACGAGTAGATAATAAATCATGCATCGTTGTTTACAAACATTCAAACAACACAACACCCAGACTCGGAACAACTAAATTGTAATTGTAATAAGTTTAACCAGTACGCATCGCGTCGCATTGCGAGCTTACGCGATTACATAGACAACCCATTTGTATGTGACAGCCCAGTGGGAGACAGTTGGACTGCCACATAGAAGCTTAGGTTCGATTTCAAGGCGTGCCATTCTGACTTTTCAAAGTTATATACATAGTTAAATATCGCTCGAGTCTGACAGTTTTCCATAAAGTTCTCGAAGATATGTCTGCCAGCCCGCACGGTGCCAGCGTAGTGGAATATGGCCTAACTGTTCTCATACTGAGAAGAGGTTCATGCCCAGCATTGAGACAGTTAAATACAAGGTTGGTATTTTATTACTATAATGTGTAACATACACGGTTCATCACGTTGCCGTGTTGGTCGCGCGATATAAATTATTTCATATAATAAAAGTGCAAGAGATAAAGTTTACATCGACACTTGGAGAAATACCTTCCATTTAGGTCTTAAATAAATTGCACATACTTTAGCACAAGCGTTGGAGAAGCTCACTGAAAAATTGACCCTGACCGTTAAAGGAGCCGTGGTCCAACAATGGCACGATAAGAGAGATGTCACTGTTATAAATTACATCTATTCTAGTCTCTAGTTTACCACTAGAGATCAGACTAGAAGGTAGAACTTACAAATCGTCGCTGTTTTCATTTTGTTGTGTTTGTTCGTCTAAATCTTGCTACAGTGATACTCAAAAAGTCTATAAATATAATTATGTTATTGACATGTCATTTCAATTTTTTATATTTTTATCTACGTTGATATAATTGAAATCAATTGTTCCATTTTAGTTTCATTTACGTGCCTTGTTTTATTATATTTGTGTTCGTTTGAAATTACATAATTTTATTGTTATGGTTAAAATTTATGAATGTTTGGACTTATATTTATTTTTAAGACCTACCATGTACCCAACACTTAAGGTAAATAAATGATTATTATTATAAACCTATTGAGTCGCAGCGGCACACCGGTAACCAGATACAATGGGGTTTTAAATACATCTCGCATTCCAGGAACTGACAGTTCAATGTATATTAGCGACGACTATTGTACATAAACAACACATAAAATGATTTAGCAGTTTCGCCTTTGTGTATATTTCCCGGTATGAATATGTGATAGAATATTATTATGTGTCTCTTATCACAGGTAAAATACCTGTGATAAGAGACACATAATAATATTCTATTATATTAGATTAATATATTATATTAGAAAATACCTGGCCCTTTGGGAGGCTTACACGGATACATGGGTCCAACGTGAAGAGGCTTTTCGAGAGTTTTAATCAAAGGTGGGATGAAACACCTACAGCGGCACTAGCCGCAGCAGGCGCAGGACTGTTGCTACGTATGGATTCTAATATATGGGCTATAGGTATGGGTGTTTGGGGAACCGGTATATTGCTAACTATGAATGATAAAACGGCGTCTGCTCTGAATACTCTAATAGCTTTAATGCAATGGGCAGACATTGGCGGTGTTATCTAGCCCAAGCTAAGCAGAGCTTGTACTATGGGTAACTAGACAATGGATACATATGCGTATAAAACCTTTTCTTTTTCGTAAATACATACTTATTATACATAGAAACACCCAGAGTAAGACAAATATCCCCATGTTCATGCACACAAATGTTTGATTTGTTCGGGAATCAAACCCGCGACCTCAGGCGTGGCAGTCGGTTATACTTACCACTATGCCATCGAGAACGCCAAATTTTCAGTAGCATCACGAAGTATGTAGATTTTGTCAGTAGCCGGCAATAAGCTTGTCCTCTATAACAGAGGTTCCTAAACTTTTAAGATAACGGTACTCTCACCAAATATCTTTTATTTTATGGAACCCCATATCAAATGATTACAAATCAAAGACCCTGTAATTTAAATAAGAACAAAAACTTAACTTCGCCTCACATAATTTGCACCATTTCAAAATAAAATGCTATTTAACATTATTATTAATATATTATTTAACTGCCAAAAAAAATTATTTCGTGGAACCCTGGTGACTGTCCAAAGGTACCCCTAGGTTTCGAGGAACCCAGTTTAGGAATCGCTGCTCTATAACATCCATCGAGGCCGACAAAATACGTTATGCTCTAGAAAAATCTGTTTATAAGCCTTCTCTAATGAGAGATTGGATCTTCCACGGCAGACTTTAGACAGTTACTCATACATATATTCCAGAAAATATTTTTTGAAAGATTAGTAGTCATTTGTAACTTAAATTACAAGCAATATTTAAAAAAATATGTTAATAAAATATCTTTCTTAACACCCTACAAACCAGCTACAATACTTGTGTTTTATGTCGATCTCTTGAATCGTTGATCCGTTGAAACTATATTATTGTTTTAGCAATTTACGTGAGTAGTGCAATGGATGAGATTAAAACCCGCGACCTGTTGGTCGCAATTCGGCTACCGCTGCTTTATTCTGTACAAGTTTATCTGAATTACATTTATCAAATAATTAGATTTAGCTTGCGACTTCGATCGCGGTGATTTAGATTCTGAATATATTTTTTTATCTTTCAGAAACAGTATATTTTCCTCGATAAAAGGTAACCTATGTAATTTTCAGTACCCCTGACAACAATTAAGCAAAATGTCATGATGATCGATCTAGTAGTTAAGGTGTGAAATCGAACAAACAAACTCACATTCACATTTAAAATATTAAGGATTTCACTATGAAGGTTTTTCAGACATGCAGATTTCCGCACGATCTTTTCCTTCACCGCTCAAGCGAGCGATACTTAACTATTTAAACCCCTAAGGATAAGCTTTATTTTTCTTTATAACTCCTCAAGCAGCTGACCAGTTAAATTATAAACTTAATCCAACACTCAATTTAGGTACTCGGTCCGCCCTAAATTATAATTAAGCAAAATATCAGGTGATTATACTTTTAAGAGCTTACTTCAAGGTAATGTAGGCAATGATCCTGTTGTTTCAGAGGTCAAAGTAGCCAATTAAAACCGGTAGAGCGATAACGCGCCTTTAATGTTTGATAAAAGGCTTTGTTTTTATGAACCCAAGGCGAAATTATATTATGGGCGTAAAAGATCAAGGAATTTGGGTTACTACTGAATTTGCGAGCCTACTTTTCAATGATATCGATAAAGTAGATAAAAGATATGTGTAAATTTTTTTTTTTTATGTTTTATCAATCTTGTTTGTATTTGATAACGTGATTAGATAGGACCTACCTAAATAGAGTGAACCAATAGTAGTTGGATTTTTTGATAATATTACATATACTTATATCTAAAGTAGAGAAAAATTTGGCTTCTATAAACATACAACTGCCGTACTAGTGCCTGGCAACTGATATTGGATAACATACTTTCTGATACTGAATAAAAATACATACATAGATTAATCCTGTTACCCGGAATGCTCGGCAGGGACTACTTCTTTCTTTACCATACTCCTATAGTAAAGACTAGCTTTTACCCGCAGCTTCGCTCACGTAATGTAAGGTTATGTTAGTAACATTTATATTTTTAATATAAAATATAGTAAAGACTAGCTTTTGCCCGCGGCTCCGCTCGTGGGTAGGGTAGTAGGTTATGTTGGTGAAAGTACGTTTTTTTTAAATAAGATTTGCCGATGTTACTCGGTGATAATATAGCTTTCTAATGGTGTAAGGGTGAATGAAAATCGTGAAATTTTGAAACACATAGAGAACAGAAGGGGTAAAATCATAGGACACCTAATACGACATGATAATTTTATCACCAACATAATGGAAGGGAAGATAGAAACAAGAAGGAAGAGGGAAAGACCAAGAAGGTACACCGATCAACTGAAAGAAGTTGTGAAAGTTGACACTTATAAAGAACTGAAAGAGATGGCATTGGAAATAGAAAGATGGTGATTGCTACACCTATAAGTGCAAAGCACTTAAGTTTTGGATGGGGAATGGAATAAGAATTTTTAATTCTTACAAACAAACAACAACATCTTTCCTCTTTATAATATTGTTATAGATATAGTATCTTGCTTAATATCGTAAAATCGATAAAACTAATTTCTATCACAAAAAGATATCGAATTCGTAACATTGGCCACTTTGATAATGACTACGTGAATACTTAAAACACTGCACCATTATAAAACCATTAACGAGAGGGACTTTATAAAAAAACCTCGTCCAAATTATAAAGAGCCACAGTTACTTTAATGCTAATACCCTTCCGCCATCAAAACAGTGTCCGTTTAAAATTCTGCTCATCCAACAAAGCCGCGAAAGCGTGAAGATAAACAAGGTGTTCAGATAAGCACGTCCCAACTTTCCGTCTCAGCGAATGAATTAATTACATTTTAAACTTTTAAATGGTAAATTTGTGAGTCAAGCAGTTAAATTTTCATGAACAGAAGGAGATAAAGGCGGTAAAATATGCAGCGCCCTGTTCAGGCGCGGTGGTGCTGTTCAGTGGAAACTCATATTTCTTAGTCTAAACCCTAATCAGACTTATTGTCACGCAACTTTTTGTCACGACATCTTTCTAGATTGTATATGCGCTGCACTATAGAGTGATAAAAAGTGTTTATGTCATCCCAGTGTTTAGGGTTCCCAACCATACTGCTGAAAACAGTATCATACTGTTTTTAGCTCGTTAATACTTTTTACTGTTTTTTTTCCAAAATACTGTTTTCATGACCGCTGGTATGAACTATAAGTTCACTTAAAGGACTAAAATAATATTTACTTTTCTAGGATACTGTTCATATTATTTCACCGATCTTAATATACTTTATTTCTCGTACAAAAATTTGGGATCCCTACCTGTGTTGCAATTTGTCACGTTTGTGACACGCGATTTCGGTGTCTTCATACAAGATGTTAAGTTGTTTTTTGTGATCATCGACAAACGTCATTGGTTTAAGGTAGTTATTACGATAATGACCTATTAGAATTGTCTCACTAGTTGAAAGACAAGAAGCAATTATTTATTTACATCAGAAGGGAACACATATTAACGTCAATATTAATTGAAATGAGATTAAATTAGTTACTACGTAGTCAGACAGGAGGTTGAGCCGACAAAACTGATATCACGGTAAATCTTAAAATTGGAAAAGTGTGAAAAATATTTTATGTCTTTATAACCTATACAATACCACCACACCCACTCAAATAGTAATTCCAAGCGTGAATGAAAACGCATCAGTCGATTGTTAGAGATTCTTGGGTCAGGAAAAGGGATATTGGCCTTTCCTCTTTAGAAACTTTGACAAACGGGACGCAGTTCAAACGGCTCCCTGCTTGGACAAGCATGAAACGTCTCCCGGTTGTCATGAACATTGAAGACGTTATGAATAACAATATGGATCGAATATCTATTAACCCTTCTGGCGATTAATTAGTTAAAATTATAATCGGATTGAAGAGTTTGTCTTTATCAATTATTATGTGAACGGCTTGCCCCTTTTATTTAAATATAACTGGCGAAATGTGGTTATAATACGTCACTTATTTCAAGTTTTATTCTTTAGGAACATACAGGCATGATTTTGTTTTTAAGATATTCGCTTGTGTAGCTTGTATTTTTAATACGTCTGTTTTAAAACGATCTCCGTACCGCATTACATCATAATTGATTTAGCAGTTTTGCTGTAAAAAAGGTTACAAAGATTGTTACTTTGGTACTTATAATAGGTATTAGTTTTGATTACAGCTTCAAATATTGGTAACTCGAATTCTTGCATTAGGAAATATTTAAAGCATTCAGTTTCATAAAAAACCATTTTGATATTAATTAGTAGGTAAAATCTGTTCGCTTATAGGTACTGTTCCGTCCAAGACGTAATATTACCACTTTTGATTTACGGTTGTCTATGACGCGGAAGTTATTGTAAAACGAAATGTCAAACTTGTCAACTTGTCATTGTATCTAGAATCTACTTGTCACTTCTTGCGTCCTTATCTTGATCTTGTAAACTTTTGAAACCACAAGGCCTTTTTTGGAAGAATTACGTCTCCCTTTGTAAATTTTGGAAATTATATATTATTGGACTTTGTAAGTAGTATTGTGTATCGCGACTTTTGTGTGCATCAAAAACAATTATTAATATCACTTATTTGTTCGCGAGTTGATGGTAACTTTCCTCACCTAATAAAAACTATAAAATACAATCAGTTGATCAATGTAATCACGCGTAGCATTGTGTTGTTGAGAACTTGGAACAATTGTATACACTTATAACCACGTGACCTTGTCGGCGTGCTGAGCCGCTGACGCCGCCCGCCTGTTGGAAGCTGTTCAAGGGTTGGGTAAGCGCATTAACTGTATTCGGATCCGTCTATTGTTCAATTTTGCTAACCTCATTAATTCATTGACTGAAGAACCATTTTAATGTTAGTAATCTTCTCTATAGTATAAACTTAGAGCTTAGTATTAAAGCACATTGCAACAGTCAAGTCCTTAAATTCATTACCATTTAAGTTCAATCGCTGTGCTTCAATTATACACATATTATATAGATTTATTAATTTAACCTCTTAACATACATGTACAGCACAATAAAGAATACACGCCTTCTAATATGCTTATTTGTACAAACTTCGAAGTGTTTATATTTTTTCAAACACAATGGTAATGGCCTTCAGCAATGTCAGGGCTAAACAATCCGATCGTGACAATGATGCTCTTTTAGTACGTCGTTTGAAAAAGGACAAGTGAAGTACCTGGGTATGTTTTTTGAAGATGATTTTATCGGAACTACTAGACTGCACGGATGACGCAGTTGTTTAAGTAATCGCTTCACTACTGATACTGCGCCGACTAGTGTGTTCGATCACGGAGTCGGAGCTAACATTTGTGTGATATACAAAAGTTGTTCATAGTCTGGATGTTCTCTGTGTCCATGGTTTGAATGTTTGTAAAGTTCTCCACGAGACCGGTACTATAATTATATACCTAGAGTGAAGTTCTTGTTTAAAGTAAGGAAGTAATATACCTCCTACCTTCATTGCCATGATAGCCACATCTAACTGTATTTGTATTTTGTTACTTTAGATCCTTTTAGAGATCCTTCTAGCGCTTTAGATCTCAGTTGGTGACGTTGATAGTGATGCGTTTAACATAAAATTATAAGATTATCCATTTTATGTTTATATAAAATTTTATTTTTGTTTATCTTTCTGTACGGTCATTTATTGTAAATATGGTATCTCAGTTAGTAAATTATTGTTATTCTTATGTGAATAAAATTCTTAAACCAGAAGCCTAAGCCGCGGCCACCAAGTGAGCGTGAAGCGTTAAATACCACGCAAAGTATCAAGCTGAGCGTATTCGCTTCAAGCGTCTTTCGTGGCCCTTGGTTAGAGCGTCTGTCATGGATGACTGGATAACCCAATTAGCGAACCAGGACTTTTCTATATTATGTTAAATGTATATAGATATAATAAATAATATCAGTCCTCTTTTAAACAGTCCCACTGTTGGGCACGGGACTCTTCTGAATGTGGGATGGATTAGGTATAACACCTAATTAAATAGTAGATAACTGCCACGGCTGCATAGAACTAAGCTATGTATTGATGGGGTCGCCATCTTTCGTTCATACGCAGCGAACCATATCCTGAAGTGGAATTTTTATGACATCCAATCGCTTGAAATGTTGCCTCTTCCGTCTTCAGACCCTTTGGCTATACACACGTAGAATGTAACCGAAAATATTTATGGGGAAAATGTTTCACAGAAATACAAACATCCTACTAATATTAGAAATGTGAAAGATTCTGAGGATGGATATGGATGTTTGTATCTCTTTCACGCAAAAACTACCGAACGGTTTCTTATGAACCTTTACAGTATTATTGTTTATGTCAGGTAACAATAGGTTACAATAACAAAGGTTAACAACAAAGGTTACAAAAACAAACATAGGTTACAAAAACAAACATAGGTTACAAAAATCTATCTTAACATAAATCTACATCAAAGTGGGCGAAGCCGCGGGCAATATCAAGTATATCACGAAACACAAAATTGTTCGAGTAACGAAATATCCTGTGGTCAAGAAATGGTTTATAATTCGTGTTAATGGGCAGCGTTGGTAGTCGAGGGGCTTCAAAATATGTAAGGGGACATCCATTGATTACGTGAGTTCAAAAATCATTTACTTCGAGAATAAGAAAATAAGTAAAAAAGAACGTATCTCACGTAACGTCACGACGGGGGATCCCACCAAATCTCACTAAGGGGGAGAAGGAGTCCAAATTCAGAGAAATACAGCTCACGTAATTAATGGATGCCCCCTAATTAAATGAATACGTTGTTGTTAATTAATGTTAAAATGTGTAAACAACTTAATTATTCCCCTTGTTCAATCCGTTTATCATTCAGCATTGATTTCTTAGTAAAGGTATATGTGTTGAACATTGCTTTCTACTTTAGTTGTCTAATATAGAATTTTCTTTTTTCAGCTTTTCCTTGGTCTCTTTTTTGCAGTTTTCCTTGATAATGTTGCCGTGAACTGCCTTGTATTATTATCATGTTACAAATAGAAACAAGCGATTTATTTTTCTAAATTGTCTCATAAGGAATCTTATCTTATCTTGTGTGGGGTCCAGTCAGTACAGACCGGCGACACTTCGACCCAGTGGGATCTTTTGTGTCGACTGCCCCAATAACGACTGCCATAGATGTTCGTGGCAGCCGGGACCGACAGCTTAACGTGCTCTCCGAGGCACGGAGCAGGCGATAATTGCCAATCAACACGCACATAATTTCGAAAAGTCATATAATTTCCGAAAGTCAGAGGTGCGGCCAAACCCTCTGCATTGCAGTCTGTTGGTCTCCCCACTGAGCTATCGCTGACTTTACTTCACAGACAAGATTAAAAGATTAATTAAGTCACTGAACATTTTGTTTATTCAGTACGGTATTCTTGTTGTTTATTAAATATCTCAATAATGTTAAAAGTCAAACTATTGGAAAACAGAATTCGTTTGTAGTCTGCCAAAGTGCCAATAGCAATGAAATTACTCCATAAGGAGTCACCTCAACGTTTGTTATACAAATAGAACGACTTATTCGATTAGTATTATTACGGTGCTTATTTTTTTGTATACAGCGTGTCCGGTAATTAATGGCTAACCTTGAAATGTCTTATAGTAGAACGGAAGGCGGATCAGTTTTTTTTTTTTTTTTATTAAAACGTGCAAGCTATTGTAGCATAGTATACTTTTGACTGTCTGTCTATTAGCATAATTAGTATTTAGTAATAAAACAACACAAAACCGATGGATTTCATTCATTTATGGTCGTACTATACAAGAAAGTTATACACGGTAATTAAAAAAAAACACATATCTCAGGTTAGCATAGAATTTTTTTTCATTTTTTTCTGAAAGGCCATCATTTCCACTATAAGACATTTCCAGGTTATCCATTAATTACCGGACATCCTGTATATTAGTGTTAATATAACACAATTTGTGACAGTTTTAGGTACGTATTTCTATTTCGTAGACTTCACCGAATAGACCTAGACTTTCGACAAATTAGACTCGGCGCTTGATGGTGTATCTATAAACGCAGCCATTCATTTCTCGGGTCTCATATTTGTACTTGGTTTTATAAGGCATCATTATGACACCTTTCTGAGTTAAACTGCCATTTCCTTGCGTATATTAAGGGTCTTTTTGAATACTTATGTAGTTTCTATATTTAAGAATGATTGTATTATTCAATGTGACGGTGCCTATTTACTGCACTATATATTTTTACGTTCATAAGTGTTACTTTGTGACCTAAATGAAAAAATGATTTTTGTCTTTGACTTTGTATGACAAACACACTGGCCTTCAACTCAGGTGCAATTACTAGGAACTTTTATTAAAGTATCGAGCATAAGAGCTACTAATGAGATCCCCACAGTACACCACAAAATTCGGAATTTTCTTCGGAATTCCGAATATTGTGGCGTACCGCCGGGGCACTTTTTTTTTTTTTTTACTTTGGGGAATGCAATGACGCATATCCCTCCGCGGGGGCGGGCGGAGGGATTATGTCGGACTCGCCGGGGTAAAAGAAAGATGGAATAATAGTTAAGTACCTCCCGGAATACCGACTAAACCTACCACGGTGTTCCTCGACACAACCACTATCGACGGGGCCGCGCGAATCGCTTTCGCATGCGGTCGCGACCCCGCCGAGGTTACGGCCCGCCGTATGATACGGCAGGCCACTACACAAAGAGACCTACCCAAAGGCACTCACTTCTAATAAAACCCTACTGTCTCCCCCCTAGGGGAGAGACGGACTCGAAACAGAGGCGCGCGTGGGAACACGCACGCCGCCTCTCGGTACTGCCGAGGCACCTAGACAAGTTTAATAAAATACATATAGGTATATATCTTCACATAAAAATGACGTAATTTTAAAGCTAGATATTTGTGCCTGGGTTGGGCTATAGCAGTAAAAAATAGCGACGTATTAAATAATAACAGGCGACACCAGTATGCAATAAAAGTACGATGCGTTTATTAAAAATACTTCAGCCTTTGATGGCGCAAATTGCAATGAAGAATGGTGACTCGAACATACCTTTCCTTTTTACTTTAATTATAAGATGTATTGGAGAAAGTCATTATTGTTGTGAAGCTAACAGTACATTTAGTTTTTGTATACTCAAACTCATAGCCTACTTAGTTATCTACAAAAGCGTAATAATACAAAAGTTCAATAGAGTTTTAGTAGATAATTGAATTCGCGAACGCTGTAGACGATTTAGTGAGTTTTTATTTGACATTGAATTGTACTTTAGAGTGAGTGACTTTTAAGAGAGGGCGTATAATCTACTTTAACTGGGGCAATCCGGGGTAGTTGGGATGGGTAATTCAATCTTACAGAAGATCGGAGTTAAATAGTAGTACTGAGAAGGATTTTTGGACTCCTTAAATAGACTGTGCGCTGTTTAGAGGGGCATCAGTGTGATCTTTACCTCACTTGCGTTGGCAGCAAATTTAGTATATTTTCGATTTGTTCTTTCTTTTTCAAAGACATCTACTTTACTAGGAACAATTCCTGTGTCGACCTCCGACGATATTTCCAAACATTCAAATATTTCTATTTGTGGCTCACACATTATTTTACCGTACAGCGATAGCTCAGTGGGGAGACCAACAGACTGCAATACAGAGAGTCTCGGGTTCGAACCCACGTCGCGCAACTCTGACTTTGTAACTTATATGAGTTTTCGAAATTATATGCGTATTGATTGACAATTATCGCCTGCTCCGTGCCTCGGAAAGCACGTTAAGTCGGTCCCTGCTGCCATGAACATCTATGGCAGTTGTTATTGGGAAGTCAGTGCCGTATAATATCTTGACACTGGTCTAGCGTTAGAGCATCGTAAGCCTTCGGGTTGCGGAGGTCTGGTGGCAGCCGACCCCAAGTGACTTGGGAATAGTAAAGGCTAGGGAGAAGACTATTTTTTTACCGTGTGAGGATGGGACCCACAACAATCGACGTAGCGCCTATGGCCAAACAACCAATTAATTATTATGTCATCCAAGCAGTCATTCGACTGTACCTGCGTGGCCTGGTTGCCATCGATTTCCACTGCTCACAAAGCGATCTCTATTCTTGATTGCTACCTTAGTATATTTTAAAAATAAATATCTGTCTCTGGTAAATGTTTATTGAAACGGGAATCTTGTTTGTGTCCATCAATAAATGGAGTAGGAGATCTAAGCAGTCGAAAGCTTAAGCACCTATTTCACAGTCCTGCAACATTCCACCTCATATATTATTATCAGAACGTTCTGATTCATGTTATAAGAAAGGCCGCTTACTTATGATTTATTGCTCACAAACAAAGTGTCGGTCGGTGCTGGAATAACAGAGACTTAACAAGGAACGACTTAACAAGCACTAAGTAATTCACTGAAGCTCTGATTTTAATGAAAAGCTGTTTAAGGATCATTAAGTTAACTTGCTTGTTCTTAACATAGAGTTTCTTACTTCTGTTTTAAAACATTTTGGTTTGGTATGCGAGATAGGTTATTATATAGACTAGTAGTTATCCATTGGTCTTAATTCAGTCGTAATACGTTTTTTTTAAACTAATCAGGTTTTAGCACTCCCCAATTTAAAGCCTCTATAATTTGTGTCTACTTATACATTTGTAGTATAATTTTAATGTAGGCATTTCTTTTATATTTCGATTTGCATTTTTTGTAGGTACATAAATTAATGTTAATTCTCTACGACTCCACTTTTTTGTTTATCTGTACGTTCTATTGTAATTGAGAAAATATGAGACCTTAGGTACTTTAATTATCAAGATGTATTAATTTAACTTGTATTTCTTGTGAGAGATTCGAAATAAAATATATTTAAATTACATCTTCCGTACTAGGAATGATTCCCGTCTCACGTAGGACGCGGACTTAACTAACATTCAAACATCGGGACACAAATAAACCTTAACTATGCTAAAGACCACCCTCGTCCGTTCGTGCAGTATGCTTAACAAACTTATAAAATCCTCTCTGCACGTATTGATATATAGAACCGTTTTAAAGAATATATAAAAAGTATTGATCTATTTTTACAGTTAGGCACCGTATCATGAAGATAAACACTGATAACTGTGATAACACTGTGTACTCTGTGGGAGCGGCCTTATCGCCTCGCCGATGCAAAAGGGGACAGGATAGCGCATGATGCTATTGACTTTACTGCTGCGTGGACTTGGGTCGTTGGTCTCCAGGGTTTCATGAATGTATTGTGACAAAAGTAATTATCTTAAAGTACCTTCTATACATGAATAGACTCATGATTTAAACTGATCTTTTAGGAAACCGGCCTAAGAATATTCTATATTTCGCCGGATAAGTATATTTTTACTGGCCTATATATAGCTCTAGTATCTATACCTTCAGTTCTATTATTTAACCCTTTTTTGCGGCGACTCTCCCTTAATTATGTAATTATTGATAAACCAATGGGAGACCGTAAGACTGCCACGCAGAGGTCTCGAGTTCGATCCCAGGGCACGCATATCAGACTTTTAGAAGTTATGTGCGTATTAAATAGTTGATTATTATCGCTTGTTTTAACGGTGAAGATAAACTTCGTAAGGAAACCTGCATGTTTAAGTGTTCTCCATAATGTTCTCGAAGATATGTGAAGTCTGCTAACTCGTACTGGGCCAGCCTGGTGGACTATTGCCTAACCCTTCTCACATTGAGAACAGGCCCGAGCCTAGCAGTGGGACAGTTTAAAACAGATCTGATATTATTTATAAAAATTGCAAGCAAGGTTAGTCTACCAACCATTTACTACCGTGTGGGTAGCTTTGTGGGACCATACGTATATGTATAGTCCCATAGCATTTATATAGATTTGGACATCAAAACTGAAACCACATGGCTAAAAACGTGAACACAAGCTTATCCCACGATAAACTAGGGTCTGACAGTTATATATCCCATGTATAATTAACTAGAAAGCTAAAATAACTTCGTCCGAAATTAGTCCCATTAACTATTAAAATTACATTGTCGCATTGATTGACAAATAAAATTAAACCAAATGTAAATCAGAATAGAGTATATTATTGCAAATCGTTGTAACTAAAACCGGGGCTGTATATAATAATGTTATTTTGATTGAAATGTGACTATTGTGTTTGGATATGTGTGGTGTGTTTGATTACAAAATATAATGTATGCGAATGACAATGTTTCGGTTTTGTCGATTTTCCATGGTTTTCGACGCACATCGATGCGTTTATGCGATAATATGGCTGCTGCCTTGTTGGTAGCAGAATGCAACTGCTGTGCTTGAGGTCTCGGATTCGATTCCCCGGTAGGGCAAAGATTTTCTGGTTTTTCTGACGTGAAAATCTCGAAAGAAAGTAAGTAATTTCGGAAATACGGAATCTAAAACTGCCCCGTACAGCAACGGGGTCGCCTCCTATTTTGTGGTTCTTTAAATCACGGTGTGCGAAAGAAAAGATTACTGATTTTTGATGTCCTTTTCTTAAACAATTACTAGATATTTGGATTATATTATATTACTAGTATTATATATATATATAGTATTACGATCTTTCGATCTAGTTACCTTAAACATTAGGCTACTGCCATTCTTGTCTCTTCCGACTAGGTATTTATATTAAATATTTAAGAAAGTATAGCTTTTTATAATAAACGACTTAAATGAGTTTATCTCAATACTAAAAATATCTGTAGTGTAATAATGTTTTAAAAAGTTTCGCTTGAGGGTATAAACACCCATGCAAAGAAAATGAAATTGTTTGGCCATATTTTGTATACATTTCTCTGAAAGCCATCCGCACTATACCATAAAAGAGGTTTCAACATCGCCTTTTGTCAAAGGGGTGAAAGCCGTGGTTGATTGCAAGTTCTTATATATGTTCGTCCGTCTGTCACATCAAAGACTCGAAAATGCGTATATTTATTTAATAACAGTTGTTTTCCTTATGTGTGTCTTCTTTGATAAACGTTTTGGGATCATGGATGTAAATTGAATAACTTTCATACATACAAATATTACAGTAAGTAGGTGTATTATACCAACTTGGCTTGGCTTTTATCTGGAACCCGTCTGATCTGTTCAGAGAACACGAATGTGATTGCACCGAGAGCGCAATAGGCAAGCGGCCGCTTCGAACCCCACAGGGTTCGAATTCCACACGACACAAATTTGTGTAATCTGTAAGTTGTTCAAGTTTAAGTCTACTTCGTCCGTTAATTGTATGGTTGCAAATTCCCCGTGATGAACTTGATCCCTAGTACAAGAGGCGTTCTTTTTTAATAGAGAGGTACATAAATCCGTCTGCTCTGTCTGTTACTATCACACATGTGTTATGCCGTAAAATCAATAATATAAATAAAACAACATTCGACGCAAAAGCTCAACTTCATTCAGTTCTCTAAAATAACGCACGTAATATCATGCAAAAATTGTACGATGTAAAAAAATGTTATGTATGCTTACTATGAAATTTCCCTGCGTTTAAGGAAAGAAGTACTTTTTTAAATTCACTGCAGGCTAAGTAATTTCATTTCATACTAGTAGCTGTTATTTACATAAAATTTGCAATGAAAACTACTTCACAAAATTTTCGCAGCAAATTTGCGCGCTGCCGTAATTCAGTGTCTTCCACACTGTGAGTTCCAACATTGCTCGTTTTATCTTCATCTTGTTGACGAGACTAGGTTATTTGTGTTTGTTTGTTTCAATGTTTGTAAAGTCACCTGCGACACTGTTGTCAGTTGACACGGATGTCCTAGTGGTTGAATGTTCATTTCGCCACTACATTGTCAGCGGGTGTTGTGGATTGGATTCTCACACGGAAAAAAAGGTGTGTGATCCACTAATGGTTGTTTTGATTATGGGTGTTCTCAGGAATTGTCTGCATGAATGATGCAAAGGTTTATGTGGTCGTCTTGCCACTGACGTGGTACCGTGTGTTGTGGATTGGAATCTCACACGGGAAAAAAAGGTGTGTGATCCACTAATGGTTGTTTTGATTATGGGTGTTCTCAGGAGTTGTCTGCACGGATGGTGCAAATATTTAAGTGGTCGTCTTGCCACTGCCATTTCTCTGAGTGATGTGAATTGGATTCCCACACGGGAGAAGGTGTGTAATTTACAGATGGTTGTTTTTGAGGCTGGATGTTCTTTACATTCGTTGTTTAAATGTTACTTTAGTTGTAAAGTACAAGATTACATTAGTATGCATGTATGCTTTAGGGTTTTTTGAAAGGCAACTCTCACAACACCAGTTTAAAAATATCCTGCCTTGGTCACTGGAACTACAAAAGTCCAAAGATCTATATGTAGGGTCATTATAATATTTGCTCCAAAAATGTAATCACACCCTATATAACCGGTGACTGCATAATTCAATACGCCGTCGGCATAATCTGACATAAGTTCTACACGTTATTATTCCTAGATTCCAGGTGTCGCACGAAACTGATGCATTGTTTGCATCACGTTTCGATAAAGCAATTTGAACAGATAGCAAACCTGATGTATTACGCCCGTCGCCTACCAATGACCCGTTTTCTCTTAATAGGAGCAGATTATCGTTTTATGAAAAGCACACGCATAAAACCCATATCCCACTTTGAGAGTGATAACACTAAACACAATGAGTACATCTGAAAATCACTGAACCGTTACAAAGACCCTCGGTACCTCGTTATCGTATTAAGGTTCTTAAGGAAAAATGTAAAGGGTAGCCATTAGAACAAAATCGTGCGAGGCAAACGGTGCCAATTTACCTTCAAGGTATTGGTGCGATTTGCAGTACGTGTGTGGACTTTGCTGAAACATTTGTATGTGCCTATGTGTTCTACTTCTCAGAAAAGTTAGGTGAAAATATCTTAGTACCACGGTTTGTCAACAGCTTCTTTCTTAGCAGCAAGTACTGTGCCACGTTCATAATAATGCTTTAATCTGTCAGTGATGCAATACCAGACATAATTAAAAACCTATTTTGTCTGGCCGCTAGTGTGTCGCTGCGACTCACAAGGTAAAACACGTTTAGGTAATTTTTTGTTTTACGCATGAATCTTAGAAATTTTTCGAAAGATTATGAATGCATTTCGTAGGTAAATTCGTAGGCTTTATATTTATTTTTTTGTTTATAATGTAGTCAAGTAACAAATTTATTAATTTAGATCTTGCACGAATTTTCATTCGCAGTTAGAACGACGATTATTCGGATGACAATTCGAATAATGCCGATTATTTCGAATAGCAACTTCTAAACAAATAAAATCGGTCATCGTTACCACGCATTGTATGTTTTTAATTCGAATACAATTACCGAATGAATCGATTTTCTTTTCAAAAACAATTACATAACTCTGTATTATGCTATCAGTCTAGTAAACTTAAAGCAGGATTAAGAGAAGATGCCGCTTAGCCATCCTCTAATAATTTCTAGATATTACTTCAGTCATAGCTTGTCAAATCTTATTGAAATTAATTCTCAAGTTTGAATTTGCTACCTGTCTTTTGGAATAATGGAATTAAGATGTTTTATGTTAATTAGTTCAGTAGCAAGTTTCTAGGATCTAGTAATTAAGAAATTTACTTGACTTATAACACTTAGTTTAATGCAAAAGTACCGAAGTTTCCTTATTACTTCTACCTGTAATATTAAGTGTATACCTAACTGAAATCATGGAAATCTGTATACCTATGTGCATCTCATTTCAGAATAATTTACTAGTCAATGTTAATACATGAATAATGAGTATTTTTATTGCTTTTTTGTTAATGTAAACCTGTTTCGCAGAGGTCTTTCAAGGACCTTCAAACGACAGACACATAAAACATCTTAATTCAAACATCGGATTGCAGGTCACATTTTTGTGTTGAATCCACAATATTTGATACATTGGCAATGTCGTGGTGACCACGCTAAACTCTTGACTTATAATTACGACTACCCTTTTTATTTTGGACTAGTTCTTATCCGCAGTTTCGCTCGCAAGAATACCATTGACTTAGGGAGATGTCACATTAATGCGTTGCGTTTTCGCACGCGACGTTTTAACGGATCGACGGACGAGAAACGAAGCGGGTGAAAGGATGCTGCGCAGCGCTGTCGGAGCTCCGGTGCGACGACGGACAGTGTTCCAATCCATTGTGGAATAAACACTGAAATCAGTGCGTGCGTTACAATGCGTTGATCCGTTACGACGACGCAACGCAACGCACTAATGAGGCACCTCCCTTATCGGAATAAAAAGTATTTTACCTTTTAATTCAGGATATGGTCTATTTGTGTGTTAAGTTTCATCCAAATCTGTGATGTAGTACCCAACATCTTCATAAACTTCACAACCTAACTAATGTTATAAATGCGAATGTGTTTGTTTGGTCGTTTATTACGCTTTCACGCCTTAACTACACGACCGATAATCATGAAGTTTTGCACACACGTTGTTAGGGGCACAGAAAAGGATTTTAGGCTGCCTTTTATGCAGGAAAAGATACAGTTCCTGAAGATTGACATTTATTGAAGATATCAACATTAACGTGACCGTAGTAGGATTAGTGGGCAAACTAAGACTTTACTTGAAGCTTTTCATAGCGCCTGACATATCCTGACGCGTTTGATCATCGGCATATCTTTCCGTACATTTTGTTCAGTACACCGAAATTCCCGTTAAAAGTGCTTTCAGAAAATGTTTAGAAAGACTTTCCGACTGAACGTTCAAACGCATCGAGGATTTTGATAACTGTGAAAGCTTATGGCAGGCCTTTAGGCGATCGAGTGTAGTCTAGACTAGATATAGATCTATGGACACCATTACAAAGATAAGCTACAGTATTGACGTAAAGCATGCGATAACATTTCGATACGTTTTTGTTTAATTGAAATCTAATTGTAAATATGTGTTTGCGAATACATATGTTTCAATGTTTAAATGTTTCTCACTAAATTACACGTAAACCTTTGAATAGTTTTTAATAAATCTTGCCACACAGAAAGACTTGCATTAGTTTAAACATATGTAGGTAGGTATATACTTTTTATGCCGGTAATACGTTCCTGTAGAATAATATGTGATTTCAAAGACACTTAACTTACCTAATACACAAGAACATTGTCTTTATTTTACGCATGCTAGGGACTCAGTTAATCGTTCGTATCTGTTAGTAGAAATTGTGCGAGCCCACAATTTCATAAACAACATTTTTTGTGCATTAGATTCGCATACTACATTTTCTTTACTTTTTTAGATGGCATCGTTTCGCATTGAAGTTATGTCAATGTGTGCGAATCGAACGTTAAAAAAGTATTATTTTATAAAGTGTCGTTTTGCGCAATTCCTTCGAAATGAACACTAAGTCATGCTAGGCCGTGGCCACTATAAAGAAATAAATTATATATTGCTACACTAACTTAAAGATTTACAACCTAGCATAAAAATACTTGAAGAATAAAACAGTAATAGTACTGAGTGTAGTAATGAAAAACATAAAAAATCTATTGCATGCGTTGTAGTTGCGTTCATAAAATTCTATTTTCATTGTGTCCTTTTCCGTACTACGTAGTTTCTTTTATTCTGTGTTTTTAATAAATAAGTACATAATTATAGACTTATATTGTAATAGAATATTCCTTTTATCCTTATAATATTTATTAAATATTTGGTATTTGCAACGTTGCCACCGATTAACACCCATACTGTGCAATGCACGGTAATATTTTATTATGTATATTTCAACCTGACAATATTGTATAGCATGGCTGATTTATAAGCCTTGAGATGGGCGGTCCATAGTTAAAACATTGCAGCCAAATATTGCAGTAATCATATCGTCCGTTTAAAAGCCAGACTCAGCCTCGCGAAGACCGTTGAACGGATTCAAATAAAACTTGGCACACGGATAGAATGTCCTGTCACCACATTGTCCAGTTATTACTGTTCATCCCAGTATGCATTCCCGTGGGATTTATGTAGGAAAAGCTGTGGACATGAAATGTTGTTTCTTTACAAAGCTATATTCTTTTTGCCTGGCTGAACTGAACTGAAAACGCAAAGATATTTGACTACATTCAATATCAACCTTTATCGCAGGGTATCTTTACATACATGATTAACCTACACAAACTTCATTTTGAAAATATTACAACACTACTAAACTTTTACTACTATTTTAGCTATTCAAAATGAATAAAACTATTTAGATTTAAATTTACATTTTCCTCGACGTTTCGGCCATCTTCTCGAGGAGACTGAGCAATAGTATTAAAGTTAAAGCTGTAGTGTAATATTTCCAAAATCCGTAACAACAACGCGATAAAATCCGTATAAAGCAGTCTAATTTAAATCTCAACAATACCGTTTTAATTCTAACTTACAACAGGCCCTCGTAAAACAAACATACCCCATAGATGTTCTCACATCTATAGCTAAACTATGAAAATAGGAAATGATATATGCAAACAATTCGTCGTACGCTCGCCTTTACTCTGTGTAATCAGTTCGGGATAATGTGAGCGTATTTTGATTATGTTAGCTTAATAAATTTACCCACGTGTACGTATGTTATGGCGAGATGCTTGTAGAAATAATAATTACTGAGATACGTTTGATTTACAGCGTTCTGCCCGCGGCTGTTTAATAGCAACACGATTCCCTAATGCGATGCGTGTTCTAATTATGTATTTGTTTTTAATGAGTCTGTTTGATGATGTAGATTATTAAGATGTTACAATTATATCAGCCTTGTATATAAACTGTCGAATTGCTTGGCAAGGGCCACTTAGAACGAGGAAGCCAGAGTCCATAACGCTGACCCAGTGCAGCTTGACAGACATTACACTTCGTCAATAATAGTACGGAGAACTTTCATGCAGATTTCCTCAGACATGCAGGTTTCCTTACGATGTTTTCCTTCACTGTTAAAGCTTGTAGCAATTAACTATTTAATATGCACATAACTGCAAAAAGTCTGTGTTGCGCGGTGAAATATCGTCAAAAGAAGACAGCCAAATATCTTCGTGTTATGTTCATGCGATGATGAAAAGGATCAATAATCTTTGCCTCTCGCGCTGGTACAACACTCAATACTTTATAAAGAAACGACAACGTGGGACTGATAAGCTGGCACTTACAAGCTAAAATAACCACTTACCATCCAGCGAATCGTAAGATTGTTACCCAGCTTGGTATAAAAAAACAAATTCATTCAATTTTCCGCGTAGAGCTACAACACAGTATAATGATTATACAAACAATATCAGTTTAAAGAACATGACAAAGCTAATATAATTAATTAAACTTTGTTATTAAAAATAACAAGAACTTCCAAGGCTTACGTACCTCAAGGTGTTCTCTTATATATTGTAAATTTTCTAACATCAACCTCCTAGCTACGTAGGTAAGTATTTCATTTGGAAGTTTGTTGGAGTAGGGCGTCTTATTTCGGCAATAAAGTGAAACTTTTAGGTTTTACTGGCAAAGTTTATAGTGCACATAAACAGATTTAGCTACTGTTGGGGTTTGGAAACAAATAACACTTGTAATATTGAAGGGTGCCTTTGTATGTGTCATCGAAACAACAATATTCTATTATGTATAATTTCAAGAGCTTGCTGGTTTTCCAGATGTACCTATAGGTTCACATGTGTTTCTAGGTGGGGTAAAACTACGATTTTTACAATTTTTATATTCAGGGTGATTTTGAAATCGTGTAATTCCTTTAAACCACGCATTCTACTGGTGGTATAGAATAACCTTGACCATATTTTTTATTGGAATTATTCTTTTGGAAATATTAATGTATATTTTTTTTTGTGAAATGGTGTGATATAGTCATATGTTAACCACCCGAGGCAATTTTAATATTGTACTAATTAAAATAAAATAACATATCAATAATTAACGTCGTAAATAATAACGGGCGGTACTTTTTATTGCCCCTTATTGGTGGTTAACATATGACTATCTCACACCATTTCACGAAAAGAATTTACACTAATTTTCCAAAAAAAATATTCCAGTAAAAAAGAATATGGTCAGGGTTATTCTATACCACAGTAGAATGCGTGGTTAAAAGGAATTACACGATTTCAAAATCATTCTATATACAGTATGGATCAATGATTTGTTTTTTAAACGATCTTTATATTAAATAAATTGGTTAAATGTTATTAAGGACTACATTTTGCCTATGGCTACGATTGCGTTAATATAGATTTTATTAGTAATTTTATATGTCTTTTTCTGCACTCCTGACAACGTGTATGCGAAATTTCATGATGATCAGTCGAGTAGTTAAGGCGTTAGAGACACAAACAAACTCACATTCACGTTTATAACATTAGTTAGGTCTTATATCTATAAATATAGCTAACAAGGGATTGTAACATAACATTACCTGAAGCTTGCATTCCCGAATGTGTAAGCAAAAATGTATTACAACCACACTTCGCGAAATATGTTATAGATCTCACGTATATAACCTTTCCAGAATCCGAAATACTACTGCGCATTGTAAAATCCTAACAAACCACAACATCAAAAATAGTATAGCAAACTTACTCAACAGTTGATCTTTAACAACGCAATACTTAACAATATAAATAACGTCATATTTTCCGTAACTAATAAGCCATGGAAAATCGATTCAGTTTCTCAAACATTCAGCTTACTTGTTTTGCATTTCATTTGCTCGAGGTCAGCTGACAGCCGTCAAAGTGGATATAATTGTTGCTCACGAATTTCTAAGCGTTGTTTGTGTCAACCTCTAAGGTATATGTACTTCGGAAGGTAAAAACGGCACCATTATAAAATTATTTTGTTGTTCGTTTCTTTTTCTGAAGAATGCGGAACGGTTTGGAAAATGCGTAGGTATTGAGAATATTGTTGTTTCAAATACCTCTTTCAGTCTATTTAAGTTCCGCGGGCATAGTTACTGATTACTCGATATTGCTAAGGATTCGTTGACAATATCATTTGAAGAATTCGGAAGATGGCAATCGTCTATTTCACTTGGTATTTGTGCATGATCCAGTCACTCGATTATAGACAATTCTTCTTTACAAAAGTTTAGTTCGTTGTAGAATTGGGTCGTATGCCTCCAAAATACTGACATTTTAATCTGATAATAATCATACACGTGTGATATCTGATTATTATTACATTCAGAAATACCGTTTGAGAACTAAATAAAGAACTTATAAATTGTATCATTGAAGTTTTCTGTTGAAGTAAGTTTTCTAATCAAGTTGGGATGGGACCGATAGTCTAACGACGTAGCTGTGCGTTCCCTAAATCGTAACTAAATATGAGATCAAAATCGAATAGATCACTCGGAGAACCTCGATAGTGTTAAGCATGTTCCCAATCGAGTGATATTCGAATACAGACGAATCCACGACGCGATTACTACTTTACATGGTCTAGGCTGCAGCGGAGATACATATGTATCATGTCGTTGATATATCCAAATTTTATTCGAGCGCTATTGTAAATATCGAAAGGCGATGGCGAGTTACATATTGCGAAGCGACACATGACACGATACACAATATATAAAAAACCAATAAGTGGAAGGCTTTCACCTTTTTTTAGTAGGGCAAGCGTTAAGGATACACGTGTTATATGAGTTTTTTTAAGTGATCTTCAATAGCAGTTTGATATAAGAAGCTATGCCCAGCATACGATATTAGTCCTAAAGGATCACAAATATGTTAGTTATTTAAACAAGTATCGGCTCAAGTGTATATTAAAATTAACGGTAAAGGGTTTTATTGAAATTAAACTACTATATACGGATTTTATCGCGCGATAAAATCCGTATATAGTAGTTTAATTTCAATGAATAACATTCGCGTAAACAGAAGACAATATTAGGTAAAGGGTTTTGTTATTGACCCTTAGACTTACTAATGACCACATAAATTGTAAGTCCTGCAGCAATCTCCTTCACAATAACTGTGATAACCAATAACATTAAAACGAGTAACTATATTCAGTTTAAATACTTCTCTAATAGTCCATAAGCGCTTCTAACTATGAACTGCCCCAGGAAGTACCATTATCTCAAATTGTCTTTTAAAACTTGTATAATTAAGGCGGACTCATGTTTTTCTTTAATTCCCTGAGATCAGCAAGTCCTAAAATTAAACAAGAGTTTGTCTCTTAGAATGTAGTTAACAAAGAGTAATTACTTGGTGTTTTACATTTGAAATGTCAGTTTTTTATTTCTTGGCTTTTTATTTAATAGATCTTTGATACGGTAAAGGTTGTGCGGGTATTAAATTGCGCAACGGATTCTTTTGCAGTATTGATGAAGCTAAGATTTTTAGATCTGATTTCTACATCAATTGTCAACCAGTCCAGGATTGCTTTTGAAGTTATTGGTTTCCTTTGATCAGATTTTACAACTTGCTTGCTATGCTTCTTAAGGACAAATTATGATTAGTAAAAATGTAAGCCCAGATTCTGGTCATTAAACACTAAATAAAATAAATCCATATCGTTTCTTCTATATTCTTCTATGTCACTTGCATTTTGTAGATAAGATCTGTAATTATTATATGTATCTATATTCGGCTTCGAACATACTAATAAGGCAAGCTGGTTATGATGATTAATTGTCAGTTTGGTGATCTGTGGCTTCATATCCTTCTTCATCATGAACTCGTCTATATAACCTAACAATGCCAACTTAATTTCGATCCCATATTTTTCAGAGTCGTAGTGAGTGGTTTTGTGTAGTAACGCAGGCATTGTTTATCCAATCATCATCTATTTTATCCAACTTAGATAACGCTACAATATGCATTAGAAAATTAGGCCGCTTGCCATTGTAGCATAGCTGATTCGTGCCAAACCTGGATCATAATATAAATGAATATTTACTGTTTGCGCGATCAATAAAACACCACACAAACTGTTGTACGGTGTTCCCATTTTGGTCATTTTGCCTAATTACTCGACTTAATCGTGTGTAATTCGGCAGCTGCTAATAGATCGAAATTTAATCGTGCGTGCGCGTTCTAATTTCACATTGTTCAGAGCCTGAGGCCATTAAGGGATGGTTGTATTCCCGTCACTAAATAGTGAAGCAATGAATGCTAAATACAACAGATTTCACTGCACAAGAGAGAGTCAATCAATTGCCTATCCGTCTAGCTAGTCGAATATACTATCTTGTAAAAGAACGTAATGTCATTTTCTTCCACAGTTATATCTTGTAGGTTTCAATTAGTTACTTGTTTTAGAGGACATGTGGCAATCTCGTTACCATTTATGTGTAAAGCAGGCAGTCAGAGATTAGTTGCCATATAGGATGTTAACTCAGAAAACTCGTCATAAAATCATTGCGCTATATTAGGAGAATAGGGTAAATACTAAGGCCAACCAAAGTTGCCGTCGATGCCTAGATATTTCTTACGTGTAATTTGTTAGAGTACAGTGTTGTCGGCACTCAAACCAACGTGAACGTAGCAACTAACCCAAATGTAGCTTTAGTAACTTGTAAAATAAACTTACTAACCAATAGTGTTTCAAGTTCATAAGTGTAACTTTAAAAATCAAATTATTTTTACCTAGGCTTTGACGTTTTAAACTCATTATTCTTAATTGTTTTTGACTACCGTAGTCAAAGTATTTGTCGGCAAACTGATATACTTTATCTACTATTGTCCTCCTAGTACTCTAAGAGTCAGGGTTCAGAGGATTCACCTTCTAGATAAGTCACCAAGACTGATGGAAAATCTAATCCATTACCTAAATCTCCATCCTCGAGTCTTTCATTGTGTGTAAATACCGCTAATAACCGATATCAAATTGATCGAACACGAAATAGGCTGAGAAGAAACAACGCATCGACACAAAGGAGAAGCAGATACCTTATATAAAAAGAACGAAATAATTTCCTATTCAGAACATGTTTACTTTAAAAATAGGTACATCACCGGTAAGCCTTCATAAACTCAAGGAAAATAAGTTGTTGTCTTTTAACCATTGTTAAGTTTCAAAGTCTCAGGTGTTCAGAGTTGGCCAAGTTTAATGCCCGATGGGAGGCATTGTAATTTGTAATCTTATTAATACGCCGCTCTTGGGAATGAACAGTTAAGCTTTTTATACTTCGGGAGTTATGTTAGTCGTGAATTGTAAGTGTTGTTCTGGGATTTGGATAGCTTGTTTGGTTTCGACGGTGATGTTATTGTCGATTATTTATATTTACTAGCGGTCGCCAAGTGGTCGGAATTCGATCATAATTAATTAAAATTTTAAGTTTAATCTTTATTAAGGTATTATTGTCTATAACTTTACCCTTATAATTACATTTCATTTAGATTTCGCCAAGGCTATACAGGTTAAATTTATCTATCTTTTTCAAACATATTATTATTTACTTGACTATAATCTTTCATTGACGATATTCCTAAGCTTGCTAATTTGTTTTCTTTTTTCTTTATTACATATAAATAAGGTATAGGTAACCATAGTTAGAAAGAATTGTACGACGTCAGACGATCAACGCCGAAATACTACGATCGCAATTCGACTGCGTATGTCAAATTTATGGTTGTCTGCGTGTAGTGTTTTTTGATTAATTGAATGTATTTCTAATGCATATTTTATAAAAATATTAGGATTTCATACTCTTCCGTCCACTCAATTTTCGTAAAAAGGGGTACAAAAGTTTTGCTTCACGTATTAATATATAGATATAATAATTTGAATGCATGGATGGCTTTGTGGTATAAGTTGCCGGCATGCTATTGCCACTGCGCCGAGTGCTATAGGTTCGACGAACGGGTCAAAGAATGTGTAATATATATAATAATTTTCAATATTTTTAAAAATCTGCTCTACCTACGGTATGTTCTTATTGTAAAAATTGGTTTTGAAAAAGTATCCCACACCAAGTATCAAAAAACTTCATAGAAATTAATACGCTGATCGGAAATTGAAAGAAAACGTTGTGTATAATACCTTATACTAGTAGATAGATAAACAGTACAGGTCGTAAACTGAAGTTATGAACGAGTGTCTGTTGCGAAAGGACGATGACTCTGCTACCTTGGAAATATTGCGTATAGAAGTACAGTGACTCGTTGTACTGTAATCTACATGTATCCAGTTTATACTGATAACGCAAAATGTTGCAAAATACAAATTAGATTAATAGTACTTATTAAATGCTTGCAATTTATTTCATTTTCATATTTTATACCTACGTAATATTGTCTTACAGTTTTAGATATTGAGACAACCACCATTTTAGCCTCCCCGTGAAAATGGCTGCTGAAAAGCAACTGAAATGATAGGGAAGTGCGAATTTAAATACAAATAGTTTAAATAATTTAAATAGCTTAAATATTAGTAAAATTTAACTAAAATAAATCTTGTGATGAAATTTGTATAAAATTGTTGAGATGCTTTTATTTTTGTTACGTAGTTAAATAGCGAACTAGAATTTGCTGAATATTTTTTTCGCAAAACAATTGAAAACGAATGGATAACATATTTGGAACGTATCGTTGTATTAAAGAGTGCTACCTCCTAATATAATTAGAACTCCCTGATTTACCCATCTAATAAGAGCAGCGATAGTTTAGTAGGGAGACTAACAGACTGCAATGCAGAGGGTCTTAAGTTCGAACCCACGTCGCGCACCTCTGACTTTCGGAAGTTATATGAATTTTCAAAATTATGTGCGTATTGATTGACAATTATCGCCTGCTCCGTGCCTCGGAGAGCATGTTAAGCCGTCGGCTGCCATAAACATCTATGGCAGTCGTTATTGAGGAAGCCGACACAAAAGATCCCACTAGGTCGCTGGGTCGAAGTGTCTCACTTATATACCTAACAGGTGGAAAAGTGGGAACGCTATATCATAAACTAGAGTAGTCTGTAGAGGGAAGGGTCTGGCCCCCACACAAGATAAGATAAGAAACCCAACTAATAATTTGACAATGGCGATATCGTTTTATAATGTTCTGGTTGCTAATCATACTTACATACTATACTCGGCATAGTTCTAAGCATGCTATTACTTGAATTAAAAATTAAAAAGAAGCAAGCTATATAACTTTGTCGACCCATGATCGAACCTGGTATCTCTCAATCGTGACATGCTACTAAGTTCTAAAACGTCATCCAGAAATTCAAAGACCAGCTATGAAATTACTTAATAGAAACACTTCAATTGTCCATTAATCGTAGGACCCCACTTCACTTACTGTTCAAGACTAACTTAAATGGATGCCCGACGCGGGACTAGCTTTACTTGCTGGCTGTTCACCAAAAGAAATAAATTGCACTGGTTCAATTCAACTTTGAGCTTTGCACCCTTAGACCACTTTAAATGTTTCCTTTCAATACATTTGACGACCAATTGCAATGAAACTTTATGTTGAAATTTTAAGAGGGAGGAAAAGTCATAACTAGGGAATCCTTTTATGTATGGTTGGCAACGGACGATATACATACCTTACATAAACGATGAACGTTTTCAGACTCGCGATTTGTACACATACTTACCTAATACCTACAATACAAGGTCTTCTATGCCCTAGCCTTTATTATTCCCAAGTCACTTGGGGTCGGCTTTTCTGGCCTAACCGGATTTGACTGGATATCAGTTTTTACACAAAGCGGCTGCCACCTGACCTCCGCAACCGGAAGGCTAACGATACCGTAAGGGTAGACCAGCGTCAGGATATTATAGGGCACTGACTTCCCAATAACCACTGCCATAGATGTTCATGGCAGCCGGGATCGACGGCTTAAAGTGCTCTCCGAGGCACGGAGCAGGCGATAATTGTCAATCAATACGCACATAATTTCGAAAAGTCATATAACTTCCGAAAGTCAGTGGTGCGCGACGTGGGTTCGAACCCGAGACCCTCTGCATTGCAGTCTGATGGTCTCCCCACTGAGCTATTGCTGCTATTATATATATTATATATACCTACAATACAAGTTAACGGGTCTTATTCGCGATGAAGTATTAAAAAGGTATAAATACGTATTGATTGCCCGATGTTTCGACTGACTTGCATTGATCGTGGTCACGGGTTGCCTGACTCACATAAACGTATTACAAGCGTCCAAAGCAAGCTTGATTGTCATCTCATTAGAATAATAGAAAACTTAACTATACTACAAATTTAATTTTATCTATGCTAATATGCGAGTGAGTAACCATTGGACTACCCCGCAGAGGTCTTAAGTTCAATCCCACGGCACCCAGCTCTGAGTCAAAGCTGTGTGTATTCAATTTCTAATTACAGCTCGCTTTAACGGTACATAAAAATATCGTGAGGAAACTTGTATATCTTAGAGTTCCAGTAACCAGCACTAGACCAGCATAGAGGGCTATAATCTAGCCCTTCTCAAAACTGAGTAGGTAGTGGCCCGTGCTCAGCAATGAAGCACAGTATACATAATATACACAGTGCTGATAGCATTCATATTATCATGTGTGACATAATTATACCTAGTATCGACATACTTGTACTTCAGTTTTTATTATTAAATATTCGAAAATTAGATACAATTAAAATGAAATTCATCGAAACCTTTTGATCGCTTTTATAAATGAAAAGTAATTCCAACTTCATTAAAGTATGTGATATTAAATAAGACCGTGTGTCTTAATTAAGATATTACTTTGAATATTGATTATATTAAAGGAAAATTAATACCAAGACTGGGATGTCTCGTTGGCAGTGTTTCATGATGCTTTATAATAACCTAGTTTCTTCTATGTAATTATGTTTTGATTACATCTTGACGGAAGCGGGGAAGCTTTGCAGAATTTTCTCTTTAACGTGGATTAGCTTATCTCGAATATAATATTACGTTGTGGTAATATTTGAAGACCGTAGTTCAGCTTATGAATAAAGAATCACTTTAGAATTTATAGGATACCTAATATTGAATTTTAATCATAGATATTTTATTTTTTATACAATCATATGATGTACCTGATGGTGTTTTGTGTGGCCTAAGAGCACAAGCTAAGTATGCTCATATTGCAAGTTCTTCAAATAAGAAGTTGCTGTGCTGACTGCACAAAGTGGAATGATCGCACTGGCCTCTATACTGACAGCTTAAGGAACCTGGAAACCCTATTCAATGCAAGAACTCAATATAAGGCTGTTTGTTAAGTAGAGATAACGCTGCGCTCGATCTATTTAACTCTTTTACTGATTGACAATATAGACATGCAATTTAGTCAATAGCAAATGTATTTAATTAATTAGAATTATATTTCGTCTCGTTCATTTCATATATACCTATGTTGAGCTCCAATAACGCAAATGATCTGATGACTGGTATCAAATGCGATCATATGCTACTATAACCGCAACCGAAGGTAGGCATTTAAAATGTATAACATACATGGCTTGCCACAAACGTTGGCAGTTTTGAAAACAGAAATTCCATCGTCATCTTTCAACTGGTGACCTTTAATCATTCAAATAATCATATGTTACTGGAACTTCATTTGTATCTTACGCACCGTTGACATATGAAAACATATACGCGCGGTCATTTCTCAAGTTAACACCAATGCAACCAAACTGGCTTGTACCAAGCCGACCTTTTATGGACAATTATTACCCGAAGCCGATTTCTCACTGCCTTTTATAAAACTATGTCGAACCCATTTACATACTTATTGGCAAAGATTCATTATGTTACATAACTCACAAAAGTTCATAGCGTGTGAGTGTTACAAATACCGCTTCTACGGAAGGGAGAGTATAAAGAGCCCTCTCTTCATTGAAGTCTATATATCCCAACTTAATATTATAAATGTGAATGTGACATGTTTGATACGCTTTCACGCCTAAACTACTCAACCGATGGTCATATTTTGCAAATAAATTGTCAGAGGTACAGAAAAGTACATAGGATAACATTTATCCAGGAAAAAATCCTGAGCAAAGCCGCGGACGAATGGTGGTATATGTATTTGCCGAACACATTGGCAAACGCCGAGCTGCTACTAAAAATTAACTAATAGAAAAAGCCAACAATATAGCTTATCATATGACAGGGGATTAAAACGATGAAAGCTCGAAAGCAATTATTAGAAAAGTAATTAAAATGAATTCTGAAAACAACAGTCGTCAGTAGCGATATTTAAAACACGTATAACACGACAAGTCTATGAGCTTTAATGTCGACTCGAAAACTTCGGTAATTCTTGACAGTTCCGAATAAAAGCTTGAAGATTTACATTCGCTATCGCATAAAATAAGTTACATGCACATTCAGTTTACAGTTTTTCTTTTTTAAATAAGACTTTCCCGCATTAAGAATTATTATTCCTGCGTCGCGGAGGACTTTATAAGCATTCAAACAACGGACACAAAGAACATTCAGACTCGGGACAACCATTTATGGATGGATTCGAACCCACAACATTCGGTGCGGTGGCATAGGCGAGGCGACCATTTTAACCATACGTACAGTCTAGTAGTTCAGAATGCATAGATAAGTTTATCGAACAAACAGACGCTTGCTGACGTCCATTCGCTAAAGAAGACACCAACTAACCATATGATTAGCAAAAGATTCATCGGCGAAGCTCTAAACCCCTATTTGTAAGCTCGGAACCAACTACATTTATGTAAATACTAGGTCCTACACATAATCAGCTCCAATCTCCTAGAATACGGTCCCAATACACTTAGAAAAAGGCAAGATTTCTTGCTATACCTATATACAAATACTTAGGAACGAGTATCCCCATTTATTAGACAGACCCAATCAGATAAAGCTGAGAATTTTTCAAATTGAAAATATCCAATTACAGTTCGGTCGGTCAAATTTAGTACTAGGATTTCAACTGTACGAAGAAGTTTTAAGATTAAGGTACTGCGTATTAAAGTGGGTCTTGATTGTTAATTGTGATTGAGACTATTAAATAAATGTATTTTTATGCTTGTCGGATCTGATGGTAACAAAAATATAATTCTGAAAAATTGTCAATGGGTATGTCGCCTTCTGGCTTACTTTATAAACATGCAATTAACAGATACAGAATACACTCAGATTCTAACAATCTTTGTCGATCACACAAATAATAATGTTCAAACGGGATTCGAAGCCACAACACTTAACACGGCAGCGTCCTGGCGACCCTTTTGCCCGATATGCCATCTGTAGTCTTATAATAAATATATACGTTATATATGTTTTTTGTTATATTATATTCGTTAGATATTGTTTACAATATTTATGTGTATTATTAATATATATAAATATTGTAAACAAAACCTAGCTTTTTCCTTTTTTTGATCCTCAAAATGACCACTCTTCGCTTGATGGTAAGCAGTCGTGTGGTCTAAGAGCAGTGGCCTCCACACCGTCCTCATAGCAGCCGAGGCGATGTTGAGGTCTCTACTTTGACGGCCTGAGAAGGTGCTTTTTCACGCCCCGCTTAAAGGACCCAGGATTGAAGGAAGAAGGAAACACGTGCCTTGGCAGAGAATTCCATGCCTTGATCGTTTGGCAGAGGTATGAGGACCCAAACTTGTTGGTATTCACTCTAGTCGACTCCACCGTGTAAGGATGGCATCTGAGCCCAGCACGCGTTGTTCTGGATAGGAAAGGGGAGGGCGGGATAAGGTGGAATAACTCTTCAGAGCACTCCCCGTGGTATATTCTGTAGAAACATGCCAAAGAGGCAATATCCCTACGGAGTTGCAGAGGTTCCAGTGAACTCGTGACCTCTGGAACTCCGATGATACGGACAGCCCGCTGCTGTAACCTGTCAAGAGCGTCTAGCAAGTACTGCGCGGAGTCATCCCAAAGATGAGAACAGTACTCCACGCAAGGGCGCACTTGTGCCTTATACAATAGGCACAGCTGCCCAGGCGCGAAGAACCGCCTCACCCTGTTCAGAACTCCGATTTTTCGCAAAGCTTGCTTAATGACGTTCTCGATGTAGGTTTTGGGATTAAGGGAGCGGCAAAGATCCATACCTAAGATGGAGAGGTTGTCACGTATCACCAGTGGAGTGTTCTTCAGAGAAGGGAGGGGAAGGAATGGAGACTTTTTTGTTGAGAACGCGCATGCCTGGGTCTTCTTGGCGTTGAACTGGACCAAGTTCTTGGCATCCCATTCAGAGATGCGGTTGAAGGTCTGGTCAAGTTCAACGACAAGATCCTGCCTTTTCCCCTCAACCTCAGCCTGTTTGGCCCCAGGACGTCCGAGATATCGCCCATGCATCGTACTGTCGTCTGCATAACAATGTATGTTGCCGAGATTCAACATATCATTGATATGCAGAAGAAAGAGCGTAGGGGATAAGACGGACCCCTGAGGTACTCCTGCATTGACCTGCATAAATTTGGAAGCGCGACCGTCGCAAAGGACCCGTATAAAAAAAAACTGACATAAAAAGTAAACAAAATATATAATATCCTCTTATCAGATAATTCCATTGTTATACAACAACAGAAAATAAAATGAAATAATGTTATTGCGGATAGAATTTGTTTGCTTTTGTCTCATAATCGCCTAAATAATATAATACTTACCTGTTCGTGTGATTTCACTTCCTTATAAGTAGTTAAGTATTTAATAAGTATTTATTGTTTAAGGAAATGTTATATTTTAGATGAAGCAGCGATAGCTCAGTGGAGAGGCCTACAGACTGCAATGCAGAGGGTTTTGGGTTCGAACCCACGTCGCGCACCTCTGACTTTCGGAAGTAATATGACTTTTCGAAATTATGTGCGTATTGATTGACAATTATCGCCTGCTCTGGGCCTCGGAGAGCACGTTAAGCCGTCGGTCCCGGCTGCCAGGAACATCTAATGGCAGTCGTTATTGGGGAAGTCGAAATCAAAAAATCAAAATAAATTAAAAAAAATTTCCAAGTTAGGTTACAAGGTAACACTTATGAATGTCAAAGTTACACGTAATTTTTTGTCTGTGAATTTACATTTAGTGCCACGTTTAGCAAAGCAATGGTGTAGGGCTCATGAGAAGAACGGGCAAGAAACTCATAGCCACTCTTTTTAATCGCCAAGTGTACAATAATATTTCGTTTACAAATCATAAGGTGCTGCAACCATTTCTCCATGAACTACTACTCAACATACTCAAGCAACTAAAAATTTTATGGTAGCCTCTAAAGCAGCAGTATGGTAAATAGGAGCATCCACTTACATGTACATAAATAATCAAGACAAGACATGATTGTAGTCCGTAGTTTCATCGACACAATAGATCCCACTGGGTCGAAGTGTCGCCGGTCTGTACTGACTGGCCCCCACACAAGATAAGATAAGATATATTTTTTAGATTTTAGATGATCGCCCAGAATTCTAAACGAAAGTTTACTTGCCAAATTACAGTTCTTTTATTACCTTAATAATTACGCACATGTGTTTCTTGACAGCGTTAAAAGTGACCTAAATTAGTATTTCCTACTACTAGCCTTATTTTCCCTTAATCTATCAAATCTTAAAATACCAGACATAATTAAAATTTGTCATGGACCGCCGGTGTGCCGTTGCGACTAATTAGGTAACTCTAAGAGATATAAGTGTACTATAGAATGCACTTATAGTATACTTATACACTTAGTAGCTTCGTCAAAAACCATGTCATTATTTTAGTGTGATGTTTTAACACACACAAACTAATAAAATAACAGGCATACATAACTAATCCAAAAAAAATGAGTCGCTGAAAATAAATTCAATCTTTTTAAAACTTTATAAGTAAGCTCCTAAACAGATGTCAGTGACTACCTACTTTATGGTAATTTTTAAACTAACGATTTTTTTAATACGAACGGATTCCTTAGAATTAATGGTAGAAGAATAGACACTCTTTATTTATGCAATACAGGACAGTCCATTTAATTGATTTTTATATTCAACCTTCACCTAAATAAAAATATCATATCCATGCCAGTCAATTATAATAAATTATGCATGAATAATTATTTTACATTTGACATAATTAACCTGCGTTTCATTTCCTCGGGGATTATTATAATTATAGCTTGATTAATGTTAGATTGCCAGTCATTTATAGCACAGAATAGATAGTATTTATTTATCCTTTGTTTGTAATATTGGTAAATGTATGTAATTAACAATAAATTGTGTTATGAACATTTACAGTAAATTTTGTAAATTAGCGGTCATATTGGAAGGTCTCAACATCATTCTAGATAATATCTTCCTTAATAGCGTAGTGGTTAGTGTAACCGGCTGCCACGCTTAAGGTCGCCGCTTCGATTCCCGCACAAGTCAAACATTTGTGTGCATGAACATGGATGTTTGTCTTGGTCTGGGTGTTTCTATGTATAATATGTATGTATTTACAAAATAAAGTATATATGTATGTTTATCCATTGTCTAGTACCCAAAGTACAAGCTCTGCTTAGTTTGGGTTAGACGGTGCTGATTGTATGTGAAAAAGAAAACCTATTTGTGAGTCATTCGCATTATAATTTTGTGTTATAATTTGGACCCCTGCGATGTCAGTACAGCCTTAAAATCCATGGTGGTTATACCATAGCTTGGCTATCGTTTATTAAAGTCTGATTACCTATTCCGCTCATATACTAAATAAATAATAAAGTGAATCTCGAGTTACAACCGCTCAAAAGATATACAGACAAAATAACGCTGGGTTTTATAATATATAAAGATGATACTGCTATAGAAATATATTCATGTTAACACGTCCAAACATAACAGCCTATCCCGATAGTCACGTCAATAGTGAAAAGATCACAACTGTACTTATTAAACTTTTGCTGCTTCTCTAATCTAATAATGTTTAAGACGTCCATGTCGTCTATGTATCATGACTTAGCTCAAAGAATAGTGACTAACACAAATTTTTGTCAATAAACTTGTTTTAAAGATCTATTTACTTAGTTCAGCTGATATCTAACACGGTCTTTGTCCCACAAAGTTATCCAAGATTTAATCTTGAATTATTGCACAATAATTTACGCAATAAATCACCCAACAAAATCCAAAACATTCACATACAAAAACACTCGAATGTCGCATATTTTTATGAGAGCGACCAGACAAAGGATATTAGAGTAGGCAACTGAGTTATTGGTCCAATATCAGTACAACAAAAGGCGAGTACAATGACCGTGTACTACAATGGATAATAAATAGATGGAGGGAAAAATGCTGAGTCTTCCCCAAATTGTGTCGGTTTGTATACCGTTATTGTGGCTTATGGCGGCAATTATAACGAGATGGTGTCGAGGAAAAATTGTCCTCAGTTGTCTGGAAAAATACTGCGGCAAGGAGACAATGTTTGTGATGTACTAGCTGCCCCCTGTGGCTTTGCTTGCGTGGTGTACCGAAAATGAATTAAAACGTGCACTATAATTTCTTGTTGCATTAATTGTCTGGAAAGGTAGGATGCATCATCGGTTGCTCTTAAACTTAAAGCAACTTAACTGGGGAAGTGTCTTAATCGGAAATCCTAAAATTAATCCTATCCTAAGATCCTTAATAAGATGCTATGCTGTCTGCAAGGAAACCAGTCTTTTTCCTTGTCATGGCAGTGACTGACGAATGATATCCTCAATATCGCAATTCTCCATAGACAGCTGCTAACCATTAGACTAAAAGATTAATTAAGAGTATCATACAAAAAAGAACATCGTAGCGGGGCTTGGATTAAACTGCACTATTTGGGCTAGGTCCCTATTTATTATACATAAATAATCTCAGTCATTGTATATACACATGCAGAAATATATTGTTCTTCATGAAGTATTTAAGAGTTTGGAAAGTAAATTTACGTCGCAATTCACACTTACGGAACGATTACCTTACTGTACTTATTCTGAGAAAGCCCGTATTGAACAACTAACTCAAGCTCATACAATCAAAGAGCCATTTCAAAAATCCTTACTAATATTATAAATTCGAATATCAGTTTGTTTAATATTGTCTTATGTTTACGCAAATGTTATAAATTGAAATTAAACACTTTATACAGATTTTGTCGCGTTGTTTATTTTACTTTAAACACTGTTATTACATAATTTTGAAAACTCTAACACTACTATTATTGAACTTTACTACTATTTATATAATATTTAAGTTTACACTTTGCCCAGTTTGTTTGTTTGTTACGCTTTCACGCCTTAACTACTCGATCGACCATCATTAAATTTCGCATTCACGTTGTCAGGGAAGGACATAGAAACCTTTCATGTAGAAAAAGTACTGTTAGTAACCTACATTTTTGCGAGCGACTCCGCGAATAAAATGGAGTAGGTTATTTATAAGAAAATTGGGAATTCTGTAGTCTCTTGACTCTCCACGAACAGGCATGAGGTTGTGTTTGATGAAAAAATAGAACCTGTTTGTGTAGGACGTGCTATAAAACGCATTACAATTTCTATAAGTGTTATTTTACGTTCCCATTGTAAATATCGTATTGCGAATGGATTAAAAAGTAATGGGGATGAGTATGGCGATGTGTCAACGGCCTGAAAGGTTGTGTGACTGAAGCACCATTATTTTTTAGTATATTTGCACCATGTAATGTATTTATAGAGCGGCCATATGTAAAGATCGTTGCAAAGAATTGTAATGGTGGCGTATTTTTAATGCAGTTTTTTCATTAATCTAGCTTGTAGAACAGCATCTCACGAAACCTTCATGTGCGAATATTTTTTACTAATGAATGTTTTTTCTTTTACAGGTAAACTACTTGATATGATTGTATGAAAATTGATATGAATAACCGCTGCACAAATAGAATGAGGTATGTAGAAAGTTGGAGATTTCATAATTATCTTGACGTCATTAGTCTACAGAAAAATTTAGTTTGTTTTGCCATCGATCGACTAGTGAGGTAAGGCTCATTCGATTTGCCTGCAATAACATTCCGGTGCCTAATGAGTAAATCTTTAGTACTAACCAAGCGAAGCTGTGTAAAGAAGCTACTTGTTTAAACAAAACTGAGAAGCTGCCAAGATTTTCACTTAATGTATATTTCAAATAACATAGTTGAATTATCTTTATGAATGAAGACGGAAACCACTGCAATCAAGCGACGTAGGTAATCGGACAAAACATCGGGATGTTTTGCTCGACTTCCTAGTTCGTGCCCAAGCGGTTAATTCATGAGTCGGCATCCCGGCGCCACGAAGTCAGCTCCAAACTTTCAGCTGTCTCGACAAGTGAGGCTAACTGTTTTCTAGATTACATTATGAATACAACTCTTGAAAGACTCTGTCTTAACTTGAAACTTTTTCTATATTTATCGCTTTGTAGGTCTCGTGGCATAAGTTTGCGGCTAACTGCTTCTCCCCTAGTTCGGTTACTAGGCAATTATTTTGGAAGTAAATTTTTAGTTCCATGGCGTCACCTTAAAATAGGCTCATCAATTTCGTGGAGCTTTAAGCATAGTTGACAAAATATAGATGACCCATATACAGGGTGATTTTGAAATCGTGTAATTCCTTTTAACCATGCATACTACTGGTGGTATAGAATAAACCTGACCATATTTTTTTTTACAAAAATGTTTTTTTATATGCATTTAGGTACCATATTTTCATGAAATGGTGTCAGATAGTTATATGTTAACCATCCGAGGCAATTTTAATTTCTTACTAATTAAAATAAAATAACATATCAATAATTAGGTAATGTCGTAAATAATAACGGGCGGTCCTTTTTATTGCCCTTTATTATTTACGACATCAGTTATTGTTATGTTATTTTTTAATTAGTAAAGTATTAAGATTGTGTCGGGTGGTTAACATATGACTATCAGAAACCATGTCACGAAAAAAATTGGTACATAATTTTCCAAAAACATAATTCCAATTAAAAAAATATATGGTCAGAGTTATTCTATATTACTAGAAGAATGCGTGGTTAAAAGGAATTACACGATTTCAAAATCACCCTGTATACATAGTTATAAACCTATGTAGGCGCGTGACTATGTACGAGTATTTATGACGTCTAGTCTTTCGAGACTATTCCCGAAGCCTTAGACAGAGGTATATAATACCCATATTTCGCCAAATATGATTTTATGACCCATATAATGGCACGCGAGTTTATTGATGCTTACCGGTATACAGATCCAGCCTCCATAATGCTGCTACTAAGAATTTTTAGACAGAATAACCCAATAACACTTTGCCTAAACTGAGAATCAAACTTGAGCCCTCATGGAGCTTTCAGTCGCATTCACTACTGCACCAGTGCATTCAATATATAGAAAAACCTACCTTTACTTACTCCTTCGGTATTATACCAACGCAATACGATGTATGTATTTTCTTATATTTTATTACTTCCGTAAACAAAATTTTACATTATATCTTTTTTTTTCTTCTTTATAATTAAGAGCTTTGCTCTTGTCGATGGAGTATACGCCATCTTTCTCGATTTACGGTCAATACCTTGACCTTCTTATAAGACTTGACCTTCTCATTTTCTTTTAATTGATCTGTGAATGCTCTTCTGGGTCTGCCCCTTCCTCTCTTTCCTTCCACTTTTCCTTCTGTGTGTCATGTCTTATAAGGTGGCCAAACATCTTTCCTCTTCTGTTCTCAATTGTTGTCAAAATGTTGCGTTTTTCTTGGACATATACAACAGCAATAATAATAACCCTTAAATATTGCTTACAAAATGTAAAACAAAGAACAACTATAATCAACTATAACCTAAATATGATCTAAGAGATTAAACTCCACGACAGGCTTTATGAAAAGCTGTTTATTAAAACCAAAATGTTATATAATCTTATAAAAGACTAGCTTTTCCCGCGACTTCATAGGTGTAATATTGGGAAGCAGGTATTTTTTTATATACATATCTAATAGATATTTTAAAAGGAACTAGGTATGAACAGCTTAGGTCACGTTCTCGAAACCTACAACTATTTCTTAATGTTTCTTCCAGGAAGCGTCTCGAAAATTACTTATAAATAATACTCAATTTCTAGGTGGTTTATTGAGATGAAACAGGCACTAGATTTTAAGTTACACTTCCAGCTATACAACTGTGAAAACTGCATTCAATTTCGTGTAGTAGTTATTGCGTAGTGACCGTACAAACATGCAGACAGACAGTCAAAAATTCTCAAAATAACTGTTTTGGCTTCTATAACTCTTATAAAGACCCCTTACATAAATTATTCTTAAATATCTCCTATGCACATATCAGTTACAATTGTATTATAGGTATTTATATACTATATTTTACCCGCGGCTTTGCTTGCGTAAATGTAGGCTAGACTTTTTTCTTGATGAAAGGTAATTTCTCATACACATTGTCAGGGGAACAGAAAAGGATATACCTTTTCTGTTCCCCTGATAATGTTTATGAGAAATTTCATGACAAACAAACTCACAGTCGCTTTTATAATATTAGTAAGGATTACTTCAGTAGCAGACACAGCTGAAAGCCTTTTATTTAACTACCGAATGGATATTACAGCATTAGAAAATTTAAAGAAAATGTACCACCGGTATCTTCTTGATATAATCAGAAAAATATGCCCCGTGCAATGTCCGTTTTGTTTTTAGTAGAAGGTAAGCAAATTAGGGAAATGGGTTTCAGGGTATAATAAAATGTTTCAGTAACAAGAACAGTAACATTTTATTATACTCTAGCTTTTGCTCGCGGCTTTGCTCACGTAAAAGTAGGTTAGGTTAATAAAATATAGCTAATGTTACTCGGTGATAATACAGCTTTCCAAAGGTGAAAGAATTTTTAAAATCGGTTGAGTTGTTTTTGAGTTAAATCATTACAAATTAACATACAAACAAACAGAAATCGAATCTTTCCTCTTTATAATATTAGTAAAGACAAAAGCTTCAATGTTGTTTTCAATTGAGTGCGGTTAGATGCGGGTGGCCCAAGGCCGGTCTGTGTGGAAATCCTTGGAGAAGGCCTATATCCTGTGGAAGTCTTTCAGCTGAGATGATGATGAGTGTTGTTTGTTCGACATCAGTTTAGTATCACATTCGTACTGTCTCGGTGAAACAGATGTGTGACTATTTTGTATGAGATTTTCGGTCAGTCAGTACAGACCGGCGACACTTCGACCCAGTGGGATCTTTTGTGTCGACTTCCCCAATAACGACTGCCCTAGATGTTCATGGCAGCCGGGACTGACGGCTTAACGTGCTCTCCGAGGCACGGAGCAGGCGATAATTATCAATGAATATTCAGAAATCCTTAGTAGCATCTTAAACAGTCCCCGTTAGGGCCTACGACCTTAGACCATAGCTGGCTAAATGATAGTGCAATACTCGTCTGCCTATAATATGCAGGTCAGATATAATGAGTTTACTACTATGTCAGAATTATTTGATAAAAAATCTGTCGCATTGTCTGAATGGTTAATCAAACCCAATAAAGGATTATCGACTTTATAAGGACTTTAATCTAAATAGTTTATGTTTCTTGAGCTGCTTTTGAGATTTTTTGGCAGTAAAACCCAATAACTTTAAGTATTCTTACTCGAGAATGGAACTGGAGACCTTATGCACGGCAATCGCACTCACGACTGCGCCACTAAAGCAAACATATCATCTTAAAATTGAATTTAGTATTATGAACTAAAGGCAGTGTTTTATCCCTGTATCTAACTCAGGTAAAAGTGCAGTTAACTCTGGACTAACCTGAATATAATAGAGATTGAAACGCTTTTACCGTAATGGTTCAACGGGAATTGAACTCACGACTTTGCCCGGTAAAGTAACGGAAAACTCTGTTATGCACGAAACGTTTAAAAGAGACGTACTTATAAAAATAAGTTTATTTCCCAACTAGCTTTTGCCCGCGGCGTGGCTCTCGTAAAAGTAGGTTAGGAGAGAGGGAACACCAATACCAGCACTTCATGCTGGGAGTCCAAAACACCCCGCCGGTCTTTATGCACTGTCCACTTTCCCCTAGCCGGCGTGCATAAAGCATTTTCCTTGGGAACCAAAAAAAAAAGTTACATGTAACAGTAAGCTTAAAAAAAAAAATATTGCCTATGTTACTCGGTTGGTGAAAGGATTTTTATAATTGGTTGAGCTGTTTTTGAGCTAACTCATTACAAACAAACAAACAAACACATTACAAATCAAATCTGTTCTCTTTATAAGTATGTATAGATGACATATTACAAAAGCAATAGAAAAAGACGGTACTGGCTTGTGACCAAGAAAGAATATGTTTAGAAACATATTTTCCACTTAAATATATGTATAAAGTATTTCCATTAATCATAACTAGCAAAGTACTAGATTTTTAGCTTAGGTCTAGCTTTTATACTAATTCATACACACAAACACAAGATATCCAAAGACAGATAAGTAGCTGAGAGTGTGTTTGTCAGACACAAGAAATATTTATAGTACTCAAATTCCCTGAGGTTATTTATTTCTTATATTTCTTCCGGAATTTCTAGTAAGTATTCGATTTTATAAAAAGTTCTCCGTATTTTTAGTTTAACAGGTTCTCTGTCCGATGAGTCACATATAATACTTAACAATAGAGATTCTATTGTCTCTATCAGGGTACAGCGAATGGGTTAATGCTTAGTTTAGTTGCTTAGATAGTTGTAAAACATGGAATAGAGATATAGTTATTTGATAGGGAATTTTCAATAGCAGAACGGTGTCTGTAAATGACAATAAGCCCTTTTATGGGAGATCTAAAAATAAAACTGGTGAAAAGTGGGTTTAATATGCCTCTGTTTATTCTCCTTGGGAGTATATAGGCATACGTTTATGTATGTGTGCATGTTATTTAAGTCATACAAATTCATCTTAAAAGTAGTTGATTCCTTAGAAATTAGTATGACCTCACCTCACGCCTCCATCCCCGAAGGTATAAGCAAAGGTGTTTTACTCCCACATTTTATGATTTAAGGTCCCACAAAATATGGGGCTAATCTATTGATGTCTACCGTTCACAGTTCTAAACTCTGTGCGTGTTTCTGAGAATATTTTAACATGAAATTCTGACAATTGTAATTAAACTCCAGACACCACACACCGCAATCACTGCCACTGCACCACCAAAGCAGATATTTCGATTATATAGATTTTAGTTGCAAGTACACACATCAAGGTCTTACGCGTTCCCTCGGTGCATTTTCTGAGCGTACATAATTCAAGTACGTTAGATATATCTATCTATACTTCAATCGACAGAAAACGATGTATTTTTAATCAATAACGTAGTCTCAAGGCATCAGATAAAAACAGCTAAGTTTTATGCAACATTCTTGCATAAATGCTTTGAAACATCGACGTGGCAACTAGTACATCGGATACCGCCTCTATATCTATTGGTTTTTTCTTTCACCACAGACCGCGATAAAGCACGTTCTGCTGGCCCGAGATTCACCAGATATCCCTCAGCATTGTTAGAAACCTATCATATTGAGCACGCTCCCAAGTGCTCCCAAGTAAAAATAAAGAAAATGAAGATGAGAAGACGAGATGAAAAACTAATTACGCTGTGTCCTCGGTCGGCTTTTAACGTCGATGGAATGAACAGCTAACTTGATTCAGTAAAGGAAAGGATAGCGAGACGGGTTTCAATTTCGTTCAATTTTTCCTTATGTAGCAGATTGCTGTAACGTTAATTGTTGAAGGTGACAAAATGTTAAGGGAGCGTGGTTCACAATTTGCTTAATATTTATTTGGGTTGCTTATTTTTATAGATAACTAGCTTTTGCCCGTTAATGTAGTCTTCTTCTTCTCCTTAGCCTTTATTATTACCAAATCACTTGCGGTCGGCTTTCTCGTCTAACCGGATTTGACTGGATATCAGTTTTTACACGGAGCGGCTGCCACCTGACCTCCGCAACCCGAAGGCTAACGATACCCTAAGGCTAGACCAGTGTCAGGATATTAAAGGGCACTGACTTCCCAATAACGACTGCCATAGATGTTCATGGCAGCCGGGACCGACGGTTTAACGTGCTCTCCGAGGCACGGAGCAGGCGATAATTGTCAATCAATTCGCACGTAATTTCGAAAAGTCATATAACTTCCGAAAGTCAGAGGTGTGCGACGTGGGTTCGAACCCGAGACTCTTTGCATTACAGTCTGTCGGTCTCCCCACTGAGTTATCGCTGCTCCTGCCCGTTAATGTAGTATATATAAATAATTTTTATTTCTTTGGTTACGGTACTTTTTTCTAGATGAGAGGTACCCTATGTCCTTTTTAGTACCTCTGACAACATGTATGCGAAATTGTATGGTAATCAGCGAAGTAGTTAGGGCGTGACAGCGTGACAACAAACTCACATTCGCATTTATAATATTACTAGCTAGGATTTTATAGATAACCAGCTGTCCCGACAGACGGTTGTCCTGTATAGACAAAAATGGAAATTAAAAAAAAATAGAACAATAAATCTAAACCATCCTCGAATCCACTTGAACACACACAAAAAAATTCATTCGTATCGGTCCAGCCGTTTAGGAGGAGTTCACTGTCAACTCACGTACAGAAGAATTATTTATATAAAGATTTAGGCTTAACCGCGTATTTGCTTTCGTGGCTGTATAGCTATACCTAACTATACACCTATCTCACTCGCCTGTCTATAAACTATTTTTATGCAAAAAATATCTGATCCGTTGCTTAGTTACTGAGTAAAAGAGTGAGAAACCAACATATACACTTTCGCAATCATAACATTTGCTTGGTTTTCTTGAGTGTATGTAAGGTGTGTGCCTGCGCTTTAGGCACAGTGGTAGTAAATGTAATTACTGTGCATGAAATCTACAATTCGATTTTCTGTTTAAGGAAATGTGAGTATAATACGTAATACGGTCATATTGTGTAAATCAATACATATTATAAAACAAACTCCCCCGCCACGTTTGTCTATCTGTCTGTCTGTCTGTTCGCGATAAATTCAAAAACTACTGAACGGATTTTCATGTGGCTTTTACCAATAGACAGAGTGATTCATGACAAAGGTTTAGGTGTACAATTTGTTAAGTTTTTATACTACCCGTGCGAAGCCAGGGCGGATCGCTAGTATGGAATAAATGTTTAAAAAAAAGTTTTTGCTCGGTTTTGCACGTGTATATCTGTCTCCATTTGTTCATTTAATATATATACGTACATACGTATAACTCTTATTTCATGGTTACGTACATAATTTTTGGTATATTTTATATTACGACACGAAAACGTTATCAGATATAACATAACAGAATCTTATATTTTTAATAATAATACTGTACAAAACTCCTATGAAACATTTACTTAACAAAAGTTGTGTTTACTGAAAGAGAAGCGTTCAACAAAAACTTTGTCTACATCTATTCTTCATCTATTACATATTTTTATAGGAATATATTTTGTATTTAGTTCAAAGGGAATATTTTAGATATGTGTTTAAATATAACATACTACGATATGACTGACTCGGTTGCGGGACTATCCTTACTTACATATATATATTATATTATTTTTATATTATAATAATATTATAAATTCGAAAGTAACTCTGTCTTCTGTCTATCTGTCTGTATGTTATCTTTTCACGGCTAAACCACTTAACCGATATGGATGTAATTTGTTACAGTAATACTTTAAAACTAGGAAAGGATATAGGCTACTTTTTATTGATGTAGGTACCACGCGGGCGGAGCCGCGCGCAGAAGCTAGTCTTAAATACGACTTCTGCGCGTGAGGTTTCCGGTTTCATTCCCGGGTCGGATAATTAAAAGTTATTGAGATTTACTGACAAAAAAATCTCAAAAGCAGCTCGAAGTTAGAAGACATATAGTGTTTAGTCTAAAGGCCATATTAAGTCGTTGGTGTTGCGTTTGATCATTGTCTGGTCATGTCGTATTACCGTCCTATTGAACTAATGATTACAAGACTCGCTCTTAGGGGGTGTAGAATAAACTGGTGTTTGCGCAAACACTAGCCGACCTCGATGGCGTAGTGGTTAGTGTAACCGATTGCCACACCTGAGGTCGCGGGTTCGATTCCCGCACAAATCAAATATTTGTGTGCATGAGCATGGATGTTTGTTTTGGTCTGGGTGTTTCTATGTATAAAGTGTAAGTATTTACAAAAAAGAAAGTATATATGTATTTTTATCCATTGTCTAGTACCCATAGTACAAGCTCTGCTTAGTGTGGGCTAGATGGTGTTGTGTGTATGTGGTAGTATATATATTATATTATATCTTGCTCAGATGGGTAGTTTCTATAGAGAATAGACGCTGGGATATTTGGTTTGGAGGCCATTATTATAATAAATGGTTATAATGGCTATTATTGAAGTGAAAATAGGGTTAAGTATACGTTTATTTACACAATAGCTCGGAAGTTCAAATTCTCTAAAATATAAAAGAAAATTACTATATAGTCTTACGTCTTTACATCTTTGAACGATTTATTCCGCATTCGACCCTCATGTTTCGTTCCAAATGTAAAAATACGCCCCAAAAACTGTTCCTCATATGCCCCGTAATTGGGGTAAATATTAATTTCTTAACGTAATTCCTATTTCGTTCCGAATTATGTTCCTTATTGACCCTGTTTTTTTTTTGTATACCTAGTAGATTTTGATGTAAATATTTTAAAATACCTCCTTGATCTCTCAGTAAAACTTTGGGCTTACGATTGCATGATATCACGAGCCCGACATTAAAAAGACTTAAAATATTTTTTAAACATAATTTGTTTTGCTAACCATATGCTCAAAAATGTAGGACGAAAAAGGATTAATTAAAAAAGAGGGGCGAATGCGGAACATGTCTATTACATCCACATTTCCCCAATGATGTTTTAAGTCCTATGTAAGGCTGCCTGTCCATTGAAGCGGAGCGAGGCTGCAGAGCGAAGAAACTGAGAAATATTAACCAATAGGATTGCATACTGTAAATATGTATTCTGGTACCAGTAAATTATATATATTACAAAACATTGGCTACAATTCGGAAGAGACTCAACAATCCTCTGCATCACACCGAGCTCAGTTCCAGACGCCGTACTACTGAAAATTTTGACACGGGAATGAAACCCGAAATTTCCTGTACAGCAAACCGCTTGTATACACCATCGAATTATGTACCATCAAAAATTCAACAGATTTCATCTTTATAGGGCATTCCCAGCAACTAGTGTGTACGGTACATGGGTACCAAAAAGTGGCATTTATGTTCGTAATTTTATCGAAGCACGTACCATAGAGGTCAAGGTTAATGGTTCAGGTACTCGTTATGGCTTTTCACTTACAACCCTCCTTGAACTTCAAGTCTTGGATCGGAATATATGGAGGACGGAACTCGTAAATGTCTTATACAGAAGTTTAACAACGGGGGCACGTGTGTTTTCTGTTTAATGGGATAGAGCTCGTTTTTATATCGCTGCCTAGTCTATTTTTATGTTATTAATGTGGCAAGTAAGTATATGGTTTTTCTAGTAAATGGTAAGCGGTTAACTTAATATACAGGGTGTCCGGTAATTCATGCATAACCTGGAAATGTCTTATAGTGGAATTGACGGCCGTTCAGAAAAAAATATGAAAAAATATCTATTCTAACTACTACCTGAGATATGTGTTTTTTTTTTAATTACCATGTATAACTTTCCTGTATACTACGACCATAAATGAATGAAATATACTGACTTCATGAGGGAGCGCACTCCACCGTATAACAGACGGGACGAAGTAAGAAGAATGAAGGAAACCAGAAGTATGAGAGGGACAAAGTAAGAGTAGGTTATTGGAAGAACGAAGATTTCTGTCATGATTAGAACAAATGTATATATACAGGGCTGATATCATTTATTTATTATTTAGGTTGCGCTGAATCGCTTGTCTCCTTTCACTGAGGTCGTTTATAAACTGCTATGAACCCAGAATATTCTGAATTAAAAAGTAAATACATATATAACGCTGCCCGCCCTAGACACTTGATCTGTGAACTCATAATAATTACGTCAATGTATCAGCAACTTAATAAATAATCAATTAATTTATATAAATATCGACAGTGTATTTACAATTAAGAATATAATTTGTCGTAATTAATATCGATAAATGAAATAATATTTGCAGTATCTGTTTGACATGAGATAATACTAATGGAAATACAATATTTGAGGCACCGTTTAATATTTAAGTTCATAATTACGAGTACTTTATTTAATTGAACAGGTACATAAACGTATTTATTTATTGACTGTATGGATGGTGGAGTGGTTTAAGCGGACGCTTCGCCACTGCTCCGAGTGTTGTGGGTTCACCAATAATTGTGGGTAGACTAATTTGTGTGATCCACAAATGATTGTTCCAATTTGTGTCCGTTGTTTGAATGTTTGTAAAATCTCCTGTGACACTGGAATGATTTCTAATGCTAGAGTTACCTTTCAAAAGTAAATACTCTGGTTATAGTATCGCTTTATATACAGATAAAGTTCTGTATACTCTTGACCCAACTTTACAATTGGGTCAAAACCTCGGGGCGAGAAAGTAAATCACTATTTTCATATGATGTGATGGATTATACTTTATAGGCTCATAACATAACACCGCGCCTGTTATGCCGAAGAATAAGGAACAAATCCACATTATATTTTCGGACGTAATAGAATGCGAACCTGGTTTACTGGTTACAGGTCTAAAAGTTAAACAATTACGTTTGGCAAGTTTAAAGTTGTAATAAGTTACCACTGTAAAGTAAATAAATTATTTAAAAAAAATATATTTAAAAAGCTTGTATTGAACTGGCGACCCCGCGATAAAGTAAGCTGTGCAATAGCTCATATAAGCCACTTGACCGATACGACAAAATATATTAACTACCAGACAATCAGAATAAGCTCAATTTGACCGCTGAAAAATCCGCTGTATAATTAAATGGAATATCACAAGTCTGCAAAGGGTTTTTTAATTCTCTTTGTTTTGTTAATTAACATCTTGTAAAGCTGTTACGAACAAAAGAAATGTTGAATCTTTTGAAGTCATCTTGTGAAGACCTTGTAGTTCTTGGAAATAGTAGGCTCAACTAAATATAAACGCTCACTATAAAAATAAGACGCAAGTTGTCTTTTTTGTGTGTTGTTTCTAGAACGAATCCATGAAAGGTTCTGGAACGTTCCGAGCAGGGGTACTTCTTGCGAGTTGCGGACCCTAACAATAACGAGTAGCCGTGCTGCCAGCGCATGGGACATACAAATACGTAACTGTTACTCTACTGAGAGAACGAGGCCTCTTAACTACTGGCTTCACCCATCACCGCAGGAACACATCATATGGTATTTTGGCTGCAATCTTCTGTAAAAAGCAAGCACCTACTTAAGACTGCGCCGAGCGAAATGTGCCAAAACAGGCGGTCACAGTTAAGTTGATAAAATCAACACTTTTTGTATAATACAAATATAAAATATACATTTACCATAACGATGAATATGTTTACAATTACTCCGTGTAAAAAACTTAAAATAATTAATATTTTCGCCTAAAAAATTACGTAAATTTGCACAAAAAATGCAAAAACGTAAGCTCGTGTTAAGTGATTTTTAGATTATAACAGTAGAAATCTATCCTATTTTACAGCTTAAACGAAACATAAATAGTTATTTTACAATTCGTCCGTTCCAAATATTTAAGTTATTGGTTGTCAATAAAGATACATATTTATCAAAAAAGCACTTGAAATTCTCCATACAATTTTACTATGGCGGCCGCGCACCGATTTGAATATCGAGCTCTGTCATTCAGTCCAACCGCGTCTTACGCTCGGCGCAGTCTTTCGACTGCTACAGTTTAAAAGCAAACAACACATTTTCCTCCATATTTAAACTAGTTTGATTTGTTTAAATTCGATACATGTACAAACTTTTTCATGTAGAACTCGAGCTTACGACGTAAGCACACCCGCGACACTGCGTACAAGCTAACTGATCTAATTACTTACTAGTAACTGGCTAATGAACGTAGTGCTAAGGTCGTTTAGCAGGAAAAAAGACAATGCTATATGTAAGCAACATATATAGGTTTCATTTGCGCGCGTGCGGTCAACCGAATGGCGCTGGCACTGCAGTACCTACTGCTAGTCATACTGCTACGTAACTGAGTATAGCGATACTCATTTACTGTCAATAAATATTAACTATTCATACGTAAAGAGGCGTATTTACGTATTAATAGTTAATATTTATTGACTTAAGATACAAAGGCAATCACTGTAACCAAAACCTCGCGACATGGCGTCGTAAAATTGTTCAAATATGACATCAAACCAGACCTCGACCATAAATCGTCCCTATCATTCACAATTCACACGTACCGACCCTAAAGATTCGGACACGTCTTCGATTCCAAGTTTCCCAGTCAGCGGTGGATTGAGGGGCCTTACTTCTGCGTCACAAACCTTCAAGTTTACGGCCTACCTTACCCCGATCATTGGAATTGCTCTGTTTTTTTTATAACTACCCACAGGTGTGAACTCTTTTATTATTCGACAAGGTTGGGAAGAGTGCTCACATATTGTTTTAAGTGAGCGATAGACAGCGACACTGTGGCGTATTTTATGCCCAAATAAAATGTTTGATGTAATATTAATGATTTTTCTGTTTGTGTATTTGTTTTTTATAGCTTATGTTTAGCTGTTGATGTTTGTTTGTGTACGATGAGACGGTGTTTTGTTTGTTGAATGTTAATGAAATTGTCGTAATATGGTCACCGGATATTGGATAATATTGCATTGTCTTTTTATTATTCCATTTATATTATTTTGCCTATATATATTTACGACATGGTATCAATTGTGATATCTCGTTGGACTTATGACTCAAATTCGACACAAAAGATCCCAATGGGTCGAAGTGTCGCCGGTCTGTACTGACTGGCCATTAGATTTCTCGATGCAAAAGGTTCTAGAAATGCATGAAATTTGAAAATCTCACCAGAAGAATGATTAAATGGAACTTAAGAGAAATTTGCGTGCACATGACGCGTTCGTTCAGCGTCCGATCAAGTTATATTCTTCAGCATACTCGCGATAGTTTGTTTAGGCTGTCTGAAAAGACAATTCTGATGGGTTTCAAATAGTAAATATAAAATAATCCATTTTGTTTTCTCTTTACGCCTTAATGTCTTTAGCGGCAGCAGCCCGCCGGCGGTCTGACACTATTGTTAAGTTCTGGAATTACCAGACCGACTTGATTTCTTTTTCATTTAATCTAATAATCTTTCCAGATTAGCGTATTAAAACTAACAATCTATGTAGCTTTAGAAAATGTTAATACATTTTACTTACAAGTCTAAGATGAGCTCATCAAATCAGGTATATTGGAGATGCGCGTGGTAGTTTTCTTTTTATACATCTAAGGTGTCAAACAAGCATACCCATAAGCCCACCTGATGGTGAGTGGTCATTGTAGCTTATGGACGCCTGCAACACTAGAGGCATCACTTACGCGTTGCCGACCCTTTAGGAAAGGAAGAACAGAAAAAGGAAGTGGGAAGGAAAAGAAGCAGGATGGGGGAAATAGAGTGATTGGGCCGACGCCACTCTCCCTCACCGAATGAAACAACAATAGAAATACTGCTATTTCACGTCGGTATTCTGTGAGAGGGTAGTCCTTCCCCGGTCGAGCTGGCCCATTCATTTTTACTGTTCTTTTTATGGTATTGGACGCATACGAGCAGACGGATCGTCTGATGGTAAATGATTACCACCGCCTATGGACACCCGTAACACCAGAGGAGTCAAAAGTGCGTTGCGTTCCTTTTAAATTTGTCATTTGTCAGAAGGGGAGGATGGTTGGGCCTTCGGTATCCTCACTCACTCGACGAAACAAAACGCAGACGCTATTTCACGCCGGTTTTCTGTGAGGCCGTGGTATCACTCCGGTCGATCTGGCTTATTCGTGCTGAAGCGTGGCTCTCCATGAAATCAGCCAGGCTCTAATACTCAAAAGTATAATATATAAGTACACAAGTGAGATCTAGATTGTACAGGTAGAACATTAGTTCAAAATTCGGAAATTCGGAATGCCTTACCGAGGATATATATTTATATATTCTCGTTAAGACATTCCGAATATTTGAGCTTATATGAAAATAAACTAACCTTATCCTGATGAGTTCACTGCATTAGCGATACGGTAAAATATACAATATTAAGACAGACCTGATACTGTCTTCTGTTTACGCGAATGTTATTCATTGAAATTAAACTACTATATACGGATTTTATCGCGTTTTTTATTGAACACTACCTATTACATAATTTTGAAAACTGTTACACTACTACTACTATTGAATTTTACTAATTTATAAGCTAATAAAATTATTAAAACTATTAAAACTATTTATATTTAGGTTTACACTTTCCCCGACGTTTCGGTTGCTTTTCAGCAGCCATGGTCACGGGAGGCTAAGATGGTAGTTGTCTCAATGTTCCAGCGTAGTTATTTCAAAGTACCCGAACATAATTTAATCTTTGGTGTTTCTATTTACGCAGAATAAGCTTAAAGTATCATGAAGTCTAGCTGTGGTTTGCTTCTTCTTGGGTTTCACTATTTGAATTACTGGATCCCATGCTGATGGTACATTCCAACCATCTTCTCTATTGAAATTGAGATGTTTATTGATTTCAATAGCCTCGCGAAGCATCCTGACGACACGGTGCTCTTGTTCAGCCGTATGTATACCTGTATCATTTTTTTCTCAAAACATTAAGTAGTACTTGTATTCTGTGATATATTCTATGACGCGTACGATCGCTATCGCTCGCACACGTTTCGAATCGCTCCGCTTCGCAGCCACCAACAAATTTCTCATTCTTAATGCAAGAAACCGTTGTCTGTCATCCACACCTGTTCCGGTGTTCTTTGTTTATGTTTCGTAAGTAAATATTTGTTTAACAAACCTTGTTTTATGGATGTGTGATTTTTCTGTTTGCGTATTTGTTTTTTATAGCTTATGTTTAGTTATTGACGTTGTTTGTGTACGATGAAACGGTGTTTTGTTTGTTGAAAGTTAATGAAATTGTCAATATGGAGACTTGGTAGGTATTGGATAATATTGTTTTCATTTTATTGGCTGCCCAGTATATATTTACGAGATGGTACCTATCAATAGCGATGTCTTGTTGGTCCTATGGCACAAGTTAGCGACGTTCTTCGGATCCTGTGTTCGATTGCCGGATTGAGCAATATGTTATTTTTCGATTAATAAGGTTCTAGAAAATGATGGGCTTTTGAGAAGTGGTCAGAAGTGGGTCTTCTGACCTTTACCTCGTCGTTAATTAAATGAAACTTAAGCGTAACTTGCGAAATATGAGTATACGACGATTAGGCCTTCACTTAAAATATTTACAGGCTTTATTTTTCTAGTTTTGCCTTCGGCTACCCATCCATTTACTAACTGTTAAAGGTTACTTAACATCTAACCAACTATTATTTACAAAACTGTAAGTGCATTTCCGTCTGCAACATGTCCGGATGCACTGTTAAATCTCGATATACGTATTAATGTACACCGAGCGGGGTCGAACCCCTACACCGTGCAGACTGATCGATCCGCTATTGAACAACGCACCCCAATATAACACCCTATTGTCAGTTTTCGGTTATCACGTATACCCCCGTTGTAGGTACATGACGTGTATTCGGTTATACCTATATTGGTCTGTGAATAGAGTGCCTATTATTTGAGTTACGTCGTATTTTCCCAAAATAACGTACGAAAACTGCTTACATACATAAATTCACGCCTGTTTCCCAGAGGGGTAGGCAGAGACTACGGATTTCCATTTGCTACGATCCTGACACACTTCTCTGGCTTCATTCACTTTCATAGCATTCCTCATACACGCTCGCCGGTTTAAGGTGCTTTTAACCTGGCCTTTATCCAGAACGTCTCCGATCTGATCAAAAAACGTTCGCCTAGGTCTTCCCCTTGCGACTTTTCCATTCACACTAGCCTTATAAACTTTCTTAGTCAGCCAGCCATCTAGCCCAAACTAAACAGAGCTTGTAATAAGGGTACTAGACAATGGATAAACATACATATATACTTTTTTTTTTGTAAATACGTACATATTATGCATAGTAACACCCAGGCCAAGACAAACACCCATATTCATGCACACCAATGTTTGACTTGTGCGGGAACGAACCTTCGACCTCAGGCGTGGCAGTCGGTTACACTAACCACTACGCCATTGAGGCCGTCGATGGTGTTTACATATATCCACGTGCTAGAACCCGTAAACTAAAGTAACTAAGGAATTAATCCAATTACCCTTAGCCTGGGAATCGAACGCGAGACCTTATGCACAACAGTCCCATTTATTAACTCTGTGCGCGACCGATGTGTAGCAGATAAGCGTGAGATTATTTATGAATATTGTATTTTTGGAACTCACCCATCTCAAAACTCAACCTCGACAACATAGCTTAACCTATGAGAGGTTAAGCTATGTTGTCGAGGTTGAGTATGTGCAGTCATAACTAAATACTATACATTAACTATTTGATGTATTCACATCGCATAAAGCTATGCATGTATCTATGTATATAAGTCACTCATCTAAAACTTGACCTAAGCTACATTGCTTAACCTCTTATACCAATGCAGTCATAAATAAATTATATACATAAACGAGCGGACCTGACAGACGTTGGCCTGTAAAGGCGACAAAGAAAAAAAGAAAAAAAATCTATCAAATCTAAACCATCCTCGAATCCACTTGAACACACAAAAAAATTCATTCAAATCGGTCCAGCCGTTTAGGAGAAGTTCACTGTCAACACACGTACAGAAGAATCACCAATCTGAAGCTTAACCTCAGCTACGTTCCTTAACCTCTTATACCAGTGCAGGTACAAGTAAATACTATATTTCTAATATGCTCACGTTCCACATTTCAAATGAACACCTTGAAATCTGGCGCATTGGTGTGGCTAATGCGAAATGTTCGCTTATAACTTCACATGAGCAAATGAATGGTATTCCACATGATTGCTTATCGATATTTACTGAATTTTCTGCATATAGCTTGTTTAGTTAGCCATGAGGGATTACCATAGCGCATAATTAGCTTGGTTTCATGGTCCATCGAGTATTACTGGAAAAAAGTGCTTCTTTTTAAACCGACTGAATTCAGTAATGCGATTTTTCTTCTAAATAAAGGGGTTGTAAGGGTGCTGATATCCATAACACAAGTTTAATCTTATCTTGGGTACTAGAGCTCAATGCAACAGTTGAATACAAAAATTGTTTTTATTGTATTTATGTGATTGTATTGTGGCTATTTGGAATAATAAATTATTATTACTATTCCATTTATTTCAATATTCTCTCGTAATCATATTTTACATTATATATAAAAAAATATAAAAATATAAAATAGAACCACCGATATCGGGTGCAGGGACCAAGCTATCGGTGGGTAGGGCTCCAGAGAAAGGAACCTCCGTACTATGCGCGCCGTGTCGAGCAATACTGCCTTCTGAATTAATTAATTATTATTATTATTATTATTAAAGACAACACCTGCACTAGACATTATAACTATGTTGCGGGGGCATTTTAAAACATCCAAACAAAGACCACCATAAACATCCAGACTGCACGTTTTATCGCATGTAAAAGCAGCACACCTCTATTTTTCAGTAACGATGACTTTTTTTTTTTAAATAAAGTCTACTCCCGGACTAGGAACATTTTTTATCGCGGAGTATTTTTCTAACTCAGACTCGGAGCAATTACTAATGGATTAGGTACATCAAATCTTTGTTTTACGTGGTATTCAAAACCACGACATTCAGGATAGTGGAAATAGTCAGCAACAACTAACAAAACGGGTAAGAACGACGGTCATATGCATTATACACCAATATACCTAAATCCAAAAACATGTGGCGGACAGAAAAACCTAACCGCGCTTCATACAATTCGTACCCCTTGACGCTATCTGTCTGAAGAGACTATTAACTCAAGAGTTCCACCACCACGCGGCTTCAAAACCTTTCCCACATACCAACTAATTACAAAAAATCTCACCAACAAACAAAGCCGCTTTATGAATAGGCATTCATTTATAATAAATGAAATAGATACTTCTTATTTTGTACCTACTGAAGCAAAATGCCGACGCGTCTCCAATAATTATCTTCGTAATAATAAATAATGAGTTTCTCAGAACCGACAGGTAATGATCAACTAGTGTTTAAGATATTTCGCCGTACTAATATTAATATTTTAGACGTAAATTGGTCTTAATACTGTTTCTTGTTGTAGATACTTAAAGGAAAATTCTATGTAATGAAATAAAGCTGGTTCATGATTTTCTAATACTGAATAATATTTTACGCAAATAATATGAGCTTTTTGTTTATGCTTTCAACGTTAGAGTTAACTTAAGATAAAACTTTTAATAATATAGGATTGCTCAATAACAATACAAAACCTTTCGATCTGACCTTAATTAAATAATTGTTGTTACTAAAAGTAAATATGGTCTAATTCAATATTATTGATAAACGGATGGCCCTGCGGTTAACTGGTCGCCGCTGTGACTGCGCCGAGTGTTGTGGATTCGATCCTCAAAGGCCCAAAAATTTTATGAATGGGCCGGCACAACCGGGGAAGGACTACCCTCTCACAGAATATCGACGTGAATTAGCAGTATTCCTACTGTTGTGTTTCATTCGGTGAGTGAGAGTGCCGGAGTCCCGATCATCCCCTTTCCCCCATCCCGCTCCTTCTCCTTCCCACTTACTTTCCTAAAGGGTCGGTAACGCGCGAGTGATGCCTCTGGTGTTGCAGGCGTCTATAGGCTACGGTGACCACTTACTATCAGGTGGGCCGTATGCTTGCTTGCCAACTTAGTGGTATAAAAAAAAAATCTGGACGATCTTTGTGTCCGTTGTTTGTAAACTCCATGCGATAGAGGAAATAATAACTTGTGCAGGAGTTGTCATGTCTAAAGAAGCAACGGCAAAGTCCACGTGTGAGTCGGCTAAGTGATAGGTATAAAGATTTTTTATTGGATTTTATTGTTTTTAATTCAACGCTTTCTTTACTTCTTACAGTCTACTTTCCTTCCTTTCCCGTCCTTTATACTGTTAAGATGGCTAAGAAGCATACTTATCTGCGAGTAATCGGTTACCGCAGTTTATCGTCGTTTACAACACGAGAGGTAATAAATCACACGTTTGCCTAACTAGAAGTGGGTGTCGCTGCGCTAACAAAGACTCGAGCTCGCCTGGCTGGTAACACACCTTATGGAGCTTACCAGATCGCTATAATAAGGAGCGTTGCCCTATCCTATTTGGTCTCTCCCTGGAATAAGCCTCTTTGGAAATATCTCCATGGCGGCTTACTTTGAAAGGCAGGATGTTCTAAATTCATAATTTTTTTAAGATTACTGACACTTTGGCTTGCAAATTACTAGTGTTCATGCTAATCCCTCCACGTGACTTAAATGTATTTGTTTTAAAAATGAGTTCACGTCGGCAGTGCTATTGGTGGAATTCGAAGCCACGATCTACAAGATCGCAAGTCCAATGCCTAATCCAGTTGATATAAGATTAAGCTGTATTTACTCTTCTAACTAACGAAATACCTGTGCCTATTTGTGTGAGAGAAATTGAATACCTTAGTTTAACAATTGAATGGTACAAATCATTATATGCGTTAGCGAATAGTAAAGTGATCGATTGCCGTATAAAAGTTTCATTCCAAGTATAGTTACAAACATATCCGTGTATAATATACATTTACTCGATGTCGCAGCGGTAGAATGCGACTGATGTGCATGAGGTCTCGAGTTCGATACCGGTTCTTGCAAAATGCTTTTGGTTAAAATTCTGCGCGTTCAGATTCTGGAACTGACCACGATATTACGTGGTACTTATCCATAGTTGTTGGCAATATGCGTATATTAGACCTCTGCCTACCCCTCTAGGGATGTTAGCGTGTGACTATGGAATGTATTATCTACATTGAACCTTGGACAGCTTACCTTATATATTGTGCAACTAAGCACTTAACTTTTAGTAAATACAGTCAACGGGTTAGGTTAAACGAAACAGTATATACCTACGCTATATCTATCATTGCTTGAACGTAGCTTTGTAATGAACTTTCATACTTACTCTGTGACTTCTCATACAGTAGTGTTGAAAGGCTGTCCAGAGTTGGCATTCTCAGCTGCTGATTTCTGAGTTTTGTGGTAATTAAATGGTTCATTTTGTTCTAAAGGTTATGGAGACATATATAGATATATGAGAGTACAATAAGTACGTTTCGATCTAAGTAAAGGCACGTGCCCAGCATTTGTACTTTTTTAAATAGAACTAATTTTCTTTTTTTATACATCTAAGTTGGCAAACAAGCATACGGCCCACCTGATGGTAAGTGGTCACCGTAGCCTATGGACGCCTGCAACACCAAATGCGTCACTTGCGCGTTGCCGACCCTTTAGGAAAGGAAATAGGAAGGAGTAGGAGCGGGAACGGGGAAAGAGGGTGATTGGGCCTCCAGCACTCTCACTCACCGAACGGAACACAACAGTAGGAATATTGCTATTTTACGTCGATATTCTGTGAGAGGGTTGTCCTTTCCCGGTCGAGCCAGCCCATTCATGCTAAAATCAGCGAGGCTCTAATAATCTTTAATCTTTTTGTAAGCTACTTTTTTAAAAGTAATATAGTAGTGTTAAGTGGTCGCCTCGCTACTGCCATAGCGCCGAGTGTTGTGGGTTCGAATCTCACACGGGACAAAAATTTGCGTCCACAATCCACAAATGGTTGTTCCGAGTTTGGGTATTCTATGTGTCCGTTGTTTGAATGTTATTATTTTTTAGTGCGGGAGTTGTCTTTTAATTAGGAAAGCAACATTTTGCAACCTTTTTGTTTTCTTATTGACTGATCTACCTTGTAGTTCAAGAGATGTTAGCGTGATCATATAAGTACACCACTGCTAACATTATCTTTTCAATTTGATAACTACCACATACACACAACACCGTCTAGCCCAAACTAAGCAGAGCTTGTACTATGGGTACTAGACAATGGATAAACATACATATATATATATATATTTTTTTTTTTGTAAATACCTACATATTATACATAGAAACACCCAGACCAAGACAAACATTCATGTTCATGCACACAAATGTTTGACTTGTGCGGGAATCGAACCCGCGACCTCAGACGTAGCAGTCGGTTACACTAACCACTACGCCATCGAGGCCGTAACAAATAGACCTGTTCCTAAGTAATCCTGTAACTAAGGCCAAGTTATCAAAATATTAATACTTTAATGAAAGGACATCGTTAATATCGTTTCGTAGATTTCATTTAGTTTGTTAGATTTTTCATTTAGTGTTAAATTAGAGAGGCGCCAATTAAAACAAACTCGAAAAATACATATATATTATTTTATTATCTACACTCCTTCTCAGCCATACTAGTAAAATATCTAACTATGTGCGTCTGCAACGATTCTGTGTAACTATATGGAAAATACGGTAAAATGTTAGCTTTGAGAAGGGTCGATCATTTAAGGAAGATATTCCCATGTGTGGCCGCGATAGCCCATTTTAATAGAGAAACACGCAATGCATGAGTAACATACATTGTTAGGTGTATTTTAATGTTCATTTTTAGAGATTTACTTGCAGATTTCACGTTTTTAACAACTACTCTGGTGAATACGTGTACAGTCTGGTTGAATGTAAGCCGCACCTGCAACAGCAGAGGATTAGAATAATATTATGTTCTCCTGGTGACAGCACAATACGAACTCAAGGCGAAAAGTATAACTAAACGAAATTACTAGCTACCTATTAGATAGTTAATTACCGTAAAGGTCAAGAAGAGCATCGTAAGGAAACGTGTATGTCTGTTTTCTCTATAATTTTATCGAAGATGTGTGAAGTCTGTCAATATACACTGGGCCAGCGTAGTAGATTATGAACAGGCCTGTTTCCAACAGTGGGTTAGTTTATATGCAGGCTGGTATTAATTAAAACTATTAGGCAAATAATTTGCTTGATTTGAATTCTTTGATTGTATTAAGGACTTTTTATTTAATAAATATATAGAAACATATGACTGCCTCCGTAACGCAGCGGTAGTAAATGCAACAGCTGTACATGAGGTCTCGGGTTCGAATCCCGTATCGGGCCAACAAAAAGTTATTGGGTTTTTAGTTAAGAAATCTTGATAGCAGCCCGGAGTTACGAAGTTGGTGGTTTAAGGCGCCCCCGTGCCCCGGCAAGCACTTAAAGCCGGTGGCCCGGCGCCTGATCTCTCTCCGCTCGTTTCGGATTACCTCTCATCGGATCATGAGAGTTAGGGAACAGAGAGTGTACTTGTGTTTGCGCACACACTTGTGCACTATAATATCTCCAGCGTAGTTAGCCAGTCTCCATTAAGACTGGCCGCAGTGGTCGAAATTTGGTCTGGATATCCTCCACCCTTATTTTTATTACAAACTATATATATATATACTCACGCCCATATGATAGAAAATCTTGGAAATCTCATGCTCATCAGCCTCATACACTACCGCTTCACCTGCGTATTTATATTTTTTGAGAATGGACATGTCGAAAGAGATCAATTGATGCGAAAGTTCTCTGGAAGACATCCTGGAACAAGCTAAAGCGGCAAGAGTAAATTGTTATTGTGAACTCCACATTTGAACTAATTCAATACTCATAAGAGTGAAAGAGCCAGCCGTTGCATATTATTTGATAAATGTATCAATGCGGGTTTTTCCCTGGAAACATAAGATCCACCTACAAAAAACCAGCGTTACAGTAGTGATTCTTTTACTGCGTTTTGCCCCTTAAGAACTTGACTTACGGAGGCGTCTATTAATTTCCTTTCATCTTCTTGAAAGGAAAGGGATCTTTTATTCCTTTTTACACGGTAACGCATTACAGAAGCTTACCAATAGGCGGTCCGTATACTTATTTAAAAAGAAACTACATGTTGGTCTCGACCGTTTCTGAGAAGTTGCCCGTGATCTTTAGTTGGTAAATTATGAAATAATATTATTTTTTAATATTGTGAAAGAAAGGTAGGTTTCATTTAGTTTTAGTGTTGCTAACTTTAAAAGGATACTAAAAGCGAACAATGATTTGTACACATCCTTACTAATATTATAAATGCGAATGTGGGTTTATTTGTTACGCTTTCACGCCTTAACTACTCGATCGATCATCATGACATTTTGCATGCACGTTGTCAGGGGAACATAACACCTTGGCTTCGCTCGCGTAAATATAGGTTAGGTTATGCTAGCAATAATAGATTTCTCGGCTGAAAGGTATTATGTTTCTTCTGTTCCCGTGACAACGTTTATGTGAAATTTCATGATGATCGTTCAAGCAGTAAAGGCGTGAAAACGAAACAAACAAACAAACTCACTTTCGCATTTAGAATATTAGTTAGGATTATCAACGCGATTAAGACCCTCTGACCCTCTTTTATTATATTAAGTAGATGAATGTGGGTACAAATTCCAGAGACCTTAGCACCAACTCTTAAATCATTGTCATTATATACGGGAACGAGATACATTTACTCTGAAACGCACTATCACTATCTCAATCGCGTATCTAATAACAATGTCGATGTCAAATGCGATAGTGATGCCTCACTAAATGATTGTTGATAATTCACTAAACACTTTGCGTTGTTACTGAGAATTCACTAACAGATACTGAATATCACCTTACCTGGAACGGGAGTTAGACTATCTGGCTAAGTCTGCGGCGGAAACTAGCGCTACGAGACCGACTAGATATTATTTCATATTCCATGTTTGTTCAATAAATTCTGGGTTTATAACGAAATTCACAATTCAAACACAACAAAGATAAACCAATAAATAATAATCATCGATATTTGTTCTTTTATTTATTACAAGTAAAGCGTTACTCACTCCTTTTTATCAGTCCGTTATTTATTGTTTGGCTATAAACGCTCGTATTTCACCCCCTACTAATATTTTATCTGTGCGCCACTACCAAGAACTTAATTGCTTCACACGATCAACTTTCTTGGCTCTGCTTCAAAGCCAACTTATTTGGAAACTTCGTCAATTCCATACATATCACCCAATTTTGTTCCGCGAAGATTCTATCCGGGACGCCATTGTTCCCCGGCACAAAAGAGCCCTTAAAATATGGTGTCTGATATTTTATGGCCGGTCAAAGTTTCTCCTAAGAATTGAGTAATTAAGTATGAGTTATAAATTAATTTCCAATAAATTGGTGTACCGTCCCATTATTTCGTTTGTTTAACTTTAATAAAACTTCGTGGTTTAATTTGTCAATTGGTTTAGCACGGTGACTTTCCGAACAGTTTGAAAGACTTCTTTCTAAAAAATGTAGGTACTACTTTCTATTTGCTCATCATATTTCGTTATTCAGGCTGCTTATGACTGATCGTGTGTCCATTGCCGGATTGGCTAAACTGTTAATGATTTTTCCTCCAAGAAAACTTTCAACACCAACACCAAGTTTAGTAATGTTCCCACTAGGTGACAATAGATTTGCCTTCTATTATAGAAGACCTAAAGCATAGCATATGTAAGTACAACACATATCAGCCTACTCTACTTTTACCACAAGTGTCAAATTATTCTTCAAATTATCTTCTTCATCGGGGCCCGTAAATATTTTTGTTTATTTTACCGATATGCACATATATAAATCTTGTAGTAGACATCCCCTATTTGCTTTAAGTACTTGCTGCACTCACTCATACTTAATATTGTATGCAACTTACAACTTTGAATACATTGTGTTTGCATAGTATAACATATTGCATAGTGCGGATTCACTATTTTATACCCGTCGCTCGCTAAAAGTTAGCTAGAATATACGTTTGACATTTTGATAGATGCTCAATACATAATTACTCTGAAAGCTTGTATGAAAAATGACGGTATACGATGCTTAGTGCAATATTCACACCGTATCAAAACGTGTTAACAAGTGTTGTTATTTATCTGATTTTTTTTGCTGATTGTTCTTATAATGTTTCAAGCGTATAAGCATATTCGCAGAATTTGTAACATTGCTCCTGACATTTTTTGTCGACCTTTTTCAAATCATTGAAAATACTCCCGTTGGCTTGTCTCTATATATTAGAAATGGGCAAATTTATTAAACATCATCCAGACTTGTTTAGTCAGGCAAAAGATGTCACTCGGCGTGATAATATAAGAAATCCGGACAGGCTTGTTTTAGAACATTAGACATGTTACCCAGAAGTAGGCTTCAAAACAATTCATACGCCATGTGTATTAAAATATATAATAAATTACCAAATTTTCTGAAAATTCCCTATAAATATTTATAACAGTTCTACGTGGTTGGTTCATGCAGAAAAACTTTTACTCTGTTAAAGAATTTATGGAACATACGGCGTGATGAGTACCAAATTGACATACTAATCAAATACGAATTATGACATTGTTAATTTAAAATGTGTTATGATTGTTTGAAGAGACATACTTTGTTAACTCCATATAACATATACCTATATATGCATGCTATTTGAAACGGCTAAACAGGCTTGTGCTAATTTATTATAGTATGACATCAATGTAATGTACATTGTTTACAGCAAATAAAGATATTCTATTCTATTCTATTCTATACTAGCTACATCATCAGTCAAGTCAGTGAGTCTGATACCGCTTCCATAACACGATATTGGCAACATTTACTTAGTAAAGAAGTGATACTCTCTCACGCAGCAGTACGACTGGCAGTACTGTAGTGCTGTTGTCTTGGCTCACACACGAACAAGACGTATTTATATGTTGCTTTGGTATAGCGTTGTAATTGTCCCGGTCGATGGGCTCAGTCCTATATAGCTATATAGAATATGAATAGCTTGGTGTTTCCGTAATAGTAGTAGATATTATTGTAATACAGTGTCTAGTATGAGATTGATCTTCTACTTTCATTTGTTATACCATCACCCCACCTTAACAAATTTGATTAGTAAAATTCATTGAATTCTTCGTAACCGTTTAATATTATTTTATAAATAATTTTATTTCACCTACAATAAAGCAATGGGATTAAAATTTCAAGCAAGTGAACTTCAAAGGCATTCGGAATTGGACACTATACAGCTTTTATTATCACTAAATTGATCTGGAGCTATAATTTATAAATAATCTTTATTTACAATGAGAACTTCTTTCAGATATAAAAAGGGATTTAATCGAGTCTTCTCGAATTTCAACAATGATCTTAACCAAAGTGGCCGTTCCCGTTAGCATTTACTGAAAGCGCTCCTAAAATTTTGGTGGAATTTTCTGGAAAGTGCCTTTAAAAGTAATCTGGATTATAGCTCTCTTACAATTTTAAAGCCTTCCAGACTTATTTGTAATCGTTCAGTTTGTGTCTTGGCTGTTATTTTATATTTATATGTTTGAGTAAACGAAATTTGCTTATTACTCTAGTTATCTAGAAAGTTTGGCGAGTTGCTCCAGTTATCTGGAGAGATTTGTCGAATCAAAATTAAGTTTATTAATCCTGTTGTACATGTTTAAGTATCCCGTCGGTTTTATTTCTCTAAAAGGTCTTATAACAAAATCATAAGTTCAACAGTTATTGTAATAAGGATAAATACTTTGAACCCTGTCTCCTTCGAGAATAATATCCATAATTATGGTTAAACTTAGGCTGCTTACTACTTTCGTAATCTAGAAACTTCTGAAGAAGATTGTTCTGCTCTGTTAGTTTTAATGCAAATCTCTAGGCATACAAGTTAGCTTATACAAATATTAAGCTAATTATATGCATTTGAGTACTGTCTGTTTGTAAGCCCAATTCTGTTTGATACTGATAATTTTTTGCCGGCCGTTCTTAATTATTTAGCAACCGTTAGTAGGTGCAGGACAGGTGTTCTTCCTGGAAACCAATGTTAAATAGCATCACTGCTACTAATTACTTGGTGAGTAAGAGTTCTCGAGGCTGACTCTCATTACTGTCCTTATGTCCTTTATTGTATACTAGATTATGCTCGCGGCGTCGCTCGCGTTGTTGTAGATTTTGTCAGTAAAATTCCATCTACCGGGCACATAACTTTTTCTGGATTAAAGATACTTATATGATACCAGCTGACCCGGCAAACGTTGTTTTGTCATAGTAACTATAGGGGTTGGTGATAGAAGGGTAAAAATTTAGAGTTGTATGTATTTTTTAATGCCACATTATAAAAAAAAAAAAATGTTGGCCATTGAATAAAAATAAAATGTTAGTGGTGGACAACCCTTCTCACTAAGGGGTATGAAAAATAGATAGTAGCTGATTCTCAGACCTACTAAATATGCATATAAAATTTCATAACAATCGGTCAAGCCGTTTCGGAGGAGTATGGTAACTAACATTGTGACACGAGAAATTTATATACCTATAAGATTATACAACCTATATCTTTTTCTTTGTCTACTCACATTAACATTTATAACATTTGCATTCCTGGGCAATTCGCGAGTGATTATCCTGGTATTGGATATTATATACATCGTTTGTTGGGCATCTTAGGCTAATTAGCAAGATTAGCATTCCTGGGCAATTCGCGAGTGATTATCCTAGTACCTATTGGATATTATTCATCGTTCGTTGGGCATCTTAGGCTAATTAGCAAGTACTTTTTATTTGCCACCTGCATCGAACAAAAATGATATTATCGTACCTGGTATTCGTATATGCATGAATTATTCAAATAACCAGCAGTAATGAATATGGACATGTAAATGGCGCTTGTAGGATCTCCTATTATAAGGGCAACTTAATATCGTGTATACATCGCCTAATTGACTGTCAACGTATCATTAATTGACCCTTACTTAAAGGAGACCCTTACATATTATTATCAAGTCCAATATGGCTTCTACTTGTGCGAGTAAGGTATGTGGAGGTTATCTCGATGTCAATTTGCGTGAGTTATAAAACGAGATGGAAACAACACCGTTGATATATGCTATATAGTTATGCTGTCTTGGAGGCGCGAGGATGCTAAATGTAACTGCTTTGCAGGCTTCGGGTTCAATTCCCGAGTTGAGCAGAATTATAGGATTTTACTGACATAAAGTTCATAGTATGCTACTGAGTACATGAAGTCTGGAATTATGGTCGTAAGAAGAGTGGTTTGCCTTCTATGACGTTGGTTCATATAGCAGGCAGAGCCTAGTGAGAAACCGATGGATTTCCACGCAGAGGGTCTTGAGTTCGATCTCAAGACCTCTGACTTTTCGGAGTCATGTCCGTATTAAATAGTTAATTGTAGTTCGCTTTAATAGTGGAGGTAACATGGTGAGAAAACCTGGATGCCTGGCATGCCTGATACATAATGTTCTAGAAGATATGTAAAGTCTGCCAACCCGTACTGGAACAGCGTGGTAGAGTATGGTCTAATCCTTCTTACATAGAAAATATTTCCGTGCCCAGCGGTGGAACAGTTTTTAATACAGGGCTGTTTAATAACAGCCAAGTGTAATATAATTATTACACGTGGTTCCTAAAAGCATACCAGCAGAAATATGAACGGGCATAATACACATGTATGGATATAGCATATGTAAAAACAAAGTTATCTTAAACAATTTAAAGAAGTATTAAGATAAGTATACGGGTACTCAAAAATAAAAGACAACAAATACTTTTCGATTGAGAAATAATCTTTACTTACTAACTTACTCCACAAATACACTGATAAGTTCAAAACGTTGTAGTTATTTTTCGCTATACAGAGCACTCGTTGGACCGACTGGACAGACACTGGTCGCACCGGTTTCTACAACCGTCCATTTAAAAGGACGTAACCAACACCACAACTAAAGTAAAACCAACCTTACAGCATTGAGACAAAGTCATGTTTTCTTTGATCTTACGAGTATTGTTACCATCAAGTCATGGCTAAAACGTAACATAGGGTTTTAAGATTAATGCTTAAAGATTTAAGGCTGTATTTAGAATGGAAGGATTACGTGCAGTCTGGCTGATTGCTGCCCGTAGGCAGTTTCCCAGTGCGGTATACCACTATTTGGATGAAGCAAAAACTTCATATAAATAGATAGATAGCTTGCAAATGAAGCCTTTGGTTTTGTAAATGCAATATCTTGTAATCCGCCGACTGGTCGGTCAATTTTGTTATTAAGTAGAGGAAAGGTTGTCGAATGATTTTAGAATAATGTAGATATTGATACTTACTTATTCTTTCGTCTTCGAGACCTAAAATGTGTCTTGGCCGCTGATAGTTATAAAATTACATTATAGGAGACAGCCTTAAAACAATCATATTAAACAATAGAATTATACTGCTTTATTCGAAATCTATAGCGATTTATTTTGAATTAATCGCTATCAATTTAATAGTACCAAGGTAGTCCTTCATACTATTTTAAGCTGTTAAATCTTTATAAACTTTTACCGACGTATCGATTGCTTTCAGCATGATCACGGCAAGGCTAAACTGGTGGTCATCTCTTAAATTACATTCTTCAACTTTAAAACAATGAGACAATCCACATTCAGATAAACATGAATTTCTAAATAAGTATAGCGACATTCAAAATCTTAGTTTTAATATAATATGACAGTTATTATCGAAACTCATGTTTCAAAGTATTTTATTTTATATACAAGACAAAATATGCTTGGAATTAAACTGCTATTAATATATTGTTAATAATAAGCTATAAGAAAGAGTGGCCATGACATTCACGCTAGTTTCTTCTCATGAGGGCTCTGCCCAATGAACTCACTTAAACTTCATTCATTTTATTTCACCTTAATATTTTATTATTTATTCATACAATATTATTAACATTTACCGTGCCCGCTTATCAACATACTTCGCTGCCATCACTATATTCAATATTAAATCTATACTAATATTATAAAGCTGAAGAGTTTGTTTGTTTGTTTGCTTGAACGCGCTAATCTCAGGAACTACTGGTCCGAATTGAAAAATTATTTTAGAGTTCGCTAGGCTATTTATCGGGGAAGGTTATAGGCTATATGGGGAAGGTTATATAACATCACGCTATAACCCACAGGAGCGGCGCAGTAATCATAAACGCGAGTGAAACCGCGGGCACATCTAGTGAGATTATAATTTGCTTTAAAGCGATATAATTGAATTGAATTATTGGGTCAAAATATTGAGAGCTAGCTAGCTGAGCATATTTCACATGCATTTCATGATATTTGCCTTTGTGCGTTCAGATACGGCAATAAACAATAAACATATATGGCTGTGAGATATATCTATGTTTGAGGGAACATTGGTCTAAAGTTTACTACAGGGCATCTTAATGCACTCTAGTGCAAAACATTGGTTTGAAACTTGCAGGTAACTAACAGAATCAACACGATTGGGTAACGTATGTACCTTTTCGAACTACCTTTGTATCAAGTGCATATACAGGGTGTCCGGTAATTAATGGATAACCTGAACGGCCCTCAGTTCCACTATAAGACATTTCCAGGTTATCCATTAATTACCGGACACCCTGTATAAGCTTCACCGATGGTGATGAGATAACCAATTAACATACTCGCTTAGACAAACGCCTATGTAAAATAAGACAAAAGTGTATATCAATATATATAAAATTTAGAATTTATTTGTTGATATCGTATTGTTGGTTTCTCAAGTTGACTGTGAGCCAACTCTACAAGATGGTTTACACACAGACAGGTTCACAGAATGACAGTTTACCGAGCAAACGGCGTTAACCAAAACCAAAACTAACTAAACTAAATTATCATTGTGGGTTCTTTATACGTTATCCTTACAATATCATAAATGCGAAGATGAGTTTCTTTGTTTATTTCTGACGCCTACACGTTGTAACTACACGACCGATAATCATGAAATTTCGCATATTGGTAATAATAATAATAATATAATAATAATATTCTACCACATACACCATCTAGTCCAAACTAAGCAGAGCTTATACTATGGGTACTATACAATGGATAAACATACATATATACTTTTTTTTGTAAATACATACATATTATACATAGAAACACCCAGACCGAGACAAACATCCATGTTCATGCACACAAATATTTGTCTTGTGCGGGAATCGAACCCGCGACCTCAGGCGTGGCAGTCGATTACACTAACCACTACGCCATCGAGGCCGACAAATACATTACAGGTACATTGTAAATGTTACAAAAAAGGATAAAGGCTACCTTTTGTGCAAATTCAACCTCTTCGTCTTTTTTTTTTTTTTTTTTTTTATTTTGCTCGTCAAAATGACCACACTCCGCCTGATGGTAAGCAGTCGTGTGGTCTAAGAGCAGTGGCCTCCACATCGTCCTCATAGCAGCCGAGGCGATGTTGAGGTCTCTACTTTGACGGCCTGAGAAGGTGCTTTTTCACGCCCCGCTTAAAGGACCCAGAATTGAAGGAAGAAGGTCTTCATGTGACCTAATTTTTTGTCCATCGGCTTTTTGTAATTTCCCTCTGCTGGGCAAAAGCCTCTCCTTTGGACTTCCAAATCACGCTGTTGGTGGATATCCCCTGACCATATGACCTATATCTCGAGGGTATTTTGACCCACAGGGCCCATATCCCAAACTCGACCGAGGGATGACCTCAAGGTGTCTGCACACCAAGTTACAAGTCAATCGGTTCAGTGGTTCCGGAGCTATGCCTGTCACTAACAGACAGACACACAGACCCACATAGTGTTTTCATTAACCTCTTCGAAGAAGACTCAGAGGTTATTAATGTGCCTTTCTCCAAAAGGAAAAATAATGTTCTTGAGGGATAGAAGTTTATTTACAAAATCTACGTTAAAGTGAGCGAAGCCGCGTGCAAAACAATGTATTAGTACAACGCTTGTCAGCAAAATTTCCTTATGTTTATCCAGCATTACCGCATTACGCTGCTACGGAAAGTTTTCCTGCAGAAAACCCAATAATCACCTTTTCCAACTTAGAAATCGAACTCTACAAACTAACACTGTAGCAACGAGGCACTTATGTCAACTGATATATGTAATTTCCGAATTTCATGCGAATATCGGTGCTTATAACTAGTTCTTAGAATAGTCATCTATACAATACTAAATTTTGCCCGCGGATACGCTCGCATAAATGTAGCTTAGGTTAGCTTCAGTACCTTTTTCTAGATGAAAGGTCCTTTTCTGTACTGTCTGGCTGACAACTTGTATCCGAAATTTCATGATGATCGGTTGAGTCGTTTAGGCGTGAAAGCGTAACAAATAAACTGACATTTGTATTTATAATATTAATAAGGATGTAACGGGTAATAATACGATCATGCATAATGTACGTTTTGATGATTATACCCGTTACGATTGTATATGTACTAGTTTTTCCCCGTGGTTTCACCCGCGTTAGTCCCGTTCCCATAGGAATATCGGGATATAAATTCTCCAGCTATCTACATACCAAGTTTCATCGCAATCGGTCCTGTAGTTTTTGCGTGAAAGAGTAACAAACATCCATACAATCTTTCGCGTTTATAATATTAGTATTAAAAAAAATGTTTGTGTAAAAAGCATCGAAATAAGTTGCAAAATGAGGTAGCAATATATATTTTAAATATGGACATGAGAAAAAGTGAAGCGTTCGTAGGTCATCTCACTATCTCCATCGCACACCTGCAGTTTAATGGCGGTTACGTCACATCGTTACGTAGTCAGTGTATCGTGCATATTTTTCTGTCATTAGTCAATTACTTCCAATACCGGATTTAAAAAGATTTTTTTAAATTCGTGCCCTAAATAAGCAACAAGAGGTATTTAAAAAAATATTAGATAGTTCGCACCTGCAGTAGATTAAAAAAAATATTTATTACACTTGCCTTAGTTTAAAAAAATATATTTATATTTTATGTTTTTAATAAAAATTAAGTCCCCTACTCTATTACACAGAAATTTACTTTTGAACAAAATAAGTTAGTATGAAACTTAATATCAAAATGGAGAAATATTCAATCGATCTGGATTGTTTTAACCTCGATAGCTGGCGTTATCAGTTGACCTGAATCGAACACTAAACGGGGACTAAAGTGGCTAGAAAATTTAATGTTTTAACATAAAATGCCTATTTAATATTCTAAAGGAATATTTGCTTTTTACGTAATGTGGATTACATTTTTTTGTAGTATTCCATTTGTCCCGAAGCATAAACGTTTTGATGTTGAAAAATGCCATAACATAAGGTATAACATAACTTAATGGCATAACATGACATAAGACTTTTTCTATGAATTTTCTGAGCCAGACATATTTTTAAATAGTAATAAAATAAAAAGTAGAAAGTATTGATATAGTTTGATTTGTTAATATGGGTCGGACTCACATCTCTATCTTTCAAAGGATTCACCGACATTATGCTATTATGTCTTTTAGGTCTCATAATAGGAGGCAGCTGTTGCTATTATTGCTATCTAACAGGCACAGTACCAGACTCCCTGCTGCTCTTTCAACAGTAAAAAGTAGATAATAACACTTTTGGCTGACCCAGGCATCGAACCTGAAACTTCGTGCACAACATACACATTTACCAAAAGCATTTGAGTATGAAGTTTCGCGTCTACATAAGTATTCTAATAGAATTAGTAGGTATTATTAACTGCAGTGTCTTTCAGTTCGGTTTGAAGAACTATATACAAGATGATATGATACTCCAATTTCCATATAGGAACATCCTATCTATTCCTGTCTTTTTCTCTCTCCGTGTGTGTTACTCTAAGCACCCATAGCACGGACGTCGCGTTGGTTTAATTAGTCACGTCCCACGTTCCTAGCTCGATGCCAACACGGTGTAAAAATTGTGTGATCCTTGTAATTACTGTAAATTTGCGTAATTTGGAATTTCCATGTTATGCACGAAGCATTACAATAACAAGGCAGTTTTCTCAAAAAATCCAGTCGCAACTAATTTATTAGTGTATATTAAATTGTACATGCTTTTAATATGTATTATAAATGTATCTTTGTGTCTCTCGGAATCGTCTTCATATTTTTTTACTATCATGGTGTCAAACACGCATGTGACCTACCTGGTAGGAGGCTTACGGTAGCTTATAATCGCCTGCAATATCAGGCTATTAATTAAAGGTGGAATAAAGGTAAAAAGGAATGGGAGTCTCAAAAACTCTTCGGATGAAACACACCAAGTATTTCTACTCTTACGCTGGTATCTAGTGGTAGTAACCAAGGCGCACCGGCTCATCCGCGCCAAATCTTTCTCCCTAGCCTTTATTATTTCCAAGTCACTTGGAGTTGGCTTTTCTAGTCTAACCGGATTTGACGGGATATCAGTTTTCGGCTGCCACCTGACCTCCGCAAGCCGAAGGCTAACGATACCCTAAGGCTAGACCAGTGTCAGGATATAAGAGAGCTCTGACTTTCCAATAACGACTGCCATAGATATAGATGTTTATGGCAGCCGGGACCGACGGCTTAATGTGCTCTCGGAGGCACGGAGCAGGCGATAATTGTCAATAAATACGCACATAATTTCGAAAAGTCATGTAACTTCCGAACGTCTGAGGTGCGCGACGTGGGTTCGAATCCGAGACCCTCTGCATTGCAGTCTGTTGGTCTCCCCACTAAGGTATCGCCGCTTTTATACCGCCGCCTTTTATTTATATAGCCGCACCAAATAATTTACTATAATGAACTCTACCATTCGTAAAAATCTCACTACGTCACTAAAAGGCGGAGCATTTAATTTAACGCAGATGAAAGGGCATCTAGTGTTTATACAAAGACTCTTAGCAAAACAAACAAGTGATACATCGTCGGCAGCATCTAATAGTTGATATCAATTGATACTCATTAGCGGCTCGCGTCCTTGACTTGACTTTTCAATTTGCGACGCGATAAGCCGATATGAAACGTACAACATATTGATTGTTTGTAGTTTATAACTAGGTTGATTGTTGGTGTGTCGTCATACCTGTTTTTCGTGAAGAGGTGTAGCTGACTGATTGCAAAGATAGCGCAGTGGTATAAGCGGTCACATCGCTATTGTCAGTGTGCCAAGTCATAATTATTCGAAATCAAGACAATAAAAGTGATTCAGAAATTGCTCTTCCAATGATTGTAAAGTCCTTAATCTTTTGACCGCCTTGTCACAAAAGCAAAAGCGCGCTCTAGGCGCCAAGCTACGATGTCATCCTTTAATTTGTCACGTAGTCGTAATCATGGCGTGCTGGACACATGACTGTGGCGGTCAATAGGTTAAAGGTCGAACTCAAGTCAAAAAAATAACTGTGATTCAGAATTTGCTATTCCAAATTGTGGGGTGTTATTGGTCTACAAAATTTGCAAAATTCTTGAAAATTTCTCTTGCGCTCAAAAATGTTCTAGACCGCGGCAAACTAGGATTGACCTCGATAACATGAGATGTTTTTTTTAAATAAAATATGCACTGTAACTTAAGCAGACTAAATTACAGTAATACAAGAACTCGATAACAACAAAGTGAGTCAATTTATAACATTTTCTTTACATAAACTCAACCTACGGTTGTATATTCCTATAGGAGGAAAGGAGATAAGGCGATTCGACTCGCCCGCCCATTACGGTCCATCTAGTAAAACTCTAGGTTTCAAACTGCAAGTATGAATTATGTGCCTTTTATTTGTAAACATGAGCATGTTATAGGCCCATCAAAACTGTACTTTTTACCTTTAACATGTCAAGTCTTACAGCACCAGACATAATTAAAAGACTGACTAAGAAAGTTTATAAGGCTAGTGTGAATGGAACAGTCGCAAGAGGCAGACCTAAGCGAACGTTTCTTGATCAGATCGAAGACGTTTTGGACAAAGGTCAGGTTAAGAACATCTTCAACCGGCGAGCGTGTATAAGGAATGTGATGAAAGTGAAGGAAGTCTCTGGCTTCCTTCACTTTCAGTGTGTCGGATCGTAGCAAATGGAAATCCTTAGTCTTTGCCTAGCCCTCTAGGAAATAGGCGTGAATCTATGTATGTAATTAAAAGTCTTTTGTGTAAGGCCGCTGGTGTGCCACTGCGACTCAATAGGTTAAAGCAAACTTAACCTATGGATGGAGTCCCAGCGACACACCAGCGGCCAAACACAATAGGTTTTCAAATATTTCTGGCAGTCCAACAATTGCCTAAAGTTTTATGTCCTTATAGTTTTAGTTGATATCTTAATGCCCTGAAGTGTAAAATGTAAACCTTAAAAAATCACACACACTTACACATAATATCTACCGGTACACGATGCTCTATATTTCAAAGGTTAAGACCAAATTTAAATATTGCGGTACCTTTACTCCCGTAGTCCCACAGGACTTATAGTTACCAAGGGAAATTAACTGTACACGGCCAAGACCTAGTTACAATATTTGTGGCTTATTATCTTTATAATAACATAAATGTATTAAAACAACATTATTTTGTTTTAACACTAAACTATCTAAGAAAAGTTTAATTAAAGTGGCTACTATTTTTACTCTTGGTTCGCCGACTACTTTGCAAGTAATAACTGCAGGAAATTTTCTACCAGGCTTTTAAAAGTTTGTTGCCTTCGGAATACGAATTAATAGGGCAACACTGAATACGAGATGGTATCGTTGCCAGACAGTAAAATCTCGCCAGAGAATACTTGAGGTAGCACCAAATTAATCCACATCTCAAATTGCGGTCAACCTTGTCTGCTTGACATGTGAAAAGCCTGATATTAACTAAATACAACAAAAAATCTTCGCAGACTATAATATACGTTGCGAGAAGGAGAAAAACATTTCGCTCGAGTTAGATAATTGTCAAGTATGAAACATACAAAGCCTCAATATGTTTACAAATAGCCTAAATGACCGAGAATTTTTCAAGCTTAATAGCCACCGTTCAAAACCATTCCTTGCTGCATTCGGAATAAGGTTCAAATTGTCATATAAACAGTATTCTTTCCGTAAAACAAAAATTTAAGAAATTTCATTGTGCACGCAGAAAATTGCTCGGAAATAAAAGTGTACATCACCGACAAATTACTTGTGAAAATACCATCTGAATCCTCTATTATTCAACTCTAATGCAAGCTATAAAGGATTTTAATAAGCGACCTGGGCGAGAATAAAATTAAGTGGCTATTAAATTTTTAGTACAATCCGTATATCAAAACTAGTGAAAATAAAAATGGTTTAAAATTTATGTGAGGTCGGTCGCATTGTCTAGAACATTCTAATGCGCTTCGTGTTCGTGGGTTGAAGGTAATCCTTAGTGACAACAACAATAGTACTACGCACGGAGTAGCATAAGTTTCTTGGAGAATGCCTCGGGGAACAGTAATATGTACTGAGTGACGTGGGTTCACGGTAATCCCTGTATAGAATAAAGGTATAATGCATTGCAGGTGCATTCGAATAGCAAGCGGTGTTCTTAGATACTCGATAGATTGATTTAGTTGACTAGCAAGCATTGAGTCAAAACCAAAATATGCAACTCGCTGCTTAAAATTGAATTCGAATGCCCGATTCTTATTCGAATGCGATAACGAACAACTCTATATTCGAATGCGGGACTGTGCATTTGATTTTTGCCGGTGTTTATAGCTAATTCATATTCATTTAGTATTTTAACAACTATTTAAGAAGTTCACAGGTGTCGAAAATAACTAGTAATTGTAAAAGTTAGGGGGTAACTGCTGGCCTCACAATTCTTCGGATGATTGCTTTGATCGTTAGCAGAGTGAATAAATTAAATTCAACAAATGTATAAGAGCTACAGCGCCAAAAGATTTTAGAATAGTCATTGTAATACATCTTTAAATTTAAAACCTGAATATATTCCCAGGAGATGTATTATTGAATGGTTTTGAATAGCAATCGCTTCTACGGCCGGAGTGTTCCATTTCTTTTTGTCTTTTTATACCTCAATAAGTAGGCACTACTATTCTTCTTAGTTTCTTTTATATTTGCGTTGTGTAGCGTTAATGCTGCAGAAATTCGTGCTAGCAGTTTTTTTAAATTGTTCGTAAGTAGTTGGTCTATACGAAGAGGGATGTAGGATTTGAGGGCTTTTCGATGAAAGTTTTCTACGCTAGACTTTTGTTTATTTTAGTTTGTTATGATGCTAGCAAAGTTTTGTTAGGCTAATAAGGAGAAATAAAGTTACTTTATCGGATTTTTGTGAAGAACGGTTCTTTAGTAGAATTAGTGGACGGAAAATAAGTTTTAGGTTTTATTATACCGGTTATGATGGTATTCGAATCCTATATTGATTTTAATATTATATTATGGGAAAATTCTCAATCGAAACAGTGCATCGGCTTGCCGCTTTTATGTAAACTGTTTACATCATACATAGTAAGCTGTAAGCCGATTAAGGCGCTGTATGTATATAGCCATGTGGTAGAATATAGCTAACATTGATAACTGCCTCATCGGTCACATGGCATAAGTTGGCGTGCTATTATGGGATGTCAAGTTCGATACCCGGTTCGTGCAAAGAGTTATAATTTTTTTCTGAAATGGTTTTCGGTGGTATCTCGGCATCTGGAATCGTTGCATTATCTTCTCTATAATGTTCTCGATGATATGTGAAGCAAACCCGCATTGGGCCAGCATGGTGGAGAAAGTCCTTACCCTTCTCACGCTGACAAGTGGCCCGTGCCCAGCAGTGGGATAGTTTAATACAAAGCTATTGATATAATAACTAGATTTTGCTCGCAGGTCAGTAACAGAACTTTTTTCTGGACAAAAGGTACCCTACGTCCTTTTCTGGATCCCCGGCAACGTGTATACTAAATTTCATAATGATCGGTTGAGTAGTTGAGGCGCGAAAGCGTAACAAACAAACAAACTTACATTCGAATTTATACTATTAGTTAGAATAATTCATAGACGGCATTCATCTTATCGCTACTACGTAGGATCTAAAACACAAATGGCGAAGTGTAGATCTAATACCTCAGCATTCACCTTCAGGAATATTCAGGCCTATGCTATATATATCTGTCGATCCCTTAGAGAGTATACAAGCGTGATGCAATATTGTTACCGTACAAAGTCAAGTTATAATGGACATCATATATGCGTGGTTTCAATAAACGCTACCTTGTCGATTGCCGTTAGAGCCGACTGGGGAATTAAGATAGGTATCTAGCCGTGGGTATGTGTGTTGGTTAAAAGCACTCGACTGCTAGCTATTAGGATATGAGCATAAACGATTTGTATAATTTAAATTGTGGATGCGACTCGGTTGCGTGAAGTTTTGAGTTCGATTTGGTTTTACTGTTAAAAGATTTCAGTAGAAACACGGAGCCTGTGTCTGTACTTGGTCGACAACAATATAATATATCTGCAATTTATAAACTAACTTCGTTACTGATTTGTAATTGTACATACTTAATAGACAATTTAGTTACCAGCTTTTGCTATTAAAACTCACTTTGTCCCAAAATCTTACATTCATAATATTAGTAACATTTGAATTGTCATATACAACAAACTTTTCTTTAACTGTTTTGCAGTGCGATAGCAACTAAATTGTATCTTTTATGCACAAAATTGTTGTTCATACAAAAAGGGTTTGCAATGGGCGCTTTCGTAAACATATGACTAAGAAATTTGTATTCAGCAACATTACAAATAGTGCACTCACACAAAAACCTGTTCTATATTCAAATATTCAATATTCGTATAGCTTCCTTTACTTAGTGTAATTAGTGATGTTAGTGAATATGCGTATACAGAAGCACCGATTTTATAGTGATTACTTAGACTACCCTTATTCTGATTACATGCATTGTGCCTACACTAAGCGTAAATACAACGGGTGGTCATGACGATTAGGTCTGATTCTTGATGTTTGCTTGCTAAATTTCATAGGCTTTCGTATCAGCTAATGAATGCAACTGCTGAACATGATGTGATCTCGGATTGGATTCTCGGGTCGAGCAAGGTGTTATCTGGTTTTCGTTTAGGAAATTCTTGGTAGCACTGCGGTGTTTGGTATTGTGAAAATCGAAAAATCGGAAACAATAAGACAAAATACACAAGGAACTTAGAAATTTAATAAAACTACCTTCAAATCGCAAATAAATAATCCTGAATGAAGATCGTTACAAATTCGGTAGCGGTAACTTCCAGGCCAAACCGCTACAAAAAAATTACGTCCGAAGATTGAAACCGCAACAACGCACATAATCTACCGCATAAACCTCTGCGTTATCCGTTCTTGTCATAATACAAACATCAAACAACAAAACAGGTTTAATGTCATTGAACCACAGGCTAAATTGTGTACCATTAAACATCTTAATAAGTTTAGTAAGCGATTTCTACCACGTCTATTCCCTGTCACTTCTATGGTCATCCATCATCCCGATGTTATTCCAATCTATCCTGTTTCACGGATACGACCTTACCTAGGCCATTTCCCGGTCACAGTGTAATGCGAATAGAAATTGTATAGCTGCATAGAATCCGTTGTGAGTGTTATTTTGGGCTATCTTTGTGAGTATGTTGATGTGTACTATGTGCCTATTATGCTTTGTCTTTGGAGGTAGGCAGTATTGTATCTATTGTCGAACAGTAAACGGGCAGCACCAGAATTTGGGATACTACAATAAATGTTATTAATTGTTTCTTCTACGGAACATAAATTATTATAACAGCTGCAACAACTCAAAAATAGCAATAAACTATTTAAAAATTAAATGTATCTCATATGTTAGGGATATACAAAATACCTTTATAAATAAATAATACATTGATTTATAGGACACACAGCACTTTAAATACAATGCTCACCCTTGATTTGAATATGGCATCTTACGATCAGCAGTCGCCATTACTTTCTAAAACTATTAATATCTTACGTATAACATAACAATAATCTAAACTACTTATATGTAGCTTCTTTATAAAAATCTCCCATAAAAATCCTAAGGCATCCCCTTATATTTTGTGATATAATATAAAGACCAAACAAACCATGAATCCAACACACTTTCGCATTTATAATATTAGCTAGCATAACATTTATTATCCAAGCAAAATATTAAGCCATACAAAAAGTTTCTCGATATACGATCAGATAGGTAGCCGGTTAAATTACGTGCGAACCAATCCATACCCTGTCACTTTTCATTCAGCACTCCATCCAGTTTTTGGCAACAGTTACCATGACAAATAGATGGAGGCATTTATCTCATAAATATGAAAAAGAGGCACTTTCTTGGGAGAAAACATTCGTTCGGAAAGTGTTAGGTCAAAAACACACTGGTAATTTCTATGGTAAAATGGTTGATTAAAAGATAACAGTGGCGTGTGTAGCGTACCAGCCAAGTTTAAAACACATCAGTAAAATTGATTTAACTAATTTGTCATTACTCCAACTGTTATACCTGTAATTCTAATTACTACTTACCTATACACACTGACAATTGCCAAACACAAAATTAGCGTGAACAGATAAAATAAATTGCCCGTTACATGGTGATATGTCAGCCAAGCACATAATTATTTATAATCAGTGTGATCCACAGCGCCTTATACGCCTGATTATTATCTCCGTAAGCCAAAGTATGTGCGTGTTTACGTGTTTGTAAAGACACAGAGAAAAACGGAAACAGTCATAAACACAGTTGAAAAAAGGGAACTTTTTGTTTAACATAAATTTCATAATTATCGTTATATTTTTCTTACAAGTATATAAATGCCACACGTGTTATTAAACATATAATCTACACCGATTTGTTTGTGTGAATGTGTGTGTGGATGTTTTTGCAACATGGCGACAAACTAATATCAAAACCTAAGAGTGATGACATGAAAATATGTGGTTGCTGTGTTTACATAAATTTTACTCTTAAGTTGAATGGGAGTGTAGATTTCAATTATTTTAATAGTGAGGCTGACAAATCCCTTTCTTGATTAAAGATTGCTCTCTTTTTCACACTAATAGTAAAATTGGCTTAATATAGTTAATTACATAAATATAACATCTAGGTAATATTTACGACAATAGAAATTTCGAGTGTTTGAATAATAATAATATCAGCCCTGTATTAAACTATCCCACTGCTGGGCACGGGCCTCTTCTCAATGTGAGAAGAGGCCCGAGGCTGCGTGTGCCCGTTTTCGAGTGTATATATAAAAAAATACAATAATAAAATTACTTGTTGAATATTGTTCTCTACATAATGCTCTCAAAGATATAAATATTAGTTCTATGTATTATGATTTATGACATATTAAAATATATATAACAATAATAAGAAAATATGCAATTGAATCTGTTACTGGTTCTTCAGCGTAATTATTTTGTGAAACAGTTATATTATGTGTATCAAAATGTTAAACAACGCCTCTTTAAGGAAGGAAAGTCGTGTATTAATATTAACTTCACACAAAAACAAAAACGGTATTTCCAATCATATAACTTCGTACAGCTTTTAAAATTTCTCACACATACTCATCTATATAAATCACAAACGCGCTTAGCTCTTTTTAGTATAGAAACACACACACACACACACACACACACACTCATAGGTATTGTATGTAGTATTTAATCAACACATGTTTATGTGTGCGTGAACCAACGGAAACGAATATTTAAAACTCGAACTAAATTACATGATTGTTGCAACACATCGATGTCAAAACACAAACATACGCGCACACGCACACACATACGCACGCTTGTAATAACTATTGTAAATAATGTTTAGTGCGATGTCAATTCCGCGTGTGTACTACGAGCCTTAAGAGAAACTAGGGATGTGCTTGCGAGTAATTTATATTATCATCGTGTATTCTTTGTAGATACTCTGTGTCAGTACTGAATTCATGATATCTGGGTCAATATCGGCAGATCCTCTTGTGAGCGGAATCGTTGATGCAGGGCAATGTATTGTTCTCTCTTAGATTTATTATATATTTCATATTTCAAATTATATAGGTTTTAGTATGAAGTTGTCGCTTTGTAAGAGCATGTAGAAACGGTAACGTTGTGGTTTTCATTTTAACTATTTCAAAAACTTTTTCTCATGTGTTGTTGCTAATGACAAACCATAGAGAGCTACTCTATGGTTTGTCTGAAATTAGCAAAAACATCAACGATCAGTTATGGCGAATTGAAACAACTAATACGGGCAGACACTAAGCGATATATCTTTAAATGCAACTTGCACATAGGTTGTTGATATTTATTATTAATAATACATATTATTAATAATGTATGTAGTCTAATGTCGAAACAAACGCACTTTTAAAATAATTAGGTATTGTATTTTGAACAGAAACTACGAAATTAAATGTAGAACATAAATGACAGTTTCATAATAGTAAACATTAGTCTTTAACTATGACTACAAATTTTACTTCAAAATATATAATACCAGCAATTAAAACTTTGGCAAAATTAATAACTTGATTTGCTTTCTTATGGCGGCTGTTTACTACCGATCGTTGGGTCTTGTGAATAAATTTTAAATGAGTTTTCTGCAAGTAAATTTACCTAAGCGTTCCTTACCGCTTACGTAAATTTACTTACAAGAACTATACCAGTTTCAAAAATTATAGGAAGACAATCACTCTCTATCACGTAATACAGACATAACTAGCACTTTTAAAGTCTTTAACCTTTTCTTTTCTACTTGAAGAAAATATAGAATTATATACTCACACGTAGGCACACACACACGAAGACACACTCACGTGAGCACACACACACTCGTACGCACATGCTTTAATTTACCAAACAAATTTCAACGAAAGTGACTGAAACTGAAAAGGCTCTATTTACACATTTTCGTCGTATGACATTAATAATACGTTAAAACTCCTACTATAAAGGTTGTCAAGGATTGAACTCAATCGCTTCGTTTTCTCAAAAGACTTTGTCGTCTCGAGAATTCTGATTAAAATTGTCACACGACTCGAGAGCAAAAAGATTAGGCTCCGTACCCGTTTGAAACTTAAAATCAAATCTTAACTAATATATTAAATGCAAAATGGGAATTAGTTTGTGTGTAACGCTTTCAGGCCTTAACTACTGGACTGATCATCATGAAATTTTGCATACGCCTTGTCAGGGGTACAGACAAGGGCATAGGATGCCTTAAAAAGTACTGATACTAACATAACCTAACCTACATATACGCGAGCGAAGCCGCGGGCAACATATAGTAATATTATAAAGCTGAAGAGATTCATTGAAATTAAACTACTATATATAAAATCTGTATATAGTAGTTTAATTTCAATGAATAACATTCGCGTAAACAGAAGACAATATTATGCTGAAGAGATTGTTTGTTTGTTCGGTTGAACGCGCTAATCTCAGGAACTACTGGTTCGAATTGAAAAATCTTTTACTGTTAGATAGTCCATTTATCGAGGAAGGCTATAAGCTATTTAACATCACGCTACGACCGCGAGCGTAAAGCGAGGAGTGGAGCATAAATTAAAATGTTGCAAAAACGATTTTTTTTTTCTTATGTGACGCAGACGATGTTGCTCATCTCAGCTAGTGCTTAATATATGTTTACTATTGTACTACTACGAACCTATAGATGTAATTATGCTACAACTGACGTTTAAAGGATTGAATAAGACAATGTCATACAATTTCTGCATTAAAGAAAAGGATAAAATATTTATATTTGGCTTCGTTACTGCTCTTGATCTGAGGTCTAGTGTACATCTATGCTGTGTTACTATCAAACTGTGGTTCATAATTTTGATACTGGCTGTCAGACATTAAAAAAACATACATTAAGAACATCCAGACTCCGAACAACCATTTGTGGAGCACACAACCAACAATACCTGACGTAGGAACAGTGGCGAGGCGACCACTTAACCCACTACGAAATCCGTGGTCGAAATCCGACCATAATTTTGATTTAAATTTGTTGTTGTTTTTTTTGTTTTTTTTTTGCTCGTCAACATGACCACACTCCGCCGGATGGTAAGCAGTCGTGTGGTCTACGAGCAGTGGCCTCCACATCGTCCTCATAGTAGCCGAGGCGATGTTGAGGTCTCTACTTTGACGGCCTGAGAAGGTGCTTTTTCACACCCCGCTTAAAGGACCCAGGATTGAAGGAAGAAGGAAACACTTGATCGTTCGGCAAAGGTTAAGGACCCAAACTTGTTGGTACGCCCTCTAGTCGACTCCACCGTGTAAGGATGGCATCTGAGCCCAGCACGCGTTGTTCTGGATAGGTAAGGGGAGGGCGGGATAAGGTAGAATAACCTTTCAGATCACTCCCCGTGGTATATTCTGTAGAAACATGCCAAAGAGACAATATCCCTACAGAGTTGCAGAGGTTCCAATGAACTCGTGACCTCTGGATCTCCGATGTTATAGTTATTAAGGTTTTATTGTCTAGAACCTTATAATCACATTTCATTTAGATTTCGATCTATGCAGGTTAATTAACCTATCTATTTCAAATAAATTATTATTTACTTAACTCTTTAATTGACGATATTCCTAAACTTGCTACTTGGTTTTCTTTTTTATATAATTACGTAAATATATTATATTATAAATAGTATATATCATTCCAATCCGCTCAAAGGTTGCCAGTAAGATATAATATATAAATAATTTAGCACCTAATATGAAATCTTTTCACGATTCATTAGTGACTATTACTATCGCAATTCCCACACACTGCGGTCGTTATCGTTCTATGCACGTGTTTCATGGTGCGGGTAAATGTTAAAGCTTATATCAATAAAATGAAACACTAACGTCGTAATGCCTGCAGCTCTTTCAAAAGGATTATATTATTATAAATATTGCGATCTAAACATTTGAAAATTAAGCCATGGCTTAACATCGGATGTGACTTCAAATAAACCAAAACTTTACCATAGATTTTTTCTGTCTAGTTAAAGAATATAAAACCAAAAATCCTTGTAATCTTTCAAATAAATATTTGGTCGTAAAATAACTTTATACAAATACTATTAGTAATCGCCACCGATATTCACGGAAAAAGGGAATTGTAAATAATCCTTTCGACACATGTACGTTGACACAAAAACCTCAATATATTTCAGTGTCCGCATAATACAACAAAATTGTCAAAGCTCGTTGGTGTCCAATTCCATTTCGCTTCACCTTTGCGATATCGACGTAAACTGTGGGTCTCGCATGTCCCGTTTTATGTCACATCGACTCCCTTTGCTACACACCTGCTTTTACTCCAGTAAATATTTTGTGGCGGATCAAAACATGTTTATTTTGCCCATTTCTGAGATGTAAGTATCACTGAAGTGTTATTACTATTTCAGAGCATAATGCGATCGAATAAATAGTCAATTTCAAATGTTAAGTGCCCATTTGGAACGAAATTATATCTAGACAAGATGTAGACCAAAAACTTATATCCGTTTATTTACGACGGTTTCAAATACAAAATAATGTTAAGAGCAAGAAAATGGCCACGATAATATGTCCAGCAATTAAATTGTAACAAATTTTTGAATTCTTTTTATATAAGTATACATCTAGCCTTTGTACGACTTCGTATGCCTAGAATTTGGATGTTGAAATAGGTGTAGGTATCGATCAATATGTTTCTTTCTTTGCATGTAGGAAGCTCATCCACACACATAATGCTCGATTACTAGGCAGCGCAGCGTATAAAAGTTAAACATGCACAAGATTTTAAGTTAGAGCTCCATCAATACAATTTTAAAAACCGCATGAAATTTTATGCTTTAGTATTTGCGAGATGCGCGGTCAAACATACTACAGCCAAAAAATTAATCTTTGTACTTGTTTGGGCATCTATAGTTGAAACAAGCACCCCTGTTTTAAGTCACATAAATTTTATATATCTGCTATGTACACAAATCGACCAGTTACAATTTTATTATATGTACAGATGTTTTTAAGGCCTCTAGATAAAATAGATAAATAACAGACAAGCGACAACAGTTAGTTGTCGCTTGGTGACTACCTGCCTATAACAAATTGTCTGTGACGTTACAACACGACGCGAATAGCATGTGCCCGTGTTGATACTTGCGCAGGATGTATGCATTATGTAAACAACCGATGCCAGCCATTCCAGTAAGTAACCCGTGTATGGAGCCTGCGCGAGTATTTAGCGCTTGTAACGTGTACTTTGAAAATCCCATAGCCATTTGATTACATGCCTTTTATTAAAAATACCTTCTTTGTTTAACCTATCAATTGCTGGTATGCCAGACAAAATTGAAAACCAATGTTTTCCGGCCGCCAGCGGGCCGCTGCGCTCAATATGGCAAATAAAACAGCCTAATCATCAGATTCTCGAATGCTGTAATTCTGACGTCTGTACACTACCTACAGACGGATACCTGTATTATTAACGAATGAAATGTGGTCGCAATACATCGTACTGAGACCTCGAGGGAATACAACTTGTCATCTGTTCAAGACTTCATTCAATATCGCTATATAAAGCTTTTAGTAGTCTAGACATTACGTCATTACCTCATACAAACAAACGAGGTACGGTATCTAAAAGTTGGTTTATAGTGCAACTAGATTTAGCCTGCAGCTTCGCTCGCGTAAATGTAGGTTAGTTTAACTTAGTAACAGTACTTTTCTCTGGATGAAAGGTACCCTATATCTTTTTCTATTCTCCTGACAACGTGTATCCGAAATTTCATGATGATCGGTCGAGTAGTTAGGGCGTGAAAGCGTAACAAACAAACAAATAAAGGTAGGATGTTCTATCTAATAATAATTTTCTTTTTGCACGTCCTGAATATTTCCAACACGTCACATCAACTTAACAACTGAAGATTATTATAGAAAGCTGCTTTAAACTTATTTTCATGGCAAAGGAATTCTTTGGAAAATATGGTATTATTCATGTTTTGAGACTCTAACACTACTATTATTGAATTTTACTACTATTTTTCAAAATTATGTAATAACAGTGTTTAAAGTAAAATAAACAACGCGATAAAATCCGTGTGTGTGTTTAATTTCAATGTATAACATTCGCGTAAACATAAGACAATATTACTCTAGAAAACTTTATTAATAAATTGAATGGAAGCATTGTACTTCTTTTGTAGATACTTACCAGTTGGATTTCCGTTTCGACTTGATTTCAAGTTCAGTTCAATCAATGCTATGGGTTGTCCATTCAGAACTTGTCGTTGAAGATTATTAAACCTCACTAAAACTTTATTGAAATTCAGGGGAAACCGAAAGCCAAAGCTATTGATCCAGCATTAGGTTGATTGATCCACTGGAGATTAAAATTCGAGGGTACCTTCTTAGTAGTTATGCCAGATATCTATCTACGGTCACTGAATTAATATAAAGGCAAGTTATTTTTATGACAATTCTAGAGGACCAAGTAAATACATTTCTCGAAGCAACCTTTTGAGGATTGTCTTATTAAAAAAAATAGGAATTTCTACTTACCACAGGAACATAACACAAGCCTGCTTGGAGGCGATCTTCTGTAGGCTATGTCATATCTCCATTGAATTGCTTCAGAGAGAGACCAGACAATCGTGATAGGTGGTTGGCTTTCTATGTTTTCTGCAAAGACGTATTTATATTGCCAGTATTTTAGTACCCTGCTTGAGGCTTATGCTCTACCTGTCCGAATATATGTTGTAGGCGCATCGGATTACAGCTAGGCCGAGTGAACTCAACCTTTGCTCAATCCTATCTAATATTAAAAATGCGAATGTGAGTTTCTTTTATTCTAACGTCTTCGATCTTCGTGAAATTTGGCATAACCGTTGTCAGGGGTACAGAAAAGGATATAGGCTACCTTTCATCCAGAACAAAGCACCGATCCCGGGGGATAGCTAGAATCAATATAAATATTCGATTAGACGGATTCGGTTGATAGCTTTCTATTCGTATTGTAGACCTTAACATGCACATCTGGACAGGCTTATATAATTTTACACAGACGTACCCTACATGTTACGTAATTCTTCGTTACAGTTCATTGGAGCAAATATATCGACGTAATAAATATGAACGTCGCTCGACCAATTAGATAACCGTAAATTATTGGCTTTCTTATTTCAAATAATCTGAAGGTCAAGGACAATACTGGCACTATATAGCACTGTTTTTTTTAGTCTGAATCTGGCTAGTAAAAGGTTCTATTAAACGCAGGCCAAAGCTATAATACAAATGTTCTAAAAGAATTTATTTTGCCAGCTTGGAGCAAGTAAAAACTAACAGCTTTTACTTAAACGTCAAGCAGAAGCTTTTAGGCGATTATTTTAATGGTTTCGTCACTGCCATGTTTTCTAAAGAAATGTGGGTTAAAGTTAACTCTATTAAATGTCGAATGTTTTGATAGTTAATAACCAAACATTGACAACATAGTCGTTTATATTTTGTTTTTTAAAGACAACTCTCGCAGTGTGAATGATTATTGTGTCGCGGGGGGCTTTACAAACATTCAAACAACGCACACAAAGAACATCCAGACTCTGGACAATATTTGTGGATCATACAAATGATTTTCCCGTGTGGGGATCGAACCCACAACACTCGGCGCGGCGGCAGTGCTGAGACGACCACTACGTAATCCGTTCAGTAATAGTCACTAATCGCAATGTATTTTTAGCAATGTTATTCTATTTAGTAACTCCCTCTGGATTTTGGCTTTATATCTAATTATGAACTTACTACTACTCTACTTTAGTTTGGGTCCTCATACCTCTGCCGAACGATCAAGGCATGGAATTCTCTGCCAAGGCACGTGTTTCCTTCTTCCTTCAATCCTGGGTCCTTTAAGCTGGGCGTGAAAAAGCACCTTCTCAGGCCGTCAAAGTAGAGACCTCAACATCGCCTCGGCTGCTATGAAGACGATGTGGAGGCCACTGCTCTTAGACCACACGACTGCTTACCATCAGGCGGAATGTGGTCATTTTGACGAGCAAAATAAAAAAAAATGAACTGATAAACAAATATTATTATTATGTAAATGAATTTAAAGCGAAATTAATTTGATGTCGTAATGACATACATATTATATGGTTAAATTGTCAATTGTTCGATTGCCAGACAGAATACCAGCGGTCTGTTGATTCTCAATAGTTTAGTATACAAATCTTCCTATCCGACTTGAAGTGGAATTTCTTTTTACAAATAATGTATTACAAATACATACATCTTTCAATCGGATACTGCCATCTGACTATAATTCTGAGAAGAAGCCTTAGATAGAACATTTTAAACGAGTTCAAAGGAAGTAAAGATATAGAACTTTTATATAATATGTCTTGGGAGACATATTGAGAAAATTGGTAAGGTTTACTTGGGAACGATTGACAAAAGCGCCATAGACTGATTTAGAATCTGTACACATCAGATCAACTAATATTGTAATATCTTTTCTCGAGCTACACATAGCTTTCTATATAAAGCGGCAACCAAGTACCTAATTAAAAATAACATAATTAGTGACGTCAGTCGCTTCGATTAAAATAAGTATGGTCACCCATAAGGTTAAAATAACTTTTTGTAGTTACTTATTATTACACTTTTAATTGCTATTGGCTAGACTTGTTAGACAACAAAAGTCATGTATGACGTTGGCCTATTATTCTTAGTTATTATGTCTGTCTTATTTTACTACATTAAAATACATTACTTTAAAAACGACCTTTTACCTCTATTCATTTATTTTAGTGTTGAATTTATTCTCGACTGACTGTCCGCCGTATTTTCACCCATGCTTATGATTACTGCTCGTGGTTATTGTATATAGCATTCTAGATATAAAAGATTCCCTTCTCTCCTAATTTTGCCGTGCCCGACGGAGTCTATAATGGTTTCTTTCTACTTTTATAAGCCCTGTGTATACATTATGGAGTGTAATAAACGAAATGAATTAATTTAAATCGGTCAAGAAGTTTTTGAGTTGATTAATTATAAACAAAAATAAAAACAATTATTTAAATTCTGTAAAACATTGGGGACTGTCGGAACTTGGTTATATCAGAAACTGTAATGGTTTTATTGTCCCCCGCTACACAAAGATAAACTCTAGTCTGAGAGTAGTGTTTCAAATAATGAGTAGGTAACTACCGAAGTAGCCTAAAGTGCTAATATTTATCCACTTTAATTTTTGCTAATGAATTGGTAAGCAAAAACCTACCTAGTACCAAACGCAGACTAAAGATTGATAACACGAATGTTCTAGAAAGATTTCTTTTTTTTTTGCTTGAAACATATACATATACAGGCTGTCCGGTAATTAATGGATAACCTTGAAATGTCTTATAGTAGAACTGAAGGTCGTACAGAAAAAATGTTATTAACATAGCATACTTTTGACTGTCTATCTATTAGCTTAATTAGTGATTAATAATAAAACAACAAGAAACCGATGGATTTCATTCATTTATGGTCGTAGTATACAAGAAAGTTATAAATGGTAATTAAAAAAAACACATCTCAGGTAGTAGTTAGGATAGATTTTTTTCATATTTTTTCTGAACGGCCATCAGTTCCACTATAAGACATTTCCAGGTTATCCATTAATTACCGGACACCCTGTATTGCAAAAAGATACTTCGCCGAGCAGACTATTTCAGTCCATTGTTTTTCGCGTATAGTCTTATATATATTGTTTATGACTGTTATTTCTTTTTAAATAAGTTCTCAGATTCGATACTTAGGCAAAATGTTAATAAGTTTCCAAGAAATTTGTTGCAGCAGCAAAGAAACTGGAACTATGTCTGGTAAACGATTCTTTTAGAACGATTGATCCGGAATTTATTGTGTGGCACCTAAAACAATACTTGGCGAAATGTGTATAATTCACCTGTGTCTACGTATCCGGTGTTTTTCTTTTAAGCTTAATAGCCATTTGGGCTGCAATTGCGGTTTTGGTCGGTAGAGCAACGGGTGGAAATCGAAACCGTGGCCTCTCGATCGTAAGTCAAATGCCTTGATCATTCGGCTAGTAATGCTCACAACATACTTACACATATGTATATGTATATACATAGTGTCATGGCTATGGCTATGATTAATAATAATAATGACAGCTTGGACCTTGTCTCGATGTTGGTGGGCATCCAAAATTTTTAAATTTTTAAATGTGTTTTTTTTATAATTATATATTTGAAAATGTAATTTTATTGATAAATAGTAAATAAATGTGAATAATAATAATAATGACTTATTTTCTCTTCTACAAAGGTAACTTAAAACTATCATTAAAATACTTAAATAAAAAACAAAAGACCCTTGTGGGAGACTGGTATCTGCACTAGGAAACCCTGTCATACAGATTACCAGGCCCCCTAAAACAATGTAAGTATTATTTAAACTATTCTTTTCAAAGTGGAATAGAATATAATATATCAGTAACTACATGTAGGCTATAGAGTGTGCGTGAGTGTGCGCGCGCGCGTGTGTGTGTGTGTGTGTGTGTGTGTGTGTGTGTGTGTGTGTGTGTGTGTGTGTGTGTGTGTGAGTGAAATTATAAGTTAATAACATATCACATGAATAAAGCCACGTACAACAGCTAGTTACAAATATATTCATAAATCTAGACGCCGAAACTAAAGTTATAATATAAAATGGATTACATTCGAGTTTACTAGTTTGCAGTAAAGCCGTAGTTACAGTCGGTATCATAAATTCGTAGTTCACTCGACTAACACCGCTTTGAAATTGAGCGAATGTAATAATAATAATAATAATTATTATTTATTTCTTCAATTGGTGGTTTACAATCAGTTTGTGATTGGAGCCTACTTTTAAGCAAATAATGCTTGTATTAGTAGACTCCACTCTTCCATATCAAAAAATCGTTATAGATAATAAAAAGAACACAAGAAATATGTACTAGATATAACAATGAAAGAAAACAAAAATAAATAATTTTAAGTGGACAACTATTTGTTACATTTAAGTATGTATTAAGTTTTTGCCTAAGCGTTTGTGTGTATGTGTGTGTGTGTGTGTGTGTGGTGTGTGTGTGTGTGTGTGTGTGTGTGTGTGTGTGTGTGTATGTGTATGTGTGTGTGTGTGTGTGTGTGTGTGTGTGTGTGTGTGTGTGTGTGTGTGTGTTTGGGTGTGAGTGTGTGTGTGTGTTAGTGAGTGAGAGTGCGAATGTTTACGTGTATACGTGTGTTATTATGAATTATTATGAGTGTGTATTAAATAGCTTATTTTAAGAGTGCTTCCGTCTCCTCATAAGTAAGTTCTTTTATCCATTTAGTTATAGCTTTTTTACATTCACGATATTGTTTAGAGTATATAGATAATTCTTTATTTATCTTGTTGTATAATTTAGCCGAACGTTTGTTATACTGAATACAGGCAAAGCGGGTGTTTGTTTTAGGGATTTGTGTAATCATATCTTTTCTTCTTTTATTTAATTTGGATGCATCATAAGGTAGGGTCTTATGTGTTTTTAATATGCATCGTATAATATATAATTTTCTTACCGAGAGTAGATCACTAATCTGATAGAGACTTTCTGTAGGGTATCTTCGTTTTTTAAAATACATTGTCTTTATAAGAGCGCGTTGAGCTCGCTCCACCTCAATGAATTTCGTTTTTGCAGACCCGCCCCAAATAGGAATGCAGTACACCAAGACAGATTGCACCAAAGAGACATATATCTCATTTAGGACGTTTCTAAATGAGTTATGGCGACTAGTCACATTTTTTGGTACAACATGTCTTAGTGCACTGAATAACCAGCTTAGTTTTCTGACCCTGCACGTAACGTGTTCAAGGTGGGGGTACCACGATAATCTTTGATCTACCAGTACACCTAAGTATTTGACTTGTTTTACTTTGGCTATATTTGGACAGTCACAATTTCGACTTTTTATGTCATTACATTGATGGATTTTAATTTTAAAATTCTCACAAGGCTGTGTTCGACTACTGATACTGAAGCATATAAAATTAGTTTTGGAAGTATTCAATGTGAGTAGGTTACTTTTTAGCCATTTGGCTATTTTAGCCATGCCCCTCTCAGCAGCATATTCAACATCTTGCCAGGATTCCCCCGAGAAGACAACAGCGGTATCATCGGCGTAGGAGAAAATTTTTGCATTTTTGATTTTCAAACTAGAAAGATCATTAATATACGTTAAGAATAGTGTAGGGCCTAATACGCTTCCTTGCGGTACGCCGTATGATACCTCTGCGTCTTCACTGGTGAAATCTCCTATTCTAATCTTCTGTGTCCTTTTTGAAAGATAACTTTTTAAGAGATTAAGTTGCATTCCTCTAATTCCCATATTTTCCAATTTGTTTACCAGGGTTGGGACAGAGACGGTGTCAAATGCTTTTTTTAAGTCTAGGAATACTGTAACACATTTATTTCCATTATCAAGCTCATCAGTTACTAGTGAAGTTAGGGCGGTTACTGCATCCTCAGTAGAAATACCCTGTCTGAATCCAAATTGAGTCGATGAAAGTAAGTCATATTTATTTAGATATTTTAATAGTCTAATATTTATTAGCTTTTCTATTACTTTAGATATTGATGGTAAAACTGATATGGGTCTGTAGTTATTGACATCGTCTCTGTCCCCGCCCTTGTGTATCGGCGTAATGATTGATTTTTTTAATGGTTCTGGAAAAATGCCTAAACTGAAACACAGATTTGCAAGATGAGATATAATAGGAACAGCTTCCTTTCTAATGTACTTTAGAAATCTTGTCGGAATGTTGTCCCAGCCAGGCGCACTATCAGTGTTAAGGCTCGTTAGAATTTGATCTACTTCGGTATGATCGGTGTCGTAAAGTACGAACGAGTTTGCTTGGAGAGATTGTTTATGTGATTGAGTTGGGTGGTTAGAATTTAAACTAGATTGAATTTTTTGAGCTAGTTGCTTTCCAGTATTCACAAAATAGTCATTAATAAAATTTACCGATTCGATAGGGGTAGACTTTAGGTTTAGTAATTCAATGTTTTCACTTTTAGATTTGTTAGAATAAGTTATATTTTTTATGTTTTTCCATAGTAATTTATTGTTTGTGACAGATTCAGCAAGTAACTCCCTTTGATATTTTCGTTTTACTTTTTTAATAAGTTTATTGCAGTAATTCCTGTACCGACAGAATGTGATTTTTAGAATTTCGTTATGTGGATCATTTTTAACGCCTTTTTGCATTTTATTTCGATTATTTATACATCGTAGAATACCAGGAGTAATCCACGGCTTAATTATGCGTTTATTACATGAAATTTTTACAGTCAGGGTGTTAATTTTTATTGAGTCAGATAGTTTTTGAATAAAAAGGTTCGTTAACTCCAACGGGTCATTACAAAATAATAGGTCTGCTATTTTGTTTTCTTGAATATATTTTAAAGCTTGTTCGAAATTTAAAGTTGTTTTTGTTTTGGGTGCAATATGTTTTGTTTTCATTTTAGATAAACACAAAAATGTTGTACAATGGTCAGTGATTGCAGTATGTAAAATTCCAATAGATGCCGACTTCTTATTTTTATTAATTTTTAACATGAAATGATCGAGGCAGTTTCTTTCCCTCGTGGGTTTAGTATGTCCAGGAAGTATGCCATATGCTGACAGCATATTTAGGTAGTTAACCCTATTATTACGTTCGTAGGTTGGCTCTGAGTCTTTAAGCTTAATATTAATATTTATGTCTCCCGCTATAATAATGCTTTTTTTTGAGGTTATGGTATCAAGCTGTGTACTTAGCGAGTCCAGAAAGCTATCTGTGTTTGCGTTTGATGGTGAGCGGTAGATACAGAAAATTATATTATTAAGGACGTCTAGTTGAAGACAAGACGCCTGAGCCAGCTTTACTTCCTTGACTTTTGCCTTAAGTGTGTTTTTTATATAAACAACTACTCCATCATTTTGATTTAAGTGTTGTGTTGTAGAGTAGGAGTGGTAGCTATTAAGTTGGGGTATCTGTTTATAGACACTTAGTCTACATTCCGTTAGGATTATGATGTCAGTTTCGAATCTAAAAGTAGACAGAGTTGTTATAAAATTGTCTAAATTACAATATATGCTCCTTATATTTTGAGAAAATATTGTCAAGTCATTTTTATTTACTTGAATATGTTTAGTAAGCTCAGATGAGTCACATACAAATGTATGGGCAATTTCAAGATTGTCTATTTCAGTTAGGATTTGCAGATTGTCACCCATTAATATATAGTTTGTAAGAAGAATAGCTGTATTTTCTAGGTACGTTTAAAGGAAGTATGGCAATACAGCAAAAGGTGTAATAATGGCAGTAGGCAGATAGTTGTATACCATTATTTACTATAGAAGTAGAACTACAAGTGTTGTTCACCAAAGTTTGAGTTGTATTACTGTGGAATATGCATGATTTTAGATAACGTAGTGTATGTGATTTTCCTATTATGTGGAATTGTATATGTGTGTGTGTGCTTGAAAAGTGTGTTTGAGGTTTTTTAAGTGTGTATTTATCAATATAAAATATCAAGTTGCCTATAGTTTTAGTACAATAGTTATAGAGTAAGAAAGATCTTAACAAATAAACAATAGACATTACACTTAAAACAATTATGTGGAATTGTATATGTGTGTGTGTGCTTGAAAAGTGTGTTTGAGGTTTTTTAAGTGTGTATTTATCAATATAAAATATCAAGTTGCCTATAGTTTTAGTACAATAGTTATCGAGTAAGAAAGATCCTAACAAATAAACAATAGACATTACACTTAAAACATAAATTCGCGATACACTGTTCACTATACGACTTAAGCTAAATAAGATTGTTAGAGTGAGTCATTTTTTAAGTAAGAGTTGATGTACCTGATCCTCTGTTCTGATAATTATTGTCGGTGATTGCTCATCCTTTTTAATATATACTTTGCCATAAGCGGTCCAGCAAAACTTGTAGGTCCCAGACTTGGTCAAGTCCCGGGCAAGGAAGTGTAAGCGGGACGCCTTCGGGGTCAGATGCTCTGTTATAAAAATAGGAGTATCTTCTTGGGTTTTGAATCCAAGGTGTTTGCAGCAAAGTTTACTTTTATGTTTCAAGTTGAAAGCCTTTCCCATTTTCAGGATTTCTGTCTTCAGTAGGGTAGAACCAGTCTCCACAACAATTGGTGTATTAGGATTATCTTTATTTTGCCCACGCACTCTGTAGATATCCTTGATATCATATTTAACGATTTTACAGTCTATGTTGTTGGAGAGACACATAAGCATTTCTATAAGATCTTCTTTGGACTCATTGGATTTTTTTGGTACATTTTTTATTACAAAATTTGACTTACGACAGCCCATCTGCAGATCCTCGAGTTTATTCTCCAAAACTGTGATGTACTGCTTATCTTCTCTTGTTTGCTTCTCTAATTGTTGAATTTTCGTCTTTAACTCTTCATTTTGAGCAGTTAAAAAAGTAATTGAGTTTTCTATATTTATGTTAGACTGTTGAATTTCTTTTAATGTTATATTAATTTCGTGTATCTCACTTTCTCGCTTTTCCGTGAAAAGTGACATCATTTTCCTCATCTCTTCCTTAAATTCATCCAACTGCATATAAATTGGCACCTCTTCCCTGCTTCGTTTGGCGCGTCGGAATACAAAGTTGGGCGATGTTTTGGTGCTTCCCGTTAAGTTAATATCTGTATCCGAGATGGATTTATTCAGTGCTGAGTCCATAATCACTAGGTTACCAGAAGTATAACGAAGTAATTAGTACGATGTGCAACTAATTAAGATGGCGGGATCTGCGCAAGCGGCGAAGGAGGGACTAAGGTGTCCGATTGGCTAGTGGGTGGGGCCACCTTTGACCTGTTTCTCCAATTGGGGCGCAGTGGGCGCGGTAAATGCGAAGGAGTGGAGCGCCCGCGCAGGAATAATTATTGTGATTGGATTTTCCCTTATCTGTAAGGAAGTCCTTCGTAGTAGGAGGCCAAGTTAGATACCAGGCGCACAACGGACGGTGGAGTTATCAACGCCGTGAGTCAACGTCAGTATTGCAGCTCCTCGGTTTTATGCACTCCTATTTTTTATACTGAATTTAACTCAATTAAATTTAATAAAGTATTTATAATAAACAGACTTATAATACTGAGGACACGTTATCACCTTACGGCGGTCCGGGGGGAAGAGGGCTAGATGGAGAGATAGCGAAATTCATTTAAATTTGAAGAGGAGAGAAACATTTATATGCTGTTTGTTTTTATTTTGCTGGTGGTAGACTATTACCAGCTTTATGGTAAATGTGCAAATAAATGATCGCGATCCGCTGTAAAACCATATTCGATTGTGTGGCGCACACTGCGCCGAACATTGCTGCTCTAAGCTTTAAAACATTCTTATAAATCAGAATTATCTAATTATTTTTCTGTGCATAAAATATCTCTATACTACTGTAATGAAAAATTAATCATTAATTTGTTTTATAATGTATACTAGCGGTCGCCAAGTGGACGAAATTGCAATAGGTACTTAAGGTATGTAACCATAGTTGCGAAGAATTGTACGACATCAACCGAACTATGCCGAAATATTACGAACGCGATTCGACTACGTGTGTCAAATGCATGGTTGTGTGCGTGTAGTGTTTTCATTAATTTAATGTATTTCTAATGCATATTTTATAAAAATATTAGGATTTGCCACTCCTTCTCCATATAAACTTTAATTATGCCAAATTTCATACCAATCGTCCGCGCAATTTCCGTAAAAGGTGTTACAAAGTTTTTGCTTCACGTATTAATATATAGATTTTCTCATTCGCTTATCCATATATTTCTGTGCATCTGTAACTGTACTGTGGACTGTGGCCTAACCCTTCTGACACTGAGAAGAGACGCATACCTAGCAGTGGTACAGTTTAATACAGAACTGATACTATTTAAAATGTGCATGTGTACTTAGTGGTTGTTCACCTGAACTTTAAAAAAAGATAAATTTAGTACCTTGTCATAAATGAGAAATTATGTGAAGATGATTGAATGTTTGCTACTTAATTACGCATAAACCATTAACGGATTCCTAGGTTCAATAGGATAACTTTTAAACCTGTATGCGTTCCCCTGGGATTCACACGGAAGAACCCGCAGGCACTAACCAGTGTGATGTAAAAGGATAGGTCAAAAAGATTACAAACGCGCCGTTTGCGTAGCATGCCGAATTTAATGACGTCATAAGAACACTTGAAAACTCTTCAAAAACATGTGCTGCTTTTCAAATTTAAGTTATCTATCTACATATGAAAGAAACTCAACAGAATACGCTATAATGTTTTCCTTCGAAATGCAATAAGAAAAAGGTTGAACAAAACGGTAGGCAGATTGAATACAATTTAACAAGAGCGCCGTCCCTGGAGCTTCGTAGAAATTGCTTTCCTTTTCTGTTATAAGACTGTTGTTCGTTGACTAAGCCTCCATGCAAACTTGCTATGGTATTTTTAAACACGTAATCGGATTGCAACGTCTTGATGTATTGAAATGCAATTCATATTTTAAAATGCCGTTAATTGAGCCGATTATTATAGTTAGAATTGGAATTATATTTTCAAGTTTCTGTGGGTAAAATTATTGGAACAAGGCTAAGAAGGATATTTTAAACAAGAGTATTAACTAAATTGGAATATTTTTTGTATTTCTGTGGGTAGTTTTATTCGATCAAGGTTATAAAGGTCTGTCTAAACAAGATTATTAACTAAATTGGAATTTCTTTTTAAGTTAATGTGGGTAGTTTTATTGGAAGAAGGTTAAGAAAATACAAGATTATTAACTAAAATGGCGTTTATTTTTTAAGTTTATGTGGGTAGTTTTATTCTAACAAGGTTAAGAAGGTTTTTCTAAACAAGATTACTAGCTGTTTGCAAATGACTAGTTTTCTTGTTATTCTTTAAGCCTCAGCTAAGCTAAGTGTATATTATGTTATGTTATACTATGTTAGTAGTACGTTGACGTCAGTAGTGCAGTAGGTGGAATTAGAACTTAAGGCTTCGCAATCCCAAGTCCTATTGGGTTAAAGCTATAATTATACTTTCAACGTGTACAACGGCATGGCATAATCTTTACATGATTAACGGTTGCTGCTAACCATCAGATAAACATATAAGAGCTTGGCTTGGCTTATACCAAAATATTTTTTTAAGAAATAGTGATAGCTCGGGACATTGAGGAGTTTGGCCCAACTAAGACGGTACATTAAAGTTCGTATTTGTCCTGGATTCTATTTTTGTATAAGTTGGCTACCAAGCCAACATGTAACTGCTTGTTATCATGAAGATACTATCGCCTATAATACTCGCTGAATAATAATTAATTAATACCAGAGCAATTGTATCAATTGCGTGTGCACTCCAGGGTAAAGAAACTTTAGGATGAAATGACAGAAATGGGAGAGGTAAATATCTGAGCGGGTGAGAAAGAAAGAGAAAAGCGAACAAAGCATAGAAAAAGTGTTATTCTGATGCTGTTTAATGCAGGGCATGGGGGCTATGGGTACTTTAACGGACATGCTCGCACATTCGTATCTAAAATTCTTTCAAAATGGCCGAATATTTGGTGTATTCACTTCCCATGTCTATTGCTATAAAACCTCTATAATATATGTATATAAAACCGAAGCCACATAGCTCTCCGAGTGACATTTAAAGATAACCACAGTTTTCAGTAACTAACTTATATTATGCTAGATTAATTTATGTTAATTATCTATCCCTCGGGAACAGTATTTTTTTTGGATGAAAGGTACCCCATTTCCTTTTTTGCACCCCTGACAACGTGTATGTGAAATTTCCTGTTGTTCAGTCAAGTAGTTAAGGCGTGAGAGCGTAACAAACAAACAGACTGACATTCGTATTTATAATATTAGTTAGAATCTACTTTGCAAAGTATCTTTTTAAACTTCTTTAAACATTGCGTCTTAAGGAAATAGGAACCTTAATCAATTCTTGGTAAAGCAGTTTATATTAAATGTGTCTTCTGCAGACGTTTTCCAGAATAGCTTGCTTTATAAATCCTTGGTCTATTATTTGATGTAGTTGTAAGACATATTTGTACTGTGTGGAACGTTTGCGGCATACCGTTTGCTGATATTTAGTAATGTGTAACAGCATACATAGTTGGAGTGCCTATACCATTTATTTTGCTGCTGAAATAATACTTATGATTTCATAGCGTTGCCTAGAGTAATTATAAGGGGTTTCTACTTACAACGTAATTCACACAACAATCAGGTGGTACAAATATTGAAATGAAAGTAATTTTGTATAAAGGACTGTCTACTGCTTGTTTAAAAATATAGCATAAAAGGAAGGTTGCTGGTGCTTATAGTGAAGGTTCTCTTTTTTTGAGCACCAGCCGTACACATGTACCAACAGTCATGTATTAAATAGCGTACTCCAATCCAACATGTATTTTATAATAAGTTATTGATGAAATTAACATTTATTATTATTAATTTTATATTTATAATATATGTCTATAATGGTTCGCTCGTCAAGTTAAATGAAATTTTCTTATAATATACTACTGAATTTTGAAGGAATTATACCTGAAAGTTCGTTATAAAATCTGAAAATTGAGACATTGCGTCATTCATGTTGTTTAAAGTACCTAATGATACACCGATTTTTTTCGAATGATTTTCCAATCACACTGCAACGATACTACGCGATCAACTTAAACAGTGTTGTTAACATGTCAAAATATATTAAGAAAGCAATTCTACGCTAGCCTATAGTCGTTCTTGCAAAATTGCCTCTGTTCACTAAATGCAAACTTTCGGCCAAAAACAGTTCGCCTTATACAAAGACATTCTAAACCCAGTCTGTCGTATGATTCTTCTTGTAATAGATATAAAAATAATAGCACAAAGGTTATGTGCCTTTATGATGTTATTTTTATCTTTAGTTTCTCTTAAGTGTTCAAAGTCAAGCTTTGTTTTATTCACAAAGACATAAAAAGCTCTCTCGCTTTGACGCTAGAATATTTCCGTTTTGGACGGTAGCTAGCGGCTTCAATGTATACACAGAGAAATACTATTTCCCCTTTTTATTATGGAATATACTGTATATATGGTCTTTTTTTAACTGCCTTGTTTGCCTTGTTATAAGTTTGCGCTTTTGTATGCAGTTGATCATAAAGTTCCGGATGTGATTCTCGGTATAAGCGAAATCTTAGTTGATTTTTCTGTCGGGGTATTTTAGAAGCAGTATGAAGTCTGGTAATTTGTGTGGTTAATTGCGTGAGACTTAAAATATAGCTAACTTAATGTGACTTTAAAATATGTGAGCCAATTTATTAAATATACCTTTCAGAATTATTCTTATTCCTGTCTTTTTTATCGCCACATAGTTGAGTCATATTTTATTTAGTCCAGACACACCACGGTATACTTCTTATGTCTTTCGTTGATATTTGTATTAATTATCATTTCCTTTACTTTCAGGTATGTGATCATTAGAAGAATTACCCATTTAAGTATAGGATCGGTAAGACAAATTAAAGTTTTATACTGGTTAAAACAAAAATCCTGTAAAAAGCGAAGCATTCCCAGACAAGTTGATTCATTCGTAGCGTAAAAAAATAACTAATAAGAAACAATAGGCTCTTCTACCGATTCCATTTGTTTGGCTAGAATGGTAGATTCTAATTTCTATTATTCTAGCCATGTGCACGATCGTTCAGATTTCAAACTCTTTAAAGAAATGACCTCTAACTAGCCAGCCAACCGACTTCCAACTCAATAAATAAACGCCATGTTTACTATACCTATCTTTCACTCATTCAAAACGGCCTCAACCTACCCTTTACACACTTAACTCTAAGCACATCCTATCCTACAAGCCCTAGTAATTAGGAAACCATATCCTTCTTACTTTAAGGGTTTGAGCTCTTGAAAACGATCGGATCAATTATTCACAATGGCTGATGCATGATCAAGTGTCTACGTACACCCTAAGATAATAATACTTCACTTCTTTATTTTGCAAATTGGGAACTCAATTCGCACGGATAAAAAACTCAGTTCGCTGTTAAGTGGGTAGATTAGTGATCGCCTAGGGAGGAGACCGTTGGACTGTCATACAGATATTGTGAAATAGATCCGAAGGCAGGCATGGCGGTTTACATAAAGTTATATATGCATATTGTCGGCCTCGATGGCGTAGTAGTTAGTGTAACCGACTGCCACGCCTGAGGTCGCGGGTTCGATTCCCGCACAAGGCAAATATTTGTGTGCATGAACATGGATGTTTGTCTTAGTCTGGGTGTTTCTATGTATAATATGTATGTATTTACAAAAAAAAGTATATATGTATATTTATCCATTGTCTAGTATCCATAGTACAAGCTCTGCTTAGTTTGGGCTAGATAGTGTTGTGTGTAGAATATTATTATTATTATTATTATATTAAAGAATTTAAAGGCTGATTTACATAATATTGTCTTATGTTTACGCGAATGTTATACATTGATTTGACGTTGGGACAACTACCATCTTAGTCTCCCCGTGAACATGGCTGCTGTAAAGCAACCGAAACGTCGGGGCAAAGTGTAAACTTAAATATAAATAGTTTTAATTAAAAATATATATGTAGCATAAATAGTAGTAAAGTTCAATAATAGTAGTGTTAGAGTTTTCAAAATTTTGTAATAACAGTGTTATAAAGTAAAATAAACAACGCGACAAAATCCGTATTAAGTGTTTAATTTCAATTTAAAGGCTCTATGAAATGAACTAAAATGTTGTAAAGAAATGTATGTTTGAGACTACTACATCCTTTTTTTTTTCTTTTGTGGGGCAATGCATTGACGCATTACCCTCCTTGGGGGCGGGCGAAAGGGGTTATGTCGGACTCACCAGGGCAAAAGAGAAAGATGGAATAAGAATGATAATAATGTTGCTTCCCGGAATACCGACTAAACTTACCACGGTGTTCCTCGACAAAGCCGTTGTCGACGGGGCCGCGCGAATCACTTGCGCATGCGGTCGCGACCCCGCCGAGGTTTTAGCCCACCGTATAAAACGGCAGGCCACTACACGACAAAACTTACCCATTAGGCACTCACTTAAAATCCCTACTGTTCTCCCCCTCCCTCCCGCCTAGAGGGGAAATGGAGACGACAAACGAGCACGCACGCCGCCTCTCGAACCTGATGCTGATCGGATGGTGGACAGGCCCACGAAGCCCAGAACCTCCAGGTCAAACAGGGTGGCTGGAGGTCGTCTCGCGCCCGCCGGCGCTCGGCTCTGCGGTTGGGGAGAGGGTTTCAGAGCTCCCTCTTCCGCTCCGCCGCCTCCTCGATGGAAATCACTTCCTCACAGAAGGAGACCATAGACTAAACTACGGCCCGGAGCAAGTGGGCAACCAATCCGACTGCCACGATCAACTCACGGCAGCACTGCGATGCCTAGTGTGAAGTGCCGTGTCGTCAATAACGTCGCGGCAGTCGCCGCAGTGGTGATAACCAAATCTCTTGGCAGCCTATGCGACACAGGAACTGGCCAAAACAACCGTGGCCAGTTATTATCTGTGTCATCCGGAAGGTGAGAGCGTCATGCCGCCTCTCCAGCCACTCCGCGAACACGGGACTTACCGCCACAATCGTGGCGTGGCCGGAGACTTCTACATACTACACCAAGAATACCCATGCCTTAATCGGGCTCGAAATATTGTATTGCACAACAATATTTTTGTTTATACCACGTATTTTCTATTTATATATTATTTCTATTTACGTATTAGTTATAAAATAAAATATAATTATTTCGGACATTAATAGTACATGAACAGTCCATAGGTTGTTTAGTAATGGGTTAGTAACAGAATGTACTTATAGTCTATATTAGTAGTGTTAGTAAGTCCGCCCTCTAGGCACAGTGTGGTAGCACTATTATATACATACCCTGATATATTTATTTTGATCCTACGTACCCAATAAGTACTAATCTTTGATTAATCTGCCGGTCAAAGTAAACTGTTTCGGTGAATATCATAACAGGCAATCATAATTAACCTGCCGTAAATAGGACCTCGCGAGTGTTCATAAACGCCAACTTATAACGCTCCACCAACACGGCACTCCTAAAAACTCCATAATAAACAAAAATACAAAATGTACCACGATAATATTTCTGATGTTAAAAAGCAAGTACTCCGAACGTCACCTTCAATTAATTAAGACTAACTATTGTGCCATTTAAGTTCATTAACCCACATTTCATTCCGGCTACGAATTGTGACTCATTAGCCGTATTCATTCATCAAAATTTAGCTACCTACGTTTATTTTTTTAGTAGCTGCCGACACTACGCTAGTGTAGTAAATGTGCGAATTAACTGAAGTACGCTAAGAGAATTACTAAACAGCGCTCGTATTCAAATATGAACCTCAAACATTTTAGCATAGGTGTGAATATAACATCACTAATATATCTAACTAGCTGTCTTCTACGTTTATATTTGCTGCTTCCATGGCTTGAAGCGGGTAGTTATATAGCATGTAACCTTCCTCGAAAATTGGATTATCAGTTGTAATCCGACTTGATTCCAGATATTAGCACGTTCAAACATGCAAACACTTCAGTTTTATTATATTAATATTGATGGCCACAAAATCAATTTTCTACCCACTTATGTATCCATCACTTTTCGTTATAGGGATGGTTGGATACTATAAGTTGAGTGTGAGACGAGACTTTGCATTAATCAAATACGTGTTTCAAGTATTTCGTGGTAAATTAAGTAATCCCGAATTATTATCATCATTAGGGTTGCGGGTTCCAAACACTAGATTGCGGCAGCAACCTAGGGCTAGATTATTTGAGGTGCCGACGAGCCGAACAACTAATGCGAAGTTCTCACCCGTCTTAAGAGCAATTCGGTTGTTGAATGACATAGCGGCCAGACTTGATATTTTTACCTGTACATTGGCGGAATTTGAGAGGATATCATTGGAGCACTTGTCATCTAAGACTTAAAATTTATTTTATTTTTATTATTGTTTTTATTTGTGTTTATTTATCATAATTGATTGTAATTGACATAATTATGTATACCTGGCTAAATGTATAATACAATTATTATTTATAGTTAGAATAAGTATATTGACTTTTAAAATGACGTTTTTAATAAAAATAGGTTAATGTTACTTAAAGTTTATTTGAATGATTATTAATGTTTAAATTTATTATTACTGACTAAACTATAAAATTATGATTATATGCACTAACTTTAATTTGTGACAATCTACATTATCGCATTAGGTATATGCCTGTAATGATAATTGTATGTATAATAAATAAATAAATAAATAAATTTGTGTATAAGAGACGAGAGTCCAAACATGCATATACATTCATAAATAGTCAAACGAGGCGACGGATCGCCTGATGGTAAGCGATTACCGCCACCCATAGACACCCGCAACACCAGAGGAGTCGCAAATGCGTTGCCAGCCTTTTAAATTTGCCTCCCCCCTCAGAAGGGACGGGAGAGGGTTGGGCCTGCGGACCTTCACTCACTCGACAAAACACAACGCAAGTGCTATTTCACGCCGGTTTTCTGTGCGGCCGTGGTATCACTCCGGTCGTGCCGAAGCGTGGCTCTCCCACGGTGAAAATATATATAATATATATTATATTATATTATATTATATAACATGATAAACGAAAGAGTACTTAAGCAGAGGCAAATAATCTCCATGTAAACTACTATGTAATTAGGTCCCACATAATAGGTAGCGAACCTATCGCCGTCTATCGGCCAAAGAGTTAGACTTCATATTGCTAATGAGAATTCTCTATCAGAAAAACTTAATACACTTTGGCCGATACTTTAATTAAACCTCTGTATTAACAACAAGCTTACATCAACGAGGTAAACATAACATGAAAACAAAAAGTGTGATGCTTTTGTAAATATCGAGACCTAAGAATCCTGAGATCCTAAGAATTCTAATAAGTACACGATATCGTCTGCCATTACTCCAAAGCAACATAAAATAGTAATTGTGAAGAGATATTTCCGCTAACTATCAGTTAATTGGCAGTTTTATATCAAAATCATCCCTAGAAACACAATGTATTTTCGTTTCCTCTGATCCTCAGTTCGGATAAAGTATTATTAATTTTCTCCATGTTGCTATGGAGAACTACCCATAGCAACGTGTAGCTGAGAACTGTTATACAACACTAGTTTGCTCTAATTAAGGAATCATATGTACTGAATACGGCGACACTATCTTTTATTCTTTTCACTTTTTTTTGGATGAAAGATATGTTCATTTCTGTACTTCTGATAACGTATACGCAAAATTAAATGATGATTGGTTGAGTAGTTAAGGTTTAAAAGTGTAACAAACAAACTCACATTCGACGTTATTAACCTCTGAGTCTTCTTTGAAGAGGTTATGAAAACACTATGTGGGTCTGTGTGTCTATCTGTTAGTGACAGGCATAGCTCTGGAATCACTGGACCGATTGACTTGTAACTTGGTATGCCGTCACCTTGGGGTCATACCTCGGTCGAGTTTGAATATGGGCCCTGTAGGTCAAAAGACCCCCGTGATATAGGGGTCATTTCTTTTACATTTAAGACGAAAAGGTTGAATTCTGGGTTTTTACTCGTTATACTAGATTTAGCCCGCGGCTTCGCTCGTATAAATGTGAGTTGGGTTAGTTACAGTACTTTTTCTGAATGAAAGGTACCCTATGTCTTTTTCTGTATCCCTGACAACGTGTATGCAAAATTACATGATGATTGGTCGAGTAGTTAAGGTTTAAAAGCATCACAAACAAACTCATAGCCGCATTTATTGTATTAGCTAGGATATCCTCTCGATATACGTAAAACGTTTTAAGAAGTATATATTTTATTCAAGTATTTTTCCAAAACTTGATTAATTAAAGTTTGCTCCATGAATTCGCTATAAGGCTACCTCTGAAATTTTATTAAAAACAACATTACTGCTTTATATTACGGTATAAAAATTTATAACCTTCCCCAAGATACCTGAATATTACATAAATAACAGAATAATATTTTGGGAAATGTCTTATAAGTACCTATATTGCATGAATGACAGAAAAATTATTTACGACCTTTAATTCCGAACACGACAATATCACACTAGACTTATCGCGACGCGATTTAGCGCTTAAGTGATACCTACATACTTAAGATACCAGCAAGAAATTTGTTACATCTCAGTCTACCCTTGAAAAAAAAACAGGCATGTAGCACCGCAATTTATTTTATCTTAAATTAAATTATACCTGCCGCACTGTAAAATATATCATATATTGCTGGCACCATTGATATATAAATATATCAATGGCTGGCACTCTTTAAACATTCAAACAATGGACACAAAAAAAAACTAGACTTGGAACAACTCGGAAGAACTTGTCCCGTCTGGAATTCAAACCCATAAAACCTCACTAGCGAAGCGACGAAACCACTGCGCCATCTAGTCATAAATCATTTTAGTATCGTCCATCCTCATTCATAATATTAACTCGGCATAAGACACAAACGTCCCTTGCAGGACGCTATATATTACGACATAAGCCTCTCATACGATATTACGCAATGCCCGCCTATCACACAACTTTTATGAAGTTCAAAAGAAACTTGTTTAAAAGACACAGGGATGTATACAGCGCATCATTTAACTGATCTGTTTAGGAATTGTTATTTTAAACCACAAAGGAAAGTCGGTCAAAGATTTCTGTATATCCGCTTTATACCAATTTGGTATCAAACGGTTACCAACTTGAAGAAAGGGAACAAACAGTAACTGATGGCGTAGTTGTTTAAGTAGTGGACTGCCACTGCGCCGAGTGTTGTCGGTTCGAACCCCACACGGGACAAAAATTTGTGTGATCCACAAATGGTTGTTCCGAGTCTGAATGTTCTTTGTGTCCGTTGTTTGTATCTTTGTTAAGTCCCCCGCGAAACAGGAATTATTCCTAGTGCGAAAGCTTTCTTTTTATAAAGAAAAAAGAAGGTAATGTACTCTTTACAAAAAGACTTACAGTACATCAATAAAGTCTCGTAAAGTGTTTATTTCTTAATTTTACTACTGATTTTTTATTTTATATTTCACTTTGCCATTCTTTTTTTATTCAACGTTTTGTTTTATGTAATATTATTTGTAATGCGGCCCTATTTTACTACTATTATTTGTTAAATGTTGTGCACGCCGATAATCGGGTTGCAAATTAACATGTATACCTCGAACTCATATTCTATTCTCATACATAATTTGTAATCTGTAGATGTGCCTTTAAATAAATAAATAAATATGTCTAAGCAGAGGCAAGGCAGAAGTGTATTATGACCACATTTTGCCTACGTTTGGTTGTAGATTCCAGGTAATATAAGGCCCATATTGCCCACTATAGGGAACAGTTCAAGACCCAGTGCTACAAAAAAATCTTGGTTGTAAAACCCAATATTTGTCTGACCCGGAGAGCAAATCTGAGGCCTCAAGCCATAGCAGTCGCATTCGCAGTCGCTGACCAACCGAGTAAGTCATTCTGAAGTTTAAAAATATTTTGAAATTAAACACTTTATACGGATTTTGTCACGTTGTTTATTTTACATTAAAAACTGTTATTACATAATTTTGAAAACTCTAACACTACTATTATTGAACTTTACAACTATTTAAGCTATATATTTTCTAAATAGTAGTATAGTTCAATAATAGATAATAATAACAGTGTTTAAAGTTAAATAAACAACGTGACAAAATCCGTATAAAGTGTTTAATTTCAATGTATAAAATTCGCAAATTCGGAACCATAAGACAATATTATTCAAAATATTTGTCAAAGCATGGTTAGATGTGACATAATACCTAAGGACCTTGAGTAAGGTTATTATCTGAAATAATAAACCGAAACGATCGGGATTCGATTATAGATTTAAGTAATTTCGGTAAAAATGTCGGCTATCATAAAATATTATTAAGACTATGACAGGGGTCTAGACGCCGAAGTTTTGCTAGAATGAGTACTACACGAGCTTAAGTATCAATAACTTAAAATGTTTATTGATTAAGTTAATGTTAAGTTTATTTAATACTAGCTTCTGCACGTGGCTCCGCCCGCGTGGTATCTACATCAATAAAAAGTAGCCTATGTCCTTCCCCGGGTAATAAACTATATCTGTACCAAATTTCATCTAAATCGGTTAAGTGGTGTAGCCGTGAAAAGGTAACAGACAGTCAGACAGAGTTACTTTCGAATTTGTAATATTAGTAAGGATAGCGTACTAGTCTGCCTGGTTGGCGCAGCGGTAGTGAATGTCATTGCTGTAATGCGGTCTAGGGTTCAAACTTTATCGGGATCTATCCCCGGTCAGGTAAAGTGTTAATGAGTTCATCTATGAATAGATTTTCACGGTGTCTGAAATTGGCAATGGGCTTGTCAACTCTTATGTGGGACCTGAAATCATAGATGGCAAAACATAGGTGTAAAGCGGAGCGAGGCTGTGGAGCGAAGAAACGGAGATATATTAACCAATAGGATTGCATAAAATCTGCGCTCCGTTCCAGTATGCAATCCTATTGGTTAGTATTTCTCCGTTGCCTCGCTCCGCTTCAATGGACAGGCAGCCTAATACCTACACCTCTGCCGACTCCTTGAGTCGAATGAATGAATGAGTTTATGTATATATGTCTTAGATCACCCACAGTAAATAGTTATAGTTTGATGACTATGCTTACGGTCTATCGAATTGCCATTACATCTAAAATTTATATTTGGCAATTGTAGTAGCAATTAGCAAGTAGCAGCGATAGCTCAGTGGGGAGACCAACAGACTGCAATGCAGAGGGTCTCGGGGTCGAACCCATATCGCGCACCTCTGACTTTCGGAAGCTTCATGACTTTTCGAAATTATGTGCGTATTGATTGACAATTATCGCCTGCTCCGTGCCTCGGAGAGCACGTTAAGCCGTCGGTCCCGGCTGCCATGAACATCTATGGCAGTCGTTATTGGGCAGTCAGAACTCTCTAATATCCTGACACTGGTCTAGCCTTAGGGTATCGTTAGCCTTCGGGTTGCGGAGGTCAGGTGGCAGCCGCTCCGTGTAAAAACTGATATCCAGTCAAATCCGGTTAGACTAGAAAAGCTGTAAATCCCAAGTAACTTGGGGATAATAAAGGCTAGTGCGAAGAAGAAGAGTAGTAGCAATTGCCAAATGTGAAATTTAGAATTTTTTTTTTTAAGAACTGGAAGATTTGAAGCTCTTTTGCTAAAGCAGTTTTTGTATCGCAAAGTGCTTTACAAATATACAAACAACATGCACAAAGAATATTTAGACAAGTGAAAGCCATTTGTAAATTACGATAATATTTATCCCATGTAACACCATACTCACTCACCCACAACACTCGACACAGTGGCAGCGGGTGGGAAACCACATAAACCTGTGCATCCTTTCAATCCATCTGTAACCGCCATCGTATATTTATGCGGTCCAAAATATTAAACTTTATTACGGCATAATATTGTCTACTGTTTACGCGAATGTTATTTATTGAAATTAAACTACTATATACGGATTTTATCGCGTTGTTTATTTAACACTCTATTACATAATTTAGAAACTGTTACACTACTATACTACTAATAAACTTTACTAATTTTAAGCTAATACTTTTCCCGACGTTTCGGTTGTTTTTCAGCAGCCATGGTCACGGGGAGACTAAGATGGTAGTTGTCTCAATGTTCCAGTGTAGTTAGTTATTTCAAAGTACCCGAACATAATTTAAACATTGGTGTTTCTATTTATGCAGAATGAGCTCAAAGTATCATGAAGTCTAGCTGTGGTTTGCTTCTTCTTGGGTTTGACTATTTGAATTACTGGATCCCAAGCTGGTGGTACATTCCAACCATCTTCTCTATTGAAATTAGAATGTTTTTTGATTTTAATATCCTCGCGAAGCATCCTTGGTAGGAATCGGTGTTCTTTAGCGAGAATCTGTGGTTTATCAAATCTCAGGTAGTGGTTGGTCCCCTGTTGCACATGTTCACACACAGCAGCATACGGCATTTTCAGGAAGTGTTTTCTGGCAGCAATTTCTTAGAAACCACCTTGATTGCTCGCTCCAAAGTAACTCTATAGCCTGCGTCTATAAAGCGACTTCATAAAAATATTGGCGCGGTTAAAATCTTTGTACATTTAAACTTAACTGACTAGCTTTTGCAGCGATTTCGCTCGATCAGTAACAGTTTTTTTTGGACTCTAGGTCCCTACGTCCTTTTTTGTACCTCTGCAACGTGTGTGCAAAATTTCATGATAATCAGTCGGGTAGTTAAGACGTGACAGCATAACGAACTAACAGAATAACTTATATTCGAATTGATCTAATATCAATGAGGAGATTATAACACTTTCTTAGTCGAAAGTGCGCGAAGCGTCATCAAAAAAATATTGAGTAACCATAATGTTCCATAGAATAGTAAACAAAAACTTGATGAATATAGTTGTTGTATAGTTAATGCCTAATGAGCAGAGGTATAGGATAAGGTATTGGCAGCTCAGTCCTACCCATAGTGCCGTGGAGAGGGCTCATGGAGAATTGGCGCCGACTCTATAAGCGGCCTGGGGTGCCCACACCCCAGGCCTTATGGAGTCGATACCAAGTGCCATTATAACATTATTACCGGTATTGAAATGGTACCCCTATTTCGAAGTACTTACAGATTATACAGGCATTACGCTGTGTGTGTTTCAATTAGGATTAAGAATTTCCTGCGATATTTTACATTACTCGCTGCATTCATCGTGCCAGCCGCAGAGAAAATCTTGTTTATACAATAAACACACAAAGCAGCAACGATTGCTTAGCGGTTAGGGCGTGGCCTGGCTATTTTAAGGTCAAGAGTTCAGATTCCCTTTTCATGATGTGGGTATATCGTGGTGAAAGTGTTTCTAAATTGTTAAGCAGAATGTTAACGGAATGAAGTAGGAAGGTACAATCACTGTTACTTTGCTCTCTTTCTTAGTAGCATTGCAGATGTAAAGAACTTTACAAACTTTTAAACAACAGGCACAAAGAACACCTAGACGCAAAGTTACCTTTTGTAGACCACACAATGATTCAATACCACCACAGTCAGTGTAATGATCATTTAAACCCAAACGCTATCCATGCAATTCTCAAAATTAACTAAGTAACGTTTTGGTATGTCTCAATAAATTCATCAATTAATTGTATGATGTACTTTTCGTGTAAATGAATCCTGAAAACAGTGCTCAAAGCTCTGCTGCTTGAATCCTACATTAACCTGGTCGTCCACCTAATTTGGATTTACCAAAAAGTTCCTACTACCCCGACATGGATGCCATTCCATTCCTTCAAGTGTCGTAAACAAATTTTATAGCCCAAGGAAGACATATCTATATAATAAGTTCATTGGGCAATAACATTAGTTTTCAATAACTCTAAAACTTAATCGAGTCTCGTCAAATTATCGGAATAATTGTAAAAGTTTCTTCGTATTCTATATAACATTACTCGGTTCATTGCGTAATTCTTGAATTTTTGCGAAAATGCTTGGCATCAAATTATGACTTGCTTTCGATAGAATAACTCAGAACATTTAAGGTGACCGTGAAAATATTTCCAATAATTATATAAGTCTCAGTCACATTGTGTATCTTATGAATAATGTAACCCCCAAATTAAATCAAAGTAAAGTGCTTTTCATAGACATAGAAAACTGTATCGGTCTTGAGTAGAATCTGTTATTGGAAGGTTTCATATCAACTTATTATGTTAGTGATCGTGCTATATTCCAATGATTGCAACTGTTTATTGTTAACAGCTATAGCTTACCATCAGGTGAGCTATATGTATTTCAGTTATTTTATGGTATATATTAGAGTTTTACGGACACAAACATACGGGAGCTGAAATTTTATATGATTACACTATAGTCTAGTGGGAGACCGTTAGGCTGCCAAGCAGAGGTCTTGACGCAGAGCTCATGGCAAGCACTTTTGATTTCTCGAAGTTATGTGCGTATTTTATTGTTAATTATGCCTTGCCTTAACGGTGAAGGAAAACATCGTGAGAAAACCTGCATGTCTGAGAGTTCTCCGTATGTTCTCGAAGATATGTGAAGTCTGCCAACCCGTACTAGGCCAGCGTGGTGGACTGTGACCTAACCCTTCTTACGGTGAGAAGAGGCCCGTGCTCAGCAGTGGGACAGTTTAATACAGGGCTGATATTTTATTATTTTTGTTATTTTAGTACAATTATTAGACTGTAGGAATAAAATTTCAATTTACATTTTTTTCATATAATGATGAATGCAAATTGAAATAAAATTTCAATTTACATTCATCATTTCAAAATGACCCTATTTTACGACAAGACGAAATATTATTTGGAAAATTGACACTTACACAGGCAGACGGGTAACAAAGTAATTTTAAAAGAACCGTTTTCACTTTAAGTTACAACGTTAGTTCAAAACAGTTTTAAAAACAAGTACAGGACAAGAGATTTAAAGACCAAACAAATGTTTTAGCACTGAAAATATCACAGTACGTGACTGTACATAAAACATTATGCTCAGTACTTTATTACGTTACTCGATCTTTGATATTTGGCTACCCTCAAATATTTTAATAATAATTCGGTACAAAAATGAACCTTGTGTAAGTTCTCTTAAATGTCGTTTCATCGATTTGCTCTTTTCATTTATGTGGAATGGCAATATGACTGACTATTTATTTTTAAAGACAATCTTGTTGGTAGAGTTGCCAAATATTTTATACGAGAAAGATTTTGGAAAAATATACAATATTCAAATTATTTTTGGTATTTTAAATACGTATTTCTTTTTTATTCATGACTGCAGTTGTATCTCGATTATAAAAATTATGTGTTGTATTTGTGTACTATATATTTATTGTGTGGTCGTAGTGTTTTAGAGCAAAATAAAGAAAAATATATAACACTATTTATATGGTTAACAAGCTTATTGTTCGGGAAAAGGTTAAAGTAAGCAATGTCAAAAATACTTATGGTTTTACATACGTAGTCTCTACCTTCCTCCTAATAACTCGTTCATGGATATCTATACTAAACCGCAGCTTATGTCGATTATATTATTCTTTGTGTTCGTTTCTACGAAATTTGTGAAGCCCCTTGCGTCTTATTTTTACCTTTGTTGCATAGACAGTAACAAAACAAAAATGTTCAGTCTTGTTCTGAAAGCTGCTATTGAAAAAGAATAACCAATACCCTCCTCATCTACATCATCATAAACACTTCCCCTTTTATTACAGGGCAACAAAATATAACACAATGCTTGGTCATTTGGTATAAATTCGTTACTTTAGTTGTACGCCAGGTGTTGGCCACCATCTGTCGTGAAAGTGATACGTCAAATACGGAGCATGCGCATAAGCGACGTTGTTATTAAAATGAGTTTTATTATTAAAATTGTTGAAGATCATGAATTTATAAGGTCTTGTTATTACAGCCGACTTGGGTCATGATCGCTTTTATAATATCTATACCTATATTTTAAAAATGAAAGATGTCTTTTTGTTTGTGATTAATGAACTGAAAACTACAAGACTGCCTTTTACTATTACAACGGTACTTTTACCTGAAATACCTAACATAGGCTATATAATACCGCGCTACTAACTACGGGAGCGGAACAGTAGTCACTAAGGATGAAACCGCAGCGGTTAGTTAGTTATAAATACACAGAAAACATCCAAATTGGATCAGTAATTTGCGGGATATGTTTTTGACTTACTCTGCGCATTGGCCTTGACATGATAACCACTTACGTATATAGCTATTATAAATTTACATTGCTCATGACTTCACGAATTACCGTGCCAAGCAAAAATCAAATGCAACGTGCAAAAGTGAACACAACACAGGCATTATCCTAAGTTGAGATTATCTTTGGATAATTTTTTCCAGCATAGACACTAGATAGATAAAATAATGTACTGTACACCAAACAAAACTTCTCACAATAACTTAACACATGCTCACTTCTCTGTAGCCTTTATTATTCCCAAGTCACTTGCGGTCGGCTTTTCTGGTCTAACCGGATTTGATTGGATATCAGTTTTTACACGGAGCGGCTGCCACCTGACCTCCGCAACCCGAAGGCTAACGATACCCTAAGGCTAGACCAGTGTCAGGATATTATAGGGCACTGACTACCCAATAACGACTGCCATAGATGTTCATGGCAGCCGGGACCGATGACTTAACGTGCTCTCCGAGGCACGGAGCAGGCGATAATTGTCAATCAATACGCACATAATTTCGAAAAGTCATATAACTTCCGAAAGTCAGAGGTGCGCGACGTGGGTTCGAACCCGAGACCCTCTGCATTGCAGTCTGTTGGTCTTCCCACTGAGCTACTGTAATACCGTAATATTCGCCTATATATTGTAGAGCGTCTAGCCCTCTGCATTGCAGTCTGTTGGTCTCCCCACTGAGCTATCGCTGCAATAGCTTAACACAATATTCTAAAATATATTAAACGATAATATGCTTCATAAAGCAATATTCTCCACTCAAACCCATGAATAACGTAACCGCTTCTCTACATCTTCCGCGGTCCTGATTTGCCGAAATCTTAAGCTTTTGTTTACTTGTTGAACAGACATGATTTATGTTCCGTTATCTCGGTCGGCGGGTACACTGCAGCATCGCGGCTGTGGCTTCGAAGGTAGCGGGTCTACGTAAAAACTGCTATTAATCTTTCAGTGCAAAATGTACCTACGCTACTTCCAGTTAAGTAAGATTTAGTATAGGAAATCTTATAGTATAAGCTAGAAGAAATATACGCACACTATTTCGGTTGGGCGATTTGAACGCGAACGTTCACTCGTTTTTCTAGGAGTATTGGGTAAAAAGAAGTCTAAATTTATGTGTTTAAATATATGAGTTATCAAAACAGAACAGAGAGCCAAATCCTTATTCCTTACTTTCCTTACTAATATTATAAATCCGTTTCTCGGATTGCCATGAACATCTATGGCAGTCGTTATTGGGCAGTCAGTGCCCTATAATACTGACACTGATCTAGCCTTAGGGTATCGTTAGCCTTCGGGTTGCAGAGGCCAGGTGGCAGCCGCTCCGTGTAAAAACCGATATCCAGTCAAATCCGGTTAGACCCGAAAAGCCGATCCCAAGTTACATGGGAATAATAAAGGCTAGGGAGAAGGATTATAAATTCGAAAGTAACTCTGCGTGTATATCTGTCTGTTAACACTTAACCGATTTAAATGAAATTTGATATTGGGGTAGTTTAAAATCTGGGAAAGGACGTAGGTTACTTTTTATTGATCCTACATCAATAAAAAGTAACCTACCTTACGGGCGGAGCCGGGCGCAAAAGCTATTGTAAATATATTTCTCGCTGCCTCGGCAACTACCTACCAAAAATTGTCGGCTCGTCTGTCTGTTTCATTTTCTCATCTACATCATGGCAATTTTGATTTAAGATGAAACAGCATTGAATGCGTTTACTACAATCAAGCCAGAAATGTAAATTCTCGGGTCTTGAGTGTATTTCTTAACGAAACTGCGTTTGCTTGCGATCTTTCCTTGGCAATATTGGTATTTGATGTACATAATTATGTACACCAAATACTAATAATGATAGGTATTTTAGCAATGTAATTACATTATCAAAATACAGCAGCTTACTTCCTTGTATCATTATAATGAGATCAGTTTCCTTTCCCAATCATCTAAGTATCTTGATATTCAATACTCCAGGTATATTTTATCACACGGTGATTTAACGACGTCGATTATTAATAACTGATTTGACACGTTAGATATTCTATGTTTTGTAATAATCTTTTCTTTTGCAGGTATGTGGCTATCAAACATATATCAGGCGATTTAGCAGTAGATTGGTAAGACACTTTAATTTTTATATATGAAGAAATAAACACATGTTGTGCAGAATCTCTTAAACAACAATGGTGTAGCCTATATCCCTAATAACCTTTTGTTGTGTTATTGCTATTAGTCTCCTGAACTCTTATAATATATAGTGCTGGCCTTCTATGCTGCAGCAGGATTTTGTCTACTGTTCTCTTAGCATAGCGTCTCCTTTTCTAATAGTCGGCACTCGCCAGAACACTCATTGAAGTTGCAAGCGTCTAAAGACTACAATAATATCTTACCACCATCTCAACATCGAGAAAGTTCGATTAAGCTTTGTCTGCTCTTACTTTGCATGCACACAACACGTCTAAGGTGTTCCCCGTAGTTAGATCAACTTGCGTTACCTATTCAAGCTCAATATTTAGTCTGGCCAGCGATCTATCTAGCCTTTGTTGTGTTCTTGTTCACACTCAAGTCCCTGATGTCGAGACACGAGTAATACCGACGATGTAGAGCAGATGTTACTAATTGGTGTTAATTCTTGCCTTGATGAAACGAGAGATAAACTAATTCTGCCGAGACGTATAGAATCAAGTTCAGTTGATGACGTTTTTTAATATATTATGCTACGTAGCTTGTGTGTTGACGACTTGCGAGTATCGATTGAGTATTCGAAACATTCGATTGTGCAAATAATTTGAATGTATTTAAGATATTGTTAATCAATTGAATGCGTTTGTTGGTTTATTATATGTTAACAATACTTAAATTAATTTCTTTAATTTCAATGAATACTTGCACGCCTTAATTATTTAGGATATATAAAAAGAAATTAAAACTAACTTATACCTAAAATATTATATAACAGAACTAAAAAAGAAAAAGACAACTAAAACTCTCTAACAGGCGTCATAGAATTCCTCCGCATCACATTCGACTGCTAGTGTGCCCAGAAGACTGGCAGCATTGCCACGTTGAATGGCAATGCTTATTTTTTCCGCGAAATAAAGGCCAGCGCTCTGGTCACGGGAAGCGTCGATTAATACTTAAATTAATTTAGATTGTGACACATCAGTGGCGCAGCGATAGTGAAGGTGACTGATCCACATTAAGTCTTGGGTTCCATTGCCGGGTCGGGCAAAGTGGTATCAAGTTTTTCGAGACAGAAATCGTCAATAGTTGCACGAAGTCTGGAACTATGGCCGGTAAATGGCACCCGACTATTTTACGTGGGTTCTAAATCTATAATTGTCGAAATGTGGATTTTATACATGCCTGTGCAACCCTGTACCCTAAAGCGATCTTCGAGGGTAGAAGGATAAGGGATTATGTATGCATATTAATGAATTTATAGTAGGCGGGCGCTTGAAGAACGTTTTCATTCTTGGGTTACAAGAAAAAGAAAATTCCATTATAATAAAACAGCCACCCACGACGAAAATAAATATTTATAACGCTCTTATCAAAGTGTCATCAAATCGTGTTTCGAATATTCGATTGTGCCTCGAATAACAATTATAAACAACGAATTGATCCATTACTGAGTATTCTGTGTGACTCCTAATCCTATCTAATATCTATATCTACATATATATAATAATGTCAGCCCTGTATTAAACTGTCCAACTGCTGGGCACGGGCCTCTTCTCAGTGTGAGAAGGGTTAGGCCATAGTCCACCACGCTGGCCTGGTACGGGTTGGCAGACTTCACATATCTTCGAGAACATTATATAGAGCTCTCAGACATTTCAGGTTTCCTCACGATGTTTTTCTTCACCGTTAAAGCAAGCGATAATTAACTATTTAATACGCATATAACTTCGAAAAGTCAGAGATGCGCGCCTTGGGTTCGAACTCGAGACATCTGCGTGGCAGTCCAACAGTTTCCCACTAGGCTATCGCTGCTTATCTACTATATCTATACTTATAATATTATTAAGAGGAAAGATTAGAGATTGACTTAAAAACTACTTAACCGATTTAGAAAAATCTTTCATGATTAGAAAGCTATATTATCACCGAGAAACATAGGCTATATTTTATTTTAAAATACTACTTTTACGCGAGCGAAGCCGCGAGTAAAAACTAGTAATAAATAAAAGATTTCACGCCTCAACTCTTCCAATCATCAGGTAATTTCACATACACGTTGTCACGGGTACAGATAAAGGACATAGGGTACCTTCGTCCAGAAAAAGCGAGCGTAGCCGAGGGCACAAGGTAGTATAGTAATAGACAAGTGAGAAACGGCAATGAATTGCCGTAAATCTTAGTTTGAAAAATGATACCACGTGACCTTGAGGTCAAAGGTCATAGTCATTTCGGGGGTATATCTATACTATGCTGAGTTGAATGGCGTTGACCGCGAGTCTCAGCTCTTACAGTTCTTGAGTTGAAAGTTGTACCTATAACAGACAGACGGACAAACAAAGCTGTTGTATAAGAGTTTTTTCGAATTTATATTAATAACAGTTTTATATGAATTACTTTGTCTTACTTTATTTATTGGTTCGATGCCGCAAGTAAGAAACTGGCACGGGTGACTCTCACCTTTTAGGCGGCCTCGATGGCGTAGTGGTTAGTGTAACCGACTGCCACACCTGAGGTTGCGGGTTCGGTTTCCGCACTAGTCAAACATTTGCGTGCATGAACATGGATGATTGTCTTGGTCTGGGTGTTTCTATGTATAATATGTACGTATTTACATAAAAAAGTATATATGTATGTTTATCCATTGTCTAGTAGCCATATTACAAGCTCTGCTTAGTTTGGCATAGACAGGTGTTGTGTGTATGTGATAGAATATTATTATTATTATTTTATAGTATGGCTGGTCTTTTAGGTTCGGTTGCCAGGTCGAGCAGAATATAATTTACGTATCTAATTTTTCTGTTAAAAACCAAGCTCATATTAAATATATTACTTTTAACAAGTCTTGTATACGAATTTCATATTATATTCTAAGAACTGAAATTATCAATCTTTGATTTTGTATATCTAATATCCGTGTGCATCTGTTTTTATAAACTTGATAAAATTACCAAGAAAATGAAATACACACAAGTTTCTTCTTTTCCTTTTTAACATTAACAAGGTTTCCTAGAATAGAATTACCGTTTTCAAGACCCTTGTTGTTTAATTATTAACTTTATGTATTGAGTAATTAAAAATGTATATATGTAATTAATTTATTTCACAAAAAAAACTAAATTAAATCGTAGATAGCAGAGTAAATTACAATCGTTCAATACTATGAAAAATTAAAACGTTGTAATTAATTTCTACGATAAAATAAGAGAAACGAACCTAAGTAAAAAAACCCTTAAACGCTGAGTTATAATAAAAATAATAAAAAGTACCATTTGCGCGGTTCAGTTAAACATTTTCTTGGCTAAAGGGTCGGGGTCTGTTGTAATACTTACCAAATTAGATTACTCGAAACCGCCTTTTTGTTATTCCTTGAAATTCTTAGTAATCCATTGATATTATGTTTTGGAAATAAGTCGATAGACAGATAACTTATAAAAGACCCACCCATTATATGGACCAGAGCTTGTATGACGTTTTTTTTAATCAAATACTGGTAAATTATTGAATGTATGTAATGTGCAGATAGATATCATATTTTTATATTTATATATATTTTATTATTTAATGTATATGGAGATTCAAATAAAAAAATTTCCTTCTTCTTTTCTCGTTTTTTAGTATAGTTTCTGTTAGTAAGTAACTTGGCAGATAGAACATTTACTGATAGTGAGTCGTTGGTCCTTGCCAATGTAGGGGACATACATACGAGTATATGTATGTGAAAGTAACATCAGTAACCAAACTACTAAGCTATATTTTACTTCTGATTACTGTATCGATATTATTCTACTATAATAATACAGGATAATGGGCAAACCGCTGGCAGAGGAAAGCTCCGAGGTGGTAATTTATGTTCTCAGCAATTATCGTGGGACACAACCCACATTTTTATTAAACCACGAAAAAATATGGTTACGACTGCAAAAATGGGACGGCGCGGCGGCAAGCATTTCATTACCATACACTGGGGCCTATGTCCAAGTTTTCTACACCCAGTGCGAATTGCAAATGAGATTTTGTTTTCTCTGAAGAAATATTTTATTGCCGTTCATATGTAGTTTTCATTATATTAACTCGTAAAATATTCCATTGCGAAACATACCCTCTGCATCATGACTTGTTTTATACTAAGCTTTGTCTGTGGTTCTGCCTGTGTGGTTTGAGATTATTTTGTTTTTGCCCGCCGCTTCACTCGCGTAAATGTAGGTTATGTTAATTTTCTTTCCCTCGGTAACAAAACATTTTTCTGGATGAAACGTCCTCTCCTTTTCTGTACCCCTAACAAGGTGTATGCGAAATTTCATGATGATCGGTCAAGTAATTAAGGCGAGAAAGCATGACAAGCAAACTCATAATCGCATTTATACTATTAACACATTGCATGCCATGTAGCAGACACGACAGAAAATGTATTGTTCACGGTCATCTATGACCGGCATGGCGTCTAATGTCTTATGTAAGGATAGCAAAAAGATTATTTTAACCTGTTCCTAAAACTAGAATTTAAAGTTACTTAGATGTAACATAACACTTGAAGCTTAGGTCAAATCGGTTATCTATTCTCAGGAGTAAGCTACTCGAAGACCTATAAGTTTCTGGAAACTGCGAGAAGCTGTATGAACGAGTTAGGTTTATGTTATGATTTATGAAGCTTAGATATTCATAATGTTTGAAAGTACAGATTTAAGGTGTCTTTATATATTGACTGCTGTACAAATTCGTAATAGCTAGGTTGGTAGTTTTATAATTTTAGGGAAGCACGGAATTTCTCCACAGTCTAGACTTTGTACAATATTGTTTTACGATTACGCGAATGTTATACATTGAAATTAAAGTACTTTATACGGATTTTATCGCCGTGCATTTTCCCCAAGCAAATTAAATCAAATAAAACTTTAATTTCAATTTTATGTAATAATACTGTTTTATATCAAATAAACAACGCGATAAAATCCATTCAAAATAGTTTATTTTAAATCTGGAATTTGTACTAAGAGTCGGATTATAGAAAACCTTGTTTTCACAATGCTAAAATAAAATATTTTTTGCTTACTAGAAAGAATATAGCCTAAAATAGTGCATAACAGTCACATGTGTAAAAGAAACAGAAACGTCTTTACCATACAATGAGAAAATACAAAGGAAATAAAGTTAAGTTAATATTTTGTGAAGTCGAATGGATATACCCAGGTATTATAACTTTGCATTGAGTACCTTTGTACTATTATTTTGATATATATCGATCTGCTTCGACGGTGCAGCGGTTGTATTTCCTACTGGACGATATGATACAATGGTCTAAGAGGTTTAGTATTCAGTTCCCAGGTAGGGCAAAGAAAGTGTTATTAAAGTTTTCTAACTGAAATTTTTAGCAGCATTTTTGTCTGGAATTTTTCCGGTTAACGGCAATATGCTTGCTTTTTATGGCAAAATATGGGTGTAATACACCTTTTTCTACCAGGGGGAAGCGTGGGACTATGTTAGTATGTATATTTAACATATTTCTTATAAATATATAGTTCACATTTTACTCACGCTGACCCTAAACACAACCATACCTTACACCTGTTGTAACACGTATAGAAAGATCGAATAACAAAGGGCAGTTAATTACTTGAATGAAATAATTGTTTAAGGGCTGCCTCCCACGTAGGTAAGGTCTCATATCACTGATTACGCAAACTTAAGGTCAATTCGTTCAATTTGTGAAGAGTGACTAATCGTCTTCTTTCGCTAATGACTAAGTAGGTATAATGATTTAATTGACTGGATTAATGCCGTATTTGTTAAAGTTCAGCCTCACTACTTGCCTCAAGCTCAATGTTACGGGTTCGATACCCAAACGCGACAAACATTTGTGCGGTCAACAAATAATTGTTACGTGTCTAAGTGTTCTTTGAGATCGTTGTTTGAATGCTTTTAAGGTCTCCGCAACACAGGATGTCTAGCTAGTGTCTAGGAGATGCATGAAAAATGTATAAGAGCAGGAAAACCTTTTCAATATTTCATAACGTCCATACAAAGCACTAACCCAAAGTAATGGAATCATTGTATTATAGTGGCAAACAGATAAATGCGAGAGACATTTTGGATACTGTGCCGTAAAGGCGCCGTGTCAATGTCTGCAAAAGATTTTATTGCAATATAGGTAAACTACATTCATAAATGATAAACTTTATCACGTTAAGAAAGACTTGAAGTTTTCTAAAACATGTTATTGTAAATGTAACTCGAACAAAACAGTGCTACCTTAAATTTAAAGATAGAAATTTCATTTATTCTTCAACTACATCTTTTTGAGCTTTGGTTAGATTAATAACAATACTTTTTTCTAGATAACGTATATGCGACATTTCATAATAATCGAGCTAGTAGTTAAGGCGTGTAAGCGTTACAAACAAACAATATTAAGTTAAGATAGATACCAATCACTTTTAGAAAACGCACTTTATACTTAGGGATATTGTTTCTTATGATATTCTTCTCCCTAGCCTTTATTATTCCCAAGACACTTGAGGTCGGCTTTTCTAGTCTAACCGGATTTGACTAGATATCAGTTTTGACACGGAGCGGTTGCCGCCTGACCTCTGCAACCCGGAGGCTAACGATACCCTAAGGCTAGACCAGTGTCAGAATATCATAGGGCACTGACTTCCCAATAACGACTGTCATAAATGTTCATGGCAACCGGGACCGTGGCTTAACGTGCTCTCCGAGGCACGGAGCAGGCGATAATTGTCAATCAATACGAACATAATTTCGAAAAGTCATATAACTTCCGAAAGTCGGAGATGCGCAACATGGGTTCGAACCAGAGACCCTCTGCATTGCAGTCTGTTGGTCTCCCCTCCCCACTGAGTTGTTTCTTATAATATTTTTTAATTTAATATTTCTGTCTATACTTCACTGTTATTTAATTAATCTACTGTTTATACCCCCCTGTTATACTGCCCTGTATAGATTATAACCCTGATTGTTGTAGGTACTTACAGTCTTATGTAGATGTTGTGTCTCCTTCACTCGTACACGAGTCGACAGAGAGCTCTATGTTAAAGGTCATTGGCAGCCTTAAGCGCCTTAACTAATGTTGAAAGAAGTTCTTCCTCAAGTTTCTCAGCTTAATCCTTCGAAGCTTCAGGTTTCATTCTATGATGTGTTTATGTTAGTACAGTCTGCGACATAAGACGATAATCATTCTCGAGATTTTGAAGTGCTCTATCATACGCAATTATGGTAACTCCTTATTTTTTACCACAGTAATAGTTTTACCATAGTTATTAACCTCTAAGTCTTCTTCGAAGAGGTTAATGAAAACACTATATGGGTCTGTGTGTCTGTCTGTTAGTGACAAGCATAGCTCTGGAATCACTGGACCGATTGACTTGTAACTTGGTGTACATCTTTCCGTCGAATTTGAATATGGCCCTGTGGTTTAAAACACTCCCGACATATAGAGGTCACAAGGTTATAAGGTTAGGGGATATTCACCGACAGAGTAATTTGGAAGTCCAAAGGAGAGGCTTTTGCCCAGGAGTGGGACATTCCAAAAAGTTGAAGTAAAAATAAAGAAAAGGTTGAATCCTTTTTAAAATAACTATGATTTAACTGTTACTGTCGTAAAAGATGAGAAATTACTTAAAAAGCGTATGATGAAGCACTTCGAAATCTCAAGAATTACTGTTTTTATGTTCAAGGACAACTCCCGCACTAGGAATATCACTCCTGTATTGCGGGGGACTTTACAAACATTTAAACAATGGACACAAAGAACATGCACACTCGGAACAACTATTTGTGGATCACGTCAAGTTTTGTCCCGTGTGGGATTCGAACCCACAACACTCGGCGCGGTGGTAGTGGCGAGGCGACCACTTAAACCGCTATTTTCGCACTCAAAAGCATATTTTGTTCATAAAATAATGTTACTTTGTTAAATGTCCAGTTACGTCGCTGACTGTACATACACGCTCCCGTCTCTTTTGCCATTGAAGTCTTTGTATCCCCGAAGGAATTGGTAAAGATAGATTTTATACTTCTAAGTTCCAAGTAATTAGATTATTTTACACTACGGACCACGTTTTTAAAGACTATATACTTCTAAGAGTTTTCTTTCACAGTACCTAACTGATTTTAGTAGATACATCTTCACTAATGTTATAAATACGAATGTGAGTTTGTTTGTTTATTACACTTTCACGCCCTAACTATTCGACTGATCATCATGAAATTTCTCTTTTTATTATTTTCCGCAATAAGTGGGAAACCGTTAGACTGCCACGCAGAGGTCTCCAGTTCGAACCCAAGGCTTCTCTGACTTTTCGAAGGCCATCTCTGACTTTTCGAAATTATATAAGTATTAAACAGTTAAATATCGCTTGCTTTAATGGTGAAGGAAAACATCGTGAGGAAACCTGCATGTCTGAGAGTTCTCCATAATGTGCTCGAAGATATGTGAAGTCTGCCAACCCGCACTAAGCCAGCGTGGTGGACTATGGCCTAACCTTTCTCACAGTGAGAAGAGGCCCGTGCCCAGCGGTGGGACAGTTTAATACAGGGCTGATATTATTATTATTATTATTATAATAAGATACTTTTCACCCAGAAAAAATACTGTTACTTTTATTTTTTCGTGGGTATGCATTAACGCATACCTCTCCATAAGGCGACGAAGAGGTTATGTCAAACTCACCGGGGGAAACGACTAAACCTACCACGGTGTTCCTTGACATAAAGGCAATCGGCGAGGCCACATGCTGCTGTTACTAACCTAAATTAACCTACATTTATGCGAGCAAAGCCGCAGAATAAATCTAGTATACTATACTCCTGTATGTTGCCATTGAAGCCATTGTATCTCCGAAGGGGTAGGTTTAAGTAGATTTTATATTGTTAAATTCTAAGTTATAGGGTTATTTCATGCTACATGAAACTGTGCTGATTCTAAGAATTTTCTTTCAATGTACCTAACTGAACTTTGTTACATACAACATACTCCCGTCTCTCCATAGTAGGCCATGGAAGCCTATATTTTCCCGAAGGGGAAGGTAAAAGTGGATTTTATATTCTTAAGTTTGAAGTAAGAATCTGAAGAGACAAAAATCACTACAGACTGGGCACTAAATAACAAATGGCCCCGCGGCAAGACCAGAATGAGATGGCGAGATGATTGAATGCGTTCAACCGGGATTGGAGACAATTGTCGCTGGACAGAAAGGAGTGGAAAGATAGAAGGGAGGCCTTTGCCCTGCAGTGGGACGGTAAAGTCTAAAAATTAATAATAATACGTTCTAAGTAATGTGATTACTTCATCCTATTGCAAAGAACTGATCATATTTCTGGAATCGTTGAATTGAGAATTCTCTTTCTTTCTATGAGTAACTCTATACGAACATCCTTAAACGCATATAGCTTAAGCTTACGCTTAACGAACACAAACTCATTCCACGGGACCATCATATCCGTTGTTTGTAGAAATGACAACCACTGCCGTGCATGGGTTCGATTGCCGAGTCGGTCAAAAATTTTGCTTAGGATTTATTAGTAATAGCACATAAATATTTCGTCAAGAACTTCGATAGTAGTACCAGCACGCCCTCGGAAAATGTGCCCAGTAGACTTCAATTTAACGTTGAACTTAAACCTGTACTTTGCAAAATGTGTGTTAGTACTCGTCTGCCTACCCTTTCGGAAATATTCATATGTGCCAGACTATGTATATATTTATTGACACCTACACTTATTAAATTTACTTTTCCTTCCTTAAACAGACACAATTAGTCCTACTCTATTCATTAAATACAAATCACCAACATCTTATCTTATATATAAAATTCTCATGTCACAATGTTCGTTCCCGTACTCCTCCGAAACGGCTTGACCTATTCTCATGAAATTTTGTGAGCATATTGAGTAGGTCTGAGAATCGGCCAACATCTATTTTTTTAATTTTTCTTTTATGTTTTTTAATCTTTTGGTCAAAACATTTTCCTTATGGCAGAACAACGTTTGCCGGGTCAGCTAGTAATTATATGAAAACATATATGTATGATATAATAACAAGTTCCGATATATGTTTTACCTTCTCTAAATCTCCTTTAATGAATGTAACGTCTTCGGTGACACGTGCCGAACTAATTATCGTCCAAATAACGTAGAACCGTAAACATTTCGTGAACACAACACGAAGAGGCTTGTAAACATATATATCATGTAAATGTTTACAAACAAGATCAACTGCAAATTGTATAAGAAAGTCCTGTTCTGCGTATTTCTATAAAAAGCTTTAAATCATACAAATAAACCTAAGATCGATAGAGAGAATTCTGTAGCAAGATGACTGCGTGGTTGTGGTAGTGGTTAATCGATCATCGAGTGCTGTGGGTTTGATTTTCACTTGCGACGGCAATTTGTGTGGTTCTGTTACAGTTGTTTCGAGATCCCGTGTTATATGTGTACGTTGTTTAAATGTTAAAAGTCAAGTCAAATAAGGTTCGGGAGTAGTCATTAAAAAGAAAATGAAAGAGAATATCCAGGCTGTCCGGTAATTAATGGATAACCTTGAAATGTCTTATAGTAGAACTGAAAGCCGTTCAGAAAAAGATATGAAAATATCTATGCTAACTACTTCCTGAGTTATGATTTTTAACTTTCTTGTACACTACAAATGAATGAATTTCGTCGGTTTTCGTTGTTTTATTATTAAACACTAATTATGCTAATAGAAAGACAGTCAAAAGTATGACTAGCTATTGCACATATTTAATTTGTTCCTATTATGGTTTCTAATTTTTTTTCATATTTTTCTGAACGGTCATCAGTTCTAATATAAGACATTTCAAGGTTATCCATTAATTACCGGACATCCTTTATGTACTTAAAAGAAGTGGCAAAGGCGCAACAAAATAAGTTGGAAGTAGAAGACAGTATACAATGCAGAACTGAATGGATCGGACGTTTTCTGAGCAAAATAAAGAGGTTTTGGACAAAGCCCTGGCTTAGTAACCGATACCGACAAGCGTGCTTGATAAACGTAGTGAGAGTTCCTACAATACGAAAGGCGTGCCAAGATTGCTAGAGGAAATCCATCGCCTCTGCTTAACTCTATGACCATATTCAATCTATGAGAATTATTATGAAACTAATAACTATGAAAAAAAATGTATGTATTTATTTTTATATTTATAATTTAATTACATTTATTATTAAATTATTTTTTTGTTAATTTTCGCTCGCTTAAACGATCAGGGAAAACATCGCGAGGAAACCTGCATGAAGTCTGTTAAACCACTCTGGGCCAGCGTGGTGGACTATGGCCTAACCCTTCTCACACTGAGAAGAAGCCCGTGCCCAGTAGTGGTAAAGTTCATATACAGGGCTGATATTATTGTAATAAAATATAGCTTTTGCATTCGTATACCTGGATTTATTTACGACAGATTTTTACTTAACATATTCAGTCCATACAATGTTTAAATGATTCGATAAACTGTTTGTCGAGCCGAAAACATTCAGCAGATTATTAGCGTAATGGCCACTTGATCAATACACCGTCCGTACCAAACTGACTACACTGTACCATCTCTCAAAGGAAGTAAATAAATCAGGATAAACTTAGTACAAGAAAATACCGCAATACAAAAACCGTAATTTGTACACGTTAACTTTGTAGCTGCTTCAGAGTTCAAAGCACGGTCTTTGGCTTCGTATGGCATACCTCCTTAACGGCAAAACGGTACCTCACTTAAATAAATCCACTCCGATATGATCTAAGTAACCGGGTTGAGATGCTCGTGACTTCGGTGCAACGCAACCATTTTACCAAGACACCTTGCAAGCTTACCTTCTAACAAAGCCAACCTTATTTCAAAACTATTCGGTGAAATGGAGAGCTCTACCTAGACTGTTCGTATCGTGCAGCTTTTGAAACGTGTCCAGTGTTTTAAGTTTATAAATATGTTTTTCATATTCATAGTTGGTTTCTATTCGTGATATAACAATATGGTGTCGTGTGTAATTGTTGTTGAAATGTCGTGACACGGGTTATTATATTATTATTTTTGTTGTCCATAAAGCTTCTGTTAATGTTTTATTGGAGTGTACTATAATTTACTTATTTAAGTGGTAAAGTAAGGTTCGTGTGATATTTTCTTAATGGTTGTTTTGATTGACATAAAAACCATTCGTTATGCTTGTAGAACGATTTACGTGGAATATGTCCAGACCTGTTAATTTCGATGATAGTTCGTGTCATTGATCTAAATGCCTAGTGCGTAGTTTTTTTTACATTAACGTAAGCGACTCGTTTATGGCGTTCGGCACTTTGATTGGTATGCTGCTGATTATTATTATTATGTGTAATTTTATTACTTTCTCGACTAATGGTCGGTTTTTAGAAATAGGTACGGTTTATACCAAGTATCCTGGTTCTTGTGTACTAGTTTATAATGTTATGCTGTGTGATGTGTGACTGTATTGTGTGATATACAAAATCTGTGTGTGTTGATGAGTCCTGTGTTGTAGAGTTTGTGTGTTCGTTATTTTGAAAGAGCAAGGTGGTTGGGTTTAAGAAACGGCGAACTATGGAGCAGGTGGTTTTGAAGTGGTATGAATGTGTTTTCATTGAGGTCTAGCTGTTTATTATTATTATAGCTCGGACTATATAATTAAAAAGCAGGCGAAACCTACGTATATTTTTAAACATATAGAAACGACAGTGACCAGTGTTTTAACGGCGGTTAGTTACAAACAGATTAAGTTATAATTGAAAATTATGTTTATATAATTTTCTGCAAAATCTTCTGATTACTGTCAGGTTTGGTAAATGGTCTGAATAAAAGGTTACCTATGTCCTTTTCTGTTCCCCTGACAACGTGTATGCGAAATTAAACGATGATCAATCGAGTGGTTAAGGCGTGAAAATGTAACAAACAAAGAAACACACATTCGCATTTATAATATAACAAGTAAGGATTTACACGTCCCTTTTCGTCACTCGTAGATTCATTCTTTTAGTGTCAGGCTGTCACAGACACATATGATATACATCATTATATACGCTGATCTTGGCCTCGATGGCGTAGTGGTTAGTGTAACCGACTGCCACGCCTGAGGTCGCGGGTTCGATTCCCGCACAAGCCAAACATTTGTGTGCTTGAACATGGATGTTTGTCTTGGTCTGGGTGTTTCTATGTATAATATGTATATATTTACACAAAGAAGGTATATACATATGTATGTTTATCCATTGTCTAGTACCCATAGTACAAGCTCTGCTTAGTTTGGGCTAGATGGTGTTGTGTGTATGTATTAGAAATTATTATCTAAATATCATAGGTACATTTATGACTTTGAAACTGTCAACACTAGGTTAGCTGCCAACAAAAATACAGTCCATTTTCATTCTGTAAAAATTTAGTTTGATGTTCGTAAGCCTGACTAAAGCCGACGATTTCTACGTAATGACATAAGCTGGTGTTCAAATGGCCATAGCTCAAAGCAATCCATTCGCGTAAATGAACAGCCTAGCCGTGTGAGTGCAGTCAAATCTCATGTGATTGACGTTTGTTTACATACTGAAACTAAACCGTGTTTCAAAGTAACGGTTTCATCAGTCAGTCCGTCATTCAGAGGTTAAAAACGAAACGCTTTTTCGGATTTTAGAGCCAACAGCAGAAAAATAATTAACATTGAATTCCGGTCGTTTCGTATTATTAAGATGTTATGTGAAGTGATTCTTAATAGTGCAGGGAGTGCATCTTTAATAATAATAATGTCATCCAGACCGAATTTTGGTCACGGCGGCCAATCTTAACGGAGAGTAGCCATCTGCGCAGGAGATATTATAGTGCACAAGCGAGTGCGCAAACACAAGAGCACTCTCTGTTCCCTTACTCTCATGATCCGATGGGACGTTAATATGACACGACCGGAGAGAGATCAGGCGCAGGACCAACGGCTATACGTGCTTTCCGAGGCACGGAGGTCTAACACCGCCAACTTCCTAACTCCGGGCTGCTATTGAGAATTCTTAACAGAAAACTTGATAACTTTTTTTTATCCCGACCCGGGATTCGAGCCCGAGACCTCATGCTCAGAAGTCGCATTCACTACCGCTGCGCCTCGGAGGCAGTTAATACAGATACGATCGCTCTGAGCAAGATTTTATCTTCTTTCGTCCGAAATATTTAACATGATTGCGTACCACTATTGATGCTGGTGAATTACTCGACTGTCATCCAATAGCACAGAGCGTCTTGTAATATTCCAGCTACTTACCCCCGGGCACAAAACGCATTAGCAGAATACAGGTTATTCATATAGTAAGTAACACATAATTGCCAAATCTCAATAAAATCCAATAAAAACAATATTTTTAATTACTTGATTTAGTCCCTGAGCTAGGACCCTAGACTCTAGTACCCTAGCTCCTAGAGCTAATAGACATCGTCAAACATACCGACTGTTTATAGATAAGATAGCATGAGATTGAAAAAGTGCCACAGTCAAATGGCCTATACCTAACATTTAGCAGAAACCAGTAGATACGATACAAACAGATGTATAGAACGAATGTCAACCTTTAGCCTGGCTGGGGGACGAAAACAAAATATTTGACTTTGCCAATACACGAGTAACGGCGAACTCGACAGTAAGATGCATTCCTGATTCAACATATTTTGATGCAATTGCTACGAAATACTAGACCGAATTCCGGCCGGTCGACATGCCTACCCTGTTTGGAAGATTCGCAAAACAGAACAGGTATGTGCCATTGTTTGGTATACGGACGTAACAAATCTATGTGCGTCAACATTTTATGCTCGATTTGTAATGTGCTATACAACATAAAATATTAACAATGTATGTTTCATTTCTGCTGCAACTATCGTGTGTCGTTTATCCTGACCTAGCTCTCAAATATAAATGACACTAACATTTTATTTCACAGTGTAAATGTATTTGCTGTAATATTATTTTATATTCCAGTAATCTAATAACTATAATTTACTTATAAAGATCATAAAATAATACTTTATTTTATGATCTTTATAAGTAACTTGTCTAAAACTCTGAAAGAAATTGTCCCGTAAATGTTCAAGCCACCAAATTTAGCATCAGCTATTTGCAGTTTCAATACGTTTTAGCTCCGAGATTCCGGACTTAATTTTCCGCATCGTCGTCAAGTAGGTCTGAACGTACACGTTACTGTAATATGTAGTGCGTTTCTAAGGGATAAGAAAATATACGACGACCGCAAATGTGCAACGCAATTGGTAAACTTAGGCGCCGGCACTAAAAGAAGGCTTACGTTCAGGGAGTTAATGCTGACTGTTTGGTGAACCAACGATGGTGTAATTCATCACAGCTTCGTGAGATACATAGCCTCATGCGTTTACTTGGACATTGTATATGTAACTTGATGTTCAAAGTACATTGGTGTCCGAAGTGTATGTTGTAACGGCAATCTATTCAAAGTTTTAGTACTTCTTTCTATTTTCAATTTCGATTTCTTCATGCTGGATGTGAAGTCTTTTTATGTGAATGAGATACAATACATTTTGCTGTATTAGATATAGGGTGGTGGCCTTTACTGTAAAGCTCCATTGGGTGCGTATCATTACGTGGAATTAAATGATGTTAGCAAAAATAATGTATAAGTAGTATTTCGGAGCTGCATTCAACAAAATAATGACTGTCAATAATTTAAAATTTTGTCTTTGTTTTGATTGGTAGAACATATCATTGCCTCGATTAAAAGATCTTTTTGTTAAAATTCTGGCAGAAACTCCAGAAAAGACAACGATCACGGCCTTATGGCAATAATCCCTAAACATAACAATCTAATCTTTCCTGTTAGTGGCTAACTTTTGAAAGAAACTGACTATTAATATAGACTACCACGACCACCTCATCTGACCTACTTAAGCCTACTGTGCAAGCCTGCAAGGTTACATAAGATTGGATTATATAGGATCACAATTCATTTATTCAAGATAACGTCTCCTAAAGACAGAAGCATTCCGGTAATCCGGATTTGAAGTATCCAATAGTTGAGTTGAAGGAAAATAAACGGCGATGACATCATTTCTGTTGTTAAAATTGTCGCTACATTGTTGATGGGCTGAAGCTCTTGACTTCGTACAAAAGCAATACCTCGTACCATTGTGAGTGCTTCGTAATGGAAACAGCAAGCGATGGGGCATTGTCTCCTCAATTGCTCGCTCCTCTTGACCGGTAACGAATTTATTTGAGATGAAATAGCAGCTGAAATTGCTAGCTCTATTTTCAGTTATCTGTTCGATTCGTTTTATACTTTTATTTTTATAAGCTGATATATTAATCCCTTTAAAAACTGTTGTTATTTTATGCATAACTTGTATTCAATGAAACTATTGTTTGTGTTTTGATCCTGTCGTGTATTTTCAAATATATATTATTTTAGCGCGCTGTATAGCCTAAACGATTTACAGCATGTTTTTTTTTATATCGATTATGAGCGGTATTGATATAGTGCTTAGTATTATCGGCAAAATCAATATGGCCGCTGGTAGCAGTATTGCCGCGGCCACGGTTAATCTTTTAAGTGTTTTCTTGCTTGCGTATCTTAAGGCACATCTTAAAGATATACCTACTTGTATAGTAATATTATATATTTTACTAGTTTTGACCTTCTTTTGCATTCATAGAGTACTTATTCCCACTCAGGGTTTAGGTAATCCTCATATCGAATTCCACCAAATTCCATTGAAACGTTGCAAATAGGCAAAACGGCAGGTTTACTTTCTCATACAAAAGCATGGATGGCGCCATCAAAGGAATCCGTCTAGTACAACATATTTGCACTCGACTCAGGAAGCGAATGTCATTGATGCAATGTTTTTCTGTTACGTCATTTCCTGGACTTGAACCATCGCTGTGATTCACTTGTTTTTATAACCAAATGAAATTTTTTATTTTATATTTTCTCGGCGTTACGTAATAGCTTTCACAGCTAACACAATTAAAAATTAAAAGTAATACTGGCTTCCTCTTTTAGTATATCATTTAAAAATTAATTTATTTAAGTAACAGGCAGGTGTTTACTCTTTTTACACTAGCTTTTACCGTGGCTTCGACTGCATAAATTCTCAGAAACGACCATGACATGGAGCCAGAATAGCACTATCGAAGTTTGCTGTTTGACTTGCGTAAACAACATCTCACCATAAATCATCGCTCGAGTCCCAATAAAATAGTCGATGGCACTTACTTTTGTGTCAAAATAAACACATTCTTTTCTCTTTTGCACGGGCTACTAAAAATATAAAGATGGTATCTTCACATTTTTAGTAAGACCACTTATTTTTAGGGTTGATAAACAGTTTCTGCAACCGCAACAACTGTAATCTCCCTTTTAGAAAAGTCGTTTAGGAATCATCCAAATTGCTGATACGATATTGGCATGCTTTGACATGGGGTGAGCCTATCCCTCTTTGATACAATCAGATCATAGCTATCCCCTGGCCTGTCGTTTTCTACTGACCGTGGCTTGTGCATCCAATTAGCGATCAATCTTATTTGATCTCATAGTCAGTCTTCATCCATGGTGCGGACAATTCGAAATATATACTGTCTTTTATTTCCTTCGTGTTGAAGTTAGACGTAAAATGTGACGACATTTAGCAAGTGCAGGTCTGCTTTTGTTAGAAATTTCATGACGGGAAAATCGTCATTGGAAATCAATATAATGCCAGTCATCAAGTATTATTAGTCATTCAAATTATTGTTAACTTTTAACAAATAACAAGCTCTCAAATTTCTGTCTTTCTGTCTCAAAGCTCTGTCTTTTAAATACATAATATATTAAATTACAGTGTACTATTCGTGAGTAGTACTGAATGAAAAATAGAGTAAATAATTTATTGCTTTTAGTTCACGTTATTTAATTAACTAACAGTCTCCTATCTCTCTTGCAACTTCTATAAATTCTTCAATTCAGTCAACTGGCCTGATTCAAATGTCAAACATATAAAAATGTTATAATTACCTAAAAAAAATGAAGTGTGGCAGTTTGCGAACACTAAATTAGCTATGTGCTATATGCATTATCGACTTAGTAAACACCTAATTAAAAATTCATACGCGTAGAACTTAGCTTCCTCCCTTTAGTAACAAACTTTAATACACTTTCCACTGAATGTTTTAACACTTCACTTAGGCATACCTTTAGAGAATACAATCTCCATTCGTTTTCCCCTTCAACATCGATCATCTCTCGCGACTCTGTCAGCTAAACAAGTTTTTCTCTCTACGTATTAGCCAGGGCTGCCAATCCTTTGAATATGGTCAAGAGTCTTTAAGTTGCATTTCCATGATATTTAGATTTTTTTTTAATGACTCTACCCTCGCTATAGTCTGCGCGCGAGTAACCTTACAAACATTTAAACAACGGTCACAAAGAACATAGGTGCTCATAAATGATTTTAAGAATGAGAGTTCTCATATCAGTAACAACAACACACATATTTTAATAAAGTCAAAGTCAAAACTCTTTTATTCATTTAGGTCACAAAGTAACACTTTTGAACGTCAAAATATATAGGTTAGTGAGTTTACTAAGTTACTGAGGCTACATTTAGGTTAGTTGCTAGGTTCAGGCAAAGGGTTGAGCCTATAAGAAGAAAACTGCAAGAAACTCACGGCCACTCTTTTAAATCGCCAATTAAATATAATTTCAGTATTTTACAACTCAGATTAACAAGGTGTTAGAAAGTAATAAAATAGTTTTATAATGAAATATGAACCTAAATATATGCCAACATGTATTTAATAAAATCCGATTTAGAACTTCTATAAGTGAATCACATAAATGTTCATTCTGCCGCAATATATGGCGCAGTGCCATTCATGCAGTCATCTGTTCTAGTATGTCACTACTATTTATTTCAAGTGCCTAAAGTCATTGAAGTGCGACATAGGTTTGGCTTGAGATATCGTTTAAGATAAAGAAGGTAAAGTAGTAAAGAAACCATATTTGGCAAAGATAGGTAGAATAAACCTATTCCTTCGGTAATGTAGGCGTGAGAATATGTATGTATGTATAAAAGAGATGAGTAGTGACGTCAGATCGATTTTTAAGAATGGTCATCCTTTATCTTGATTCAATCTCCATAGCAAATTTCAATTTGAATTCATTCAGTATTCTTTGCTTTTTCTCCCTGATCTTCAGGTTAATAATTTTTATGTTGGTAACCCTAGTAATACGTAATCTTAAGAGGCACATAAATACGTACATATCGCCGATAAATTTGAATCTACCCTACGTTTTGTACCCCCACTTAGGGTACGATAGGGTAACGCACAATAAGTCAAGTCCTAAGCAAAGTTGGGGTGCCATCCCCTCATATTTTCCACATATAAAGTGATATGAAATGGAGTTATAGGAAGTAAAATATTTTTATTTGTTCCAAAATGTTCAATTTCAATGCTGATTGTGTTATATTTGAAGGGGATGTCGTCGATATGGGATGTGCCAATTGTTTCCTTTTTCAAGTTTGAATAGAGTTGATACTAGTTTGCTTTGATTGTTATATATACCATACATAAAAATATTTACTCATAAAAATTCGTACCTTTTGGGATACCACAAATAACAATCATAACTAATATTATAAATTCGAATGTGAGTTTGTTTGTTGCCCTTTCACGCCTCACCTACACGACTAATAATTATGAAATTTCGCATATACTTTATCAGAGAAACAGAAAAGGACATAGGATATTCTTTATCCAGAAAAAGTACTGTTCATTTTTTTTTACGTGAGGGAATGCATTGACTCGTGCCTCTCCGCGGGGCGACGGAGAAGTTATGTCGGACTCACCGGGGAAAGAAGGTGAGCAACATCCCGGTTATACAAACTAAACCCACCACGGTGTTCCTTGACATAACCGCAATCGGCGGTGCCGCGCGAATCACTTTCACATGCAATCGCGACTCCGCCGAAGTTTCGGCTACTACGAAAAGATAGATCTTTTAGATAATAAGATAGACCCTATGGTCACTTCTAACTGTTCCTAACCTAACCTAAAAATATAAATAATATAATAAATCTATCATTTTTAGCATTGTATGCGACTGGTCTCGGATTTAATGTCAGGGTCCGGAATAGTATTATTGAATGATACTGTAATGAAATTCTTGGTGAGTATACTAGATTTTGCCCGCGGCGTCGCTTGCGTAAATATATTTTAGATTCGTAACAGTACTTGCTTTTGGATGAAGGTAGGACCTTTCATCCAAAAGCAAGTTCTGTTATGACCATTCGTCCAGAAAAAAATCGTCGTCGTTGATTGGCTGAGTAATTAAGGCGTGAAAACGTATCAAATAAACTCATATTCGCATCCATACTATTAGTTAGGATATTTAAGACTAGTAGTTTTTGCAGATGCGCAACATACCTATATTAACTAATTATTATGCTGTATAATTGTTTGATAAAATAATAACAAATGGAAATTAAATCGTTTCAAATCTTCTGGTATTGTAAACTTAAGCGTATCTATACCGGTTTTACTAAATGGCTTAATGATGTAACTCTTATAGTAAAAGTAGCACCCGCGATTTCGTCCGCTTGGAATTTAACAAGAAAGTGTTAGTTCAGTTCGCAAAGATGTTTTTCTAAAATAAAAGTTATTTCATCAGTTCTCGGCCAGTGAAAGACTCGTTAAAATCAGTTTAACCGTTACAGAGATGAGCCCGAACAAATAGGCAGACAGACAGACAAAAATTATAAGTCACGTGTATATTGTCATATGCATTTAGTAAAAGGCTATTATTTTGACATTACAAACAGACACCTTAATTTCATTTATTTATATAGATAGAAAGGCATATTGCATTCATAGCTTTATTACGTAAATGTTTTGCTCATTAATAATACTAAAGTATAATACAAACCACTATGAAATCTGTTAACAGAGTTTTATCGCGGTTATTTTAATTGCGAATATAATTAATTAATTTAAGCTTTTATTTTATATGAAACTCGGTACAATCCGTATAAAATACTTTAATTTAAATGTACTGCATTCAATTTTTGCCAATAAGTGTGAACAGTACGCGTATGATTTCATACATACTAAAAACCACAGTATCTTCTTAGAACCGTAAAGGCGTAATTGCAGTGTATGTTTTTTATTTTATATGCTTCCGATCAAATTACTTATTTTATACTAAACAATATATATTAACCCACATCAGCATAAAACTCAAAATTTCAGAGAGTGAGACAAAATCATATATATTCGTAAACAATCTTTTGAAAAAATATATAAATAGTGTGATGCCTGAAGGAGTTGACAGAGGTGCATGACACTCTTTGGCCGAGTAGTGTATACCATTGTTATCTTTTGCACACATTTCCAGCCTCCGTGCGGCTACTGAGAATTTTCTACAGGATGCCCTTTATCAATATGTTCGCTACAGGCATCTTACCAAAGCATGCAGTTTTAATAAAAAAAATAATCTCGTTATTGTGTCAAAATAAGCTTTCCAGCAAAAATAACACGAAAATAAAATATCAATGTGTCCGAATAGCACTTATAATTGCGAGAATTCGTCGAATATCTCGGTAACATGTTATTTTTACCTAAAAAATATAGTTCGCGTTGGTAAGAGGAAAAATTGATGTTTTTTGACCAAAGGCCGTAACAAAATACACACTGGTGCTAACTTTTCTAATTAAAACAAAATCGTGAGCCGAAAAGTTTTGTTTTTAATTTTTTATCGTATGAAATTGTGTCCTTGGGCGTAATTAGAGGTGTTAGCCCAAAAGTGACGTGAATCAAATGTGAGTGACAATACTGTATATGTTTCGACTACAAACCTACATGGTATGGCATTTACAAAGGTTTTATTATTAAATAAAGGCATAAAACGTATGAAAACCTTTCAGATCAAATAACACTTACACACTACTTTTATAAATTTAATTTTTCCATGAAGCATTTTATTATTTAATAGAAAGAAGGAAGAAGAAATACGTAGATACTGACGTCATTGTAAAATTACAATGACGTCAATATCCACGTATTTTTAAATGAAATTTATTCTTCAACTTCAAATGTGTAGGCCTCTTTGTATATATGCTTTAAAAGTACATCCTATTTTGAGAAATAAACTAACTCCAGACACGATGAATAAAGAAGGATTTACTTCAATACGGAGATGTCATTATAATTGTCTCGGAATTCATAGAAAAGCTGCTTAAATTATTATATTAACAGACATCATATTTAGTTTTTCCTAGTATTTCACTGAATAATTATGTTATTAATGCTTTAACCCGTTCCTCCGTATAATGCGAGTCAGTTTTACAGCCGTTAAAATGTTACTTATAATTAATTCTAATTATTTCCAAGAATGCTTTCAAGAATTTGGTGTAGACTAGAGATTCAGTTTAGGTAAATCTCTCATTTCATATTTTATTTATGTACTAGTTAAGTTTGTATAAGTTACGTTAGTAACAGTAACTTGTATGAAAATAAAATATAGTCTATGTTACTCGGTGATAAAATAGCTTTCTACATGTGAATTTCTAAAATCGGTTGAGTCGTTTTTGAGTTAAATCGCTACAAACAAACAAACAAAAGGCCAAATCTTTCCTCTTTATTATATTAGTATAGATAGTTCACAGCATGGTACTTAGTAATAGTTAGGTAAATATGCAAGAAAGTTTGTGTTTGGACTGAAGGCAGAATAACCACTACTTCTCTTCTTCTTACTTCAGGCAGCTTCTGGGCTGTGTTTTACTTTGTATTGCTGTCTGGTCTGCAATTCCAAAGAATAATTGCTATTACTACGCAAAGAACAGATAGTCATTCGCGTAGCAGTACGTCTGGCAGTACTTCACTGCCGGCGTCGCCCGCGGCTTCGCTCTCGTAAATGTAGTTTAGGATAGATTAGTAACAATACTTCTGGATAAAAGGTACATTTATGTCCTCTTCTATTCCTCTGACAACGGGATTGCGAAATTTTATGATGATCTATCGATTAGTTAACGCGTGAAAGCGTAAAAAACAAACTTACATTCGTATTATAATATTAGTTAGTATAGGGTTCGGACACAAAAGATCCCACTGGGTCGAAGTGTTGCCGGTCTGTACTGACTGGCCCCACACAAGATAAGATAAGATAGGATAGGGTTGTCGTTCTGCTCGAAGAGCTCAGCCCACGATAATTAGCTCAGTGCTTCTGTAATAGTAGCAAGTGTAAGTAATGAAGTATCGAGATGCAGCAATGCCAAAATATCCTGATGCAAAAATATACTCAAAAACCAAACCTCTTTATATGAACAAAGTAACAAATACGCTCAAACCCGAAATCTCTAAGCTAATAGACTAGTAGGCTCTCTCAGTTATTTGAATAGAACGTCGAGCCAACAAAAATCCCATTACCAGCAATCATATCCGATATCATGCAAAAATCTTGTTTACCCAAAAGGAAGTGCGTCCCAACAAATTCCGATGCGATCAAATATTAGCAGGCCCGGCATTGAACCCACTATCCCTAAACATTAGCATTCTTATGTTCCGAGAAACTCTTTCATCAGTTCCATCGCACGTAATAATCATTGCATTCGTTCGGGGCCGAGTAAATGGCTCCGGTTGGGGAGAGACCATTGTGACAGTGGGAGCGGGATTTAGTGCGGCAGCGTATATACATATTTTCTCTTTCACTGTCGTGGTGAATATATCTGAGTGATAGAGATATAAGTCCTTCTTTAAACGATGTTCAAACAGTACTGCTATTACGGTAGGCAGCAATTTCGCTGTATGTGTCTTTGGCGGTTGACTGACGAAAAAATCCTTCAAACTATGATCACTTGTGCCATCTAAATACGTACATAATAGTTTCCAAAAGAAAATCTTAGCATTTAAGCTTTACTTTCTACTTAAATTGCCGACGATTAAACAGGTTGCAGTTTTAAATTTGTATTGCAATATGTTTGTTTGAAACTTATCTTAAAATAGCCATTTTAAACTTATCATTGTAACACGAATAAACCATAGTATTCTAAAAGTCGGAAAAATATTGGCATCACTGATAACAAAATATAGACAGTACATAGACATTTAGAATTCCCTTTAATTGGCTAATCCAGACATGTATAAGCCTCATTTTCCATCAACATCACATAAAAATTTACTGCACGTACTCGCTCTCGCTGCCTCTTATCACCGTGTCTGTCCATAAGGGTCCCTATAGATACATATCGTAGGCTCTTTATAGTTCCTTTGTGAGATAGAATCCCTCTGAGGGTAGGTCCACGGTATACTATTATGTGTATTTTATTGATAGCAGTTGCGGATTTCAATGTTGATAGATTTCGCCTTTGATGTATTAAGATAGAACATTTTATAATATTTATTCCTTTTTGCGTGTATTGTGGATTTTCCTATTTCTGTAATGGAATGTATTATACGATTTGCTTTTTACGCGACTGCATTGAAACGAGGGAAATTATTTTCGGCTGTGTGTACACAAAGCGACACATCAACCTAGACTGTTTGGACTTTGAACTATTAGAAGTTGAACGCTACGAATCGTGCGAGAGAGTGCGTTATATTTTTGTTACGCTCTATCCTTACCATTACATCGACACCACTATGCACTGTCCCTTTCCGACAATTCTCTATTTTGTATGTAGCGTAGTTATGCGTATATAGGGTGTCTAACTTCATGTGTAGCCGTGTGTACGTCTTGCATACTTTGTATTTTAAATAGCTTGATTGATTTTAAGATTCTTCTTATTTCTGAAAATAAAACAATGAATATTATTTTTGTAAAACACAATTATTGGTATTATCAGCATTATATTTTATCGTGGCAGCAATAATTTCGTAAGGATTTTTGGAGTAGGTGAGTAGTAGTTTATTTCTTTATAGTTCATGTCTTCATGTTGAAATTAACACTACTTTATACGGTACTAGATGTTCCCGCGGTTTCACCCACGTTTATCGTTACTGCGCCGCCCCCGTGGGTCGTAGCGTGATGTTATATAGCCTATAGCGTTCCTCGATAAATAGGCTACTACTATAACACTAAAAGAATTTTTTAATTCGGACCAGTAGTTTCTGATATTAGCGCGTTCAAGCAAACAAACAAACAAACTCTTCAGCTTTATAATATTAGTATAGATTTAATGAAATTAATTTTTGTAAAATTTACATGAGTTTTACTTTTGCATCAAGTTTCCAAATAGATTATCTAATCTCAGTAGCTATGCTACACGATATTAAGTAATAAAAAAAATTCTCCAATCTCTATCACACACAGAGATTGGTAGCAAACAATTGCCCAACTTGCGGTCACAGCTGAGAGAGAATAACTTATAATCAGAACCACTCCATTAAGACATTGCTACAGAGCCAAGTCAGTTCCCCTAAGCCTACTCCGTCATCATTCGGACGTAAGATGTCGAGGCACCCTTATGTACTTGACATTCCACCCTAACACACATTCGCAGAAAGCATAGAACCACTAAGTGAATCTTATAGACGACGTTTCTATAGCACAAGTGATACTGACAGCGTCTCTGTTTCTCGTTAAGTATACCTGGCTGTCTTCAATACGCGATTGAATATGTTACAAGATTGTATTGTGAAAGATCGCAAAGAATTATGTATAAGATTGCACCTCATTATGTGGCAATAAGTCTTTTTCTTTATAGCCTGCTATGGTCCATCAATGTGATCATCATCGACTGCAGCATGTCTTAATATCTGAGATAGTCATAAAGACGCTACTATCGTTTGCCTACACTACCTAATTAGGAGATAATATTATACATAATTCAAAGATTCGAACATTGAGTAGTAAGCAATAGTTATTTAGTAACATGTAACGCAGTGTTTTACTTACACAAAACATTGACGTTCGATAATTTATGTTAACGAGTGCATATGAATTAATAGGTGAGATTGGTTAAATCATATTTTCTATTATTAACCTCAGAGTCTTCTTCGAAGTGGTAAACGAAAACACTATGTGGGTCTGTGTGTCTGTCTGTTAGTGGCAGTTTGTTAGTGACAGGCAAAACTCCGGAACCACTGGACCGATTGACTTGTAACTTAGTATGCAAACACCTTGTGGTCATACCTCGGTCGAGTTTGAATATGATCCTGTGGGTCATATTCAAAAGATCCCCGAGATATAGGGGTCATTTCTTTTCATTACTTTTAGATTTAAGACGAAGAGGCTGAATCCTAGGTTTTTACACCCATCTCGTTATAACTAGGCATAGCGTTCGCACTTTACTTTAAAAATATTTTAACAAATTTAAGCGGTTTATCTACTAAAGTTCACTTTGCCAATTTTCTGCCACCAATGATAAGACTGTCTACCCGTTCTCCCACCCTTCCATGAACGTGAAGAATGTTGAAAAGTATCCAAACCGATGATAAAAAGTTTCAAATAAAACAAATCGCTAATAAATCCGCGAAAGTTGTTTACAAATCAACTTTTGTTAATGTTCCATGAAGCATTTATTACCGTGGTAAAGTATTATGAACAGTTATGGCTTAAGATATTAGCAGTAGTTATCTTGTCCCATTATTCACGGTGCAAGTACATTCACAACATTGTTGAGTTCGCTGGCTAACAGGAAAATGCACGTAAAAAGAGCAACCATTTATACTCCATTTTAATTTGCACAATCTTAACGTGAACTTGTGTTGTACCCGTAAGTAGGAGTAATCTTAACGTTTGTTGAAGTTACTTTGTGACCTAAATGAAGGATAATTTATGTTAATTATTTTATTGCTTGCCATTTTCATTCATCGATGAAGGAAAACATCCTGAGGATGTCTGAGTCTGTCTTGTTCATAATGTTCTCGAAGATATGTGAAGTCTGCCAACCAGCACTGGGCCTGCGTGGTGCACTATGGCCTAACCCTTCTCACACTGAGAAGAGGTATATGCCCAGCAGTGGGACAGTTTAATACAGGACTGATATTGTTATTATTATTATTTCCGTGTTGTACAAAGCCACTATGAAGAAATTATATCATTATGAATCCGGGCACAAAATAGGAGACAAGAAGAGGTATATTATTTGTGTGTGAGTTATTGTATTAACCTTAATTTTCTATATAAATATTATTAAATACATATGTGATATTTACACATGATGATGATGCTCTTTGCATACACGAATAATGATTTCTAGTGCGGGAGATGTCTTTTAATAATATTATTTATTATTTTATTCAATAAATAAAAGTCTTTACAAAACACATTGCAGGCTTACACATTACTTATTGTATTAAATTCACATTAAAACTATATTTAAACTAAAGAAATTTAAAAAAAATTATAGAGTTACATAACAAAAATTTAATTTTTATATATTTTTGTATACAGCCAATGTGACAAACAACCATATAGTTCGATATTACCAGTGCAAGCGATAAAGACTATTAGACGCCTCGTAGCATAGTGTGTCCTTAATCTTATTCTTTCATCATCATTTATCTTATTAGAATAAACTATAGTAACAATTACACACATCAGTTCATATAAGAAAAATAATATAAAATTGAATTGTATTGTCAAAAACATTTGGAGATTGAAAAGACAGGAGTTTTGTTAAAATGTATTTCCTTTCTTTACTTTTAATAATACCAATATTTTAATTAATTTATCAGTTAATTGACGTGTCTATGAATTGTTTTTACATAATATGGAAATAAAGATTTTTGTCTTTGACTTCAGAAACAGAGTAACTTACCGCAAGAACTCAACATAAATATTCTACCACATACACACAACACTATCTAGCCCAAACTAAGCAGAGCTTGTACTATGGGTACTAGACAATGGATAAACATACATATATATTTTATTTTTCGTAAATACGTACCTATTAGGTATACATAGAAACACCCAGACCAAGACAAACATCCATGTTCATGCACACAAATGTTTGACTTGTTCGGGAATCGAACCCGTGATCTCAGGCGTAGAAGTCGGTTACACTAACCACTACGCCATCGATAGATTGCTTAGCTGCGATTTTTCTAGTAAAGTGGTATTTTCCCATTACAATTTTTCATTAGGAAAGGATTCTATTGCCATCCATTCAAGATTATATGAGCTTCTTTCTATCACGCATTCAGATCATGTTATCGCAGCCGTATCAAATAAAATATACTGGGATTAACAACCATCGGCTATAGAAGCTATGCTTATTAGAAAAGGAAATAAGTTATTAAGATAATCATAAAGTAAGCCACTTATTACGTACTTATGACCGACCTTAGATATAATGCGTCGTTATGTCAAGCTTCAGTGAATTTGTATCTGCTTGGTATAGTAATATCGGTTCAAGGGCCACGCCACTGTTTGTAATTATAGTTGCACTAATGATGCTGTGGTTTAGTGTACTAATGTGCTAACGTGTGAATAGATTAGTTAGTTTAAAAAGACAATTCCCGCATTAGTAATAAATCCTGTCTCGCTATACTACGCTCTACTTTACAAACATTCAAACAACGGACACAAAGAAGACTTGGTACAACCATTTGTGTACCACACAATTTTTTGTCCCCTGTGGGAATCGAATTCACAACACTCGACGCGGTTGTAGTGGGTGATGCAGTTAAAACAAAGTCAGAATGTAAAGACACAAAAATTTACCTGTAAATATTATTTAAATAAGCTATTTGTGTTAATAGGGTAGCTAACATTTTTTTATAATTTATGTCAGATAAGTATATACCCGAAATAATAAATATAATAGTTTTTTAAATCAGCTCTGAAGTACATAAGGTACAAGCGTTTCAAATCTGGTAGTATGTTACCTTATCTTGTGTGAGGGCCAGTCAGTAGGTACTTACCGGCGACACTTCGACCCAGTGGGATCTTTTGTGGCGACTTCCCCAATAACGACTGCCATAGATGTTCATAGCAGCCAGGACCGACGGCTTAACGTGCTCTCCGAGGCACGGAGCAGGCGATAATTGTCAATCAATAGGCACATAATTTCGAAAAGTCATATAACTTCCGAAAGTCAGACGTGCGCGACGTGGGTTCGAACCCGAGACCCTCTGCATTGCAGTCTGTTGATATCCCCACTGAGCTATCGCTATTTGTCAAATGGCAAGAAAAGGAGGCACGATATTAATTGTGACTGTGTGAAAGCAAAACCTTAGAAACAATGAAACCTGGCGAGAAACTCATGATCACTCTTTTGAATCGCCAAGCTTACAATATTGTTTACTTAACAATGTGTATGTAACACAGTAGCACTGTTACCCCATTTAAATGTTGTAGTATCATTAGAAGCAAAGCACACTTATTAATATCAAACTTTAGCTCTTCTTGAGTTTAGTTGAGCATCTTTTCTTCCAATTGTTTTTAAACCTACTCTGTGTTCTTTTCTGTTACCCCTGACGAAGTGTATGCGAAATGTCATAATAGTCGGTCGAGTAGTTACTACTTAAAAGCGTAACGAATAAACAAACACACATTCGCATTTATAATATTATAGTCAGAAGGTACTTACCTTCATTGTAAAGTGGACAATAACAAATTAGTCACGATAAATGCAGTGTTTTGATTCCGTTAAAATGACGTTGCATGCATACACAATACCTGTATACAGACTAACAGACAGACAGACAGTTTCCTGTAGACTCCCTGTAGAAACGCCTGTATTGTGCCATCATTACTCAGATAGATTCACTTGTTTGTTTATTCGTTTAGTTTACAATGTTGTTTACCAAAACGGTTAAATAAAATTTGACATAAATAGTTTCGTTCTAGGTTGAGGTTACCTACATTTCATTCTACATTGTCACCTACATTTCGCTTAAGGTCTCACGTAGAAAGCCTGTTGCTATTTAACGGGCTAAATACCAGATGACAAAATTTACTTGGCGGAAAATTCTGATAATATTTGTCCAATCCTGAAATCGAATTCGAGTTCTTACGTACAGCAGTCACGTTCAATACTACTACGCGCGTAAGATAAACTTAGTATATATTTATAACTTTTCGAATTTAAAATTAGTAATTTATTCTGCTTTGTACAAGAATAATAATGACGCCGCCTAAAACGAAATATTATTTTTATATAGGTTTAAAATAATATCAACCTTGTATATGAACGGTTCGGGCCTCTTCTCAGTGAAATAGGGGATAGGCCATTAACCACTGTATTGGCCCAGTGCGGGTCGGCAGACTTCACTATTATCTTCGGTTCGAACCCACGTCGCGCACCTCTGACTTTGGGACGTTATATGACTTTTAGAAATTATGTGCGTATTGATTGACAATCCTCGGAAAGCACGTTAAGCCTTCGGTCCCGGCTGCCATGAACATCTATGGCAGTCGTTATTGGAAAGTCAGTGCCCTCTAATATCCTTACACTAGTCTACCCTTAGAGTATCATTAGCCTTCGGATTGCGGAGGTCAGACGGCAGTCGCTCCGTGTAAAAACTGATACCCAGTCAAATCCGGTTAGACTCGAAAGCCGACCCCAAGTGACTTGGGAATAATAAAGGCTAGGGAGAAGAAGATTTCCTTTACTGTTAAACCGATATAATTAACGACGACGTATATAACTTCGAAAAGTCAGAGGTGCGTGCGTGTCTTGGGATCGAACTTGGACCTCTGACTTGCAGTCCAAAGGTAAGAGACCTTTAGACTAGGCTACCATTACTAATAAATATGTTACACAAAAAATAGAAGAAACTAAATATATGGTTTACGCATGGTAAAATTTTATACATTATGTATATTATGTACAAAATTTATATTATATACAAAATTCATATTTTATACTAAAGGTGAACCTTCATTAAACGTTACGAAACTGTCACATGTAAACATTTCAAACAAAATAACTACATAGTCTACCCGTGTAACAGTAAAGTTCCGAATTTATTTCCCTATACAAAGTGAGCCAAGTGGCTGTTAGCTTGACGATGCTTTGACAAAACTGCTTTACCGAGAATATTATAAAAGCTTTCAAAACAAGTATGTTACATACAGTATGTTATAACGATAGCTGCAATTGTAGAACAAAGCTACGCATATACCTATTATACTAGATATTCTTCGCACGTGATAATCTAGATTTTGCCAATAAATTGCTATATCTCTGGAACCTTACTTTTTAACCCCGACGCAAAAATGACGGGTGTTATAAGTTTGACGTATCTGTGTGTGTGTGTGTGTGTGTACAGACATACAGATGTCTGCCTGTGGCATCGTAACTCCCGAATGGATGAACCGATTTTAATTTTGTTTTGTTTGAATGGTGAATTAATCGAGAGTTTTCTTAGTCATGTTTAAAAATTGGTTCAAGATGGCAGCCGCCACAAGATGGTGTATTACATATTTTTCACAAGTCCCTTAATATGGGTATCAAATGAAAGGGCTTGACTAGTAGAATACTATAACTTTGATAAATTTCAAATCCAAGATAAAATACGCTGCCACCATAAAATGGTGAATTTCATATTTTTACAACAAAATATGGGTATCGAATTAATTTGGTGTCGGGGGTTTTTAAATTTTTATTATTTAGTGTTATTTCTCGATAAAATTATCTATGTCTTTTCTGTACCCGTAACGTGTATGTAAAATTTTATAATGATCGGTCAAGTAGTCAAAGCATGAAGGCGTAATAAACAATTTCACATTCGCATTTATGCTTATATACATTGCTTTTATCGATGTGGTTAAGCTGATAGGTTAAATGGCTTTATACGGTAAACAAAACACACCAAGACTTCATGATACTTTGAGTTTGTTCTGCGTAAATATTGCTGTTTATTACTTTAAAATAACTTCGCACTTCAAGATTAAGAGGCACATCAACTTTGTCTGCCTGTGAACAAGGCTGCTGAAAAGCAGGGGACACAAAAAAAATGACCTACAACCCAGTTTGTAAACTACCACAGTTCTAAAATTCTAACTTAAAGTAGATTTTCTGACAGAAATGCTTAACACTCGAGTAATCGTAATCGGTAATTATATTCTCAGTATTACTGCTGGAATTACTTATTATAGTATATTAGATTAAGTAATTCCGGCCAAACCTTTGGCAAACCTGTAAGTCTATGTAGATCTGGTATGTAAAATATAATGCTAAAATAATTTATCATGGTGTTAAAGGCCCATTTTATTATATTACGTTACAGCTCTTCCTATACGGTTACCATGTGTTGGGTCTCGACAGAAAATATACAAGTTACCCTTTTTCATATAAATGTAAGTGGATGCGTCCGTTACACCATTCCATTTATTATCTTTATTGTGTGTTACAAGTATTTGTGTGACAGATGCACTACACAAGTTATAGAAACGATTTATAACCTGCAATTTTTTGTACGTTTCAATGATTGAGTGACTCGATGGCGCAGCGCTAGAAAATGTTACTGTTATACGGTACGAGTACTTCATAGTACGGTATTGTTTGTAAAGTTGCACGCGATATAGAAATTATTCCTAGAGTTATAGTTGTCCTTTTGTACTTACAAAAGGCAGACCAAAGTATGTTATCACGTCTAGTTTATGTTTAGTCGTAAATTGACATACGCCTAAGCTTCTTAACGGATTATAGGCTGCAGTAACCGCTTACGATTAGGTAAATAGGCTAGCATTATGCGGGCCACATTTTTGACTCGTTTTAAGAATGGTCAGCAATGTGCTAGCGACTCGGTATTGCAAGCGTCTTTAGGTAACAAAAACCGCTTACAAGCAAGCGAGGAAAATCATTCTAAATGCTACCGCAATTCTAGAAACGAAATAATAAAACAAAAATGCAAAAAAAGAAAATCTAGGTAATCTGTAGAATTTAGAAAGATCGAGATTTAGAGATGTCAGTTTATCCGCAATTTCTTTCTAGTAATTTTTTTAAGTTCAGGAAATATCTATCCATTTATCATAAATTTAATGTTCTGCAAACTTATTATAACAATTGAAGAAGTCTTCTATCTGTGATATTTGAACAAAGCGAACCGTTATCCTAATGGACTATTTACACCTACAGACATTATTTTAGGTAGACAAATCATTCTTTGATAATAGTTTTACTTTCCAATATCCATTTTTTGCTCATTGCGCGACTACCACATCTATGGGAGCGAGGCCGTGCGATGCTAACCCCTAGGGCAATCGCAATACCTAGTTCATTCAAATGACATAATATAATAATAATATTCTACCACATACACACAACACCATCTAGTCCAAACT